>OZ010648.1:6433571-7065357 GCA_963932195.1 Empis livida
AATTTATACAATTTCCACGGGGTAAAAATCCAATGCATTTCAACTTAATTGAACGTTTTTCAAAACATAATACTTTTACAAGTTAAATTTATTAAATTTCAATTAAATTTACATTGAACAACTACTAATTTTACTTAAAAAAAACACTGTGAATTTGGTTTCCAAAATATTGATTTTGCGCTGAATACAAGTAATTGGGTTTCAAAAACATTGAATTTATCCTGAATACCAGTAAACTGGTTTCAATAATGCTAAATTTGCGCTGAATATAAGTAATTTCGTTTCAAAAACATTGAACTTACCCTGAATAGCAGTAATTTGGATTCAAAAACCTCAAATTTGCGCTGAATACAAGTAATTTTGTTTCAAAAACATTGAATTTGCTCTGAGTACACGTAAATTAGTTTGTAAAATGTAAAATCTGCGCTGAATACCAATAATTTGGTTTCAAAAAAGTTAAATTTGCCCTAATTACCAGGAATTTGGTTTCAAAAACATTCAATTTACCCTGAATACCAGTAAATTATTAAAACAAAAATTTTTTGTACGTGTACCAAGTAAAAAAGTAATTTTAGGCTAAGATCAAAGATCATATTCAAAAGTTTAATACACCCAAAAATAATATTAATTAAATATTTAGTCTATATAAATATTATATATATATCCTACCATCCAACAAGAAATATTCATCAGATAATATTCACAAAAAAAAAATAATATTTTATGACTATAATTTAAAGGTAAAAAAAATGTTGTCGTTTTTTTTTTGTTTATTTAATTATTTATTTTGAATGCGTGTAAAAATAGCAAATGAAAAATATATGAAATAATAATAATAGGTAAAAATGGAAATACCTGTAAGAACATGGCATACACCTTCTGAATAGAGAGTTTCGCGAATATACTATACTAAAATAAAGTATAGATATAAATCTTATGAATTTTAACTGATTAATGAGAAAACTTCAAAGTGTTGATTATGTTTCATTTTTTTTTTTTTGTTTTTCGGTAAAAAAAATTATTAATGAACCGCAAGAGAATAACACGAAAACATAACAAATTTCTATCAAAAAATTATTACAACAAGGAAGTTTTTTTTTTGTTTTTTATTCAACGAAAAGGATTAACAAAAAAAAAAATTATTATTCTCATTGGATTTTTGATTTTGGTTCAAATATTTTGGCACATAAATGCGCAATGTTTTTTTTTAAAATAAATAAATTTTATTTTTATGTTTTTATATGTTTTTATGTTTTTGTCTTATATCCAAATTGTTTTGTTTATAAAATATAAATTTAATAAGTTTTAACGTTTCTTTGTTTATGTTATGAAAAACTTGAACAAAAATATTAAGTAAGGTATTAAAGGATACTAAAAAAAAGAAAGTTTTATATTTGTATTATTTTATGTTAATACAATTAAAAGTATCTTATCTCACACAACACAAAAAAAAAAAAAAAAGTTTGTTAAAATTATAATATCTTAAGATATTAAATAAATTTTATATGTATATGTGTATCTAAAAGATACATTTTCCGTTTATAAACAGCGAACGGGTATTAATTTCAATGGTATATAAACAAAATTATTAAAAGGAATAAAAAAAAAAGTTTATGTCAATTAATCCAAAAAAAATATTGTCCTTGAAATGATATTTCTCAGAAGCGTACATAAAGTTAAAAATTCTAATAAGTTGAAATCAAAGATAAATATTTAATGAAAATAAATTTTAGAATAGTAAATAGTATTTTAGTTCAATTTTAAATAAAACCAACGAAGTTGTTAAATAGAATATTTGCCTCGTTGTGTACATTGGCACGAACTTTCCATCTAAAACATAAAAAATGTTGTATTGTTCTGAAACGTGAGTAGGAAGAAAACGAGGTATCAATCGATATGTTAGTTCATACAAAAAAAGAGCCACTACACCAGTCTTTTCCTTAATAATTTGATAGAGCCAGGTAAGTTATTATTGGTCAAAGTAGTATCATTCGTTAGAGTGCGGGATATGCTATAAAGATAACATTAAACATTTGGCACTTCTGTCAAATCAATCAAAAACCAAGCTGAATATTGACCGTTTTTAACGTAAAGTTTTTAGATATACATTCTTGATACAATTCGTAACAAAGATTTCGTTTGCGCTATAATGACTGGGAGGAATTGAAAGAACCATCCATCAAGCAATTGAAATGGTCTGGACCGCGACAGAGCTAAAGAAGAAAAAAAGATATGGAAAAAAACCAGAAAGAGAAAGAAATATTGGTCGTCAAAAATTAAGGTGGTTTGATAACTTCGAAAAAGCTGCAGCAGCCAAGAAATTGAAGTTGGCAGAAACAAATCAATGGAGGACGGTTTATTATTAATGGTGGCAATTATCGCCGAGTGAGCTACAGTATAATGATTTTATTATATTTAGATTATTATATTTAGATTATTTATTTCGTACAATTATTTTAATAGTTTAAATTAAATTTTATTAGTTCACATTTAATGGAAATTGGATATTAATTTTACTACATTAATATTACCACAATTTATATTTCTTAAAAATTTGAAAAGATTTTGTGCACGTTTTGTCATAAAGGAAAAATTTAATTTTGATTATCTTGACCTCGTTTTTCAGTAACCAAAAACTTTATACAAATACATATACAAAAAGAAAATTATATTTTCCTATCATAAAATTATTTTAAATAAGAGAATAGCTTTTAATGTTACAAATAAACATAAAAAAAAATTACATTTCGATAGTTTTTGTCTTTAAAAATATTAAACTTTCTATTTTTAACTTAGATAAAACACATTTTACAGATAAATTAATTAAAAATGTAATTTTGAAAAATATATATAAAAGAAGTTAAATATCATATATTAATTGAAAATTATTTCAACTAAATATTATGATTATTTGAAAAATTTGTTCAATTCTAGTAAAATATTCAAAAAGAAATATTAAAATCATCGTTTGCAGAAATATTCAAATAAATTTTATGAAATATCATATAAAAAATAATTGGCCTGGAAAAACTGTTGTAACGTTTTAGTAGATTTTAAAATTAAATTAATATTCAGTTGGTTGTAAATGTAAATTATGCTTCAAGGCTACTGAAATTATTTACATATAGATGTTTGTTTTATATTGTGTTACAATTTTTTAGTATACTTTGTTCTAAATACAAAGTTTACGTATTTCATGGAAAATTGTAAATATAAGGTCTGTTTTAGCATATTTTCATAATAATTTAATTTTTAATTAAGTTCATGTTAAATATTGTGTTGTCTATTACTTAAATGAACCGACACGAGAGATATTTTAGTATTTAGTTCTTTCACAATTTCATTTGCATTCACAATGATATAATCAAGCTTATTCAAGTCGTCTGGCGGAACGTTTCGCGACGTAATAAATTTATAATTCAGTAAACTTAAAATTTACTTATCGCGCGTTTAGTTTCTCAACTAATCAGCTGACTTTTGCTGCCAAAAGTAAAACTAGACTAGAAATTATGCCAAAAAAAGAAGATTTTTCTTTACAAATATTATTGCGTGAAAAAGAATTATTAATAGCTGAGAAAATTTTCAAAATTTCTAACATTTTGTGATCAAAATCCAATACATTAGCATAAATATCGTAAAAAATCATGATACGAAATCGTTTAGCAAAAGAAATTTGAAAATTAATGATATGTCACTGATTATTATTCCATTCGGTTGACGTTTTCATTATTATTTTAAATAATAACAAATTATTACCATACTCAAGGCTTATATCGCTGCATTAATTTTTGAAGAGAAATATTGGAATTGATCTTTGGAGCTGCATTAAATTTGATACCGAAAATAATTTTAAATTTTTATAATTAAATTTATATATGCACAAAATTTTTATATTTATATAATTATAACTTAATTTTTCAGTATTACTACTCAACTAATTTTGAAGATACTGTATACTAAAATATAACATGAAACTTAAATTAAACACTAAAGACCTATAAAATTTTTGTATAAACTTTTATCAAAATTATTTTATAAATACAAAATATATATATGTATATAATTAAAATATATTTAAAATGGACATAAAATGCACTTACCTGAATACATAAACAGAATTATTAAAATCAAGTAACACTGCGCCATATTACATTGATTCTCTTGAGTCTAATTATTGTATAATTTTCATTTTTGACATCATTTTTCCAGGTACTTTCACCATTTAACACATTATTATATATAATATATTATAACACCATAATAACACCATAATAAATTATTTTATATTAGTTAAATATTTTTTTAATTAATTTCCTTTATTATAATGTTTTTTATGTTTTGTTGATAAAGATAATATTGATTTTTGACAATATTTAGTTAACATTATGATATAATTTTCCATTAAAATGTTTTCTTTTTATTTTATTTTTTTCAATTTTGATTATCTTGATTTTAAATTTCATTAAATTAATTTTCTTTTCAATTAACCGATAATTGTTTTTTCCACCTGAAAATAATAATAAAAAAAAAATTAAAAAATGAGAAATGATAAAGGTGTTAAAATTAAATTATTATTTTTTTATAATTTATAATAACATATTATTATGCTTCTATAATCATCAGAATTTAATGGAATATAATAACTAACATGATATATTTTAACCTAAAATAATTTAGTATAGGGAAAAGTTGTCTAAATAGTATCTTTTTTAAGTATGGCAGGTATTTTTTTGTGTTTCAATCAATTTTGTGTCTTTTTTACTTAAGCTGAAATTTTCATACAAATTTAATATTAGCGTGAAAAACTAAGCTAACAATTTCATTTTGTGGTACGCTGTTCCATCGTGAAATAATTTACTTTGCAAAGATAAAAGTTAAGAAAACTTTTCAGTGTAAAAATTGTTCGCTAGTGAAATAATCTTCAAAACATTATTTCACGGCAGAATTTTGACATTTGACACGGCAGAATTTTGACATTTTGTTTGGTTGGTTTGGTTGTACGGTTCTAAAAAATTTGTCAATTTGCATATTTTTTTATACTTTTTCAATACTACTTAATGTTTTCTACTCTATAAAACTTTTTCACAACATTTTCACAACTTTTTCACGAGCGTGGAAAATTTCATTTCACGGCAGTATGATACTATTGACATTTTTCGGTAAAAGCTGTAATAAAAAAGATTAAAATTAGTTCAATTACCTAAATCATACCAAAAACTTAATTTACTTGAATCTAATAATTTTGGAATACTTTGGTATCACTTTATTTATAAGACTTTTTTTACACAATCTTCTATGTATTAATACCGAATTATTAATACCGAATAAAACCATTGCTACAATTTACAAAATTGTAGCAATGGTTTTATTCGGTATTAATAATAAAACCATTGCTACAATTTACAAAAGTGGAACGATTTAGGCAACTATACCCTTTATATATATATTTTATTTTTTTCACTAAAACATTTGTAAAAAAATAAAAACTTTTTTCATTTTAAATAATTCATATTTTTCTCCTTCATTATTTTTCAGTACTTTTTCAAGTGGAAAAAGTACAGAAAAAAAATATAACACAGAAACTGAAATACCTGCTAATTAAATATGGCTGGTCCTATCTACTACTGGTGGGAATATTAATTATTTTCACTTTTTTTTTTATATAAATATATGTATATATTTTTATAATGTTTAAATTATAAGTTGTCATGAAATATTCCCGCATAGATTTACACTAATATACTTAATAGCTTGTATATAAAAAAAAAAAGGAAATTCTCTGGGAAAAGAGCCACGTGAAAAAATTTTCTTTTTTTTTATTGTATTTTCCGAAAATTAATATATAAAATATAAAATGTACATATATAATTTTTTTTTTGGTATGGAGCTGTATATAGTTTTTTGAAATGTTAACAAACAACACAAACGGCTGTCCAACCGTAACTAAAAGAACACAAAAAAAAAATTTGAATTTATAATTAAATTTGGAATAAATTTCTTTTGTTATAGAAAATGAATTGATTAACCGTTTTTCAACAGAAAAAGACATTTTCTTTTTTCTTTTTTTTTTTTTGGTTGGAAAATAAAAATTAATTGAAAATTAAAACTTGGGGCACAAAAAAAAAAAGGAATTTGAAAAATAAAAATATGACTTTTTGTAAATCCTTGGCGACCACCTTCTGCCCCAAGTTTTCAACTGAATTTTAAAATCATTGTATATGTATTAACAGTAAATTTCTTTATAGTGAAATAACGGGGTGTCGAGACTTGGCCTACGTTTAAGGACCCCTGTCTTTGTTTAGGGATATTTTAACATTTTATTGCAAGTTGGAATTGTAAATGAAAGAAACAAATATTGAAAGAAAATTCCGGAACCGGACTGAAAATTTCTCTATAGTGGAATAACCTGGCGCCGATATTCGGGTATTTTTTAAGGATCTCCAAACATAACATTCTATTGCAAATTCGACTATATTTTTTAAATGGATTCCAAACCATGTCAAGTTGTTTAGGACTATGGTCTAGATTTAAATTTATATACTAATGCTAAGCCATTACTTTTTAATTGAGCCATGGCAGCTTAGTGGTAGTAAACTATATTGTGTTGTATTAGGTACAGTGTTCGATCCGGAAAATCGAAAATTAGTCTAAGTTTGCCCAGCTAACCGAAAATGTTTCGAAATAAGTAAAATGTATATAATTCCTTTAATTCCTAGGTAGTGGAAGGCTTAGACTCAATTTCGGTTACTGTGACATTGAAGAAGAAGGAAGTACTTTTTAATTTGGTTACTATTAAAACCAAAATTAAACATTATCGTTCTACTTGTTCAACAAAACTTAAAATTATTGAAAAAAATAATTAATGATAGTAATTAGCATAAACATAAATGACCTAATAGTAATGTTAACTTACCAATGAAATCAGTCGAATATAAATTTTAACAAAGAGCTGAATAATTCAAATACCTGTATTGTGACAGTGCTAATGCTAAACTAATGGAAACTTGAACAAAATGAAATTATGTAAAACTTTTTAAATGTCCTTATTTTCTCTCTTTTGAATGAATTATAATTTAACTACTCTGGACAGAAGTAACCCCAATTAACCGCATATATTTTTTTTTTATATACATTCAGAGAAAAACAAAGCATTTTTTATTTTTCTATGAATATTATATAAAAAATGGTAAAAAAAGGAAATTAAAAATAAGTTGGAAAAACATTTTCATTTGTTTAATAATTTAGCGTATATAGTTTTGTAATTACAGAAAGCATTACATTCAAATTCTTGTTATTCGGCAATAATTACAATAATGTTGTAGTATTACAAGGACCAAAATTAGAATAGAAATTATTTCAATCTAAATCGTGCACAAAAAAAATATGTAATTTTTTTTTAACCAAAAAAAAATGTATAATTTCAGAATTTTGAAATAAAAAGGGGTTTGTTTAATATTACTTATAGTAAGGATAATCATATTATAGCTTAGAAATAAAGTCATTCATACTATAAGAAATTATTAAAATAATTTTTGTTTGGTTCAACTTAAAAGATGCATTTATGAAGGGGAATAGAAAACTATTAACCCGCTTAAAGTCAATTATTTTCAAAAAATTTCACTTTTTTTGAAAGTGTATTTTTTTTATAAGAAAGTATCTTATTGAAGGATTATTATCTTAATAATCTGTGTATATTAATTAATAATCTTTATAATTAATCTGAGTATTTTTTTGTTTTGACAGGAATTGAAATATTTTTGTAAATTGAATGTAATGAATAGTTCAGTAAAGATTTACATTTCTACAATATAAATTTCTACAAATAAAGAATTGGAAATATAATTTACTGATTAATAATTTAAATTAAATATAATTTACTGATTAATATCTTAAATTCAATATTATCAAAATTCAATTATTATTAAAATTACATAAAATATTTCTTTGAAATATAATTTAAATATTAAATAAATATAATTTAAATATTAAAGAGAATTCTTGAATTTTAATTTAATTGACATTTTAAATATAATTAAATTTATTAAAATATCATAGAATAAGTAGCCATGGAAGCGCCCTAAATAATATTTCCACATAAATTCAAGTAACTAAAACTAGTAGTTCCTTTCTAATACTACCAGAAAAGCAAATACAAATTTAAAAATACAAATTTCAAACAATATTACACAACAGAACATGATGTTTTTAAATAATTTAGAATTAAAATATTAATATTTTAGCTGTCATCGATGTATATTTTAATATTTTTGTGATACTTCGAGACGTAAATGAAAGAAACAAATATCGAAAGAAAATTGGATAGTTTTATTCCTTTTATGGCACTTTTAGTGCTATATTTATAAACTTGACGTCTAATTAGACTTGACGTCTAATTTCCAAATATACCCAATTTAATAAAAAAAACAATCATCGGTTTAGGTAGATAGACCATTACCTGTATTGCATTTAAATTTAAATTATCAAATTTTTCGTATTTTTTGGTAAGAAGTTTAATTGTCAAAAGTTTATAAACACAATTGTCAATTCAAAAATTGCCAACTTAAATGTTTCGTATTTTTTGGCAACAAATTTAATTGTCAAAAGTTTATAAACACAATTGTCAATTCAAAAATTGCCAACTCAAATATTTTGTATTTTTGGCAATAAATTTAATTGTTAAAATTTTATTAACACAATTGTCAACTCAAAATTTGCCAACTTAAATGTTTTGTATTTTTTGGTAACAAATTTAATTGTCAAAAGTTTATAAAAACAATTGTCAGCTCAAAAATTGCCAACTCAAATGTTTCCTAAGTGTACTCAAAATGACTGCCAGGACACTATTAAACTTTTTTATATCATTACCCAATTTGGTGATTATAAAATAAAAATAGACAGGCAAATATTGAACGATCCTTAAACCAAATAAGTCGATTTTAATTTAGCAAAAACCATAGAGAAATAGTAATAAAATTATATATTCTAGTTAATAACTTTTTTTTTTATCTTGAAAGTTAGAAAAACAACAAATGTTTGTTTAGTCAAAAAAAAAAAAAAACTTAGAAAATATTTTTAAGGTTGAATTCTTTTTGATTAATGATCTGGTACCTTCATTAAATATAAATTTAGATTTTTACATTATAATATGGTTTGCTATTTTCAAAATATATATCTATATATATAAATAAAATCTTATAATATACTTCAATATATTTTCTTTTCTTTGTTTTTTGGTTCTAAAAGATTTTCATTTTCAACATAAAAATCAGTTTTTAAGAACCAAAAGAAATCTCATAATAATTTTTTTTTTTTTAAATTCCCGAATAAAATAATATAAAGAATAGAAAAATGAACCAGAAAAAAAAAACAAGAAGCTGCATAATATTTCAATCATTAATTATATTTTTAGCCAACATTGAATAATTTTTTTTTTTCGCCCAAAGGAAATAAATTTACTCGTGGTGATGTACATAATAAAAAATAGCATTTTTTTTTTTTAAATTAAAAAAAGTAGATTTAATTTTCCATATTTAAATAGAAAAAAGAAAATTATATTGAGTGCATAAATTTAATAAACTTTTAAATAAAATATTTATTGTTGAATTTCTGAGCATACTTAAAAATATATATATTTATTTCTCCTAAATATTTCTTGGAAAATATATCTGTTTAAATACATACACCCATCCGTCCATTTACACGGGAGATACGTTCCATGAAAAACCTTGTAAATTGAAACCGTGTAAAACGAGACGGAATGCATATCAAAAAGAGCGATTGGTGCGTTACTTTAATTCGTGTAAATCGAAACAAGGAATATGAAGAAAAGACGGTAGATATGTTCAGAATAACCGTGTAAAAAAAAGGCAAACATTTAATGAAAAAAAAACGGTGATTGGTTCTCAATAAATTGATTTAATAAAATTATAAACAGAAAAAAATACTTTTCCGTACGAAATAAAAAAAAAATTCACACAAGTTTACATGAAATGAGTGCTTTCAAACATTAAAAAATTTTTTTTTTTGCAAATTTAGAAACCGCGTAAAAACGAAACCGTATAAATTGAGTACAAGTGCAAATCGTAGTTTGGGTGTATTTTATAAAAAATATTTATAGATTTTTTCAATTACTTTTCTGATTAAGAAAAATTCATATTTCACAAAAAAAGAAATGTGAAAAACTTAGTCAATCACTGCTGTGCTGTGATATTTAAAATTTAATATATATAATTTTAAAAACTCTTCAAATGCACTTTATTTGTGAACGACATGATTGCAATAGTAATCGTAATTATAGTTTGAAAATGAATATTAGTTTTGACATTCTAAAAGAATATTTAAAATTTTTTTTTATGCTTTAATCATTTTCTATGTTCAAATTTAGTAGTTTTCAAAGCAATCAAATATTTATTTTAATTTGTAATTCAACACTTTTATTTTTGTGATGGCGAGAATATGAATATAATTATTAAAAAAAATAATTTTCAAAAAAAACTATAATTAAAATTTTCTTTTCAATTTTCCATCTAAGTATTTAAATAGTAAAAATGTCAATTTCAATTAAATTTAAATACTAAAAATTTTTAGCAAATAAAATATAAGCCAATTTTTAACTTGTCATTATTAATTTCTTAGAATATAAAATGTTATCATATAAAAAAAATGTCAATTTTCATAATATGAGATAATATTTATTTAGATTTTATTTTTATTTAACTTTAGATTTGTCTATTTCAATTATATGATTGCTAACCTACAGATGAAATTGATTTATTATTCCTTTTAAGAATTTCTAATAGACTAACATAACATTTTTTATTTAAGTAACGTATACTTTATAGTAAAATTGTTATTAATACATTTATGATACCAGTTTTTTTTTGTTTTAAATAAATAATGTATCTGTCTGTTTCTTCTGTCATATCTTTCTATATTAAGTAAACAAAATTGGCATGACAGATGACACCAGGCCCAGGTTTTATCAGTTAAAATTTATTTTTAAAATTTATTTGTAATATTAGGCTTACCATAAGTGGAAGCTTGTAAAATGAATTATTTTTAAATTTCCAAAAAGTTGGCTCCAACAACCAAAACTATTAAAAATTATGGGCTTTAGTGAATGTACTGATAGTTATAATATGTCCTTTAGACAAGTATTACATAAAAAAGCGCAGAAATTTTTATAGGTCTTTTGTGGATGGACATGACTTTTTTAAAAATGTAAAAGTAAATAGTTTACAACAGAAGCCACTTATCCGTCATGCCTAACATTTGAAATTTTAACTATATTATCGTTTTTCATTGACAGTGAACTACGATGGTATCGTGGAAATTTCTCCTCTCTATACTAAATTTTGATAGAAATGAAATTCAAAACGCTTGTTATAGAGAATGGATTTATCCAAACAAAAATCGAGTCGTTTCTGATCTTGTAAGATTTTATTTTCAATACAGTTTAAATCTCTTCAGGTTTTACTATATCAGAAACCGGAATAGATTGAAATTGATTTGGCTCAGAACCGGAATAGATTGAAATATATTTTGAAAATTAAAATTAATATTTTGTATTAATATGAAATCATGTACTATAATTGAAAATGATTTGGTACAGTACAGATCAAATTTTTCAATCGAATTTTCATTATTAAAGTTTATAGGTTTCACATTTTTCTAATTCCTAATTCTAGATTTGTTAGATACTTTACTATATTTTATAAAATTAATAATAAAATCTAAATATTGATTCTATAATAGTAATACTGAAAAATTTTACTCACTATTAAATATTATTAAAATGAATAGGTAAAATATTACAAAATTATAAATACTTAAAAAAAATTTAATTTCAGTTCTTATTGTGAGATATTTAAATCTTTTTTGGAAATCCCTGAAGCTACAAACTAAAGATAACTCAATCTAAAAAATAACCTGTACAAAAATAAATTAAGTTTCATTGCAGTTAAAAATATACATAAATTAGTTTTGCAAGAAATTTAAAAACTTTATTTATATAATTATTATTTTTTTTTTTGGAAAAAAGGAAAAACCAGTCAACAAAAATCTAAAACGCATATAAGTTTTTCCCGCAAAATAAAATAGATATAAAAGAAATTTTTTTCCATTATTACTATATCTACTGCGGTTTAATTTATATGTATAAAATTTTAATGGTTTTCCATTAACTTTTCCCATATGTAAACAGTTTTTTTTTGTTGGTTTGTTTATGTTTTGGAAATCATGTTTCCATAAAACAAAAAAACGTAAATCCACAAAAAAAAGTTTCTCATTTACTTCTGTTTTTTTTTTTTCTTTAAAAACACACAAAAATGAAAATAAATACTAAAAATGAGAAATTTTTTTTTGGTCCTTTTATTTAGTATTTTATTTCACAAGATAAATAATTTATAAGTAGCACTTCTAAAATGTGTTGTTATACGTTACGTTTGTTTTTTGTTACGTTGTTTAACACGACGACGACAACGACGAAAACGATGAACGAACCAACCAAAAAAAAAAAAAAAGAAAATTTTTATAATCTAAAAGTTATCCTTATAAGAAAATAAATAAATGTTTTGTTGTGCTTTTTTCCAAAAAAAAAAAAAAAAAAATAATAATTTTCTTTTTTTTTTCCTGTTCTTTGATGTTTTTTTTTAACATTTACCTGTCAGGTTAAATCGTATAAGTTTTTATTTGGATTTCATGAATTTCTGCGATTTCAAGGAAAAAGTATAAGGACCAAGATTTTTTTTGGTATGATATTTATTGTTGTTTCAAGGATTATTATGTGATATTATAATATGATATGATTTTATATTTATAAATATACTTAATCTTTGTTTTTTTTTTTTAGAGTATTAATGCTTATACCTCTCTCTGGTATAAATTTATTTAAAGAATTTAGGGTACATATATATCTACGTATTCCAAGTTAAAGAAAAAACATATAATAACAAAACAAAATAATAACAACAGCAAAAAAAAAAAAAGTTATGACTGCAGGCTGACATCCTTTTATTCTTACACTTAACTTCCATAAGACAATAAATGAACGAGGACAAGAACCATGAGGGATATAAAAGTAAAAAAAAAAAAAAAAAAACATAAAAAAGCATAAGAAGTTTTTATACAAATATAGATATGTAATATAATAATATAGAAAAAAGGGAAAATTGCAAGACAAAGTTCTTCTACTTATATGATGAAACAATTGTATATTTTTAATTAGGGGCTCTTTACTACTTTAATATTTACAAAAAAAATATATAGAAATTAATTAGAAAACTTTATACGGTATCTACCATATACCCAGTTGAAATGTAAATTTATATATTTTATTTGTTTGTCACAGTAACATAATACCAAAAGTTAATTTCCACATTTTTTTTTTTCAGTGATATGTAAAATATTCGAGTTATTTCAACTGAATACCTAGTGTCAATAGAAATAACTCTGGTATTTTAGATATTATGGAAATTGAAAATCATTTAGAAAGTAAATAAAAGTAATTGATTGTGTTTTTGTAAAGATTATTTAAAATCAGGATTAATATTGATTTAGTAGAAGGAAGATCAGGGAGAGTGTGACGAAGACACAGACTTACTGTGACTTACTAACCTTCAAGTAACTAAGACCTAGGAGGTAGATTTTACGATTCGCTGTCTTTTGCGGAATTTCGGAATTGAATCGCATTATTGAAGTCCCGCCGATATTATAAAAAATACTAGAGTTTTACCAAGAGTTGGGAACAAACTGATTATGCTGAGTGGCCTGTATAATAAAATTTAAATTCAATGTCAATTTGTATTCCAGGATTATTGTCAATAATTTGTATTGTCAATAAAATGTATTGTCAATAAAATGATATTTAACGGTGCACAGCATATTAAGTTTGTCCGACACCATTTTTATGTTCAATGTTTTTCAAACCAAATTCAATTTAAATTCAATATTTTTCAACTTAAGATCATTTTTGTTCAATGTTAAAATTTAATTGAAAAACGGAGAATTTGATTAGGAAAATTGCTGAATTTGATTAGAAAAATGCTGAATTTAAAATGACATCGAATGATATTTTAGTGAAAAAATTTTTCTCTCAATAAAACTGTCAATGTTACAAAAAATAATGCAAAAATGTAAATATACAAAGTGTGTGCAAATTTTAAATAACAAACAGCACCAATAGCTCTTTCTTAAATATAGTTAAAATTTAAAATGGTAGTACACTTCTGAACTTTAATCAGTGTCTTATATACTTATATTTATTTTAAAAGTTAACATTAAATTTGCATATAATTTAATATATATATTAAAAAACGCTTCGAACGCAACTTTTTCTATATTTCTTTATTAAATTTATGCATTTATGTGCATATCCCCTTGACTTAAATAATAATCTAGAATATACTTTATTTTTTCATGAAAAAAAAACACAACAATAATAAAATGCTCTCAATATGAAAACTGAATCCGACAAAAAACAAAAAACAACCAAACTATATAAAAAAAAATTGAAATAATAATAAAGAGGACAATGTTTCCGGGTAATAACATTTTTCCAATGATGAGTTTCTTCTTGCAGCTATGCAGTTTGAAGTTTTCCCCAAGTTTTTCTTTAACGAAAAAAAAAAAACTTTTTTAAAACTCTTTATCCGGGGTAAGTATTATTATCCTTGCTATATAAAAGATATTCACAAAACGTAATATGTACTACGATAAATAAGTAGTATCTTTTTGTTATTATGCTGATTTTTTTATATATATACACATATACTGTAATGTTTTCACTTAGTTTGCGAATTATTTTAAACATATCCTGACATGAAAATTGTGTAAATTGACTATCAATTTTTCTATTGTTAATATTATATTCTAGTCTAGATTCTAGAATATTCCTTTTACCGATTTTATTGGAATTAAATATTATTTCTTTTACTTTTACTTTGGGATCAGTTCAATAAATTTATTTCAATTTATTTTATATAAGACAATTATTTTAGCTCGTTAATTTATAAATTCAATTAATTTCGATTTATAAAAATTTCAAATATAAATTAAAAAGGATAATTTATCTGTTTTCAATTTTTTGGTAATTACTTAAGAGGTCTGTTGACTAGGAAAAGTATTCATATTAAGTTTAATTTAACCAATTTTACATAGCAAAACTTATAATTTTCGTTCTTACTTCGAATAACGCAATGCTGTAAGGATTAAACAAGACTATATCTGAATTTCAAAAGAAATCATATTCGAATTGATTTCTTAAGAGGCACTCTAGCCTTAATTATAACCGAAAAAAACACTTCAGATGACTTGATGTTAATTGTGGAATTTTATGAAGATGAAGACGTGATAAGGACTTGCTAAACTAATTCAAAGGATTTACTCGAGCAAAATATAGATTTTTAGGATAAATATATGCTAAGGTTGGGATATGGCTTCCTGCTACTTATTTTGGAATTTCATGAAAAATTTAAGTTTCTGTAAGAACCTTTTTAGATGATTAGGGAGCAGATTATTGGTCCTGAATCTTGACAGTTGGTCAATTTATCTATCTATCTACAAATTGATTTTTTCATAATTTATCTCTTTTATGAAATATATACATAAATTTTGTAAATGGTTTTTTTTAAAAAAAAGTCTTACTATAAAATTTTACAATATTTAGAGTGAACAGAACGTATATGATAACATTTTTACTTATATACAATTGCAAATAAAATATTAATATTAAGCTAAATCGTATAACCTCATTTAAGTGATGGTTTACTTACGTACAAAAAAAAAATACATAATTTATATAAGAAAAAATAATCATAGCATGGAGATATATATCTTTGATAATTTATCAAAGACGATGGCAAAAATATGGTGTCGAGAATTTTTCTTTTTTCGAATTTTGGTACCGAATTGCTAGCAGGCATAAAATTATGTGTACTTTAAAAAAAAAAAAAAAAAGATTTGTCCCAAGAGTAAGGAAGCATATTTTTGGTTTTTTTTTTTTTTAATCAAATAGGCCATAGTAGAAAATAGCTATTTGATCAAAAATCAAATATCAAAGTATGACTGTTGTGGTAGTTTTTGTAGTTTATAGATATGATACTACAAACTCCTTAATTTGAGTTGGGAAAAATGCCTAAAATTATTATACGTATAATGAATAATTAGGAAAGTTCAAGTGCAAATAATTGTATACTCTAAATACTATGTTTCCACGGAAACTGTACAAAAGATAGAAAATATTTTAACTAATTTTATCAAAGAATATTTACATTATACGAATAACATAGAAATTTAGAGAGAATTAGTTTTAACAAGCCGAGTTGTATAAATTAGAGTTATGAGACTATAATTATATTAATGATAATTTTATTAGACTAACTAAAAGACATTTAAAGTAAAGTAAAAGACATTTTATATTACTTTACTAGAAAACTATAAAATCATGTTCTATCAATTTTTTTTTGCCATGTATTCCAAAATATACTTTTACCACATATACTTTACCACTAATCCCAAAAAAAAAAATTAGAAGTTTTGTATCCAGTTGATAAATTTTTATATTCTTCAATCTTATTAATTAAATACGAATATACTTGAGAAAATGAAATATTATGCTTCAGACAAACTCCTTGATATAATAAATTTCTATTACATATATATATATATTTTATTATTACAGAATGTGATTCATGACATTACTTTATCATCTGATTAACTATACGCGATTACTTCTGGTGTATCATTTATGTGGCTAATATGGTATAAAACATAAGGTTATTTTTTTTTTTTTTTCTGTAATGCTAAGAGACAAATTTTCATTTTACATATGGGATACAATTTATATATTTTCTGTACACACAACAAAATAATAATAATAATAAAAAAAAAAGGCCTAAACCACCAAATCCTTATATAGATACACGAAGATACATATAGATACATATATAGATACATAAGAAAAATTAAATATACAAATACCGCATGTATTCTGGCAAGCTAACCAATTTATTTATTTTTTTTACTAAAAAAAATAAATTTTTACTAAAAAAAAAACAACACAACCTCCCAATCCTATTCTCCCCTATTTGAAAGTTAAATGAAATTGGTTAATAAATTTTCTTTTTTTTTTTTTTTGTGTTGAGATAAATTAAAGAATATGTAAATGAAGACATAAAAGTATGCTACCTAAGAATGAAAAAAAAAAAACATACCACAAAAAAAAAAAAATGGATTACAAATACATTGAAAATAGCCGACATAGTAGAAGTATTGGCGAAATAAACAAACAGCCAGTTAAAAAAAATTATTATCCTCATTAAACAACAGTATATATATAAAACTAAATATAGTAATATAATTTTAGTAGTATTTGAAGTACTAACTAAAAATAATTACAAATTAAATCAGTGTGCGACAAAAAAAAATTAACTATTTCTGCCTGATATCCACTACACTTAAAAAATTATGATTATTTACAAGTAACAGAAGATATTCAAAATTTAAGTGAAAAAATCTTATCACTATAAAGATTTAATAAAATTAAAATATTTTATAATTTAAATATAAAAAAATTTTTAATTTAATTATTTGGTATACAGACACTATCTCTGAAACAGTAGTATTAGACTATAGAGGATTTAGCATTAATTAGATAATTTATTTTTGTACTTACCCGAAATACACTGCACATATCAAATTAAATCCTTTTTTTTTTTTGGAAGGGGGATAAATCAAAATCATGAAGGCAGAACAATTTTATTTTAAAATGTCCTTTAGTTGTTTGTATACCAATGAGTTTTGTTCTGAAATGAAATAATAAAATACAAATTAAATAAAAGATAGTTGAAAATTAAAGTATTTTAGTTATTTAAAAATTCATAAAGATTTTTATATTTATAATTTTCCTAGAAACAAAGAGAAATAAAGAAAAACTACGTAACAGAATTGATGGTCTTTAATACCAGTAATAAACATAATTTTTGAAAATTCTAATATAAATTCTGAACATTTCATCTTAAAATATTCAATTTAAATTAATGAATTCTATATAAATTTTACCAATAACTATGTTTTTTTCAAAATATATTACATAACTTTTCATTAATATTTATGTAATCAACTCTGTTAAATATTACACTATATAATGATTTTAATTTTCGTTATTGAAACAAACTTATTTAATTTAAAAAAAATTATATATTAGTTTGTAAAGACAAGATAGTATGTATTAAAATTAATTTACATTTTTCCAAATATTAAATTTCATTGGTAATTTTATCAAAAAAAAAGGGCTATTTATACTATTCGCCGTAAACAATCTTTTTTACTTAAAATAATGTTATTGTATAAATTCCAAAATATTTATAACAACATATATATATAGTACTATTATGCCATTAAAGTTTCACGAAACAAAATCTAAATAATTTGAACAGATCGCTGCGGTTTATTTAGAAATATTTTTTTAAGCTTTTAATCCTTGTCGGTGAATTGAGTAAATTTCTTCTTTCTGTCTTCTGTCTTTGTACCAGAAAATGATTTTATTTCAAAAAAATAAAAAAATAGCAACAAAAATTAATAATCCAAGGATATAAACAAAAAAAAAAACATTTTAAAGTAAAGTAAAAAAAAATCCAAAAATAGGAATGAAGAATATATATGTATGTACATTTTCCTGAGGCTTTAATAAGCGAAACGAAAGAAAAGTAATCATTTATAATTTCTACTACTTCTCATTCTTCTCAATTACCAATAATAACACTATACCACTCTTATACCAAATATCTTTATTTTCATAGGGGACAGTCGTCATAATCGTACCGCTTGCTTGGGAGACTAAATATTATGACCAATATTGTATAAAAAGCTTTGATATCTATCAATGGAAGATTGTGGTAAAAGTGTTATAAGTCTATCAATGTGTTGATATCTATCAATGTGTTGATATCTATCAAAAAGTGTTGATATCTATCAATGGAAGATTGTGGTAAAAGTGTTATAAGTGATTAAGTTACTTGGGCATAATTAGATTTATTGTAATTTTAAGTAACAAAGTTTTATGTACGTGAGACTATTAGTTTTTGTACGGAATATCTCAAGATTATTAGTTTTGGATTCAAAATTAAATAAAGATTTAATTGTTTTATATTTTAAACTCTTATTTGAAGTTTTTTTCATTAAAGGGTCTTGAAATTAAATATTTATTTCGGTAAATCATCACTTGATTCTGGTTACTTAAACTTATAATTCTCCAATTAAAATAAATTTTTAAAATTGTAAATAAATTTTTAAAATTGTACCAATTCGGAATGATTTTATTTCCGAGTTTACAAAAATATTCCTCATTACTAATTCCCGGAAATATTCAAATTTGTACGATTTAGGTAAGTCGAGTTCTTCACTAGAAAAAAATGGAATTTCTATCATTAAACAGTTAATGTGTTAAGTTCTGATGCAGATTAAATACTCAATTATTAATTGTTCAAAATCTAAGCAGAAAACATTGTAAAAATGCCCGGAATACTTAAAATTGGTACGATTTAGCAAAATCTTCCCCTATATTTATATACTCAAAAAAGTAAACCTAAAGAAACCTTATGCTTATATCTAAGAAAACTGAAGAAAACTGAAACCAAAGTAAAGGAAAAAAAAAAATGAAAATTAGCACATTAAAAATATAACATTTTTTTTTTACTTGTTGTTGTCAATATCCTCTCTAGTAAGGTGCGGGAAATACACTTATAGATTTCTAAGAAGCATAAAAAAAAAAAAAAATAGAAATTTTATTTATAAACATTAATTTAATTAAAAGCACCACAACATAAAAAAATTTACTGTAACAGAAGGGCGAAGTCAATATAATAAAAAGAAATTAGCATAAAAATATTATGTGAAGCGTATACGAATTAATTTATGTTTTTCAATTAATTCATTTTATTTTATTTTATATTTTTTTTTTTCACAATATAATGAATTAGTAGCTATAATTATATGGTTGTTAAAAGTACTAAAATTTACAGTGAACACAAAATAAAGTATATAGTATGCAATTGATAAATTATACATTAATGACTTCAAATATAATTTCTTAGTTCTGTTAATTAGGCGCAAAAAAAAAAAAAAAATGTCCTTAATTTAACTGATTTTTTTTTTATATCTGATAATTAATTTTTATATCCTAATTGAATTTATTTTTTTTTTTTAATTTTATTGATTAAAAAAAGAAGGAAAATCCCTTCTTTTTTTTTTTTTAAATTAATCTTTTTGAAAACTTTTCAAATTTCATCATCGAATAAATACCACAAAAAAATTTCCGCGTTTTAGTCCTTAATAATTCGACTGAAAAAAAAATATAAATACGAAAGTAGAATTTAAATTTCAATTTTTTTTTCTTTTTGGAAAAATAAAATTATCCCTCGATTTTCCAATTGAAATATTAATCAATTTTTTTTTTTTTTTTTTTTTGGTATCCTTAAATTAGCATATTATTATTATACTAGAAATATAATATATATATTTATATTCAGTATTATCTTTCCCTCAGCATAATCAAATAATTTACACTGATAAATTAATTTTGTGAACAAAGTAAATATTTAAGTTAAATATTTGTTAGTACTTAAAGCTTCTTTTAATACCTTAATATTTATTAATTTAATTTTGAATATTATTGATATTAAAAATATATATATGTATATATTTAATAATATGTACTTTTGTTTGATTTAATCTGGATTGATTATGTAGGATTTTGAAGAGATTTTAATAAAATATATATATATATTTGTTAAATTTATTGGTATATATATCGAATGACAAATATTATTATAGAAATTGAAATTTATTATAAAACTAATTTTATGTTGAGAAGTAAATGAAATTTACCTGTTTTAATTTTGATTCGAACTATAAAATATTCAATAAATATATATTTTTTAATTCATATAAACAGCTTAAAATTTAGTAATTTTTTAATTCGAAATATGTTTTATATTCCCATAATATTTATTAAATAAAATGGTATACTTTGAAATTATCTAATATAATTTGATAATTTCAAAGCATACCATTTTATTTAATAATATTGTGCTACTATCAATAAACTAAACTAATCAAATAATTCAATTAGAATAAACTTATATAACAAAATGGTTAAATACTGGCTACATAATTATATAACAGATCCCACTGATGTCAAGCTGACTTTAATCCAAAATCTCCTGCTTTGACAGCTCTTCTGATTTTTAATTCTGGTAATTTGACAGCTTGTCAGAAATTTTGAAACAACTCTGCAGCAACTGAATGTTTTATTCCACTCCATTTCCAGAAGTTTTTTTTAAGAAATATAGATAAAAGTAATTCTTTATAAATAAATTTGCTGGTACGAATAACTCTAGGGTGGATAAAATCTGGACTCTAACCACGAAGTGGCATGGAGTCTATGCAATATGAGGATAATAATCTCAATGTACAGGCACAATCTGTGAAGATTGGATATTCTAACATAGTACTATCTGTTGTGGAGGAAAACGGGACGCTAATCTTTACAATATTGTCCAGGGTCAATGGATATTCTAACAGAGTACTGTTGGGGGCAAAATGCCAATCTGTTAGGGGGAAAATGCCAAGCTAAGCCTTATAATATCGTCCAGAATCGGTAAGAATAAGTAGCGGAAATTGTTATGATAGAAATGTTCAAGTTTGTTAGGAAAACAGCATGGATTCGGGAATAAATGATGTAATTTGTTTTTAAAAAAACGATACCTATGAGCAATAAAGTTGGTCTAGTGTTTAGTACTTTTAGGATAACATAACATAAATCCCATCGTTTCTTTCAGTTATTAGTATTATTATTGATATTAAATCTTAAAATTCGAAAATTGCTATTTTTTCTTCTCCTGTTATGACTTCAATGATGTCTATAATAATTTATTTATAAATAATAATCTTTTTCATATATGTACATGTATACACTTTTTTCGAAATTGTATATATATACCAACATAATATAATATTAAAAAAAGACACTAAACGAGTCATTTCTCTGTTATAACCATTAGATTAATACATAAATATTTGTTTGTTTTTTTTTTGTATCAGAGCTAATATTATTATTAAGTCCTAAAAATCAAACATAATTTTTAATATTATATATATACATATTAATAAAAATTTACTTAATTTATTGTAATACATTAAATTTTATTATATTTTATGATAATATATCGTTAACATTATTTTTTGATTTCCTATCATTAACATCAACAAAAAAAAACTTTATACATATAAGATATTATTTTTATGCAAAAAATTTTTAATATTAAGATATCATTTTAGATCTAAAAAAAAAATGTAACCAATATTGCAGGTAATCCTTATTTTGTCCTGAATACATATAATATAAAAAGTGTACAATAAAATAAAGACAAGATTATTGAACTTAACCTGTTACCTTTGCCTCAGTTATGTTCAAAAAAAAAAAAAAATTTGTACTTTTTTATTATGTAAAAAGGCAACAACATAGAAAAACGAAAAAAAAAAAATATTCAGAAATTTATGTTTGTATATAAACATTATTATGTCTATATAACAAGTAATATTCTCATTTTTTTTTTTTTAATGCTAAAAACAGCTTACACTCTCATATTTTCATTGAAGTATAAAATAAACTTTATTACACTGTAAGCGTAATTTAATGGAAATAAACACTAAACAGGGAATATAAGGCTTTTATTGGTTATTTCCCTTAAAATGGGTGAAAATTTCAGCCTTATTATATATAATATAGATATATTAGTATGTATTGTTCTTTGTATTAAATGATATTGAAGGATGTCTGTAATAATATTAGTATACACCCATACCGCGATTTGGACGGTACACGATTTACACGGTTTCGCTTTTACACGATTTCTAAATTTGCGAAAAAAAAATATTTTTTTTAAGAATTGAAAACACTTATTTAATAAACTTGTGTGAGTAATAGTATTTTTTATGTTTATAATTTTATTAAATCAATTTATTTAGAATCAATCACTGTTTTTTTCATTAAACGTTTGCCTCTTTTTACACGGTTATTCTGAACATATCTACCGTCTTTTCTTCATATTCCTAGTTTCGATTTACACGGTTTAAAAAAAAGAACCAATCAGCCATTTTCATATGCATTCTGTGTCTCGTTTTACACAGTTTCAATTTCGACGGTTTTTCATGAAACGTATCTACCGTGTAAATTCAGGGATGGGTGTATATACAAGCTAAGGCAACAACGTTAAAAATAAAAATAAAAAAAAAAAATAAACAATAACGAATATAAATGTTTATAGATATTTTTTGTTCAAAGAAACATAAAAAACATTGTATATTATGTTTGCTCGCCTTTCTCAGGCAAAATACAAAAAAAAAAAAAACGAAAATTGAACGGAAATAGCTATAATAGCTTAAAAAACATTTTAATGAATTTTAAGTAATAATGAAAATAACAATAAGGGGGAAGTAAAAGAAAGTATATACACAATAAGCGGGTTATTTATTTAATGGGTGGTGATAAGAAAAATTATTGTTATAAAAAAAAAATTGTTTACTTACTATAAAACTCAGGTAAAAACAATTTAAAATAGTATATAGTAACATGAATTCTAAAGTATAAAACATACCATACCTCATTAGATTTAAAAATGGTTTTTTTATTTTTTTTGTTACCTAAAATATGGATAGAAAATGGCAAAAAGTAAAGTGAAAAATGATGTAGATATTTTCAAAACAGAGAAAATACTTTAAAAGGTAAAATTTATGCTATAATAATACTATAACCAGGTTAACATCGGTTTTAACAATTTATTAAACAATATAAATTTGGACAAGGTAAAAAAATGTATTTATTAAATAATTTCATAATGAATTTATTAGGTAAGGTAATTTTATTATAAAATAATTAAATACATTTTTTTTTTTTTAAATTGTTCTAGTTCATACTTTAAAATTATTATTTACAATTACAATTTAACTAGATTTAAAAAAGGTTAAATGAAATAACAAATAATAATTATTAATGATAATATTTTATACATAATTGTATAAAATGTAGATAATTAATTTAGATTTTAAACTTTAGATTGTAATTTTCTAATTATTTATTTAAACTATAAAATATTATTTTGTAACGTGTCTGTATTATGCTATAGTAGTGTGTCTTAGGTAGAGAAAGAGGAATTTTAACCGCATTTAAAAGTTAAATTACAATGTCTGCAGTATATTGTAATTTAATATCAAAAATATTTTATATTTCTTTATAAATTTTTTTGGGTCGTTAAAATGATTTATATGAATTGAAGTGGTGCGCCTGAAAGTATGCTAACAACTTTATTTTTCTGTAAACTAAACGAAATTTTTCATGTATTACGTACAAATCTGTATAAGATCTGTATAAAGCCTGTACAGA
Organism: Empis livida; assembly: GCA_963932195.1. Classification (NCBI taxonomy): domain Eukaryota; kingdom Metazoa; phylum Arthropoda; class Insecta; order Diptera; family Empididae; genus Empis; species Empis livida. The sequence goes on from OZ010648.1 coordinate 6,458,011, forward strand.
TCCAAGCTACTGGTGCTCACAACTTTTAAGTCCTTTTCAACAAATTACCTCAAGGAAATCATAAATATTTTTTTGGCTGCATAAATCTGGATATTAGACTATAATATTGATTATTACACAATAGGCAATACTTGTCAACGATGATACAAATAAAATTGAGCCATACTCTTTGTAAATGATCTACTATCGAATTTTAATTGGGCAAACAAGGATATCATAAATTTTCTTGTTTGCCCAATTAAAATTCGATAGTAGATTTTAATATTGGTTATTTCACAGTAGGTCATACCATCTACATTATATGTACACAGTTTTTTTTTTTAATTATAAACGATAATTTACTTGAATATAATATCCTTTAAGAGTTTTCTATAAAATACTGATATTTTGCATCAGATAAATTATGCTCTTGGTTCCGTTTTTCGTACGTATACTTGTAATAAAATTAAACTTTTATAATGATATTAATTTCAAATCAATTAATTTTCATTAATCTTTTTTTTTTTATGTATTAATCAAAATATGCCACAATCTTTTAAAAGTTGTACTTTAGACAAGGAAAAATATCTTTAAAATAACACTTTCTTAATTTTGTAATATATTAGCACAAAAATTCTTATATAATTTTATTAATGATAAATGAGAGCGTTTTTTTTTTTTTAATAAGATGTCAAAAGTCTTATAAGAACGTTTAAGGATAAAAGTATAGTATATACTTAAAATGAATGAAAACAGGACATTTAATAATAAAGCATTAAAAATACTTTCTTAAAATTAAATACTGTAAATTGACTATGTATATATACGAAAAGTTATATACGGTAGTATAATACCTCATCTCCAATTATTAGTGTGTCGGTCTAATCCTTATTTATGGCGTCAGCATTAATTATGATTGTTTTTTTTTGTATCTATAAGTGCAAACAAACAAAAAAAAAACCACACAACCTTCTCAATTTAAATCATGCTCTTTAAAACAGAGTATGCTCCTAAAAAAAAAAAATACAGACAAATTGCTAAAATAATACTTCCTTTCGGTCGTGCGATATATTAAATGGTTAATTTTTTTTTTGGTACATATAGTATGGTATGTCAATGCTTTATAGATTTTATGCCACATGCCATGAGGTCTTGTTATATTTGCTAATTTTTTTTTTTATTATTTTGTTTCTTTTGCAGGTCCAGACAGAAAATGTATAGCAATTTATTTTTTTTTACTTTACCATATTTACTTTTTGTAGATAGACTTTTTCTATTTTTTTTTTTGTAGTTAAATATTATAAATGTATCTATAGAATACGTATACAGAATAATGTATAGTATATATTTTAATATTATACAGCAAAGTCAACAACTTTGTCCAACATTAAATCTACTCTGTTTTGTTAGTTATTTATTTTCGTATGCCGCCATGAAACATAACAATAATTGCTGCGTAAATAAATAGGACAAAAAAAAAAAAATGGAATATATCTATAGCAAAATTTTTTGAAGCCTTTTAGTGGAAAATTTATGAAAAACATCTCAATGCCATTAACAAAACAACACACAAAAAAAAAAACTCCATAACAAAAATATTGTATCTCTGTAGTTAAACCAAAGTAACATTTTAATTTTTGCTTTTTAAATTTTGTGACAGAATGAAAGTTTTTTTCTATATTTTTTTTTAGGCTCATAACAAATTTTTTTTTTTATTATAGGTTTCGGTTCATTTGGGTCATTATTGAATTATATAATGTACGTACATATCTATTGAAGAGTGACGGTAATGTTCTTATTTATTTTTAGGGTCGGAATCTTTTACAGAGACACGTCGCTTTAAGTTAACTAAGATTCAATGTAAAAAAAAAAGTAATAAAAATTAATATTATGTATTTAATAAACAATCAGATCCTTAAAAAAATACTAAAAAAATTTTGGTTTTAGTTTTTTTTTTGATTTAGAATGAAATGGTAAATAATAATCAATGTTAAGGATCAAAATTAATGTACATTAAATTATCCTTTCATATTATATTTGTAATTGATTATTTTAAATAAACTAAGAAAAATTAAATGACTACTAGAACTAAAAAACAAAAAAAAATTAATTTCCTGCATGAAAAACAGTTTTATGTATAAGAATGACAAGGACATTTTAATTATATGTATTTTCTTCAAGTTACATTAATTTCAATATTTCAGAATGTCGTAGTCTTTTTTGAGCAATTAATTTTTATGTCCAATTAAATGCACAACTTTGAGGATGAAGGTGTGAAGTAAAATTTTTATTTTGATAAATCACTTTTTATGTAATCAGTTTCCTGCAAAAAGTTATCATGTATATTAAAAAAAAAAAAATCCTTTTACTAGTGCAGAAAACTAACTAAGTATTTCCAATATGTATTTAATATATTTCAATCATATTTACAACAATATCTCATTTCACAAAAATAGAATTTTCAGATTGGAGAAAATTACTAACTATTGAGGTCATTTGCTAACCACAAATGACTATTCATCATACACAAATTTATGATGGTTCGTAATCCAAATAAATTTAGTATTAAAGGATCGACACTGGCACTAAGAAAAACTAGTCAATCAAATTGTAATCAATCAATAACTAATTTAATTTTAAAACCACAATAATTAATAGAAACTCGAAAAGTTATTTCAAAATTTTAAAAAAAACTGCACAAACGAAATTACTAATTTTAAAATTTTTAAGTATATTCTGTTTAATTACTTTAAGATCTACATATACATAAACATAATATTAGTGTTTTAAATTTACCCCAAAAAATTTATTAAAATTATCTTATACAAATATTTACAAACATAGCACCGAACTAATACACTTTTATACTACTACTGGTTCATGATTGTTATAATTATGTAAAAGTTCACAATGGAAAAAGCATAGAAAAACATTATAAAAGATGATTAATAAAAAAAAGAAAAAATAAAGAAAATGTAATTACCGATTTTCTTTGCAGATGTGGCCGGTCGCCTTTCATAATGAATAGCAAAAAAAAAATATATTTCTTTTAATTCGCAAGTCATTTTTATTATATAAATAAAAGCATTTTAATTAAAAAAAAAAAAGGAAATAAATAAATAAATATGTATAAATAAACATAATAAACATAAATTATAATATCGTATATTTATGTAGTCAACATGATCTTATAAAAATTATGAAATAATGCTGAATATTTACTTAACTATAATTCGAAAAAAAAATATTATAAAACTATTATTAAAAATTATTAAAATATTTAATTAAAGTTAAATAAATATTGTAATCCATTTCAACATTTAAAATTTTTCAAGTCGAAATTGTCATCTTTTAAATTAATTTACACTTTCAAACGACAAATTTAACTTTAAAAATAACGAATTTAACATGAAAAAATTTAACCGATTGGGCCGTGATGTACATTTAAAAATGTACATAAATTTTGCCAAAACTATTAAACATAATTATCTTATTTTTATAATATTTGACACGAAAAGTATATTTCAAATGTACATTTCCAAAAACCTATTTCGACAAATCTTACGTCCAGAATTTTTACGCAGATGTGTTTAACTGCCACTGCTGATCTAGAAAACTAGTACAGCATAATTTTCTGAACGCAAATTAATTTAAGGGTTAAATTTGATTAAATTAAGAAAAACATTTGTTTAAATTTAATATTTTTCAAATCTAATTTTAAATTTTCAAGCTATTCACTAAATAATAATAAATATCAAATTACAAAATTTTTGGGTATCATTTTAATAACATAATTGATTTAGTAGACTAGACAGTAGACATTTTTAAGAATAGAAAATCTTCTGACAGAAGAATTTTAAAATTTTAGACTGTCCTTTTATTTTTGACAATATACTTTGTAGACTACAGAAAATAAATCTTGTCTATTCTTTCATTCTTGGACAATATTCCGTCACAAATTACAATTTTATAAATTTACATTGTCAGCAAAAATTATTGTGCGATTAAATTTAAAATAAAGTTTAAAGATTAAAATTAAATATGTATTTAAAAATATTTTTATACAATTTTTGTAAACATTTTTTATTATAGATATTATGCTATTTTATATAATGTATATAATATAGCTGGTACTGGTATGAATTATTAATATATAGTATAATCAAATTTACAAAATTGTGGGGTGTTTAACAACCTCGCGGAAAATTGAATATAAATATTTGTATAGAAATTTTCTATATTGCAAAATTTATTATGTAAGTAAATATTGATTAAATTTCATGATAATAAAAAAATCCATTTATGTGTCACAAATGTGTTAATATGTAATTTATCAATTATTGTTTTTCAAAATAATTGAATCGTTCACATTTTTTTTTTTTGAAATGGAAAAATGTTTATTTATACAAATAAAAATTAATCATTCGTTCACGTGAATCTTAAAACAATTAAACACTTTATTCAATATGAATTTCAATGAATGCGCCTTTTTTAATATTACGTTGTTATGGATCCGCATTTTTTTTTTAGATAATGGTTCTTATAAAATTTGTTATGCTTTGTGACTCCGTGGTAATATTAAATGTATAAAATTTCCTTTTATTTTTTGCAACCCTCAGTAAATTTTAACTACCCTTATTTTTCACACTAATAATTTTTAAATTTAAATCCTTAAGGCTTCTATGGTATTTATTATAAATTGCATTATTTGTATAAGTAATTGGCACCCTTTTTTATTCACCAATTATTATGGGTGTTATTATTGACTAATGAAAAGGATTTTTCTAATCCGTGCCGTTTTGTTTGATCCGAAATTCATTTTAATGTAAGATAAATATTTTGTGTTATTACGAGTGCACCAATGGCAATGAGCAATGTTACAATTTTTTATTGTTAAATCTGTAACCTATATTAATCCGCGTTAAATGTTACACTTGTTTCTCAATAAATTGAAACTAGTGACGAATAGTGACTAAGCTGAATTCGAGAGTTCAAAGAAAACTTTTTAAATCTGTTTTTAATAGACTCTAGCTAACTAGGTTCCGATTGGTAGGGTGGTAATTGTATACATCGCACTTCTTAAACATAATTAGTTGATATTACATTTTGCAAAACCCTTAAGAACCACAAAAAATTTATTTGCAACCGTTTTTCCAACGACTCCATAAATAATCTTCGTATTTAAGACTTGTATCATAATTTTGTAAATGTCAATTTAAGTTCAACATAAAATATTAAATAAGCATAATATTTTATAAAAACAACATAATATCCATTACATAATGTAGATTCATGTTGACTTTTCATATTAAATGGGCACAAAAGACAAAAAAAAAAACATATTAACTTTTCAGTTCATTCATATTTCATTATCCTTGATGCAGTAGTAATTCAGAACTAAAATGACAAAAAAAAAGTAATAATAAAAAAAATATGTTTACTGGAGAATAATGAAAAATGATTTGACTGAGACAGTCGTATAAAAAATACATAATTGCGTAGAAAATACATAATGTATTGTTATCGGAGATGTTTAGCTTAAATGGAAGTGATTAGCATTTTTTTTTATACACCCATCCTCCTAATTGCACGGTAGTCGATTTATACGGTTTCTAAATTTCCAAAAAAAAAAATTATTTTAATGATTGAAAACATTCCTTTCATAAGCTCGTGTAAATTTTTTTTTGGTTTCATTCCGTAAGGAATAGTATTATTTTATGTTTTTAATTTTATTTATTTAGAATCAATTACCGTTTTTTCATTAAATGGTTGCCACTTTTTACACGGTTATTCTGAACATATCTAAGACTGTTCTTCATATGCCTTGTTTCGATTTACACGATGTAAAGGAAACAACCAATCGCCCCTTTTTCATATGCATTCTTTCGTTTTATACGGTTTTAATTTACACGGTTTTTCTTGGAACGTATCTACCGTGTAAATCGAGGGATCGGTGTATATGTTAACAATAAAAGCGAAAACTTGTGTCCCTCCTAAAGCGATGAAAAAAAACCTAACATTTCATAATCACTTTTATTTTTTATATTCTTGTCCTTACTATACACTTTTAACAAATACCAGAAAATCCACAAAAAATAATTGTGCAGGCAGAGCATATATTTTAATAGGATTTTGGTTTTTCGTGTGGTAAAAAATTTTTAAGGATTATCTGACTGGAATTAGTAATGAATTGAAATTTTGAAACTGGTTATAGACAGTTGTTATTTCTTTATAAGAAAAAAATAAAAAGGTCATTCGAATGCTACAAAAAAAAAAACCCGTAAAGTTGTTAAGTGGTAATTTGACTGTAAAATCCACTTCAAACTCCCTAATATGAAAGACACTATTAGGGGAAATTGAAGTGGATTTTTGACAATACTGAGACTGAAGTGGTAGATTAACAATAGTGTTTTGTGCAATTTCCTGCACTGTGCAATTTTTCGAGATTTACACAAATTTTTACAGATTTTAGTGAAAATTTCGACGCCTTCAAAAAAAATAATATTGATAATGTTTTTCCACCAATTACTCATAATAATTTCAGTTTAAATGTTTGAAATCTGTTTAAATATAGGTATTTTTTATTAAAAATAGTACATATTACTACTGGAAATTCATAAAAATCTTGTTTTATGAAAAAGGATTCGGTGCCAGTTTCCTTTAGAAAACTTCCATTTAATGAGTTTTTCTTTTCACTATTATGGCCAAAACATAATTAATTTTACCCGGGAAAATTTTAAACGTACTTTTAAATACCAAAAGAGTTAAATATTTTAAAATTCATAAAAAAAAAAAAATTTATTACAAAACGCAGTTCCGTCAGTTAAAACTTCCTCTAAGAAAATTATTTCGAAATTATGAGTAAATAAATATTTTATAAAATTAAAATATTTTCTACTGTTCATAATAACATACTATACATAAATAAAAAAAAATTTTTTTTTTTTACAATTTCATTTACATAAATTATATAAATCTTTCATAAAACAAAAAAAAAGCATAATTTAAATAATTGCATAAGGCTGACAATAAATTAATATAATATTACCATACGAAAACAGAGTATAAAGTTAAAAATTATGTAAGAATTTAAAAAAAAAATATCTACTATAAAAGCCAACAAAAGATTAACATTTTAAATGAAAAACGGAAATATTTCCTTCCATAAAATTATCTTACAAAAAAAAAAAATATAAAAATATGTTCTATATATTTTATAAAAAAAAAAAAAGAATATCAAAACATTAAACTGCAATTAAAATTCTGTCACAAGCTTTTTTTTTTCTCATGAAAAAATATTATGGTAAGATTTCACGGAATTTAAATATTATATTCCATACATGGATTTTTGTATTTAAAATTTAAATATCTTTTTTTTTCATGGTTTAACATTGCATTTCATAAAAAAAAAAATATACATATACTGTTGTTGATAGTTTTTCATAATTCTATATACAGTTTTTTTTTTAAAGCTTTAAGGAAAAACACAATGGTTTATAAGTTGTGTTATCCATAGTAGATGGTATTCACAAAATAAAGAGAAATACTTTTTTATATAAAAAAAAGCATATCTACGATCATAGAATATCCACAGAAAATCAATAAATTTATACAAAAGCAAAAAAATCAAACTTGGTATATAGGGGATAGTCGCCGAAATCGTCTACCTTATCATATGACCACTTTTGATGAGATATTGTGGTAAAAGTGTGTAGTAAAAGGGCAGCCAAACTAAGAAAATTCAGCCGACGATGAATTATTAGAAAGAATTGACTAATTAACCTTTAATTTTCGAGTTGAGCCGGTAAACGTATGCTGTTTTCAGAAAGAATGCTCTGTGATAAGATCTGTTTCACCAATCTTTTAGTTTATTAATTGACGCAGTAAACGGACGCTGTCCTCAGGAACTTCCCTGCTCCGTGATAAAATTTGTCTCACCAACCTTTTAATTTTCTAATTGACCCGGTAAATGTATGCTGCCTTCAGAAACTTCCCTGCGCCGTGATAAAATCTGTCTCCACATCCTTTTAATTTTCAAATTGACGCAGTAAACGTATGCTGTCCTCAGAAACTACCCTGCACTGTGACGAAATTTTCCTCACCAACCTTTTAAGTTTCTAATTGACCCGGTAAATGTATGCTGTCATGCTGTCCCAAGGAATTTTCCTGCTCCGTGAGAAAATCTGACTAACTTTTTAATTCTTTTAAATTCTACAGTCGTCAATATTAAAAATACATACAATTTTGGAATGGTAACGATTTAAGAAACCATTCTCCTAATTTGTACCATTTCTAATATCATTTTATTTCGGCTTTTACGAAAATACCATCCTTTTTAATTTTTGGTAAAAAAGTGTTTTCTAAGTAGGAAAATCCTTAAACTTAAATTTATTTTTACACAAAAATACCCGGAATACTGAAAAATAATACAACTTAGACAAATCTCCCCTAACTCGTATAAAATTCTTTATCCAAATTATGTTACAGAAAAAAACATATATATAATAGTACTTGAGCAATTTATTTATAACCACGGCAACTTATGCACCATAAATAGAATTTTATTAAAAAATAAATAAGTAAAAACCATAACCGGAGAAGAAACCACTCTTCTACTGCTGTGTATTCTTCGCGATTCTATATTTTTTATTTTTTTTAAATCTAGACCACTTTTTGATATACGATATACCAGGCAAGGTTTGTTTATATTTTTATTTCAACCACATTATTGAAAATTATATTTTGCAATTTAATAAGTATACTTGTATAAAGTTATACTTTAATAAACCTGCTGTTAAGAATTTGTATAAGGATTTCTTTTTTTAAAGAACCAAAAAAAAAAAAAACAAAGATTTTTCCAAATATTCATCAACACTCTTATAGAATATAGAATCATAGTCAACCCTTTTATGGAATGAATTTCATCACTTGAGATACTTGTAAATATTTACTAAAATAATATTTACCCCCATATTATATGTGAATAATAGATTTTATACGTCTAGCAAAAAAAAGTATATATGTACTAATAATAATAAAACGATTTAAAATCTGTCACAAGTCAAATTTAATAAGAACATTTTTGTTTTTTAAGGTCTATCTCTAAACTATAAAATCTTTCATGTGGAATTTTACTATTTTCTTGGAATTAATTTTGAATAGTTTAATAATGACTACATCAACTAAAGATTGTCAACTGTAAAAAAGGACTGGTTTGCCGTTTAAAAGTGAAAAAAATAATATATTTTTAGTTTGAAACCGAAATTTTTGTATTATGAAGGATTTTTCATGGATGAATAATTAACCTCAGATAAATCTATAAATGAAATATGCATTTTACATAAATTATATTTGCTCATTACACTTTTAATTAAAATATTTTGTAAAAAAATATGTCATTTTATGATGAATTTTGTATAATTTGAATATATAGCCATAATTAAATTCTTTATATTGAAACAATTTTAAATATTTATTAAAAAAAAAAAAAAGAATGTCACTGTATATATGTATCTTTTAATGATAAATTATGTTCTGTTACGAAATATTACAAGGATAATATTTTTACCTGAGTTAAATCATACAATAAATAAAAACATCACCTGTGAACAGAGGTTAACTTAGATATGGGTTCTTGCTATACCATTCTCAGTGTTATTTAATTTAAATAATTTTCAGAATATTTTGTGCAACATAAAAACTTTTTATGTATATTCTTTGAAAATAACAATAACAGTTGTTCAGGAAATATATTAAATTATAGTAATAAAATTCATAGAAACTAAAATGTATTACTGTTACCAGTAGCCATTCAATAATTTTCATTGGAAATCTCTAATCTACCTAGTATATAAATCAAAATCAATTTTCTTTTTGTTCTCCTGTAACCGTCGTCGTGACTACTAATTGGATAGTATTACAAACTTTGTTTAGATTTATGTAGATTGTTGACTATAGTAAATTTAACTATATACAAATATGTATAATCAATCATAAATAATACAGTAATAATATTTATTTTTAATTTTTTAAGAGAGTTTTCTTAAAGTTCTTCCATATTTTAGATTTTTCGACAGGAATTTTATTCGATTAGAATTTTTGTAGTTCATTTATATGATATGCTAGTATTCTTCCAAAAATTTATAAATGCTATATAAAATTAACTTGATTTTATATAGTAATAGCCAGGACGATGTATCAATGTCATCAATCATAAATAATAATAATGTACAAAGTAAGAATTTTTAAGCCACTTTTCACTTTTCTTAAAAATCTACTCTAGAATAGATCTGCTATGGAATACAGTGTTCTAGAGGTGGAGAATTTTTTTTTTTATGATTGAATTTTTTAGTTCATTCTGACATTAATTTGGTATTCTTGTAACTAAGAGTGCCATAAAAAATTATCCGAGAAATGTACTCATTACCGTCAATTCCCAATTAACTAGTTTTAAACAAAAAAATACACAAAAATTCTAATTTAGTTCCAAAATCAAAGTAACAAGTTTAATTATTTAAATATTAACCAAATAATTTTAGCATATAATTTTCTTACTACATAACCATTCTGAAGTTTATTGTCATAAACTATGTTTCTGCAGATAAAAGGACAATTTTATCTTATTTTAATATAATTTATAGGAAAATTTTCCTAGAATAATAGAAAATAAATTAAATATTACTTGACATTATATTGGATCTATATTATATTTCTGTAATATTAAGTTACTGGAAGAAATTATTTCAATTAAAATAAGAATCCTACTTATTTTAAAAGATTCACAAGTACTCCTACCTAAATTCACTTCAATATACATTTTCTAGAAAATATATTTACACAATGTAAATGTTGTTTTTTTAACCATAATAAAAAAATATTGAAATAATAATTTTCACTGCTTTAGATAAGGAAATTTTCGTTGCCGACGTAAAAAAGTTTATCCATAAAAAAAAACCCGGAATTTAGAAAACTAAAAATTTTTGTTACATAAAATGGTTAATATAATATAAATTATATCTGCTTTTCCAGAATATTTCTACGAATATTAAAGTATATATATTTGTTATGTAAATTGCATGCCAAACATTGCATTAGAGGTAAAACAGCTTTCGGTTAAATTCTAATGATTGTTGACAAAGCAAATAAAAGTTAAAAAATTTAATTTTCTATACGGGATGTAATATATATGTATATATATGGCAGTAAAAGGATTATAATCGCAACAAGGATTATTAACAAAAATTGGAATTGAAAATGCAAAATGATGAAAGTTATTTGGTTTTTTGATTTTAACTTTAAATATATTTTTTAGTATTACGATTAAGACTTGATGGGTGAAGCCCAATCTTTTAATCTATCTTGATGGTGTTCCAAAAATGCTATCCCAAAAACTAGTGATGCCCCGAATATTCGGTTGCGCCGAATATTAGGCCGATTCGGCACCATTTTTTAAGATTCGGTATCCGGCGGTTTAATTCAGCCGAATACCGATTCTTTTTAAACCCAAGGAAAACAATCAAAATACCATTCAAATGTCAATTTCAATTCCATTGTTCCGATTCAAAATACCATTGAAAGTTCATATAATGATTCGGCCGAATATTCTGTATTCGGCAAATTTTTTTTCGGTATTCGGCCGAATCATAAAATTAGTGATTCGCGGCATCTCTACCAAAAACCACTGAGACCACTCTCATTTCTCAATGTCCTTAAAGAAACTTAGATTTTCAAGGAATTTTAGTATCTCAAAGTCGATATCTGACTACACGTTATCTGGCTCATCTATTTATAGCAATCGATCTGTCGAATTTGTTTAAATTATAATTAAGGAGTCTGCGTCCTTTAGGAACGCCAATCTGATTTCTTTTAATTATTACGATAAAAGGAAATAATAATTTATTAACAAAATTAGTAATTAATTAAGTGTAAACATTTCTTACATTAAATAAATGTTAATGTTTTGTTGAAGAAAATTGGAAAATGTATAACGAAATGTCTTATAATATAAATATAAAGATAGATATTCAGGCATTCTAAAATCTAAATAAACAAATACCAAAATTATAATAGGTTTGTTGCCGCAAATGTTATAACCTCTGTGGTTATATACGAATAATTTAATTTGTTTTTAATTTTAATATTTTGTATCTTGAAGATTTGTATGAAATTTTTAAAATCTATTTATACAGAAGCATTTTCTTCAATTATATATAAACATAGAAAATAATACTCTTTAAATTTACTTATAATAATGATGATGGTATTTATGTAAATTTATTTTTATTAATTAATTCAAGACTTTTGGTACAAATATAAAATATAACTCTTAATGTTTATGTAATAAAAATTAATGTACCACCTAAAAATAAAGTAATATTTTTTTTTTTTATACATTTTAGAAATACATTTTCAAATTGTTTTTAAACTTTATTCTCTAAATTGAACAGATAGTAATGCTTTAAGTCAATACACTACCAGCATAATTTATAAAGTATATAAATATAGTAGAATACTAAATAGTATATATTTGGTATAACCGATCAAATTTGAAAAATTAATTTTTTTTTTTTGAGGCAAATATGGTTATTGTTTTCGCACAATTCACCACAATTTTAATCAACGTAATAAATTTCTTTTTGAATTCAAAACCAACTTGAATTTTGATTAAAATCCAAGTTGTTTTTTGGTTGAATTTATCACGAAAATATACTGTAACATATAAATGGAAAATTCAATATAGTATTAATTTTCCAAAAAAAAATATATAGCGAAATGTTTTTGGCACAATGTCATAGTACATATGTATATAGTTGTAATACTATATTATTATTTCATACTTTAAAATGTGTTAACAAAAATTAATTTCCTACTTTCAACTATGTTCACAATATACATATATAGATTTATCGAATATTGCAGCCTTTACATAAAAAAAGTTATGTGGTTTTACAGCAAATTTATGACTGTAAAACATACGGCTATTATTTTTTTTAATGATGTCATTACATAAATATTATTAAATCGAGACTATTTTAAATTATTTAAAAAAAAAAAAATTATAATAAGAATTAAAACAATCTGTATATGACTATTTTAGATAGATTAAAGAGTTGGTTATTGGTCGTCAACATTAGTCGTCTTATTATGATACACTAATTTTTTAAATGTCCTTAAATAAACTTAGTCTTTCCAGAAAATCCAGATTGTATGTTGGATGAACATTATTTATATTAAAAATCGATATCTGGCTAAAATTAATGTCACTACTAGAATTCTGGATAATAACATTTTGCTTCTATTTAATGGAAAATTTCCATAACCATAATCATTAAATAGTATTTTATAATTAATATTTACCTATAATTTTTAATTTGTATTTTTTTTTTATTTAGATATTTAAGGCAATTAAATTAAATAAAATTAGATAATTCTGTCGATTATTTATATAAAATTAAAACATAATTATTTTAATTATTTCACTAAATACTAATTCTACATAAATATATATATATTACATATATATATTTATAGAAAATAATGATTTTGTAGAAAATATTTTAATTAATATTTTGACTATAAATAATGTGGTACACAAATTATTTTAATTGGAAAAATGATACGCGAATATTTGTTATATTGATTAAGCAATTAAAATTTTCACAATTTTCGTAGCAAAAAAAAAAAAGAAATCAACAAAAAGAAAAATTAATTTTCATATTTTGTAAATTGGTAAAACGTGATTATATTTCATTTATAAAATTTATCATATATACTTATATATGTATATATTAATGATAATTGTTTTCAGTTTATCTTTCAGTACTTATCATTATAATATAAGTGTAAAATAATATATGTACACAAATTAGAACAGTTAATGGAACTATAGGCTTCTGTGTACGTTCTAAAATCAACTACAAATTTCAATTAAATATATTTAAATAGATTTAATTTATATTATAAATGTTAGTTGTACAATGCATACTTTTAGGTAAAAAATTCAATTCCAAATAATAATTCAATAAACAAAATTCAATTAAAATTTTATTCTGATAATTTTATGATTTTATATATACAGACAAGAAATTATTTTCAAATATAATTCAATTCTATTTAACTAAAAAAAAAAAAATACCTTAAGCTCTCGAACCCATTTCTATATCTCGAATATTAATAATTGTTAATAATATGCAATATTATGGACATAATTATATAGTCACGCTATGCCATATCATGTTTCTAACCATTTAGTTTATCTATATTATTTAGTAATGATATATATTTATAATTACAATATTTATGCAATGAATAATGACATAAAATTTATATTAAAAAGTGTAAGAGTATTAAAAAAAAAAAGGATGAAATTTTGTACATATAAAAAAAGGTGGCAAAAAATAGAAGTAATTGGATAATAAGCTGTCAGAAAAATATAAAATTTTACAATAAATTACCAACACCATAAAATTATTAATTAATTTTCCCTCTTTAATGCTACCAATATAATCAGCTTCTAAACATTACAAAAAAAAAAATTATAATAATGTCGTGACTTTTTATTGATTTCTTATTAGCTAGTATAGAAATAATAAACAAGTTCTTTGAAATAACAAAGTTCTCTTACTACCATTGTAATTTAAGACCACAAAAACTATATTATAAGTTTTATAAAATTAATTTCCACGTAATTGTGTGACATAAAACTTCCCTGTACTATAAAAATAAATTATAACAACACCAAAAAATAAATAAATATTATTTATTTATTTATTTTCTACCCTCATAAAATATACTTTAGTGAACATATCGCAATTATCTAATTAATAACATCAAAACTTTCCAAAAACAAAAAAAAAAAACATAATTAACTATAAATAAATAAATAAAATATATTGAAATAAATATACTAAAAAAAAAAATTATTTGGTTAATTGAATCTACAAAAAGTTTGAACTCAAAATACATATTTATGTACATATTTCAGGATTCAAATCGTATTATAAAAGGAATATTAAAAAATCGATAGGAAAAATATTCAAAAAAATTTTATTACCAGTTTTTTTTTAATCTAAAATTTAGAGCTTAATTTAATATATTTTCCACTAATACTTATTGATTTTCAATCTAAACTATAAGCAGAAATATTAGATAAAACCCGTAAATTTGATTTAAATGGCTGAGCAATATTTAAAATATTTTCTGTTTTTTTTTTTGCAAATTAAGGTTTTAATTTATAGGAAACTATACTTTAAGTAAGCTAAATATGCAGAATATATTCTACTCTTGATAACCATTATCTCAACAATGAGTGAAGTAGCCAACGAACTAGACATAGCTCAATAACCTTGTATAGCCACCCTATTAAGCTACTTTTACCACCTAACCAATTGTTTGAAAACTTCACTTAAATAAAATTTAACTCGTTAAGTTAACGTATTTTAGTTGCTATTATCGTAATCCAACTAATTTATTATTCAATGTATAATTGGATTTATCGGACAATCATTTCATCGGCTTCCATTATACAAGTGGAATAATATATATTGTTATATGATTTTTTGGTCAATAAAATTTGGTCAACTTATCAATTACATATTACAGGGATGAAATTCTGTGACGTAATTGTTATAGTTAAACTATCAGAAATTTAATTCAATATATTTTTCACTAATGTTTATTCAATTTTAACATTAAAAATATAAATGTTAGATAAACCATTACGTTAAAATAATGTTTTGGAATATTAACAATTAGACCTAAGAACTACATCAAAATTAGGTTTATTGTGAAGTTAGAGATAGTCCACTATCTTATAGCGCTGAAACCATACAGTCGTATCAATAACATTTTCAAGAAATACCAGGTGGTCTTTGTGCAGCCATAGAAATATTTAAGTTTTTTGGGTATCAGTGCCTAACATGTATTTTTATTTACTTGACACTTCACATACATTAAGTGAAGTTAAATTTTGATTTGTGACAGTTGACAGTTGACTTTACATATCATAATTTACAAAACTAAATTACAGTTTTATACAAAATATACTTATTACTACATCAGAATATCTTAAAATTAATGGAATCTCTAAAAATTTTACCTAATCTTTTCCTACTGTACAAGTAATAATTATTTCAACTACATAAATATACTATGTATATATACTATATTCATGAAAATCACTAATAAAACTTTTCTGTCCTTTTACTTTCTTAGTTTTATCTTAAATTAATTTTATTTACTTTTTTAAGATAAATTTTGAAATTAAATCAAAAAGAAGTTTTGCACTTGTATCCAAATATATTTTAATATTTTCATAAATATAATTCTATAAATTTATTCTTGTAATTTAATAATTGTGTTAAAACCTTACGATTCCTTTTTTTTTTTTTTTATTATAACATATTTTGCATAATTAACTAACTTTATAATTTTACAGAATATTAAATTAAAACTTATTTATTGTTGTTTCTTGTTGTTGAGGTTATATCCTTAAGACAAGGAAAAAATAAAAAAAAAACCCCCAGAAAACATGTTAATAATTTAAATAAAAAAAAAAAAAAATTGTTATAAGATAAGAATAAAATTTTGTTGAAAATTATTGTGTTGTTTACATAAAGCCTATATCATATATTTATATCTAAAATCTTACTATCCATTATGTAATAACAAATTCGCTTGTAGTATAATCAATCAAAATTATTATACACAAAAGATTTTTTTATTATTATTATACATATATATTATGATAGTATGAGAAAATCAATGATGATTTGATAGGCAAAAAAAAAAAAATACATAACACCATATAATAATAATAAAAAAAAATATATATTAACCAATATTATATTCTTGGCAAAAAAAAAAAAATAATAATTTATGAGGCAACACACGATATTATCTTACTTAACATGTTGTCAGTTTTTAAGCTTCGTATCTATATACATATTTATATTAGTACATATAGATACTATATATAAAAAAAAAAAGAGAAATTGTAATTAATTTCTATTTAACACTTACTAAAAAATATATTAATAATATATTTACTTCTATTCATGATTTGTTGGTATATTTTTTAAAAAAAAAAAAACATTATAAATTATTATTTTAGATAAAAAATTTTTTGGTGATTAGCTTATAAAATAAAATAATTTATAATCAATTCCTTAAAATGTATAAGAATATTTATATAAATAATTAAATATCTAAACATCGAGTATAAAATAAAACATAAAATTTTTAAAATCAATATTTTCAGTATTTTTATGTTGATAATTTTGACAGCACAGAAATACAACCGTGTTTGTATACAAATAGTAAAACTAATTAACTTTTGGCAATTAATACTATAAAGGCTTTTAAAAATAGAAATAACACTAACAGCTATTTCTATTTTTATACGAAGTTTTAACAGAAACTGAACCCGATAGTAAGAGGATCTGATTTCAATATTTATGCTGACAATTTTGACAGCACAGAAATCCAATCATCTTGGTATGCAAACAATAATTTCAATTAGTTATGACAATTACAAGAAATCGTAAGTATCAATGAATTAGGAAAATAGTTATCTAAATAAAGATTTTAAAAATGAAAAAACTTTTAACCGATTTGGTTGTAACTAATCGTAAAAAAGCCAAAGCTTTAACTGACCGTAAGAATTTAGTATATTTTTTAACCGAAAAATATCCTAGTATATTTTTCGGTCAATGAACAGTTTTAAAAAATCAGAAATCACTTCTAAAATTTAAAAATAATGTAGCAAAATAAGAGGCATATCGTGAAAGGAATCAAAACTCACGACGTACTAGCAAGAACGAGAATGAAATAAATTATCAGTTTCGTTAATATTTTAATTTAAGGAAACAATCATACATACTAAACTATTGAAACTAAATTATTAAAACTTTAAAACTACTTTTATTACCTTAGTTGTCGATTTTGGATTTCTATTGAATTTCCATAATATACGTAGATAATGTATATTTATGTCCTGTTATATTATGTCTTTAAACTTGCACTTTCTTTTTTATTGCAATTGTGAAAAAATATACAAATTTTAATTTTACACATCATAAAAAAAAATTATCAAAAACCACTCTTTAAATTTGTGTTAATTATTAAATATAAAAAATCTATAATTACGAGTAAAATTAATTTAATAATAAATTGAAAACACACTCTTTTTATCCGCGAACCGAAAAAAATTTCTTAGAAATTACTAACACATTGAAAACACACTTTTTTTTATCCCCGAACCGAGAAACAATTCTCAATAAGAACTTATTCCACCGACGATTAGTTTGCAACTAATTTTTTCAAATAAAAAGTAGGAGGTTTTTTTTTTTTTGTAACTGTATTATGTACCGTTTTATTTTTGGTTTTAAAAAGAGAAAGTAAAACTTAAATTTTATTTTAAGTTAATTTTATTTGAAAAATTTTATTTATTTAAATATTCGAAAAATAATTAAAAATTTACGAAATATTAAAAATTTGTAGAATTTTTTTCAAATTTGTAATTAAAATAAGAAATTATTGATTGAATAAAACTGTGATTTATTAAAGTTGTATATTTAATTTTACTTATATTTGATGGCCAGGACTGATAGACCAAATGGGTTCAGTGATACCACTACAATGGATTTAAATCTACCTAATTTTGTGTATTGCGACGTTTCAGTTCAGAGTTAAGCTCAAAGCGCGCTGTACAAAAAGCAAACTTGAGGATTTTCTGACTTCTTCAAGTTTTGAGAAAAATGGTTTACTGGTACGTGCTCCACGGTTTCAACCTGTCCCAGGTCCGTCCCTAGGATCTTGGAGTTCTGTAACTACCAAGTCCTATGAAATTTTGTGCCCTAATACAATTTAATATCGTGTTTTAGAAAATTTCCCCTTTCTATATCATATTGACAGTCTTTTAAAAAAATCAAAATGTTGCCTATGTTACTGCATTTTTTTTTTTACCTGGTTTAATTTTCATTTTCCATTTTGTCCCTTTCTTTTACAAATATCAACAACAGAAAATAAATTGAAAATTGTTTTGACAATTAATAAAGGTATTTTCAGTGCACAATCAATATTAATGCAACTTCTAAAATCCTGTTTCCTTACAAACGATTCTGTGCCAGTTTTTCGCCGAAATCAAATTTGGTATAACAATATCCAATATGAAGTAAAATATTACAAAATATATGATTTAAAATTATAGAATTTAATTTTATTATTTAAATTCTATAATTTTAAATCATATATTTTCACACCAAAAAAATTAATTCCAGATCTTTTTTATAAAATTAAATTAAGAATGAAATTTCAAAAGAAAATTTTCACGATTTTCATTTTACAAAGATTAAAAAAATATATAGTATATATGTTTATACATCTATAAAAATATTTATAAATATATTTTTTATATACCAAAATTGAAACTAATTAAATTATATAAAAAGAAAATTTAATTTTCCTATATATAAAAAGCAAATTCTAAATAATTTTAATTTTCCGTCATTTTTACGTGTAATTCCTTTCAAGGACATAATTTATTATTATACGACGATACTTTTATAATATGGAGGTTGGAAAAAAAAAAAAATTTATCGATTAATAAATATTATATAAAAAAATTCTTTCTTCTTCTTAACATAAAATTGAAATTTTGTTATGTAAAGGTGGAATTATTAAATTCATATAAAATTGGAAAAAAAAATTTCTCTAGAGTTAACAAAATTTTAAGGATATTAAATATTTTTAGATCGATAATTTTTTTTCTTCTTTAAAATTATATATATGATTGAAATTACTTACCTGTCAAATACAACACATCCTTAATACGATTATCCCATTTTAGTATAATAGAATTAAATATTCTATAATTTCCTAGAATTAGACCAAAATATGGTGTACAGGTGTTGAATAGTCCTGAAATGAAAAAAATATATATATATTTTAATTTGACAGATTAATTTTAAAATTTAAGGTGGTATTTTACTGTACTATAGAAAAAAATACAAAATGTCTAGAGATTAATTTATAAAATTCTGTAAAATAATAGGGCGGTATTTGTAGAATTTCACAATTCAGATAAAGATCAAAATTTCCATTCAGTAAGGACAACATTTCTGTCTATTTGGCTAGTTATAATACTCTAAGTTAAGCTTTTAACCCCTGTACTCCGTAAGAAGCTGTCTCAGGCGATCCTATAACATGTTATCCGTTTGATCATCAAACCGTCGCAGTTGCATTGTATGTGTTCCACCGTTTATCCTCATAAAGGCAGAATCAACATATTCCAATGTGGTATTCAGGCCGCAGTAAGTAAGCCTATTATCGTACTAGTCTTCTTCCTGGAGATTTGAAGGGGTTGCCTTTTTATTCTTATTAGAATGCCGGGTATAATGAATTTTCAGAGTTTTGGTTCATTTCTTGACGTCACTTGTTATACCACCATAAAAAAATAGCTGATTATAAAATAATGTCTTACATGGATTTATGAATCCGTTAATTTAGCAGTTAACTACATATTTTGTAGTAAACAAGTGACGTCAAGAGAGGGTCTAGGTCTAGAATTCTTTATAAATTATGTAAAATTATAATCCTTTGTTAACGAAATTGTGTGAAATAAATATATTAAAATTATTTAATAAAATAAACCTTGATTTAAATATATATAATATATAAATTGGAATAATATTTAATACTAATTTTTATTGCCATAAGTAACAGGACGAAAATATCCTAAATATAATATCAAATTACAATCTATATATTATATTTTTGTTATCACAAGAAAATATATTTTATTATGTAATTAATAAATCATTATTATATCCTAAAACCAATGAAAACCGATATATTTTCAAAATATGAACTTTTTTTTTTAGATATGTCGGTCAAGATAACCATGGTTATTCAGAATAAACATGTTTATAGAAATATTAATATTTAGCCTTTAGCTGTTAGTAATAAAACCTGATAAAAATAATAAATAAAAACATAAAGAAACAGAAATTTGGTAAAACATATTTAAAAATACCAAAATTTAATTTAATATTTCTATGACAAAATATCTAAACACTCTAACACAATTAATTCTCGTCTTTTTTTGAGGCTGGGAAACAATTAATAGATGTGCCTAATCAAAGAATGCTTAAGGGAGCCATGTTGGTCAGTTGTTCAGGGTTGAGGAATGTTTTATCTAGAAGATGTATTGTTTTCCTTGCTACTGTCTCGCAGTGGTACAGAATGTTTTCTGTCATTTCCGGGTCTTTTCAGCACATGCGGCAGCTGTCGAACTCAGCCAGTCCTAACTTGTGCGCAGTTGGTAGTTTACTTTATTACTTTTAGCCTGTTAAGGCATCCTCTACATTTTTTGCAAATTTTTAGATCTGGCAGTTTATTCTGTGTTCACATTCTATCCATTTCCAAATGATGAAGTTAGACCGTCCTCTTAGTTTTCCGCAGAATGATACGGTCCAATATTTAATTTGACGATTAATTTAAAACTTAAATTTGGAGTAAATAAAGATTATGTACTAAAATAAATTTCAATTTTTTCTTCCGCCTCTGTTCGTAAATGTGGTAAATACCACATTTTCTAACATTAGTTTCTATAGCATCCATAATGGATACGATAATTTGTGAGCATATAATTTCTCCACACAACTCCAGCAAAATTTTACTTTTGTAAAGTTTCTTTGATTCAGATTGTTGAAAAATTAATGGAATCACCATAGATATGGTCATAGTTGCTCTTGGAAATAGTTATTAAATGATAATTAACTTCTATAATTTATTATATTATTATTTTGGTAAGTTTGGTTAGTTTGATAATTAAATTGTTCAAGTAAATAAACTTTGAAAAAATATACTTTAACTTTGTAGAATATAGTTGATAATAACATTTGTGATTAATTAACATGAAAATTATCACAATAAAAATTCATAGTTTTCACAAGAGTTGTGTTATATAAAGTTAATAAGATTTTAAATAACACTTTTAATTGGTAATTATAATATAAGTAAAATGAAATATCTTTTCAATATTTAATTATATTTTTGTGGGTCTTTTTGTAATTAGATATATACATAACATCTACTTAAATCACAACTAACAACCATGTGATGATGATTAGCGATTTTCAGATATAAATAAAAAATATAATACATATTTAAAAAATATTATATAAAAAATGATTTTCTTAATCGACCATTTTTAAAATGGAAATTTACCCCAAAAAAAAAAGAAACTCCTTTTTCCGAAAAAAAATAATATTAGATAACAGATGTTTTTTTTTTTTTGTAAATATTAAGGACCTTTCCTTAATAAACCCTTATTAAAAAATTGTTTTTTATTATTACATGATATTCTATTTTTTTTACAAAAAAAAATAAAAAAATAATTTGAATTTTCTACAAAATTTAATTTTGCGGATATAAAATAAAAAGCACAGCACTTATCAAATATATAGGAGTATAAAAATAATTTCAAATATAATTTAATATTTTAACTGAAATGACACTTTACAATAATCATAAAGAAAAAATATTATATTAAACCGCAGTTTTACCCTAATAATAAATATTAAATTTGTAAAACCAAAAATAATTTTCAATAAAAATGTCTACATGTTTTGTACATAGTACATGTGTCCTAGTAGAATCATTAAATTGATCATATAATTTATTCGATTTTAATAAATAATGAACACTAAAATCTCTATAGTTTTTATTTAGATATATGATTATCTGAGGTTTTGATCTATTTATTGGTATAAATATATAAGTATCTATATGTTATTATATGTATTACATATTATAATTTAGATTTTAATATTTTATTATATTATTTTCTACTATACTCTACTTGTGTATACCAAAAATTCGATTTAACATAATGATAGATACAAAAAAAAAAAATGAAATTAACCTGCAAAATAATTATATGTATATACATAATTCATTGACAATTTATATTAATATAAAAATAAAATATCTATGTAGTTTATAAATAAATTTATTCACTATATTTACGCGCCACAAAATAACTATTAATCAGAGTGGTATATTTATAGTGGCTGTTAGAGTGGTATAATGACAAAACTATATTTTTATATAATACATAATATGGAAAAGTGAAAATATTATAATAAATAATGTGCATAGAAATTGAAAAAACCTTTTATTATGTTTATATTTTTATGCAAAACATAACAGGATATGGTAAATAGCCGGAAGTAATATTTATATATAATGTAAACACAAGCAGAGTATATTTTTTTTTTTTTATAACATGCCTATTAGAAGATTTAAAAATTATATGTAGTTAAAAAATAAAATAGTTTTCATTAATATTTTATGTTAAAATCTTTAAAATGAATTATAGATTTTTGTTGACATTTTAAATTTCTTAAATTATTATAAACTACTTAACCAGTATTTTAGTTTTACTGACTTTAAAAATTTTCTACAATATACTTGGATGTTAAAATTTCAGTAAGTTTTTCAAACAAAAAAAAAACATATTTTATGTTATGACATGACAGCATATCAATAACAAAAATGAAACATAGAAAAGGCATGGTCTCTAATATCATATAAAATAGGATTCTTTTACTTCTCTACTACATACAGCAAATAATTTACAGAAATAAAAAATAAGAATCATTTTCCTTGTATGATACTCAAAAATATTATCATATATACTTTTAAACAGGATTCTATATAGATTAAAATTGAACAATCTGTACCACAAAAAAACAAAATCCATTTTAATATGTCTGTACTTGAATACTACTATACATTTAAAAAAAAAAAAGGATATTTATATTATTACATACCTACAAATAATCAATAAGGAAATAGAATCAAATAAAAAATATGTTCCGGAAGGAAAATAACGAAATCTTTGTAGAAATAGTACGGATATACATCACCAACTAACAAAAACCTAATAAGACAGATGATATTATTGTACATAAAGATACTATGTATAGTTATTTCCAAATAAATTAATATATAGTTAGCCTAGGATCAAATAGAATTTATTGACAAAGCAAAAAAAAATAAATAAATATAATGTGGTGAGTAAATTATCGCCAGGATAAAAATGTGAAAATTTTCTTAATAAATATAAGGATTGCTATAATCTTACTCTAAGGACATTAGAGTAGATTGCAAGAAAAAATTCTAATTAATTCATCATTGGTTTGTTCGAATATCTTTTAGAAATAAAATAATTTAATGAAAATTACAGAATGATGGAATTAGTCAATGTTTAAAAAAGTTTTTTTTTTTTAGTTAATTGATTAAGTTTAGTGAAAGTTTCTTTAATTTGTATTAATTGCAAAATTTATACTTATTAGTATAATAGATTTTATTTCGCTTAACATATTTCTTATTAACTTTCATTAATTAGGATATTTTTTTAAGGACGGTAGATTGCTAGTTCCTTAACGACTTCAAAATATAATTGTCCATAAAAATAGATAGCCGCAAAAGTTAAAATCGTTTTCCCATCGACAGAACTTGTATAACTCGTATATATCTGGCAATTAAGCAATAGTAAGCAGAAAGGAGTAAAACGGGTCGCAAATATTCCAGTCCCTTCAAACCAAGCAATCGAACATTTCCAGTACAGTTAATTCATCATTCGATAGTATTATAGATCGTAGAATATCAATTTTATTTCAAATCCTTTATAATTTCAATTTCAATTTTATTCAAAAGGAAATCCAAAACCGAATCATAAATTTATTATTTACTCTGTTAGTGGTTTTAAATATTGATTTTTCTTATAGTATTCCTCCATCCCTAAATCTTACCCTACAACCTGATTTCCTAATCGATCAAAATAAATATGAACTGTTTGAACTCGTTAATGTCCTTATTGTAGACAAACTTCAAGTCATGTCTATCTAAGATAAGACAGAGAATTATAAAACGCTTCAGGCGATTAAAGAAGAACAAAAAAAAAGAAAAAAAAACAGATTTTCTTTGTGAATTTCATTTCTTTAGATTTTTTTAGTATCTATATTTAAACATAATTTCAATTGTCAAATTACATAATGAAAAGTGACGTAGTTAAATAAAAATTGTGCTAAAAAAAAAATTTAAATCAAAAATAAGGACAAATATTTATGAACATTAAATGCTCTAATTTAAAATATAAAGTGAGGAAAAACTGATGAAAAAAATTTGACGGTTACAAAAGCGTGAATATTAATTCACACGAATTATTATTTTTCTATTTATTTTGAAAATAAATCTAACAATCACTGAGACAAATACTATCTATTATTTAAAATAGAAAATGCATTTGAAACGATTTTTTTATAAAATATTCAACAATATATTTGCTTTTTTTTCCATTATCAACCAAAAAAAATTGGAAAATTGGAAAATAATAAAAAAATCGCACACCAAAAATATTAAGAGATAAAATCTAAATTTAGAAAAATATTTTCACAAAAAAAAAGGAAGAAGAGAAACGACTAAATTTGTGCGGATTTTGTGTAAAACAGGATATGTTGTAGATATTAAAATAAAATATATTTCAAACAGTTTTCAAAAATAAATATCAATTTGTTTTTATGTTTTTTTTTAGAAAATGATGACATAACAATGAAATCAAAGCTGATTTAGAAAAAAAAAGGAAACTAAAATTATACTTTTAACGGATTATTTTCATTTTCATAATAAACTAAAAATTATTATTCATTCAACCTTTAATAATTGTTAATACAAAAAAAGGAACACAAAATTAAGGATAAAACAGAATGGATAATCCGATTTTGTTCAATTTTATTTTTGCCTTGCTACTTTGGAACATTATGTACTTTAGAAATGATAAAAAAATTTCAAATTATTATATAACAAAAATTAATGTTTATGACTGAAATATAATTAGTTCATTAGGGAATTAAATTTTCATAAAGAAAATGTTGACAAACAAAAAATTCATATATGCCAATTTAGAGAAAATATTAAGATAGGTTTATACATAAACGTAGATATCTAAATTTTATGTTTTCCTTGATATTGATATTACACAACTTCAAACGATTGATTAAGTAATTGAATTTAAGAATTCTTACCAATTCTAAAATTTTCTTTCCAATTCTAACTTGTACACAAAAATGATAAGTTAATAACGACATTGAACACAATTATATGCTAGGTTATAATCTGCTGTTAACACCTAAATACTAGCCTACTATTTAAATTTGCCATGTAGTTTCCTTAAAATACCTCTTACACCAATCAATTTCCAATCTGTACAGGTTCGCAAAAAATTTTCATTATATTTTCATTATAAAGCTTACCGCCGTGAAATAAAATTGTCCACGCTCGTGAAAACTATCGTGAAAAGTTGTGAACATGTTGTGAAAAACTTTTATGGAGAACAAAACATTAAGTAGTATTGAAAAAGTATAAAAAAAACAAATTGACGAACTTTTTAGAACCGAACAACCAAATCAACCAAACAAAATTCACATAATTATTCACCGACAAGTCCTCTATATTCACCGTCAAATCCTTATTCACCGACAAGTCCTCTATATTCACCGTCAGCGTCACAAGGATATAGTCCGACTAGACCAGCTTATTCACCTAGTAGTCCATCATTTGACGAACCTGAAGAATGACATCAAAATGATTAAATGTCAAAATTCTGCCGTGAAATAAATTTTTCTTAACTTTTATCTTTGCAAAATAAATTATTTCACGATGGGACAGTGTACCACAAAATGAAATTGTTAGCGTAATTTTTCAATATACAGGTTCCCAGACAATTTTCATTTTCATTATAAGAATTTCCGTCAAATTTCCCTTTATTACGATTTAAAGCCATTATCATAAGTGCCCAGAATTATCAACATTATACAGTCAAACTGTATAATCTTCAAGCATCTCATTAGAACCTAAACATCAAAGAATGTTCAGGTCCCAAGAATTCTTAATTTTGTCTCTGGTGAGAATTGAACAATTAAACAATAAATATTTGACTAATGTTCTCTACTGCTACAATGTCCTGCATTATATTAAGGATTGAAGTGTAAAATTCTATAGGATTTATAATTTTATTTCATAATAACCATCAATGTTAAATATTCTAGGTCAACTTATTAAGTGATGTTAAATTGAAATCATAATAATTTTTATGATAAATTATACAAATAAAAAAATATATAATTTGTATTTATAATAAAAATTAATAGTCAAACAGAGTTGACCTAAAATATCCAAAAATAAAAAAAAAAAAAAAAATTCTCTTAATCAAATGTTTTAATAATTCTCCTTTTTTTTTCCAGGATATCTAATAAAATAAATTATTTATATATAATATCAAAAGAGCAGCAGTTTTTTTTTTTTGAAAGAAAATTCTTTATTGAATTGAATATTATTTGTTTTTCCCATTGATAGTTTTTTTTTTTTATGTTTCTTTTCTGATTTTTTGACGATTGTACAATTCATAAATTTTTCAAATGATAGAAAATCGATTTCATATATTTTTTTTTTCTTCTTAGTAAATCATATTTTTATTTTTTTTTAATATTACACATGGTATATAATATTTTTTGTCAGCCCAGCAGTTTCAATTATTTATTTAAACGGTATTACATATATTTTCTTTTCATTTCATTTCTGGAAAATTGTTATTATTTTGTCAGCTGTACATATAAGTATCTATATATTTAAAAGCCCGTTGAGGCATCATAATGCATGAAAAAACATTATAGATAGATAGATAGATAGATATATTAAAATATTTTTATGTTTACTGGAAATATGTCAACATTTTTTCATTTTTTTTTTTTTTTTTTTATTGTTGATATGTCATTTTAGTTAAAAAATAGAAAAAAAAAAAATTTTCCTTTTGCATGACAAAAAGAAAAATGAATTACATTGTAATAGGTGAAAGGAGAAATTTTACTATGTATGACAAATTGATATAACAGGCAACATGTTGTTTCCAATTTGAAGTTAGATTAAAATTAATATCAAGTTTTTTTTTTTTTTTTTTTTTTATGTTATTACATAAATTTCAGAATCAATTAATTTATTTATTCATAGATATATAGATATTGAAAGACGTGTTATTTTTGTTTGATTAGAACTTTTCCATATGAGAAATTTCACAAGAAAAATAAAATTTTATGTTGTACGGTATATGTATTTTCACGAATTGTAAAATCATAAAATCAAAATTCTATATAAAATTAGATAACGAATTCGATTAAAATTCATTGTTGATGTACAAGCTTATACAATAGAAAGTTGAAAAGAGAATATATTTATTATAAATTTTATCTGCATATGCTATAACGTGTATCTTATAAATTATTTATAAGTATCAATTATCCTATGTCAAGATTTTTATCAATTTTATCTGAACTAAAATGAAATTTCTTGTAATTAGTGTCTATATAAAGCTAGAAAAAAAATATATGTATCCATGAAAAATATTTTTATGAACAATGATTGTAGTAGAAAATCATTATTTAGCTGCATTATACTATAAAGATAAATGAAACCAATTAAATTAAATTCGTATCTAAGTATCTATATAGTATAACTTTAGGAAAATATTGTAAAAAGTACTAAAATTTAGAATTTCAAGTTTTACAAAGACATTAGAAATGAAATTATCAGAATATAGTATTGTAATATTTTATGCTTTATAAAAAAAAATAGATTTTAAATTAAATTCCAACATTAATTTCATATTTATTTGAGAGCCATGAACAGGTAAATGGCAAAACATATTCTATTTTACTGCAAATATTTTTTAAACTATTCTACTTGAATGATAAAGTTTAAAGTATATAATTAAGTATATACCGTATATTTATCTGAGAAGAATTATTTTCCAAAGATAAAATGTTATTCGACTTAACAAGACATAATTAAACATAAAATTTTCTAACGATAATAGTAGAACAGAAAAAAAGCATCATTACGATTTCAAAGTTTGGTGAAAAATTAGTAAATTTATATTAAACTAATTTTTGTAATTACAATTAATTAAACCATGTGATATAAATAATTGCATGTTTTAGCTATTAAATATTATAATTTAATTAAATATTTTCATAAAACTTAATTAGTCATAATAATTAAAATTTAATTTGTAGAAATTAATTTTGTTTATAATTTTCAAGTTCAATTTTTCTAGATTTTAGATTGTCCTTTCAACTAAATCTACGATCTAGACGGAATTTTGCCTGCGGATACAAGAATGAACATCACGAGATGGATCTAGCAAACAATATTTAATATTAAGTTCTCTATTAAACCACTGACCACAAGGTTCAGTGGTAAAAAAAAACGGTGCTAATTGGAATCACTCCAGGAACTCTTATCAACCAAACATATTTTAGATTAAATTAAAAATATTGAATCTAGATTTCGGATAAACATATTCAAGATAATTAAAAATAATATTATATTTTTGAAAATTTATCTCATCTTTTTATGATTACTTTTAAAGGACAATTATATTTTTTAGTTTGAAAATCCATAACAAGAAGTACAAAAAAAAAAATACTTAATTAATATTAATATGCACATATTTTTTTTTATATAATTTGATTGTAAAGTTAAATTAAAAAACTTAAAAGGTCCTTGTCACGCACATAAAATCATTTAATATGTGTCAGTCACATATTGCTCAAAGTTGTTTTTTTTTTCCTCATTTTATAGTTTAATATTAATTAAATTTAAGGATCCATTATTATTAAACTAGAAGATTTTTTTTATATATAGAAAGTTTAATTTTAATAAATTTAATGTTGAGCAGATTATATATATATTTTTTTTAATTGTACGTTAAAAGTGCACTCCAAAAAAAAATTAAATTCAATTTTTATATTAAAAATATAATATTTAGAAGGAAAAAAAAAAATTATATTCACTACTCTTGTGCATATAATTAGCTATAAAAATTAATCTTACAAAAGAATTTTATGTGACTCTGACATAGTTGACCTTAATAAATATATATAGGAGTAGTGCAACCATAATTATAAAATTTTGTGTTGTGTAAAATTACAAAGTAGGTAGGATATGTATATCTATATACGATGAAAATGTACAAAAAAATTATATATAAAAGCATAAATGTTATGAATTTTTAAGATAATTTCCAGGATTTTTCCTTTTGGAAAATTATTTAAGATAATTTTACAATTATAATTTCCATCCTAAGATTCAAATTTTTTGTTTGTTAATGAAATATCCGGGCAGTTTTTTCTTTTGAAATACTGGCACCAAAAGTTTAATTAACCCTTTGATACAGAAATTAATTTGCGTTTGGAAAATTATGCTGTACTATTTTTCTAGATGAGCAGGCACAGTTAAACACATCAGCGCAACAATTTTGGACTTAGGTCTTGTCGAAGTAGGTCTTTGAAAATGTGAAATGTAGTTTTCGTGTCAAATATTGTAAAACTAAGATAATTATGTCTAATAGTTTTGATGTAACTTTAAATGTACATCACGGAACAATCGGTTAATATTTTCAATAATTATATTGTGTTTGCGAATAAAGTTACAAATATTAGTTAGTTAGTTTTGTGGTAGAGTAATCTTACTTTATTACTGCAGCATTTCAGTGTATTAGCTGGTTCAGTGTTAATTTTTTTCTTAATTTTCAAAACCATTTTCAATTTATTGCCGTTTCTTATATATGTTGCCAGTTGCAAAAAACTGTAAGGTTAAAAAATTTAAACTGAAAATAATTCAAACCAAGGGTGAAAATGGCAAAAATTACGAACCAGATTAATTTTTTTTAAAACTTGGTGTGCAATAAAAATATAAAACACGTAATTAGGAAGAATACTTACTGACAAAATGTAGAATGAAAATGGAAAATTCTCATTGCAATATACGGTCAAGACAAAATGATATAAGAACATAATTAGTTCTTATAGTAAATTTTTTTTAAATTATTTTTAAATATCAGACAACATCAGAATATTAAATTTTATTTTAGTATGATTTTAGAAAATTTTAATAATTGTCTGCTGATAAATACAGATTAACCACAATTATTTTACCAATTTATATTCGAAATAATCTTCAAATTAAATCATTCATTTAATTTATATGATAAAATTAAGAATTTTAATTTTTCACTTTTAATTTAAAAACATTTTACTAAATAATGGAGATAATTTAAAATATACTACAAAAATAATATTATATAAGTAAATATATGATATATTTCGAAAAATATGAAAGATCAGTTTTTTTTTTGTCCACAGTACATTTAACTTTATCGAAATTTACGAAGATTTATTAACGCAAACAAAAAAAAAAATTATTTTCCTTTTAATATCTGTAAGAAAATTTTCTGGGTAACGATCTGGAAATATACATTAAATTATCTCAGCGAAAAAGTTCTTAATAAAAAAAAAATGCACTGAATGAAAAAGAATCTAAATTATGTTAAAAAATTTTGAAATTTGAAACATAAAAAATATTATTATATTATTAAATTTACATTATTTTTTTTAAAAAGAATTAAGTTTGTCTTCATAAAATATTAAAATTACTGAATTAAATCGTTTTTTACTACTGATTAATACAATTGAATTCAAGGTTTTAAACCAAATTGAATTTTTTTTCAAACTAAATTCAAGTTCAGTACGTAAATTCGTCATTATTCAATGTATATGTTAAATAGAAATGACGAATTTAAATTGAAAAATCACCAATTTAACTTAAAAACAGTTGAATTTAGTTTGAATACATTAAATTTAACCCGAAAATGGTATTTAAAATATAATAAGAATCTAAAAATATTTAAAGTAAAGTTAAATTTACTGAAAAATCTGATATGAAAATGTAACTAAAATGATAATTTTCGATGCTGAAAACCAAAATCCAAAAAAAAGTCTTTTAAAAATACTACAAATACAAATATGTTGGTGAACTGTTTTACAATATAATAATTTATCTTGTACTTTATATATATCTATCTTAGTTTTTAAAATCATGGAAACAGTTTATCTAATTTTTTTCACAAAATTAAAACTGGACCTTAAAAATTAATATTAAAATTGTCAGTACATTTGTCATCATAAAACATTGAACAATGACAAATTTAACTTGAAAATCAATAAATCATTTTAAAAAAAAATATATATTTTCAATAAATATTTCCACCGGCTTTGATTTCTTCAGTCAATTAAATTTAAATGGTAAACGTATCTATTACAATAAAAACTACTTAAAAATTATGACATAATTTTTATTCTACAAAATAATGATGATACAAATTTTTATATTCTAACTAAAATTCAAAATATTTGACAATCAAATATAAAATTTATTACAAGTTAAATTCGTCATTTTTCAATGTTGTTCAAATTCAATTGAAAGATGACGATATTACCATGAAAAATTATGAATTTAAATGGAAAAACGTTGAATTTAACAAGAAAATTATATACGAGTATAATACAAATAATATGTTATTTATATAAATTTACGATCTGAATATATTAAATTATCATTCGTACAATGCAGTAATTCTTAAATTAAACATAAAATATAAATAAGAAAAAAAAAAATATTTTATCCTGATACGAATAATAAATATAAATCTTAAGAAACAAATATACTATCATAAAAGAAGGAACTTAAGGATGCGTACAATTGTTTTTTTTTCTTCACTAAATATTTTATTAACAAAGATATTTTATTTCAACACTTAGGGTTAACACTAAGGGTACTTTTTATATAATATATTTCCCAAATTAGTTTATGCTTTAATTTTTCAATAAATTTATAATTTGCTTAAGGGATTGAATATAATTTGTTTTAAATAACACTACAGTATCAATCATAAAAAAATGTACATTCATTAGCTTTATTTATTATCATAACGTGATGAGAACTATGGCATGGTTCGTTTTACTATTAAGACTATAATAGTTTATATTACTTAATTGAGGACTATTTATATGCTTTCGGTTGTTTTAGATTAAATTCAACATTTTTTAAACCAAATTCAATGTTTTTCAACTCAAATTCAACGTTTTTCAAGCTAACTTGGTTATCTTTCACTTACATTTACATTGAAGAAGAACGAAATTAACTTGAAAAACGTTGGACTTTGTTTGTTGAAAAATGGTCTATTTCATTTTCTTTGAATAACATTGCATTTAATCTGAAAACGGTCGAATAGATTGAAAGTTATGAAAATTTCCCGACAGTGCACCTTATAAAGCATTTCATTTTACCGAAATTAACTTATAGTCGTTTAAGTTAATAATACAATAGCTTTTATTGCTAATCACTTAATATTTTAAGTTCCAACCTTACTTGTACTCGAGTAACAATTTTTATAGTTAATACTGTACTGTATGTACGAGTATATTACCTAAGGGATAAATTTAAATTAAATTTATATTATTTTTATGCAATTTTCATTCCACAAAATCCTATATATATATATATATTATAGATATGTTAAGAAAAGCAAATATTTATGTGATAGATTTCTTAATTTAAATTCCTAGAAAGATATTAATGCTTTGCTAAAATATACACTCTAATAAAAAAAAGAAAAACTCTAAGGTCAAAGAAGAAATTTGAGAAGCTTAAAAATATTTCGATTTAAAAAAAAAAAAAAATAATATTATATTTTTTTTTTTTGATGAATTTTTATTTAGGAAGGACGAATTTAAATGCCATGGGTCGTTAACATCAAGAGTAATAAAACAAACTTTCATCGTCTTCTTCTTTTTATTTTTTCTAACTTATTACTATTTGCACTTCAATAACAATTTTGTATTTCTTGACATTTTGGCAAATATTTTAGACCAAAAAGTCAAAAAAAAAAAAAAAAAAGATATTTTTAAAAGGCCGTTTCCGGTAGAACGCGCACCCTAAAATATATATATATATTTTTTTTTTTTGGTATATGTATTTATGTATGTATATATACAAAAATATGCGGACATTTAAAGTCAAATTCAAAAAAAAGAAAATACATATTTGTGAAGAAAAACTTATTAAAAGTTTTTCTTTATTTTATGTTTGTTAAGATCCTCGAAAAAAAATCTAACACTTAGTAATATATTTTGATTTTCACAACACAAAAAAAAAAAAAATTAATTTTTTAAGTAAAGTGAAAAACAAAATTTTCTGTCACAAAAGTAATATTACATCACGGATCATGGCATAAAATGATATAAAATAGAAATGTTCATTTTGTGTAGGTTAATAAAATGTGTAATCTGGAAATATTTTTTTTTTAGTAAATTTATGTCAGATTTTAAGGAATAACTTAATTAAAGAATTATAATAATTTATGTTCAGAAATGTTTTTTTATGAAAAACATCCGCCAAAAAAGAAAATCTTTAAGAAATAAATCTTTACAAGAATAATGTAAATTAACAATAATATAAAATTTTAAAAGACCAACAGTTACTTAATGGTAGTTTACTATGGTGTCATGATTTCAGTATTGGATTCAATTTCTGTCTGATTAGTCTATGTTGCTCTAAGTTTATTGGTTCCCAAAAATGATGTAAAAGTAATAAATACTGCAGTAAAATGTAATTTTAAAACTACGGGAAAATTCTAAATTAAGAAAAATCAATCTTCTTCTGGTCGTGATCTCCACAGTTGACAGAAAATCGATCTGTTGAATTTCTTTAGATTATTAATTGAGACGGCATAGTCTGTGAGAAATCCTGTAAGATTTTACTTAGTATAAAGTATTTGTTTTGAAAATTTCTAACATTACAACATTTCCCAATGAAGAATCAAAACTTCTTTTACAAATATGAAAAATATAGTTATCAGGTATTTGGAAAATTTCCACAAAATTTTAATATAATACAGTATAAAAATGAGCTATTAAAAATTAACAATTCAGATTTATATTTTAATCTGAATTATTTAACAGCCCTAAAATCACAGTGCTACAAAAAAAGTGAACAAATATTATAATACTTAAGTATCCAAAACCGAAATGTCAATTTATATACAAAAATCTATCTTAATTCGAAAATTTATATTTATTTTATTATAAGTTAGTTAACAAATTAACATCATACAAAATTCTATTTATAAACATATACATTATATCTGTAAGATATTCTTATAAAACTATCTTTTGTTCAAAACTAAAAGATTTCAAAAATTCAACATAATTTCTTTTATTTGTTTTTTTACATCAGCCAAAAAAAAGAAAATCTTTAAGAAATAAATCTTTTACAAGAATAATATTTTTGTGCGTATTATATGTGGCGTATAATCAGGTACTTAAATACATAAAATAAATTTTTTGGTTTTTTTTTTGTAAAAAAAAAAAAGTGTTTAGATTGAATAGAAGATGATATAAAATTAACAAATCAACTTCAACTTATAAACAAAATAAAATATTAAGAACTTTAACAACACCATATAATCTGATGATATTGTTTGTTGCGTATCCTTGTTACCATGAAAGAAAAAAAAAAAAACTTAAAACCCAAAATGAAAAATGGAAAACAATGACCGCAGAATCTGACAGATTGTTCATTAATCATTTTCCAAAATCAGACACAAAACAAAATATAAAATATATAAAAAAAAAAAACGATTTTTCCTTAAACATAAAAATATATCTAAATAAATATATCTATATATATGAATCCCTTTTGGCTTTAAATATGGAAACCTTTAGATGAATATTAAAATAGATGGATGAAATATGCATAAAATATTAAGTTCCTACATCAAAATATATATTTTTTTTTATTCTGTGGGATTACTTTATTATACGGTACTTATATCATAAAATAAAGAATAGACCACAACCGCAAATTATGTATTCAAGAATCAAATAAAGAAAAAAAATATTTAAACAGCATAAGAGACATTTTTATTTGTTATAATACTAAACTATTATTATATAAGTAAGTAATAGTATATTTTAAGTACTTGAAAAGGAGACTGGAGAGAAATTAAATTTGATGATATTTTTTTTTTTTTGGAGGTGATGTTAAAAATCATTATTATCAATTGTCAAAAACAAAATATTTCTTTTCCAAAGACAAATTTATTTTTATGAAGAAATTCTTTTATTATAAATATACTCAAGAGATATAAAGATAACAAAACAAAACGTGAATTATTTAACAAAAATTATATCAATTTCATGACAGCACTGGAAAAAGTCTTATATTCGAATGATACAGGGTTAGTATGAGATATTTTTTCTGTTCATTATTTTGCTTTTTGTTAGAATTAGTCGACAAAATATCTTATATTAATAATAAAATTTTGGTGCACCACCTGTAGCCACCACCTTATCTTAACAGAAAAATAATAAAAAACAAAATAACTTTTGCTAAAACTTTCTCTGTGAAAATTTATCTTAAAACTTATTTAGTTACACCGCCACTGGTCTGGCAAATAACAGACATTAATAATGTGGTTAGTTTTGTAAATTATATCAAGTTTATGACAGCAGTAGAAAAAGTATAATTCGGGCAATACAGATAGGGTCATACTAATAAATAAAATCGAATACACCATGTGTGATCAAAACTTTTATGACAAGTTGATGAAAAATAATCAAAATTTTACTTTTTCCCTACCAAAAATTTTTCATTTCAAATTTCTTTTAAAAAAATTACATTATTTTTAGGACCGCCACTGGTCAAACAAATAATAGACATATAAAATGTGGTTTCGTTAGGTATAATCGACAAAGATGAATTCCCGACGGTGGAATCAAGTTGAATAATTTTAAAATATATTCAGTCACCTTTTATTTATAGTTTAATGTTCTATGTTTTGTTATTTTTATTTTGGTGTACATATTTTATTATACCCGTAGTATAATTTTACATAAAGTTTTTAAGCTTATTTTTTTTTTTAAAATCTAATTTTTGTGAAATTTAAAACGAGCAAAAATTAATTCAGAACTGTTTAAATGAAAATTGATATTATAATTTAGGATTTGCTTTTGGCTATGTCACGGTAATAACATTTTTTTTTTAAATATCTTTAGTTAACAAAATTTGGTTTCGAATTATATTTTAGCAATTTATGTAAAGTAATTTTTTTTAAAAATATTAAATTAGAGGAGAATTGACTTAATTGAAACAATTTTTTAGGAGAAAAAATGTTTTTCTAACAAATTTAAGGTATAATGTTTTTCTTACTTTGAAGAATTTTTTTTTTACCGAAAATAAATAATAGTATTTCCGCAAAAAGCTGATATAAAAAAAAATATTCCATAAGGATACAATTTAGGAAATTGATTTTCTAAATTCTACGATCCAAAAACTTAATATATTTCCAATTTATCGTAATTGTATAGGAACAATAAAAGACAATGGAGAATACTCAGTGGTATAATTTAGGCAAGTAGATTCAAGTACAATAAATATTTAAGTATATAAGCTCTTTTAATGAAATAAAAGTTTAAAATAATAGTTTCATATATTGGTGGGTGTAGAATATAAAAAAAACTATATTTTCTGACACTCAAAACTTAAAATGATGATAAATAAATAGAACTGTGGCCACTTTTAATATTGATAGTACCAATATTTATAAAACTTCCACAATATTCTATCAATGATATTATTTAGTTTCAGAATACAAGTACGATGGTACGATTTCGCGGACAGTTTCGACGATGTAAATTTCATAAGACCTTATTTCGTTAAATAAGAATCGGCGTGGAAATATATTATAATTTTTTAACACTATTTATGATTCATAAGGATTTTTTAGGCAATTAATTTTCAATAATTTGACATGAAATAACGATAGTCAGCCAAATATATTAAAAATATACAAATCTAACAAAAATTACCAGGTATTCAAATGAAATTTTCTTACTATTGCTCGGAAAATTTTCATATTTAAAATAAAATTTTTATAGTTGATTAATAAATACAAAATAACATAAAAGATAAAGATACTAAAATTAATTATTCTATCATAATATTTCTATAAAAAAAAAATCAAAACACTATTAATTTTCGTCAAATTGATTTCCTTTAAAAAAAAAATTTCACTTATATTCTAAGCGACTTCATCTTATTTTATTAATGATCAAAATAATCAAAATTAAATTATCATATTTAACATAAATCTTCTATCAATTTAGCTGTAAAACTGTTGTGGAATAAATAACACCATATAATTTATTAGGTGTCAGACTTAAAATAATAATTTACTTTAATATACCGGATATCTTTCGTAAATTACTACAAAATTGTATAATTTGTAAAATTTCGTAAATAAATTGAAAATTCTAATAAAATTAATAAAAATTAATTTGAATATTTAATAAATTATATTATTTTAAGAAATCGTTTTTCGATAATCATAAATTTATGTAAATTGAATTTAAAATAAAAAA
The DNA here is from genome assembly GCA_963932195.1 of Empis livida. Lineage (NCBI taxonomy): Eukaryota > Metazoa > Arthropoda > Insecta > Diptera > Empididae > Empis > Empis livida. Next base: position 6,496,368 of record OZ010648.1, read on the forward strand.
AAATATAATTTAAATATAATTTTTAAAGGTTTTTACAATAAAATCGATTTAAATTCTGAAATATCGTCAGCATCTACTGAACTATATAAAATTCATTACTACTTCAATGATTATATTTAGGAAATTAGTGGGAAAATGGTAATCAAGAAAAAGGATTTTAATTTAAATATAATTTTAACGAACAAATTTAATTTATAATAAACACAGATATATAAGAAAACTAGTACAAGTACAGAAAATACCTTCTGTATTAATAATTATTAAAAAATATGGTGTCATGTATTTTGAATAAAATTCAAAATGTGAGAAAATATTTAAGTAGTAATAAAAGTTTAATTTGTAGAAGGGTTCCTAGAAACTGAGGATTTTATTGCTATAAACTTCTATTCAGGTACCCTTGGGAAATTTTCAGGTATAATAACAACTTAACTTTTCAAGTTAGAATTATGATATTTATGATGCCTCGATAGGTCTAATTTGGCCTCAGTGGCTTTTGAGATTAGTGGGCCTACTCAATTTCCGGCATGTCCAACATATGTCCGCAAATAAAGTATCTTCGTTTTCAGACTTGTTCAAAATTCGAATAATAAATTTGGGGAAGAAAAGTTTACTCGATCTCAAAGTCGACCAAAAAATTTTTAAGTTGACCTATTTTCTTCCAAATTTTAAACAGTCATTCATTTCATTTTCATATCACTTTTAAAAGAAAATTTCGAGAAAACAGATGATCCAAAAAAACAATTATCAAAAGAAAAAAAAGACTGTGTAGCAAAATATTTCATTTTTTTCATGGAAATATATTTTTAACTTAAATGAAGTTTTTCATTTTTTTTTTGTAATTTGCCATTCATTTCCAATTTAATAAGTAAAAAAACTGTTTCCGTGGCACACAAAAAAATGAACTTTAATTTAGACATTTTAATAATATTTAAGTTCTCTATTAATTCTGATTAATAAAGAAGTCAAATATTATTATTTTTTTTTTTAAATATTAAAAGAATTTTATTAAAAATGTAAATAATTGTAAATTGCAATTAATTTAAAAAACTATGAGAAAACTAAATTTAATGAAAACTAATCACCGTAGTATATACACATAAAAAAAAAATTAATTATTCTGTGAAAACTTACATTTTCTCGCACAATTTCTTCTTTCTTCTATGTTCGTTGACGTTGTATTTTTTTTTACATTTTCATAAATTTTCCGTATATAAAATAATTTAATTGAAATTTTCAATGAATCTGAAAAGAGACAAGGAAAAATAAGAAACTTTATTAAAAACATTATTACTGGAATTTAAATCGTAAAAAGTTTAGTTGTGTTTTTTTTTTTTTTTTTTGGTCTCGCAAAAGAACTTCGATTCTTTTTGTATATAAACTCATTAAAAAGTTTTTATTCAGTTCTTTCGGTTTGGTTTACACATAAATTTAGGATACAAAAAAAAAAAATTAAAGATTTTCATAAAAACTTAGTGGTATAAAATGGTAAAATTCAGATAACCAAAAAAAGAACATTTAAATATTTTGGTTATAATAATTGGAAGTTTTAGTTTTTTATTGATGTAAGAACTGTACAAAAAAAAAATGTAGTTTTAGAAGTGAACAAAAATTATTTAAAATACATATAAATTTTTAGGTTTTTTGAGGTAAAATTCCAGGTAAAATTCAACAATATAATTATGTTTTAAAATATGTTCTCTGTTCACACATGTTGAATAGTGGAAAAGAAAATGAGAGAAAACATTAAATAATATTAGTTTTAGGGAAAACTTTTTTTTTTCCATGAAACTTGGGAAATGAGTCAAAATTTCTTATAAAATTCAAATTTGCTAGAATAAAATATTATTCAATATTTAATCCTTAAAAAATATTGGTAATGGTTTTCAATTAATAATATTTAATAGCAGTTCTTATCGATAGTTAAATAGTCAAATATGGATTAAAAGTAAATAGTGAATCGAAAGATGTTGAACTACAAATCCACAGCAATCTACTACCGTTTTGTTTCCGCTGCAAAAATGGCTATTAGAAGACTGACAATCAGAAGCAAATTGGAATTTTTGAAAAGTTAACAAATTATTTGTCTAATTACGGACAATATTTGTAGTAGCTGCCAACAAGAGAGTCGAACATATTATCTGTTAGTGTGATGAACATCCAGATTACACTAATTTTCGGGAAAAGTACAAAGGAGAAATTGCAACTTTTGACATATTTGGTCAAGCAAATCCTAAACTTCTTTACTTGCGCAAATCTCGATACTAGATTTTTAATACGAGTTATTAACGTACATAATTATCCGCAGTTTATTATATTCTATTCAAAATAGCCTGTCTTCTGTAAGTGGAAAATCTTAAAGTTCCGTTCAAAATAGTGAATCTAATTTTTTTTTTAACAAAGAATTTAAAATTTTTGTAATTAAGGAAAAACTATTTTCCTTAACGTTTTAAATGGTATGTGAAAGGAGAAAACCATTAAAACCAAAGTCATTCAGTTCTGTAACACTTTTTTTTTGTATTTCTGTATAAAGTAAAGTATGTATAGCTAACAGTTTCACCAATGTAATTTTGTTATTGCAATTTTTATTATGTTTTATTAGATGTATATATGGTACCAACATATAAAAAGCATAAAAACGAAAATTAAATAGATTTATTATGGCCATAGTAGCAAGTAAAAAAGTGCAAATAATTGCCTAAAATTTGTGTTGACCATAGTGTAATTTATTTGATAATTTTAATAATTTTAAAATATATTCGTAGTTCAACAAAATGGGACAATATTTTTCGCCAATTTAAAAAAAAATTATTCTGTTCAAATGTTTAAGCTTAGTATCCTAACGCCGTGAAATTAAATTTTGTGAAAACTATCGTGAAAAAGTTGTGAAAAAGTTTTATGGAGAAGAAAACATTAAGTAGTATTGAAAAAGTATAAAAAATTGGCGAATTATTTAGAACCGAACAACCAAACCAACTAAACAAAATAATCAAATCTCAAAATTCTACCGTGAAATAATGTTTTGAGCATTATTTCACTAGCGAAAAAAATTTTTACACTGAAAAATTTTCTTAACTTTTATCTTTGCAAAGTAAATTATTTCACGATAGAACAGCATACCACAAAATAAAATCGTTAGCATAACATCAACGAGATTTTAAATTTTGTATGAAAATTTCATTTCACAACAAATAGCATACTAAGCTTTAAGGAAGAAAAAAAGTACCCAAAAAAATTTCATTTTAAAATTTTATAATTTTAATAATAAAAATTAACTTTTAGAATGTCCTGTGTATAGTTTTGTTTGGGTATAATATAGCTATAATTTATTACTTCAAATTTGTTCTGTATTTTTACTTGTACATATTTTATTTATTTTTTTTTGTTGAACAGTCATTCATCATTTAAGTAAACTTTAAATTTTAATAAGTCCCAAGAAAACATTTTTTTCAGAAATTATTCCAAAATCAAATAAAACTTTCTGGGGGCTTCAAATGCGACTTTGAAATTGAATAAAATAAAGTTTTTCTCTCCTTACTTTATATACTTTTCTTATGTATAATAATGAATTTGTTTTATTATTTTTTTTTTGTTAAAAATTTCCATAAGCCAGAAGAAAACTTCTACAAAAAAATTTTCTAATACTCATAGGAAAAATCACACAAATAAAAATAAGAAACCAGGAAGCATAATAATATAAAAAATTCTAAGCAAATTTTATGCTAAATAATTATTGAACAAAAAAAATATTATTTCTAGGCACATGAATAATATTATAAAAAAAAAAAAAATTGAAAAGTTTTTGTAAATAAAAATATCTAAAATAATCAAATTTTAAAACGGAAATATATGAGTTTGTTAGTGAATGAACAAGCTTGGTAACTTACCAAAAAAAAAATCAGAAAAAAGAAAATTGAATAGAAATGCGACCTTTTGGAAAAATATATTATAATGTATTATTATGAAAAACTAAAAATTTACAGATGCGAAATGTTAGATATGCTCTGTGACATTAAGAATATTATTATAGAAATAGATTTTTATCAACAAACAAAAAAAATAGAGATTTCAAAAACATAAATGGCACAAATTCAAAAAGGAAAAAAAAAAATAATATTGTATTTTTATTGCTGCCATTTTGTTGTTAAGTATAAAATTTATTAATTTAACATTATTTTTAGAACATAATTTTCTTATCAACACAAATTTTATATTAATAATTATTTACAAATATATATTTAAAAATAAATAAAATATATTTCACTTGGCCTGAAAATCGTACACACGAGTAACTTAAAAACAGTTTTAGTTATATTTACAAAAGTATCTGATTGATTCGGCAGAATATGGTTTATTTGATAAGGAAAATAATTACAAACTATAAAAAATTTAAGTCCAGAACATATTTTTGCAAATATAAGTTTTCTTAGATAAAAACAGATCATTTATTAAAAATACTTCGAATTCAAATTGAAAAGCATAAAATTTAGTTTGAATTTTGTTTCAAAAACGTTGAGTTTAACTTTAAAAAGCTTGAAAAACATTTGAAAAATGTTGAGTATGATTTTAAAAATGTTGAATATGGTTTGAAAATTTTGAAAATGTTGAAAATCATTTGGAAAACATTGAAAATTATTTGAAAAACGTTGAATATGATTTAAAAAAAGTTAAATATATTTTGAAAAACATTAACTTGGTTTGAAATTCAACTAGAAAAATGTTGAATTAAACTTTCAAAATATTGAATTTAGTTTGACTTTAACCTGACTTCAAGAAAACTAATGAATTTAACTTCAACTTGAAAACTAATTGAATTTAACTTGAATAAACATTTCAATTTCAAAAATTTGAAATTTAACATTTCAAAAATTTGAAATTTAACATAAAAATGATATCGTATAAGTCTGATAAAATTTTCTCAATTATTTATTATCTGTTTAAAGAGTAAATAATCTGAATGAAAAACTATAAAATCTAAAATTTAATGGTTGAATCAAAAATTCTAATGAAAAAAACTTAACATATATACAAATATATTTAGATATCATTTGCCAATAAAATTCCTTTAACGAATATACAAGTATTATATACATTTACCTATACTTTAAGTTCCATCATGGATTACTAATTTTAATACAAATTCCTATCCCAAAACGTTAACATATCAAATATACGTATATATCTCAATATCTCAAAGATATATATATGTATAAAAGATTTTATCTTACTAATTCGATCTCGAATCCCTTTAATAATAAAAAAAAAAAAAATCCTATCCTATAATATTTACTTAACATTACCATTTTTCTAGTATAAATGATGTTATTTTGTGAAAAACTATAATCAAGAAACTTTCATATAAAAAGTAGTCAATATAAAAAAAAAAAATATTATTCTCGAATCTAAAGAATATAAATTATTTAGAAAAAAAAAAATTATATCTAAATACAATTTTTCGTTAAAAACTTTTATATAAAATATTTTCATTTAACTATCCACTTATATGTATCCTATTTTTTTTTTTTTTTTCAAGGACTATACGTGTTCCGAATAAATTTTCCAATAAACAAAAAAATGATATTGTTTCTATTTTTTTTTTTTTATTCTTTATAACAAAGTAAATTTTCCTTATTAACCAAAAAAACAACAAGGAAAAATGCTTAATTTTACTTATTTATTCATAAGAGAATGGAAATTTTCAAAAAAGTTATAATAATAAAAATTGACAAAATAAAATAAATTTTTATATCAACATACCTTTTTTTTGTATTTTGTTGTTGTGTATTTTCCTTTTACTTCATTTTCTTCCTTTAAAAATATTTCCAACACACAAAAAAAAAACAAAAAAAAAAACCAAAAAAAAAAAAAGAAAATTCAATTTAATATACAAAATTTGTTTGTGGAAAACTTTAAAATAAATAGAAAATACATATATATTTTAGATTTTATAGTTTTTCCAGTGAAAAACTATATTTTCATTATTTTTTTTTTTTCGAAATATAATTTTAATAATAATTTTTTTTTTATAATATTATTTCACCTTTTTTATTATTATTACTATTTTTATTTGATGGTTTTTCACTGTGTTTAGGAAAATTTTTTTTTAATTTTTTTTTTTTATTTTGAAGTAACAAATTGCACAAATGAACTTCAAATAAAAAATAGGAAATTAAAAGAAAAAAAATGAAAAGAAAATTTATGAAATGCTTTTTTTACATTTTTTGTTGTTGTGTTTTTCCACACACAAAAACCAACAAAAACCACATAAGAAATTTTATTTATTTTTATAAAAAAAAAAGTAGTCTTTTTTAAGTTTAGTTTTGTGAAAAGTCTTTTTTTGTTTTTCCAACAACTCTATTCACTCAGTAAAAACACTATATTTATTATAATTTTGAATTTAAATTTTCACAACAACAACAACAACAAAAATTAACCCACAAAACCAACAAGAAAAGTTAAAAAAGAAATAAGGATTTTCTTTTTATATATTTTCTTTTTTTTTTTTGTTAAATAATAAACAATTCACTTTGTGATTATATATATTTTTTTTAAACAAAGCTTCCTGCTGCTGCTGCACATGACGGTGTTATCCTTTCATTGAAAAATATTATAGAGAATTCGTGTTTCAAAATGAAAAATGAAAAATGAAAAACAATAATAACACAAAACAACAACAACAACAAAAAATAATAATAAGGAAAAATGGAAAATTAAATTATGTATTTTTTTTTTTTTTTTAAATTTAATTAATTATTTAAAAAATGGTTTTAAAAAAAAAAAATTTCTCTAATTTAGCAGCAAAAGAGAAAAACTACTAAAAAAAATTTATTTTTATGTCACTAAAATTATTTTAAATTTTTAGTTAAGCTATTAAATAATTTTCTTAAATCTAATTAAGTTAAATGTAATTAAACACAAATTATATTTTCATTAAACACTTTTATAATTAAATAAAAAAAAAGGATTATAATTTTTTTTGTACGTATTATAACACCGGTTAAATTAATATACACACCTTGGTAAACAATACATAAGAACCAGTACACAACAAAAAAAAAATATATCTTGTAAATATTATAATTATAGGTAAATAAACATAAAAATGTACACACGCCCGATTAATTTTTTTTTTTACAATTTTTTTTTTTTTGATAGAATTAAAAAACCGGAAAAGGAGATTTCCTTTAAAAAAAAAAAAAATCAAAAATTGTTTACGTACACAAAAAAAAAACGAAGAAATATCAGAAAAGTTCTATGCATATACAATTTAATTGAGAAATTATTACACTCTCACTAAAAATTTACACTCAATGATTTTTTTTTTTATAATAATAATATGTTATTGTATCTCAACTATACAAAACACGTAACCAAAAAAATAATAATACCGCGTTGTTCCTTAAAAACGAATCGCAGTTTTTTTATTCTATTTGAAATTTGTCCAAATTTTTCTTATAATGTGTGTAAGCAGACCCAGTTACGTAACCAAATTAATTTTAACTACCGTATAAATATTTTTATGACAATACCCGACGAAAGCTTAAACAGAACTAAAAACGAGAAATTCAAACGAGTTACTTTTAGGTACTTTTTTATTTTGAGAGAGAATAAATTTTTATTTAGAAAGAAAGAGAGATTCCACTCATTTGTGTGACTATTATTCTCATTTTTATACAGGAAAATTGCGTACGCATTTGTAAGCTTTCGTATTATTATTTAAACTACAAAATAGCTTTTGTGTAAGGATAAGAAAGGATATACTAAATTGTACTAAAAATATTTATTTTTACCTTTTACAGAGAGAAATTATTATTCTATTATCTCTTTTTTTTTGTTTAAAAAAATATTTTCTATTAACTCTCTTTTAATATTTCCTTATAAAAAAAAAAGGACATGACATAATTTATTCAAAAATACAACTAAACATTATAAAAGAATGTGTGTTTATTGTCGCTTAGTGTATATCATTTAAATAAGAGTCCTTTATTGTTGATGGAGAGAAATTTTCTACAATATAAAATTTTTTTTTAATATATAAATCGGTCATCACGAAGCATATTTCACGAATTTTATGAATGAATCTTTTTTTTTTTTATACAAAAACAAAAGAAGAAGTCGAATTTTTATGCTGGAAAATTAATTTTATAAAAAAAATTTATATTTTACTTCAAAAACGTATTATGTATAGTCGTCGGAAAATTTGTTCAAATATTTTTTTAAATGGCAATGATACTTTTCTAAAAAAAAATTAACTTCACAAATGGTACTATGAAACTTCCAAGGATATACAAATATAAGAAAAATTGAAAATCAACTTTCCTTTATCACTAATTTGGTTTTATTAATTTAATTTCCACATATCCTTTTTGTTTCGAATGTACAGAATTTTTTATGGTTTTCCTTTTGGTATTATTTTCAGTAGCATTTATAATCAGTCCACAAGTATTCACAAATATTTTAGAAAAATATTTTAGAATATTATTTGGCCAAGAATAATTTCAAAATTTGGATTTATGTAAATCGACATATAAAGAGAAAATGGAGAGTAATATTTAAAGAAGGAAATGCTGATATACACACCGTGATATAGTCAAAAAGTTATTATAATAATAGATTTGCAAGAGTATCATAAAGGACACCGCAAAATTGAAAGGACTAAGCATACCTTGAATGAGAACAATTAAAAATGAATTACGAAATGTTGGTAAAACATAAAATGAACAGCTTAAAATTGATCGAATTGAAAGAATCGAGTTGTCTTCTTATGTTCCTCGTAAATGGACCCTGAAAATGGATTCAAAAGAAATTGTTTTCTTTTAAATATAGTTTTATCAGCTTCTATAGTAATATTCCAAATTCGATATTTCTGTCTACCAAATTTACTGTCAAGCTGAATCATACTAATTAGTTGAGTATTTAATCCTCATCAGATCAGAATTAATTGTAAATACCACATGTTTAACTACTGAGACCAGGAAAGCAATAAGACATAAGACCAGCAAACAAATAAGAAACCATATGCTGAGGCTAGCAAACAAATTATCAGTGTCTCTTACTAATGATTTATTTGGATCAGCCAAGACAAGCTTTAGCGAAGAAATTGTCTATAAATAAAGAAGAATTGAAATCAAAGAAAAACATACAGATAAAACGATGTTTTTTTTTTGCCCTATAACTAGTTAATTCGACAACATACAACCAGGAAATTCGAATATCATCGTTTATTTTGGTATTTTACGTGTATGCCTTTAAAGTAATATCTTAATTGGAATGTTGTTTATTTTTAAACTATCACCGAAACTAATTAAAACTAACGAGATTCATTAACTTGATAGAATAATTTTAAAATTATAATTTTCTTAGAAATATAATATAAATTTTTTTTATTTATTTATAGGTGTATTTTATTCGAAGAAAAATTATGTTAAATAAAATTTTACTCTTGTTGAATTATAAATACATATTTCTATTTCGCTAGAAATAATAATTTATCTTTTTTTTAATATTTCATATATCTTGTTCAAAATTATATTATAGTGAAAGATTGCTTAAAAAATAAAAAATAAAAAGATTGAATTTTACAATATGGAAGACTACATAAAAAATTGAAAAATCTCTTTAAATCAATATAAAAAAAATATATATTGATATAATATACCCAAGCAAGAAACTAAAACATATATGTATATATATCAGATTTTAAGATTAAGTCAGCAGTACGTTAAATATTACTAAACAAAATCCTTTAAAATCATCATGTAAAGCATGACTATTTCTATAAAAAAAAAAATGTTGTATATATAAAAAAAAATTTTCTATCTGGTAACTAGATCTATAAAAAAAACCCATAAATTGTTCAATATTCATTGTTCTATCAAGAAATTTTTAGAAAGGTATGGAATCCTTCATCAAAATATCTTATATACTTTGTATTATATATGGATATATTTAAGAAATAAGCGATAAAATATATATAAAAACAAAATACAATTCGTACAAATTTACTCTAGAGTATATTTTATACGAAACATTATTATAGTATAAAATTCAAACCTTTTATAATAGGGGAGAATTGACTAAATTGTACCAGTTATTAGTATTCTGATATTTTTTTGGTGTAGAAATACTTAATAAAAGTTTTTCTGCTGAGGAACATTAACATTACTTTATTTTAAATTCAAATACATTGGATACGAACTGGCCTATTAGATACTAATCGGACTATCCTAAGGCATACGGACTACTCTTACGATTACAGAGTATTTTAAAGCTATTTTCTGACACATCCAAAACTTAAACTGACAATAAATAAATTAAAGTGTAGCCAATTAACTTGTAGCCAATACTATAGGAATGATAACTTGTAATCAATGATATATTAAACGACAGAATGATATAGACGATTATCCCCTATATTAAAAATAAAAAATAAAAAAAAAAATAGAAAATTCGCTGTAAACAGGAAAATTCTTTTTAAAAAGATATTGTCATTCAATAAAAGACTGAGAAAAAAAAAACAATACAGAATATACTTTTATGTAAGAGTTACATAAGAATGACATTATACCGAATTGCCTATATACAGGTCCTATGAGATTTTTACAAAAAAAAATAAACATATTGATAGAACCATTATAAGGATAAATGTTAAGAAGGAAAAAAAATTGTTAAAGTACTTAAAGAAATCAATAAGAAATCGTCAAACCGCTTATAGATTTATTTTAAGCAAAGTTATCTTTTCCAAAAAAAAAAAAAAACAATTGTTGCATATGTAATTTTAAATTTTTTTTTTTTGAAACCATAAGATTATAAATAAGCGTTACTATAAAATCTTTTAGAATTTTAAGGGCTTCTAAATATACAAAAAAAAAAAAAATTATACAAATTTTCTATTTATTATAGATTTAAGATTATTCCTACATGTATATTAACATATTTAATGGTAACACTTAGATTAGTACTAATGTAAGATTACAAGTTTTTTTGTAGAAAATAATTTAAATTTTTGTATAAATAATAATTGGTGATTAGATTTATAATATTAAAATCAATTTGATGTTATAAAAATGTAAATATATACAATATTAAATTAGCATATATGATTAAATTTTTTATCTGCGGTTAAGGAAATTCATTTCAATTCAAATTGTTTAAGTGATTACATAATTTATTATACTATAAATTATATAGTGATATAATATTATCCATGTTACATGCTGTCCTTTTTTTTAAATTATATTATGCCACGTGTATATATGTATTGTAATTCAAGATAGTTTATTTTTTTTAAATAGACTTCTTCAATCATGTTCAAAAAAATAGACATTTGTCAATTTGAAATGAACAGATAATTTGAAGAAATAAATATAATTCGTCAAGAGAATTAAAAATATATTGTGGTGATATCTTATTATTGGATTATTTGGAATTTTAAATTTAGCCAAGTTTTGGATGCCAGTCCCAGACGTTTATTTACTTTAAATTATAGATTTTAAATTATAGTAAAATAATTTAATTTAAATTACAATGTATATAGTTAAAAAAATAATTCTTAATGAATTCTATGATTTCCTGATGAGTTTTGCATATTACATAATTTAATAAACTTTAATATTTACTAAAATATGGGGATAAATTTCTGTTAAAAAAGTCTTTGAGTTGAGTTAATTAGTGTTATTAGAGATTTTAAAAAATAATAATTAATCTTTCTAAAGAAATAATGTTGCATATAATGTTACATAAAAATTTTTAAAACAAAATACATTTGCAACATAATTTCCACACAAATTTATATAGCATAAATGTATACCATAATTTGGAACATAATATGTATATATTTTTTTTGTAAATTAGAGAATAATATTTGAATTTTCTTTAAAATACAAGTAATTTTTTAAGAAAATTCATATTTATTTATAAAGCTACAATACTAAGAAAAATTGAAATAAAATATTTTCTTGTCATTATTAATTAAAAATAAATAATTAACATTGAAAAAAATTCGAATCCAAAAGAGTAAACTCAAATGCACATATAACAGATATATCTTAAAGTTTTTTTCCCCAGATAAACTTCAATAATTAATATGGTATGTTATCTAAATACATAATAAAAATAAAAAAAAATTTCTTTCTGTCTTTGAAAAATAAAACTTTTTAAAAAACATTCTTAAAATAGCTAGCTCTATTGCTACTACCTACAAGTTTCATATGAGATTTTTTTTTATTTCTATATTATAGATAGAAGATAATAATAATTTATCTTATAGATATATATATATGCTTGGTAAAACATCAGAATGTTAATAATTTTCTAAGACTTTTATTAAAAGTTCAGTTTTTTTTTTTTTTTTTCCTGAAATACCTTGTGGGCTTATTGTTCTTCACACAATTGCTTCCTGTTCTATTTATGTACTTGCATCAAGATGAATAAAAATTCTTTATATCTTTTTTTAAACACAATATAAAAAAATTTTTCTATATAACATCAAAAAAATTTTGAAAATTCCAAACAAGTGCCCGAAGGAAATTCTAAAATTTCTCAAGATTGTTGACCAACGGAACAACTCGGGAATATTCAATGAATGGAATTTTCATCCTTTTTTAATATTATCTTCATAATAATAATAATAATAATGTAATTTATAATTTTTAAATATATACAATTTAAGGTTTAAAGAAAAATAAAAAAAGGAAAATTTTGTTTTTATATAAATATTTTCAACCCATTTTCGTAAAATGTTGTTTAATAAACTGTTTACAAATTATAGTAAATATTTAAGTTTATATCTTTTCTAAGTCAAAGTAAATATAAGAGAAATTTAAACAACAAGAATTATGAAAAAATAAAAAATTAAAGATTCAATTGAAAGTATAAACCGAAATTTGATTTGAAGGATATTCCTTGCAACTTGTAGTCCAGTTTAGTTTAACTTGAAGTATACATAACAATAAACTAATCTATTTGTATTGAAAATATAACATTTTAATAACAATTTTCCATAGTACTCCTCCATTCAGTCACTTTTTTATTAAGTAATTGCACTGGTTAGATATTACGCAGCTGATATTTAAAAACTCTCAAACTGCAGTCGAACTACGTTTGAACTATCATTCAGACAAGTGAAAATTAACATAACAACCACACCGCAGTACTGTCATCTCTCTTGACGAATTGGAACTCAAGCTTATTAAATATAAAACTAATCCTTGACACTACAGTTCGTACTAAGCCATCCTTAAATGTTCTCCTTACATTCTATTAATATTTGGATCTACTAATTTGTATGAAGAAACATAAATATCTTTTTGTAATAAAAAGAATTTTAATAGGTTTATTAGTGAGATATTTTTTTTATCTTAGAATTATATTTAAATTTCGAACCGAATCCAGTACCCTAAAATAACTACCGCATGACAGCTTTATTTACACCACTCTTCAAATTATATTTGTGTATTCTGAAGTAGAAAAATTAATACAATCTGCACTCTCTGTTTAATCAACATTATATTGGTATTATTGAACTTATTGAAAAACTTTAATTAAATTTTGATTCAATGCAAGTCATTCACACTATTTACGATCTTATAATTAAAGGATATTATAATATGACATTAAAAAAATATATATTTAGCTTAATTAAAACAAAAATATTATTTTATTAAAACTTTTTATCAGTTTAACCACAATAAATTACTAGAAAAATAACTTTGATATCAGATTTGAAACATAATTTTCTTTTTAATTGGAAATAAATTACATATAAATATATACATGATGATTTTTTTATGTAAAATCATTAAAGACATATAAATAGTTGGCTAGGAAACAATAATTAATAATTTTCTTTATAAAATATAACTTAATATTTTTCTTTATATTCAAATACGTTTTAGGTTTTTCTAGAATCAGAACTTCATTAAAATATAGAATATTATAAACAGTGAAAAAAAATATATTATATTAAATGGGAGCACACAGAAATATCTTAAGGAAATATTACGAGTGTATCTCAATAATGTATTTATATTTTCTGTAGATACAATAATTATGTAATATTTATATTTGATTTTTACGAAACTTCAATAATATTATTATTATTAATTAGAATTTTGGTATAATTTCTTCTTTGTAAATAATTTAAATTCAAAATTAATTAATTATTATTGGAATTTTATAGATAAATATGAAAATATTTAGTTTTTAAACTAATTTACATCATTTACAATTAGAAAAATATAAAAATTGTTATATTTAATTTATAAAATATTGAAAATGATTCAATCATAATATTACTTGAATTACGTACAGAAATACTAGAAACTCTGGTAGTAATTGAATAAAAAAATTATAAGTACAGACGGTTTTTAAAATCAGAGTATATTTTCCTTAATTATTTATTTGACCAGTTGTTGTATGAAAAAAATTTAAAATAGTACCACAATTTGAATTTCTAATTGTACTTCAAATTACTTCTATTTTCAGGAAACTATCCTATTAAAAATAATAATAATCAAAAATATAAATTTCTAAGATATCTATACAAGCATATTTAAAACATACTTCAAATATTACTTATATGTATACCAACAAATATAATTAATAATACAATAATTATATTTTCATTATATAAGTTGAATTATAATTGTAAGACTGATAAGACGATTTATATTAAATTAATATTTAAATTAAAAATATTTTAATAATATATTCATTTCTCATATTACATAAGTTTAATATTTTATTTGTATAATAATCATACACTCAATAAAACCTTCAAATTAACATGAATTATACATATTTAGTATTCTTATACATAAAATATTTATAAATATACCAGTTACATATAAACATATAAAAAATAACAACAACAAAACTCTTGTCAATATCCTGTAATCGTAATTGGGCATGCCATATACCTTACAAGAGAAGTTAAAGAATTGAACCCATAAACATGTCATAGAGACCATAATATATTATGTATACATTATTGTGAAAAAAAAAAATCACCGGAATTTTCGGATGGGTTTTTTTTTTTTTTTTGTGCTCTTGTGTTTGGTGTTGTGCTTAAAACCCAAAATAGCACACACATAATATTACATTACAAAGAATATTTGAAATAATTTTTGTATCACAACATATATAGATAGAGTGTTTCCAGGTAAATTATTGAAATTAGGAAAAAAATGTATTTAATCGAACAAAAAAAAAAAGTTTATTTTAATAAAATTGTCAATTTTTTAAATTAAACATGACAAGTATTTTCTGATAAAACAACTGGTGTGAAAATTGAAGGAAAATGACATAATGTAATTTTATAAAACATTTCTTAACAAAATGTTTCAACAATTTTCAATTTTTCATTTTTAAAAAGAAACTTTGAAAATGAAAAACTTTTCTAATTTATGTAACAATATATTTTTAAACATTACAAATAAATGTTTACTTCAGATTTTGGTTAGAAACACTATCGGATTGAAAATTTAAAACAAAAATTTTTTATTTTTGATAATGTATTTGGTCAAGTTTTTGTAAATGTACAAGTTATAAAGGATTGGTCTCTAAACAATTTGTCTTACATATTATGACAAACAACAATTTTCATTAAATTTATATAAAACTTTATTTAAAATACATTTTTAAGGACATTTTCCACATTATGTAAAAAAAAACTTAAAATTTGTTTGAAGGATATTACTGTCAGCCTGCAGTGTAGTTTATTAAAAATTTCAGATCATAAGAATCATACATCAATTGATTAGTATTTAAATAAAAATTATTGTAATTATTACGAATAATATAAAATCCTTTCAAATTATTTCAAGTTTAATATTTGAGATTTTTCGTAATAAAAGTGAATTTTAATAACAATTTTCCAAAGCAATTTTTCCTCAGTCAACTACAGTCAAACTCTAATCGTACTATTACTCAGACAGACTACCGAAAATAAACCCAACAAATTGCAGTACTGTCTTGACAAAAATAAAATTTATAAAAATCATTTTGGAATTTTGGAATTTTGGAATATAATTATGTTACTGAGACAGTCTGTAATTTTTTTTTTTTTGTATATTCAATTTAAAGTAAAGTAATAAATGTTTCCCACAAGCACTTAAAAATTTGCTTTTTGGATTGTAAATTTAATTTCTATTATAATAATAGATTTTTAAGCTGTTTTTAACAAAAAAAAAAAACACAACATTTTCTGCTAAATAACATTTACGAAATTAATATCTTTTTCGAAATTTTTTTTTTTTTTTACGAATTGTTTAGGTTTAGACGTTTCGAGTAAAATACATAAAAAAAAAATCGTTTATTATGTTGTTTATTCATCGGTTTTTTTTTTCAAAGTATATTTTCTATTGAAAATTATAAATAATATTCTATAACAAGTTCTCTTATCAAAATTGATCGATCTATTCGATTTCTTTCACGAATCCATTAATTTTATAACCACAAAATCGCATTGTGTTGAATAT
This sequence comes from Empis livida, assembly GCA_963932195.1. Taxonomy (NCBI): domain Eukaryota; kingdom Metazoa; phylum Arthropoda; class Insecta; order Diptera; family Empididae; genus Empis; species Empis livida. The sequence goes on from OZ010648.1 coordinate 6,512,843, forward strand.
ACTTAAAAATAAAAAAAAATTGTTAAAAACTTTTACATAAATGTATGTTAGGCTGAAAAGTTTATGTTGCAAATATATATAATAAAATGAATATATTTTCTATTGGCTATAATAATTTAAAGGATAATATTACCAGGTATAACAAAAAATACCTTTAACCTATAAATTTTCAATATATGTATATACGCAAAAAAAACCACAAGCCGTGAAAAAAAACAACATATCAGTAACATTCATTCGTTGTCCTTGTTCAGAAAAATTGTTAAGTATTTTTCCTAAAGTTATGTATACACAGATATCCTTAATATAAAAAAAAAACAAAGAAAACCATAAACAAAACCATTAAATATTGAAATTTGTTGATAGATTGCCGGAATGTGATAATTTATTGGTATCACGTTAACATATATTTGAGAGCCAATAGCACTTAAAATAATTTTTTGGCCAGTTGAAAATATACTTTAAAATAAATTTGCTCAGTGCTTAAAAATATTCATTTTCAAAACTATATACTAAACTATTGTTGAAATTAGAATTTAAAGGTTTTACATAAATCACAAATGAACAAAATAAAATAGATTGAAAAATGTGTTGGTATTCAAATGGAAAATTAATAAAATATATTCAAACTGCTTGACATTAAAGCTGTTGAAATACTAATTGTATGTATATTACCTGTTGAAAAATATCAGAAAAATTCAATTTAGTTTGCAAAATTTGTGGAGCACACAACATCATCTGTGATTGTAAAGATTTATCTAGCAGTGGGTAAGGGTCATAGAACTAGATACTAGAGAATATTACATCCAGCTTTCTTAGGTAAGTTATCAGCTTTATTGATAATCTGTCTTTGCCAAGTGAAGGTTCCACAATAGTTATTCTTGGCTGTCGTCAATTTTGGGGCTATTTGTACCAGCCCAGACATTTACGTACATATTCTATCTAATGGAAGAAGTCAATTTACTCCGGAATATATGTATGTAAATATATTCCGGAGTAAATTAAGCGAATAGAGAAGAACCAAAGCATTGATACTAACAAGATTATCCTTAAAATGATTGAAACAAATTCAACCATTACATGCTGTGCATTGATCCAAGTAATATTTTCTGCACAATCCTATTTGTTTTCTCCTTTTTTTTGTACCCATTTTGTTGTTGCACAATATACATATAAACAAAATATCCTAGAAAATTGTCACAATCTCTAACAAATGTAATTTCAAATGTAGATTTTCTTCTTTTTAAGAAAATTGATTTGTAAATTTTTTTCTTCCCAATTTTCATTTTGAATTATAAAGCTAGCTTATACTTATAGTAGTAGTATATATGCATATATGATTTCGTTAATCTGATATACACATTTTGCATATTAAACATTTTTTTTTTGTTGTATATTTTTTAAAGATTGTTATGGATAAATGCACAATTTTTTTTGAAACTGTATATCAAGCAAAAATACTTAGAAAGTTCACAAATTTATTACATTGTATAGATACACCATTCAAAACTAAAAGTTACTGAATTCATAAAATATATAAATATTTGAATTTGATTTAAAAATTTTTTTTTTTTTTAAAAAAGGAAAAAATATGTGAAATAACTTGACATTATTCAAATCCTTAAGTTGTAATATTGGATTAACATTAACAACAACAAAAATGAAGAAATGTATCCTTAAAAATATATTTAAATAGAATATACAATTTTTTTTTATAAACTATCACAAATTAGTTGCTTAAATAAATTTAACTTTTTTTCCTGAATTTAATATTCAAATAAGATAATTTATAACTGCCAGAAAAGAATTGAAATATAATCGATCATGGATTATAAATGCTTTTTTATCCTTAGATAAAATTGAAATACATGTACAATTTTTTAGTTTTTTTTTTTTTTGAGTTTTGTTAAACTATGTTAGTTGATTTATTTAGAATTTAGAATAGAAATATATTATACAGGATTACGAGTCGTTTTACTGACATTACTAACATTCCTGATCTCAATTTTTGCAAAATGTTTCATCGAATTATTGCAGGACTAATAAATACTGTTCTTAGTTATTTATGACAAATCATTCAAATAATAATAACTATATTTGATTATTGTCTCAAATTTTCTTATGTTTAGCACTATTTTCAAATACACAGTGTTACGGCTTGCTAGAATTATTTTATTAGTTTATATTGTACTGAAGCAGAAAGGAGTCTCTTATAGTAAATTCATTTTAATTCGTGGCCTAATAGAAGTACTTTTGTTTTCGAGCATTACTATTTCTCTCTTAATAGTTCATTACAGTCTATCCTTTGTACTCGGTTTTACATTTCTTCGAAAAGATTTGATAATTTTTTGGCTCAGCTTTTACATCACCAACAATAATACTAAGCTAGGTAAATTCCTCAAATATATAATGTTAAACTACTATTGTAAGCTATTTGCAGTCGGCTGTGAAATGTAATTTTTTCACCCGATTAAAGACTATCGTGAAAATGTTGTGGAAATTATTTAGCGAAATAGAGAAGAGTATAGTAAACTAGCTAAATTAATTATTGGCATTGTAGAATTTTAGTACTTATTAAACATTAAAGTATAACGTGAGTAAATTGTAGATTGATTGAGTATAATACTTTTTATGAATGGTTAAGTGAAAATTGCATCTATAACGCCAATAATTTTACAATTATGAAAATTTGGCATTGTAACTAGTACTTATTAATAATTATGTGGAAGGTAAATCGTATTAATATCTAGTTTTCACAAAATATAATAAATTATCTTTGAGCTTTTCCACATAATACATTTGTTTATTATATTATACAAAATACAGGAAGCATTCAAATAACACCGTACTTGAGTAACACGAAATTTCAAATAACACAGTGCAAAATTTGCAAGACATTTTTTTTTTTTGGAATATGAAAAATGAAGATGTTATCTTTTTGATACATATTTTATTTTCATGAATCTCAAGTCTTGAATTACACGGTTTTTTTTACTAATACGAAACTAATTAATCGTGTTATTCGAATGTTTCCTGTAATACATTTTATTTATTATCGGCACATCCTATACATATGAATTAAAAATGGATTAAACTTTAATAAGGATTAAAAATAAAATACAATTATTACAGAAAATTATCTTTTGAAGTACAGTATCGTTAATATGACAACAAAATTTGAAAATTATTATATTATACATATACTACTTATTTCCTTGTTTATGATAAACATTTATATAATTTTCTTTCTATATTTTATCCAATTATATATTCACTAATATATAAGATTTTCTATATTTAAAATAAATAATGTTTTTCTAAATACTTTTTACCATCAAAATATTATTAATTCTTATGGGGTAAACATTATTAGTATACACATGAGACCATCCATCAAAATGAAGCAATAAATTAAATCGCAGTTTTATATACATAAAAAAATAAAAAAAAAAACCAAGTATGTTATTATAACTAACGATACTTTCTATAATATAAATTATAAAAGAGCTCCTTCTGAAATTTGTATTATTAAACAACTTGATTATATATATAGTGTTGAGCTGATTGCAGGTGTTACAGCTATATAATTAAATTAATACATGGTAAAAACCACATATTTTATATGTAACAAAAAAAAAAAAAGATGTATATTTTTTTTATCAAATTCATTTAATCTTAGGAGCTTTACATGATGTATTATGTAAACAAAAGAAAAAAATAAACATTCCTACTTGTATACATATATAATTTAAAACATAACTTTTTTTTACGTATAGATATATATATATGTATGTTACGTGTTACCCCTAAACACGAAGCAGTTAAAATCAATTTAACATTATACATAAATAAAAAATGTCAGTAATGAAAATATATTAAAATAAAAAATTTGCCTAAGGTTTTTGATTTTAAAATAGATTATAATATACATATTTTTTAACAAATTTGAAAATAGTGAACTTATAGGTGCTAACTATGTGTTTATTTTCTTGATTTAATTTACAAACGCTTATAATATAATTAATTATATATTGTAAATAAAAGAGAAAATTTTTGTGAAAAGTTTAACACAAAAAAAAAATTAGAATTGAAAATGAAATCTTTTCCACATGAAATATGATATTTAAATTTTGAAAACAACATAAAATATCGTGTAGTAGACATATATATGTTTATAAGGAAAAAGTTTTAATGCACAAATAAATTAAAGCATTGTTTTATCTCGTTTTTCCTAGTTGGTGATTGTGGTACCTGAAATGCAGAATTAATCTGTACTTAAAATTTCTAAATATTTTTTATTTCAATTTTGACATCATAAATCTTATATGGATTCCGATACATTTCCAGAAATAGATTCCATATTACACAGATTACGAATCATTTTCAGATTTTATATGGATTCCGAACTATTTGATTGTGAACAAGCTTTTAATTTCAATGAGCTAATGTAATGATTGTTCAGGAAGTTGTTACGAGATATGTGTTAAACTGTACCCAATCTTAAAAATACATTTTATTATAATTTTATTAGTGAAAATGATTTAAAGTTGGTTTAAATTTAGCTTAGTACCAGTATTTATATTTTAGCAAAATTTTATCCAGTACCCATTATCTCATCCACCATAGTTAAATATGCTAGCACTAAACTGATCTTATTAAATATCTTTAAAATTGCACTAAATAAGTTTTTTCACAATCTTAAAATGTTTCATACTATTTTTCCATTTTCCATCCAATGTGTTGCAAAAAAACTAATTAAATTATTTGGAAAAAATATATATATATATCAAAAATCATTGGTAATTGCGGTTTCAGTATCCTGTCTGTATTTTTTATTGAAATTATTTATTATTATTTTTTATAAGCAATATATCCCAAAAATAAAATATAAATAATAATAATAAAATTTTGTTAAAATTAGTCACCATAACATATATTTTAACCAAACTATTCACTGACATTTTATATTTGTAATCAAGTTACATTGTGGTACGATGGGCAAAATATTTATTTAAAATTTCTATTTTAGATAAACACAATTTAAATATATACAGGATGTCATTTTTATTAGTATGCAGTAGAATTATATATATGTAAAAAAAAACATACAAAATATTATTTCCTTAATTTGTTCAAAAAAAAATTCTTCAAAATTGATGGTACTTGCCATAAATTTAGAAACAATTCTTTTTGTACTTAGTGTTACACAATATTGTACTTGAGAATAAAATCAGTCCCTTTCTCAAATTGTGTAATTGCTTTGTAGTATATCCTTTCTCTATAGAAAGAGAAAGAGAGAGGCTAACGTGGGCGGTGCGATTGACTGACCTAGATAAGTCTTTGATTGACCATCGTAGGGTGCGCACGTTAGTTGTCGAATATAAAATTATAGTTTTAAAAGAAAAGCTATTTACATTTTCAGAAGTGGGATAATAAAATCCAGTGGTTTTTTTTTTATAATTTTGCTGGAAAATTCTATACTATTCTTTGTGAACAAAGAAAGTGAGTGAATGCGTAATAAAAACAAAGAAATTGAGTGTATGCGTAAAAAGGAAAATATTCCTGTTGAAACTTGTCTGAACTATTATAATTATGTTGTACTATTAGTTGCTATTTGTGTATATATATGATAATATTAAGTGAAATAAAAATAAAAATTATTAGAATTCAGGTTTAAACTTGCTATAGTGTATATATTTTGTGTTTTATAAGGAATTATTTGAGGATGCGTACTTGTGCATATATTTTATTTTGTTTATGCGTAATACATTTGTTTGGATATTGCACAGCAAGCCATGCAGTTAATGCGTGATACACTATAAATTTATAAATTTATTCTAAGAAATTCTATGACGATGAACATTAATTTTTCGGTATACATAAATTTTTCTGTATACATAAATACACATACATAGATTTAAATTGCATTATTCATAAAGGATTGTGAACTTGAAAATTTTTGTTTTGTTTTGTTTATTTTGTTTACTGCTTATTTTAATGAATTAATGAGTGTATTTATTTATGAGGGTGTGAAAAGAGTTTATGATATACTTAATTTTGAGAAAAATAACAAATAATTTGAGTGTTTGTGTTAAAAAAAAAATATAAGAAGAACAAAGAACCTGGGAAATATTGTTGTGAAATATAAGTGAATCCTTTTGTATTTTTTTTTATTATTATGCGTAAATGAATCATACAATTTTAAGAAGTGTTAGTGAAAGATTATATAAATGAACTTGAAAAAATTGTGTTTACAATTAAAAAAAATATATTTCTTTTTTTTTATGCTCAATTTGAATATTTTGAGATAAAACAAGAATAACGATATCAGGTACATTATCAAAATATAAGATTAATTACAAAGAATTAATTTCAAATCAGGTTAGTGTAATTTACAATAAAATAAATATATAAATATAAAAAGGCACACTACATTGAAATGTCTAAAAGGGAAAGAATAGGGAGACCCGCGAGGTCAACTAATAATGAGAATGTTGTAGAAGTATCGTCTGAAATTAGTCCACCACAAGATAATAATACGCAAGCGAATTTAGAAGAATTACAAACAGAAATCATTAGACTTAGAGAAGAAAATGATTTATTACGACAGCAAAGTAATAATGCCAATTTTACACCAGTTTTTACTTCTACAGCACTACGAAATTCAGCAACTAATTTGGTAAATCGTTCTACTAGAAATGAAAGTTTTATGCGAATGTCTTTGACAGAGGCTCAGACATTAATTCCAACATTTGAGCCTGGAAAAATTTCTATAACAGCAGAAGATTGGGTAAATACAGTAGAAAATTTGAATAGTATTTACGGATGGGACGACTTAACGACAATGTTTTACGCTGGTAGTCAATTGAAAGGTGCAGCGAAAACATGGTATGAGTTGAAAAGAAAGGATTTGAAAGAATGGTCTGAATTTAAAATTAGTTTTTTATTGGGGTTTCCATCTGTTGAAAACAAATCGGATATGTTAGGAAAATTAATGAAGCGACAAAAATTAATGCATGAAGAGATAGAAGTTTATTTTTATGATGTTGTAGGATTATGCCAAAAATTAAATATTTCTGAAACAGAAACTATTCAATATGTAATTTCGGGATTGAATAATAAAGATTTAATTTTCCGTGTTGAAGCAGCTAAACCTACAAATTTAAATGAAACCTTAAAAGAAATTAAAGTAATAGAATCATTGAATGACCATTACCAAATGCGCAAGCAATTTTTAAATTCAAATGCTACAACTAATTTAAAACGAATTTATCCTGAAAAAGAACTTCCTAATAATAAATTTCAAAGAACTTCTTACTCATCCACCATACCATACAGAAGACCACTTACATCATATAATAACAATAATTTTCAAAAATCAAGTACGTCAACTAGTAATAATTTTCAAAGGCCCAACTTTTACAGAAATTTTTCAAATGATAAACAAAAATTTGATAATTTAAAGCAAAATAATTCAAAGCCTAAATTATGTTATAGATGTGGTAAGCCAGGTCATTTTTCATTTGATTGTCGTAACAAAAATGATGGCAAAATAGACAAACGAATTAATGTACGCTCTATAAGTCAATTTTTTGATAATGAAAATGAATGTTATCAAAGAATATTAGTTGAAAATAAAGAATTAGATGCATTTATTGATTTAGGCAGTGATTGTTCAACTCTAAAATTGTCAACTGCCAATAAATTTGGTTGGTCTTTTGAGCCATGTGATTCAGTTCTAAAAGGTTTTGGAGGGGGAACATATAAATCTTTAGGTATGATGAATAAAAATATTAAAATAAATGATGTTAAGTTACCAGTTAATATAACTGTGGTAGATGATGGTTACCAAGATGTGCCCATCTTAATAGGACGAAATTTTCTTGATCACCCAGATGTGATGATCATAAAAAAATATGGCACGTTGAAAATTACACGAGATACTACAAATACATTTAATACTACCGACAGAATACAACCTAAAATAGCACGACAAATGAGAATTAAAAAAAGAGAAATTGGGTTAGAAGATGTAAATTTTGGAAGTGAAAATAGTATGGTTGACAAGGCAGCATTAATAAAAGTATTGAATAAACATAGAGATGCAACATCGCTTGATATATCTGAAATAGGAAAAGCTAAAGATACTGATATTGAAATTATTTTAAAGTTAGATGAAATTATTCGATATAAACCTTATAGAATACCATATGGACAAATTGAAATACTTGATAACATAATTAAAGAGTTATTAGATAATGATATTATTGAAGAATCAACATCTGAATATGCTAGTCCTGTAATATTAGTGAAGAAAAAAGAAGGCAGTTTTAGAATGTGTGTAGACTATAGATTTTTAAATAATATTACAAAAAAAGAATATTTTCCAACACCTAATATAGAAGAAGAATTAAATTCATTTTCTGGCTCATGTATTTTTAATACAATTGATTTGATGAGCGGGTATTATCAAGTAAATGTAGAAGAAAAATCACGACATCTTACTGCTTTTGTAACACCAAAAGGACAATATCAATTTAAACGTATGCCTTTTGGCTTAACCAACTCTGCTGCTGTTTTCATGCGTATGATGTCAAAAGTATCTAGTAAAATTAAACCACGAAAATGTTCAGTATATGTTGATGATGTTATGCTTCATTCAAAAACTATTAAAGAGAGTCTTGAAAATATTGAAATATTTCTTGAAATATTAATTGACAGAGGACTTACAATTAACTTAAAAAAATGTGTATTTTTTGCTAGCAATATTGTTTATTTGGGACATGAAATTAACGCTTGTGGAATTAAGCCAGGAAGTAGAAAAATAGATGCTGTGAAGAATTTTATTGCACCAACAAATATTACTGAAGTCCGTCGTTTTTTGGGTCTAACTGGGTATTTCCGAAAATTTATAATGAATTATTCAATAATTGCTAAGCCTTTAAATAATTTACTAATGAAAGAATCAATTTTTGAATGGGGTGAAGAGCAACGAAAATCATTTGAAATTTTAAAAGACAAATTATGTGAAGAGCCTATATTGATATTATATGATCCAAAGTTAGAGCATGAGCTTCACACAGATGCTTGTAGTATTGGTTTGGCGGGAATGTTAATACAGGTTGATGAAAATAATAAGACAAAAGGAGTAATAGCGTATTATAGTCGTTCTACAACTGCGACAGAATCACAATACCATAGTTACGAATTAGAAGCGTTGGCTGTTGTAGATAGTTTAGAGAGGTTTAAATATTATTTATTAAATAAAAGATTTAAAATTGTGACAGATTGTGATTCATTAAAATTTACACATAGTAAGAAAACTCTTATAAGTCATATTGGCCGTTGGTGGCTAAAAATACAAGAATACGATTTTGAAATGGTATATAGATCAGCAAAATTTATGACACATATTGATGCTTTAAGTAGGTATCCGGTTGAAAAGGCAGTTGAATCTACAATAGTTGGTCACAGACAAATGGCGATTGGTATGGAAGAGCTTGATTGGATTTCAACTTTGCAGCGCAAAGATTTACAAATTGATAACATTGTAAAAATTCGACAAAATAATCATGAATCACCAGATAGCAAATATATAAAAAAAGAATATGAAATGAAAGATAAGAAACTTTATAAAAAGACTAAAAATGGCCTCAAATTTGTGGTACCTAGAGGATTACGATGGAATGTAATTCAGTCTCATCATGATGATATTGGGCATTTTAGTATTGACAATACAATTGAATTAATTAGGAAAAATTATTGGTTTCCGAAAATGCATACAATTGTAAGAAAATATACGGATAGTTGTTTGGAATGTTTGTATAATAAACGTGGAAATGATGAAACTAGACATCATTTACATCCAATAGCAAAAATAGCTATTCCATTCCACACTATTCATATTGATCATGTAGGACCTTTTATTAAAAGCCGAAAACAAAATTGTTACTTAATTGGAATCATCGATGCTTTTACAAAGTATATAATACTACGAGCTGTAAGAACTACAAATACTGCAAATGTTATTAAAACGCTCGATGATATTTCGCAATATTTTGGAATGCCAACTCGCATAATTAGTGATCGTGGAAGTGCATTTACTTCAAAAAAATTTACAATTTATTGTAAGGAAAATAATAACATTAAGCATGATGTTACGGGGTATACGGCCCAAAAGCTTTTATTTTCATATGAACCAGCAAAGATGCTGCACAATAAGTTAAGTTTAGCTTTGCATGAATATGAAGAGAATAACAACGATTTGGAAAAAGTAAGAGAGCTGGTAGAACAACGTATAAAAGAAAAACAGACTAAAACAGCACATAATTATAACACGAGACATAAAGCACCTCAAAAGTATAATGAAGGTGATTTAATATTAATAAAAGCGGAACATCCAGCTAGTGGTCAATCACGAAAATTATTACCACGATTTAAGGGACCATATGTTGTTAAAAAAATATTGGGTAATGACAGATATGAAATAACAGATACGTCAACAACACAAGTAACACAGAAGCCTTTTTGTTCTGTGTATGCGGCGGATAAAATGAAGCCTTGGTGTAAATTCGAGGATATATCATTCCCAGAATTAAGTTCCGAAGAAGATGATGAGGAAATTTAATTTATGATTAAAATTTAAAAAAAAAAATACAATGAATTTTGATTGATGTTGAATGATGTTTATATTTTAATATTTCTTTTAATTATTTTTATTTGATTATAAAACTATGAATTTGGAGTTTATTCACATACAGGTGAAATATTTTAATAAAAGAAAGTAATGAAATGATAAAGAATAAAATTATTTATTGATGGTCATGACCAGGTAATATGGTGAATTGAAATGTTGGTTGATTTATGTCAATCCCTTTATTTGAAGTGTATATTTTTGTGATCTTTGAGTGTTAGCTCGCTGGCCACATTTTTGCGCTATCAATATTAAAGGAAATGTTGTAAAATGAAGAGATATAAGTATATTAAATGATTTAAAGGAAGTTGAAATAAACAAAATGTTGTTGAAAGAATATTGAAATATTGAAAGAATTGGTCAATTATTGATCCCTTTGACTGAAGTATAATCTTGTGTAGGTTTTGAGTGTTAGCTTGATTTCCGCCTCGATTATATTGTCAGATCTAAAGGAGTTTTATATAAATTAAAAATTTATTAATATTTTTGCATGTAGTTGAAATTAGTATTAATAATATTTTATAATAATAATATTTTATATTAATTATTTGTTGAAATAATTACTAACATACTTGTTTGTTGTTGTAGATTAATTAAAGCATGATAAGAATATAGTATTTAGAAAAGTGCACTTATAGATAGATATATTTAAGAAAAAAATATATTAAATATTTTTGCATGATAAAATAATTTAGTAAGTAGTAATTTGCATGTTGAATATTAGTAGATGGATAATCATCGGGGCGATGATTATTATAGAATGGCCGAATGTTACACAATATTGTACTTGAGAATAAAATCAGTCCCTTTCTCAAATTGTGTAATTGCTTTGTAGTATATCCTTTCTCTATAGAAAGAGAAAGAGAGAGGCTAACGTGGGCGGTGCGATTGACTGACCTAGATAAGTCTTTGATTGACCATCGTAGGGTGCGCACGTTAGTTGTCGAATATAAAATTATAGTTTAAAAAAAAAGCGATTTACATTAGTTATTTTCTTATAAATTTACTACAAATATATAAATTGCTCAAGGAAATTACAAATTTCCTGTTTTTAAGTTTACCCTCTATACGGAAGTATAGATGGCATTTACAAAACATTAAAAAAAATGAAAGAAAACTGTATAAAAAGAGTAAATGTTAAAGAAAATTTTCTTGAAAAAATCAATTACACAAACTCAATAATATTTTATTGACTTATTTCGATGGTAAGAGAAAAATTCTTAAAAATTATAAGCAATTTATTCAGAATTGGTACTTCACACACCAACAGTAAATTACAATTTAATAAATAATATTGCTGCGAAATTCTTGTTGAGACAGATATTATTGTAAGATAGATAGTATCTGATAGTATCTTCTAACCTAATTTACAATTTATTTTAAACCTAACTTAAATTTTTCATTAGATACATTTTATTTTCATAATAATTTTCTATTAAATCAAAAAAATTGGTTATATATTTTCCTACAACATGCTTAGTAGACAATTTTTCTTAAAATTTTTTATGCAAAAAAGTTGAAATGATTGTGACAAGTAAATTTGTTCTACGTGCTGAGCTATAGATAGTATAAAAAGCTTTTCGATATTAAGAAGAATATTAAATGAAAAGTTTTTTTCCAAGAAAATAAAAAATAGAAAATCTAGAATTTTCATGTTTAAAAATAAAAAAATAACTGAGTTTATTTTTAAGTGATGTGGAATTAATATAAATTACTATGCTATTTATAACAATTATGATTTTTGTTCTTAAAATGAACTTTTATGATTGAAATTATTTTGGTGTTTAATTTCAAATATATATATATAATTTTATTGGTAATACGAAACACCTTGTATTTTCTAAATTTAGATTTTTTTTTGAGCAATATTAAACAGAAAATAATATTAAAAATTATTTAAAGGTATTTGTTTACTGATGCGAATTTAATTGAAATTTCTTGTGGCATTGAATTACTTTTTACATATTATATATTCCAAAGTAAAACTAATTATATAATACACTATTTTGTCTACTAAAATATAGCCTGTTTTTGTTGTTCAGCATTATTGTAAATTTTTATGGATTGTCAAACAAAAAAAAAAATACTCGAAATCATGTAAAATTTAATTTGTAATAACAAATAATTTCAAATATAATTATTATTATTGTGAGAAATATATAAAAAGTAAATTTTTACAATATAGATAAGTTTTTTTAATTAGAAAAATATGATATATTAATAGGATTATGGTTAATTAGTTTGAAAATGCTTTATTACCAATATTTGTTTAAGTGAAAATAATCATCTATTTTTAGTTTTTTTGCGGTGAGTGAATTATGGACAAAAAATTAATGATAAATTATATAATTTTATCATTTCATCATAATTTGAATTTCAAAGTTTTATAATCCAATTAAAACCATAAACTTTTTAGTTTAGTAATATCCAAAAGTTTAACGTTTTTTCAAACTATCTTCAATGTTTTTCCAATAGGTTTCGACGTTTTTCAAACCATGTTCAATGTTTTCCAAACCCTATTCAAATTTTTCAAACCTTATTAAGCATTTGTTTAACCAACTTCAACGTTTTTCAAACCTTCTTTAACGTTTTTCTAACCAATGAATTTAAACATTTTTCAAACCGTCTATAACAATTGCCAAAACTTATTCAACGTTTAATTTGAAAAACTTTTGAATTTGTTTTGGAAGAACGTTGAATTTTTCCCGGATATACTAAATTGTATTTTATTCATCGAAATCAATATTTAATCAGTAGACTGTACAAATATTTTGGTATATTAATTAATACAACAAAATACTTATTGTGATCATATACCAAAAAAAAAGGAGACTCGTTACCAAAAAATTTTGTTTTCATATTAAACTCGTTCGCATATGGCAAATAAAATAGAAAAAAAAAATACATAACCAACATAATAAAAATAATAATAATCTTATCACGTTATACACAAAAATTATATACAAAAACTTTTCCCAATTTTCCTTTATAACATTAACAAAAAAAAATGAAAATATAGTGAAAATTCTCATATTTAAAATTTAAAAGAAAAATAAAGTGAAAAATAAACTTTAATCATATTTTTTTTTTGTGAGAGACTTCACAAAAAAAAAAGGTTCAACATTAGTGTTCAAAACAGAATATATATTCGTAAATTATAGTTTATTTATTATTTATTTAACTTTGTCCATTTCTTGTCGTATTTGATAACCTTACGAAGAAAAGTATTAAAGATGGATTTTTTTAAAAATGAATAATATTATATGGAAAGTCAGCATTTCTGTTGTGCTAACAAAGCATCTATCAGATTCTTTAATGCAAAAAAAAATTCTATTTACAGAAAACATTTTGAAAAGTTTGTAATAAAATTGGTGTAAGAGAGTAAATTTCTTCAAATTAGAAAATTTTTATTGAACTAAAATTAGAAATGCTTGAAATTTGAAAGTATCATTCAATTATGTTTTAATTGTGTTCCAAGCTCTTTCGATATTCCTAATATATTCGATTAAGTTTCATTCTGTAGTTGTGTGTTGTATAACTGGGTATACCAATCAGAATAAATATAAAACAATTCCAATAAATGTTATTGATATTCTCAATAAATACAGTCAATTTGACCAAAACTCCAAATCCATTTAATTTTTAGTATAAATCATATCTAAAAAATCTTTTACAGTGGTGTGTAGCACAAACCCCCAAAAGATAGATTTAAATAATATAATCGAAATAGTATTGCTAGTGCTACCAGAAAGCAAAAAAAAAAGGCAAAGGACATAAAAAATCAATTATTATTTGTATAAGCGTAGATATTATTAGCATAAGCGTAAAGGATAAGCAAAAAAAATGAAATTGGTTTCTGGTTTAAAGAAAAATGCCTAATAAGATTTAAGATTAGGTATATGACATTTTGTAGAGTTGTTTTCAATATTTTTTATTAACTTACATTTCAAGAGAACCAAATTATTATTTTGCAAGAATTAGGTTCTACTGACTTAGTAGAAATGTTATTGCCACAATTAGGTCCTACTGACTCAGTAGAAATGTTATTGCAAGAGTTAGGTCCTATTGACTCAGTAGAAATGTTATTGCAAGAAATTGATCCTACTGACTACTCAGAAATAACATCTACTAAAATCCCCATTTGTCTACCGTCTTTTGTCAAGTTATGAGAAACTTTTAATGTAATAAAGTTATTTGTAATAAGGTTTTTTGGATTGGAATTTTTACCATTAAACTTAAAATATTTCAATTCTTAAATATGAACCAAAACTAGCTCAATTTCTACTCAAAATATTTCAAAATAGTTTTAAATTAAAAAAAATTGTTTAAGAGCTTAAAAACAGTTTTTTTTAATCTAATTTTTCATTGCGGTTATAATATTCAAAAAATGACTACATATTTGAATTTTTATTACTGTGAATATATTCAATTATGTACTTTACTTTATTTCAATCTTAATCTTCACAAAAAAAAAAAAAAAAAATAAAGAATTTATCGAATCCTTAGCATAAAACAAAATAAAATTGTCTTATGTGTAAAAATTTTATGATCAATAAAATATTATATGTGTGTATACCTTTTTTTTTATATAACCATAAAAAAAAACATTTTTCTTTTTTTTTTTTTTGGGCAAATATTTAAGAAATTTTCCATTTACTAACACTATAATACCAAATATGTTTAGATTATAGGAATAAAAGGCACACACAAAATAAAAAAAAAGGATATTCATGTAGAAAATATAATTTACATAAAATATTAAAATAATAAATGGGAATCAAATTAAATATATTTTAATCTTACACTAGTATACTTATATAAGAGAAATTTATATTTTATGACCATAGAAAAAAAACTTTAAAAGAAAATTATTTTATAGCTCAAAGGTTTTCTTAATGAAGATATAGAAATTTTCCAAAAAATAAAAAAAAAAAACTCAATTATTTTATTTAATTGTACATGGGTATATAAATTAAGTAACATTAAAGTTTTTTAAATGAATTTTCTAAAAGAAAATTATAATGTTTCTTTATGCAAAATTACCATTTCAAGTTAAATTCAACTATTTTTTTTAGATAAATTTAACGATTTAAATAAATTTTCAAAAAGATACATATATATATATATTTTAGATAAATTTTCAAAAAGAAAAATTATAGTTTTTCATTATAAATGCTTAAAAATTAATACGAGTAGAACGTCGATAATTCGATGCTTCAACTAACTGAAAATTTTAAGCCAATTAAAATCAAATTATCCAAGAAAAATAATTCAAAAATCTTCTACAGACTTACAAAAAAAAAATATCGAATTAAAAGAGTAAATCGAATATATTCATCCATCAAATTATCGTGGTTCATCCATCAAATTATCGTGGTTCTGTATAATAATTCAGATTAAGTTTAATGTTTTTAAAACCAGTTTCAATGTTTTTCACATCATTTTTTCAATAACATAAAGTGAAATTATTTCTAATTCAGGAAAAATTAAAAAGTAAACTTGTAGTGGATACCAAAAAACATCAGCATAAATTTTACAAGGATTCCTAGTCTAGTTGGGTCGAAAATAATATATAAATTTCACTCAGTTAATGTATAGTCCTACGAAAATAGGAAAGGTTAATAGAAGTGATACGACTATAATAACTGCGGATCTCTGACAAATAAAGCAGATCTGACAAATAATAACGAGTGATAATGTCTAATTCGTCATTTTTCAATTAAACTATGCTTTCCATTCAACAATATCAAATTTAACTTGAAAAACATTAAATTTTTTGTGTGGAAAACTTTGAATTTTGTGTGAAAAATGTTAAATTTTGTTACAAAACTTTGATGTAAGAAATGTTGAAACTAAAAAATATAAAGATAAAGTATTTTCTTTTGTTGGACTTGAAATTGAGATGATTTTTGTTTAATAGTTTTAATAGATTTTTCTACATAATATAAAAATACATATAAATATCTAAAAAAAAAAAAAAACTTTTAATATACATTTACTCTGAAATATTCCTTTTATATCAATTTTATGGTCTCAGTATAATTGACATAAAAGTAAAATACATTTTTCTATACCATCTCATATTATATGTCATGACCTCGAAAAGTTCTTATTGGCGCGCAAAAGTTGAAAAAAAACAACACAATATATATATTTCTATTTTCACATTAGAATGACCTATAATGTGGTTTACTCAATTTGAGTATATATACTATACTACAAAAATAAAAAATATATCTTTATGCTCCAATTTTCACTTACCTCTTCCGTTAGATTCAGAGTAAATAGTCACATTCATAAAGTCCATTGCTTTGAATTTCCTTTTCAATACTGAAAAAAAAAGGAAAGATTGTATTAACAGTTTTATTCAAATGGAGAATTTAGGGGTAAAAAGTATTCCCTCTATAATACATATTTACATAAAATTTTACAGTTTTTTAGTACTAAAAAAAAAAATTAATATTCTCTCTTTTTTTTATGAAACTCTAAAAAAAACTAGTTCGATCAGTTCTTAAAAAATATACAATTTTTTTTTTTAATTTTATGCTGGCATGTATTACTAAATAATAAGAGAGAAACTATGCGCAATATTTTTTTTTTTATGTTATACTATTACATAAAAATCATTTTATTAATTTAAAATGTAGATTAGTAGAAAAGGTAAAGGTAGCAATTATTTAAATTTCAAAATAATAATAAAATATTGTAATAAATTCATTTATAAATGTAAATTGTTTAAAGGTTAAATAATTTTGGTTAATTTAAAACCATTTTTTATTCAAAATTTTATTTAACTTTGTAAATTTAGTAATTTTCAGTATACGAAATTTTTATAGAATTAATAGTTCACTCAAAACTTAACACCAGATTTAAAATTAATCTAATTACAGGAAATTCTTGCTTTAATAAGTTATGTAAATTTTATTTTTAAACATAAATAAATTATGGTTAATGAAATGTGTTTGTTACGATTAATTTTGAATAATGAATTTTCCATAAAGTAAAAATACCTACTTAATATTTAGGATTTTATTATTTGTTAGCTTCTGAGAAATATGGTACATTAATTACCTATAATTAGTTTGAATGTAGCAAGTGATGCTTATATCCTGTAACAGGTTAAAGAGAACGAAAAAAAAAAAAAAGGTTACACTTTTAAACAAAAGGTTTTCATAAAACATAAAACAACTATTTATGAATTTATGAAAAACAAAAAAATTCTTTTTTACAAAAACTTCTTTTTTACATGTAACTGGCTTTTGTAAAATCTAGTACTTCTACTATTTTATGTAATTTATATGTAATTTATTTTCAACATTTTCAAGTTATATGCAATATTTTTTGTAAACCAAATTCATAAATTTTTCATGTTAAATTCATAATTTTTTTTTAAAGTTAAATTCGTCCTTGTTCATTAAAATTTAAGTGACATGATGAATTTAACTTGAAAATTTATAAGAATGACTTTTTGGAAAAAAATCTAATATTCAGAACTGATTTGATTTAATATTTTTTGATCATTGAAGAAAAGCTTAGAGAATGAAAGTGTTAACTAACATTTTTATAAAATAATACTTTGTTATAACGATTTTAATTCAAACTAAATTATTTATGTTTTTTAGTTATGATGTTTTCTGTTGTTGAAAAGTAGTAATTTTAAAGATACATATATGTGTTAAATTCTTATACCAAATTTAATGTAATTCAGCAGACTGAATACTGTTTTACTTAAAATAATAATTCAGCTTTTTGTCATAAATGATAATATCATTATATAAATTGAAAACTAATTCTAATTTATGTTATAAAACATCTTCATCCTCTTCTAAACTTTTTAATTATTATAAAATATTCATAAATTTTTTCTAATTTAGAAATATTGATATATGTATTTATAAATTAATAAATTATGTTTAGGAATCATAAAAATTGAATCTTTTATTTATATAAAAAATGAATCAAAATGAATTTTAAATTTTTCTTATTATACCAATAAATTAATATTAAATTTTATTTTATACTAAATTAATTTTTTTAATATTTTATAATTAAACCAAAAATTTCTTAATTTTAATTTTCAAAAAATATAATAATTTACATACAGATACTATGATATTCTAAATTATATTCACTTCAATAGTATAATGTACACTTTAACAAAAAAAAAAAACCACTTGCATTCGCACATTCAAAAAAAAGAAAAATAATAATTTTCTGAATTTATAAATATACTACTATAAAATTTTTCTCTACAAAATATATATAATATACTTTTCTCATAGACATAACTATATATATCTATCTATCTAACTATATATAATAATTAAAAATATTTAATTAAAAATGCAAATAATATGAAAAAACTTTTTGCAAAACTTATTCAAATTAAACTCTCAAAGTGTATAAATAATGTAATTTCAAGTATTTTAATGTTACACACAAAAAAAAAAAAAAAAAACAATTTAATGAATATACTTTTTAGAACCTGGAAAACTCATAAACTGACACTTATTTGAATAATAAAATAAACAACGTTTTAAGTTTTCCATTTTAATTTATATAAAAAAAAAAAAAATAATTTTTTAAAATAGATTATATAAATTCAAAAATAATTCTATAGTCTAATGTTCTATGATGGTATAAAATTCTGTAGAATATTAGTATACCAGGTACAAAAAAGCAAACAAAATGTCAAGAATTCTATGTAATAATATATTTCTCTCAGTATAATAAATTTATATTTGCGATGCATTTAACAAAAAAATTTTTAAAAAAATGTTTCAAAGGTTTATATATTATACAAATGTTTACAACAAAAAAATAATGATTTACTCAGCATAAATATAAGAAATATAATTTTCTTTCATATAATTAAATTTGAAAAAGTGGTTAACCAAGTTTACCAAAAAAACACTTAATACCAATTAAAGTTTTTATCATTGAAAATATTTTAAATAAAAATATTAATACTGAACTTCATTTAAAACTAAACATATTCTTACTAATCTACATAAAATGACTGTCTTAGATTAATCTTATTGCAACGTTATCCTTCAAAAAAAAAATTGTATTGCTAATTAATATTAAACTTCTGAATAGAATTGAACATAAATATTATGATCCAGAAACCAGAGAGGGTCATAATATTTTCGAAAATTAAATATAAATAATAACAAATTCATTTTCTTATCAAATTGACATTTTATATTTTTAGGACAGTCAATAGAATATTTAAGAATTAATAAAAGATTGTTTTCTAATAAACTTAAAATTTTGTCCTTATTCCTAATTAGGAGAGCTATTTTTTATTGAAGGTACTAATTCTGTCAAAGCCGAAAAAAAAATATTACAATTTAGGAAATGATGCAATTTAGAAAAGTGGTTACAGTATTACAATTATTCGGTACGAATATTACCAATTTTGACTACAACCTTCCATCAATAATATTATTTAGTTACCGAATACAAAACAATGAGAACATTTAGGATGTTGTAGGATTTCTTGTAGGATGTTGTAGGAAATGGACATATTTTTGAGTCCAGATTATATGAACTTGAACAACTAGGAATTATACTTCAAAGCATAGCGAAGTTTCCTTGAAAATGCCAATTATTACACATTGTGGTCAAGTCTTATTGTAAATAACTCAAAACAATTCCGACTATGTTCTTTAATAGTTATGTCATATTTATCTTAATTTGCTGTGTTAATTTATAAGAAATTAAATTCCATATTTAAAAATGGTATTTTAAAAAAAAATTTGCTCCTTGAAATAAAAAGTTATTTCATAAAATTTTCCAAAATGGCAAGAAGATACTTTATGATATATCTTATTTTTATATATCTATATAAAATGATTTTAATACTCATATAAAAAATTAGTTTATTTTATAAATTTTTTTTTCATAATATTTAATATGAATATCTTTTATATTATATGTTTTCAAATATTTCTCAAAAAATATTTACAACTTTTTCTCCAACATAAATATAAAAGAAGCAATTCATTATTTTTGGAATTTGTTTTACCCCAAAAAAAAAAAAAAATAAGATACAACAAAAATATTTATGTCCAGTGTTCATATTTATTGTTTTTTTTACTTCTTTAACTTTCCTTTTTTTTTTTTAAAAAAAAAGGAAAATATTATCTCCTGTTTTTTTGAGAAAACTAAATTATTTTGAACAATCTAAGTATTTTTATTTATATATTGCCAAATATATTTTCTTAAAAGAAAACTTTTTCAATGTTTCTATGATCATAAAACATTTTAAGTTCCAAAACATAATTGAATACAATAACATAACTTTTATTTTGCATTTATTGTAAAACTTATTTTCCTTTTATTAAGAAATGAATTTTTTTGGAAAGTTTGTTAAAAAAAAATCACAGATTATATATTTTCTTCTTAATTAATTTATTAGAAAAAGCTTACAACTTTAATTTATTTATTTAATTTTCTATAACTTTTAAATATTTATCATAAGATTTTTATTTAATTTTGTTATTTTATGCTTTATATGTATAATTAAGATTTGATGTATTGGTATTTCAATTATAAGTCTATTAATCCATCAGTCTTATTTATCAGTTGATTGAAATCGGTAATAGGGTAAACTCGGCTAAATACGTGACATAGGTAATTCCGTGATAGCGAATGAAAATCGAACTCTGAAGCGAATATCCACCAATTTTTCCATGTGTACATCTGCTAGACTAGATAAAACAATTAAACTATTCCCTTAACAAAGTTGGTCTGGCGTTTTGATAGTAATTTGGATCACAAACACAGTTTTATAATTGTAGTTCTAATTCCATAAATCTTTGTGAAATTGAAAAGATTAGTCGCTTTTGTGCTAGGAAAATACTTGGTTATTAGTTGCAAAAATATCTGTTGTTGTTCAATTCAAAAAGAATAGGGTACAGAAACATTTTCTTACAATTTTTCACTTGAATTTGTTATAACGGAAGCAATTATACTTTCTTTGTCATGAAGGTAGCCGTACAGAACCTAATTTATTTCTAGTCATACAGGTTGAAGGTCTAAGAGAAATTTGGAAATTTGACAATAGATATTTATGAACGAATCTTGTACCAGTAATATTATATAATTTCCTCAGATCTATATTTTTATTTTCTATATAAAAAATAGCACAAAGTTAGCCGAGTTTACCCTAAATTAATTTCACTTAATTTATTACCGATTCCAATCAATTGATAAATAATAGATTAAATTCAAATGTTTTATCAGAAATTATTCCGAATCCTAGAAGAATTAAAATGTTTGGATGGCTAAAAATCAGAATAAATATTGATATAAAATCTTGGTAGGTAATGTTCCAACCCAGATAACGAAGGAGTACAGATAAGGTATTTAAATTAACAACCATTAAAAATATTGTTATAGTTTCTACTAAAAAAGGAAAGGATAATATAAGTGACATGACTGTAATTCCAATAGATTAAACAAATAAAAGTATTTAATCAAAATAACGAAAGTAATACAATCAGTAATAAATTAGTGACTCGTTAAATTTTACATTGAAAAATTACGAATTGAATTTGAAAAATATTTAATTTAAAAAATATTGTATTTACCCTGAAAATTATTTATTAATTTAATTATAATTAATATAATGTTGTCTGTCACCTATCAGTGTCACTGTGTTTTAATTTACAACATAATTATTTTATGTTATTAAGGTGAGTTCTCTCTGAATTTAATCAAATAGGTTTTTGAGTAATTTCGTTTATTATAATTAAAAGTATAATTATTTTTCTAGTTTAATTTTAAACAAGAAATACAAATATAATTTCTATATCTTATTTTCAAATGACAAATCATAAATAAATAGATATGCAAATTACTGTAGAAATGTATATTCTGGAACAGACTTCGTAAATATATAGTAAGTAATAAGTAAATTATTTTCGATTCATATTATAATTCAGTAATTATCTCTAAATTCAACAAAATTATAAGATATTTAGTTGGGGGAAAATATAGTTTTTTGTCTACGAAAATTTAATAAATTCAAATACATTACAAATATTATTTAACCAATTACAACTTTATGGTTTTCGATTTGTAACTAATAAAGAATCTTATTTAAAAATCAATATTTATAGTATTTATTTACAATCTGAAATAAATCTATTTAATTTAAAAGATATATTTTCTTTTAATTATGCTATTTATTTGATGAAAGTTAAAACTAAAATCTTTAAGATATTAAATATATTTTATTCTACCACTGGCAGATTGTTTGTTATTGTTAATATGTTGTTTTTTTTTTTATGTTGGAAATTTATCTGAATAAATTTTTAAAATTACAAAAAAAAAGATATGTTTTGATGAAATTTTCTACAAACAATTATAATATACAATAGAAATTTTGTTATTACATATTACATAAAAAAAAAAAAAAAAGTAGAAACAAGAAAATTTTATGAAGTGTAATTAACATTATAAATAAACTAACATCATTTTAAAGTGACTGTACACAAAGGACTTATAAAATGTAAAAACTTCTGTAACACTATCTATCTAATAGCTTGTAGCAATATTTCCTTTTTCCGTCTGTTTTGTCATAAATTACGTAACCATAGCATCATAGTTTAATAGGATTTTATTTTATTTTAAAAAATTTTCTTTCTTATATATTTTATCTATGGTTTTATAGATCATGACATGAATTCCTTGTTGTTGTTTTTTTTTTTAATTTTTTTTATGTTAGAACATGAAGTTACCCATTCTTTTCATTATATATATATATATATAAATATATACATATGTACCTTTAAAACTTTTTAACCTTCGAAAAACTCATAAAATATTGTGCACGTATTACCACTTCGTCCAATAAAAACAAAAAAAAAAAAAATATTACAAAACTGGACAGAGGTTGGATAGGAAAGCTATGAAAAAATATGATTTTTTTTTTTTGGAAATATGTGATTTTTGTAAAAATTTGTTATTTTAAGTCAACATTGAGTTATTATATGTTAAATTAGGATGTGCATATTAACAACAATTACTTTCCAATCAGAAGGTCGTCAATGTCGATATTAATATTCACTATATTATTTTTTAGAGTAAAAACAAACTTTAATATATCGAATAAAATAATAGTAAATGAATTCATATTTTTTTAATAATTTGATATCACTACAATTATCACTACAATCACTACAATTAAAGAGAAATTCGTTTCACAACTTGATAAGAATTTCACGATAAGATTGCATTTTAACGACTCTAAAAATCGAATATTCTTTTCAAAATGTTACCACTGATTTTACGATTTGTAGAGCTTTAAAAAGTAACAATAATTAGACCGAAAGCTTTTTTTATATCTAAATAAAATATTAGCAAGTATATAATCCAAACTGATTAAAAAACTTCTTTAAAATTTTTTTAGCTGATTCATAATCCATATTGAAGAATTGACACAAACCACATAGTACGAATAAATATGGAAAGCATATGCATACCAATTCAAATTCGATTTCTAAATTAGAATATTTCACTTCACACTATTTTATTTTCACCTTTATTCTGCAAACCGGTTAATTCTAATTGAACAATTTAACTCAACAGTAAAATGTTATTGTATCTTATACCTGATGTAGTATTTTTGGTATTATGTAATACGAAATTTGTTCTGTTTACTCAAACTACCTTTAATTGTTAATACAATAAATTTCTGTCATTTCGTTAAAAACAGATATTTTTATAAGTTTTGATAAGATATTTAAGAAAATTTGAAATTTTGTTGCAATTATGCTTAAATATTACTTAAATGAATGTACAGGATAGGAATTTACAAATAAGTTTCTTCGAAAGTCCATAAATTCTTTAACAATTTATTCAAATTAAGAAGGATCTGATCAGTTGTAGAAATCAATTGAGAAGAATTGTGCGAAAAGAATTAGCCTACAACCATTTTATTCAATATAAAAAAAAATTAGAAGATTTTCATGTTCTAATTAAAACGTTAAAATTTAAGGTTTTATTTAAATCCTTTTATATTTAATATAAAATGGTAACGAATTTTAAGTAGGAATTAATATTTTGGCAAATATGTTAAGGATTTTTAAAAATAATTGTTAAGAATTAATTAATATTGAATTAAAAATGTTAAAAAAAAAATTAAAAAAAGTTTATATCTTTTGTAACTTTTATCTAAGACATTTCTAATTAAATATAATTTATCATTACATTAATTTACAAAAATATTATTCATAAAATCAAAAACCCAAAAAGAATAAGATCGAAGTATATAAATAAACTGGTAATACAAATCTTTCTAAGCATGATACTTTATGCAAAATAAGAAAATCATTAGAGTTGGTGGATAGCAGGAAGTACAATTAATTACTTCCATTCAAAATTCAAAATAATTAGTATCTCTACACTCTGATTATTTTTAAATGTGGCGTTTGTCACAGACAGACTTTTTTTCATAATATGAAAATATTTTTTAAGGATAAAATTTTTTTTTTTTAATCCTATATTTTTATATGACATCGTCTTCTTTCAGTCAAAAAAAACGTCTGGCATTCAAAGATTATAAAAATTCTCTTTAAAACCATTTTTGCATCTTGTAATTTTTTTTTCTATTACGGATGAATAATATTTATTTAAATTAAATTAATTGAATTTGTGATTTAATTTAATTTTAATTCCACATATTTTTTAGTATATAAACTGCGCAGACAGTTCTGGTAATATGGATTTAATTTTTAATTCCACATTTACAGTCTCTACACTCTGATTATTTAGGCAGCTCATAAATAATGAGAGAAACTTAATTAATTTTTCAATAATTCTCAATTTAAGATAATTGTCTTAAAAATAATTTTACTTAAAAACTGTAAAAAAAATTAAGTTTAAAATATTTTATAGAGTTTAATAGTGGTTTAATCAAGAGAATTTAAAGCCTATATAATTTTTCTTAAGCCTTGTATTTTTAAAATAAACAATATTTTTAAAGAGAAATTATTATTTTTTATGAAAATTTTTATTTCTATAACAAAAAAAAAATAAAAACGCCGGCAATTTTATATATTAATAGCAAGTTTATGTTTCTCTGAGATTCAGTCAGTATCTGGAATTCAAAATTATCAGTTCGGTGAATTCAAAGTCGTATGATTCAAAGCAAAACAATAAAAGACAAAAAAAAAACTAAAGTAATTAATTTTTTTTTTTTAACATATTTTGTTGTGTGGTTTTTCTCGAATATATGTTTTTTTTTAAAAAAAAACATAACAAATCAGACTTTTTATGTACTGCGTGCGGTTTATGCGATTGAAAGTCAAATTTTTTTTTTTTTTATTTTATTAAAAATATAATTTTTATTTATTCTGGTGAATTTTCTGAGAATCTTTTAATTAATTATAATTTATCAATAAACCAAAAAAAAACATTAAATTTTCTATAATAAAACATTTATCTTATTTTTTTTTGTGTTAAAATTTTAAGTCCGTGGGTGTTTTAATTTGTATACAAAGATATTACATTAAAAATTCTAAATAAATAAAATTTTCTATTTCGATTTCTTCAATTATTATTAATAATAAATAATTAATAAAAAAAAATAATAGTGACTTAAATAAATAATATTTCTCGAATTTAATGATGAAAATTTTACAAATAAATTATTCGTAATAATATTGTCCAGCACTTAAAAATTATTTGTGAAAATTAATATATTATTTAATTAAAAATACAGAAACTAAAGATTTTATAAAATTATTATCATCTTTAGTATAATATTTTAGTTATATTTTGCAGGTAGGTTAATTACTCTTATATACAATTTTTTTTTCATGTTTATATACACAGTAAGAAAAAATCTAGTTTAATTTATCTAGAAGTACTTCTAAACTAACTTAATTCTACTAAAGTTTGTAATTTAGTTTAATTTTTAATCAGTTGTAGAAATCAACTGATTAAAATTTAATGATTTAATTCTAGTGAATTTAATTAATAAATATTAGTGAAATAATTTCTAACTAATTTCTAACTACTTCTAGTTTAATTTATCTAGAAGTACTTCTAAACTAACTTAATTCTACTAAAGTTTGTAATTTAGTTTAATTTTTAATCAGTTGTAGAAATCAACTGATTAAAATTTAATGATTTAATTCTAGTGAATTTAATTAATAAATATTAGTGAAATAATTTCTAACTAAGTTGATCATTTCTAAATCACCTAAAATGATTATCATTCTGTTATTTAGAAGAAATTTAGAAGAATGTTAGATGAAATAATGTAATTAAACAAAATCATTTAATGAATTACCAAAGCATTTAATGTATTGATTCGACAGTTTTCAGTTAATTTGAAGAAATACACATTATTAGATACATTAATTTAGATATTATGATATTTTAAATAAAACGTATTATCTTATCACATTTAATTTTAAATTGAAAATTCCTCCATTAGACCAAATATTAATACCTTGAATAAGATCTAGTTCTAGATAATTATAAGTGTATACTTTAGTTAACTAGATTTTTAACTAGATTATTTATAGTAGCCCGATCTCTAGTTAAATTTGAATTGAAAAAAAAATTATTATGCTTAAATAAATAAATAGTGCTGATCAAGTCAACGAAAAAATTTCTGAAATTTTTCAAAATTTTGTTATTTTCAAAGTAAAGGATATTTTTTTTACAGAGTTTTGAAATTAAATTAAAATTAATATTGTCATTAATTGAAAATTTAAAATTTATATCAGGAATTTAATAAATATGTAACTACTATTTTATGAATTAAAAAAATACTTAATTTACAATAATTTTCTACTTTATAAATAATTTGACATCTTTCAAAAATCTTCCAAAAGAAATTGAAGTTGAAAAGACACAGGACACTACAAAATAATAAAAATCTACAGAATAGAAAATGAAAATTTCAATAATTTTTCAGTTTAGCCAGCCAATCGAAACCAGAACATTTTATTTAACAGAACATTTAACTCCAAATTAATTAATAGCAATTTTTAGTTGACATGAGCAGCACTAATATATATATACATAAATATTTGTATATTTATATTTGAAAATGTTCGTTCAATTTATTTTAAATTAACTACAGTTTACAAATCTTGAATTTTCTATCTAATTTTCTTGCATGTTTTTTATTTTCATCAATGATTTTTTTTATGAATTAAATACATACTACAAAAAATAAAATGGTTCACAATTCATAAAAGTTTGTATACATATATAGTTATAAAATGATGATTCATCTTAATAAATTAAATTGTATGTTTTGGCTTTTCGTTACCTCATCCATAATAAAACGGTTGTTTTTTTCATATATTTTTTTTTTTTATCTTGATTGATATTATTACCTAATTTTTTGTCAGAGTGCTACAAGTTAATTTTTATAATTTTAATAACAGATTATCATATTATAAATAAGTGGTTGGTTGTAAGGAAAATGGTTTTATTGCTTCAAAATGATTTTGTTTCAAGAAATTAATTATAATTTTAAAACAATATTTTTTAAAGATCACGATGACACATCATGATGACAATTTAAAGTTATTATCATTAATTGTTAACCCTTTGACCATGAAGTTTATTTTGTTAAGAAAAATCAGCAACTCGATAAAGTTACTACTAAATTATTGTAATTGAAATATTCTTTATTAATTAATTTAAATGACTGCAGGACGATATTTGGAATGTGACTTTATGACAAATGCTATTACTATAAGTAAAATTGCACCATTAGAACAAATATCAATTCCTTGAAAATGATCCAGATAATTGATCAGGTAACCAATATTACGTTCGCAAAGTTCATTAAAGAAATAGGCTGGTTCAATTTACTATAAGACAACAAATAAGGTTATCAGTTGGAAAATAAAACAGACTTAATAGGTCTTAGTACATGGAAAACTATTTTATTTTCTCATTTCTTCCAAACCAACCAACCAACCAACTAATTCAATTAATTCATTGCGATGAATTTCGAAATTAATTCATTTAATTAAATATAAGTTTTGTTTTGAAGGATAATATTTTTGAAGGATCCAATATCCCAGATGATATCTGAAAAAAAATATATGACTTCTATCTAATTTATAATCTGTTTCGTCAACCATTTATTTAAAAATCTAAAATTTAAAAATACAAAA
Source organism: Empis livida (assembly GCA_963932195.1). Lineage (NCBI taxonomy): Eukaryota > Metazoa > Arthropoda > Insecta > Diptera > Empididae > Empis > Empis livida. Next base: position 6,541,694 of record OZ010648.1, read on the forward strand.
TTTAGAACAAATATTTAATGAAATAAAGATATTATTTCGTGAAAGTCGTAATATGTGCAGACATAATTTTTTAGAAAATTAAATATACTATTAAAAAAATTTTGAATTAAAATTCAAAATTTGACTATTACTTATATTTAACAGCAATATTTGAAAATACACAAAAAAAATTACCATATATTATTAATTAACATTGGATATTATCAATAATAAAATGTTAATCCTCCTCCGCATTTTAATAAGTTTTTTTTTTTAAAGCTATTAATAACATCTAATAATAAAATATTTAAATTTTCATACTTAACTATGTTTTAATTTTGATAAAAAAAATAAATATACTTAAATACCTATAATAAAATTGTTATAAAATGCCAAAATTAGGCGCCACATCTGACTGGCGTCTGATTTGTTGTTTTAAGTCTTTTTTTTTTTGTGTTCCAGTAAACCGAAAGTAATAAAAACAAAAAATAAAATCTGTAAATTTGAATAATTTATTTGTAAGCTTATAATTATTGGAAGCTTGAGATTAAAACTTTTTCCTCACTCAAAAATTAATTTACTTAAAAAATCATATTACCAGACAAACCAAAAAAAAAAAAAAACACCCATTAGTAATATAAAAATAAATTGATTCAGGGTTGAAAAACAAACGAAATTTTTTAAAATCACAAATTTTCAGGTCAAAGTCAATGTTTTTCCAACATCCAACACTTTTCAAATACAAATTGAAAGTTTTTGAAACCCAAATTTTCAAAGAGAAATGAAATGTTTTTGAAAACAATTCAACTATTCTCAATTGTCATTTCAGTTGAACGAGGACGTTTCAGTTAAAATATAAATTGTCATTTCGAACATCGTATACCATTTTTCGTCTGACCTGTAGTAATTACACTCGTACCACTTTTTTACCACTTCCTGATTTAGTAGGGCCTACAATGGTTCATTTTTCAACCCAAATGGAGAAGTAGATTTATATTTCCTTGAAATATCCAGAATTTTACATTTCTTTACTCAGAAAAACGTTGAATTTGTTTTGAAAATCATGCACTTTAATAAAAATGGTTTCTATATCAAAAATTGATATTTTAGTCTCTCAGATTAATTTCAATCAAAATTTTCATTAATTAATGAATTAGTTCAAATTTTTTTTCAAATTTTAGTAAACCCTGACTGGAACTAAACTGTATACATACAAAATATTCAAATTTTTCATTTAATTTTTTTCTCAAGTGGTCAATCGTATCGGCGTTCTTAAAGAAGCTAAAAAAATATTCATAAGAGCTTTATTGAACATAAATAAAATGCAAATTTTATATACGATATAAGTTTTCAGTAGGAAGAAAAATATCAATTTAGTTGTTATTAGGTAGCCTAATTTATTTATAATACCAAAATTATAAAAATTTGAAAAGACCAGCTACTACTATTACTACTATATTTTCAAAAAAAAATTATTATACAAATCTGATTTCTCCAATTAGATTAGAAAATTTATTCCTAATAACAGGAAGCCAAAAGTGTCAAATTAAAATAACTAAAATATTACAATTAAATCAATCCAAAATTTAACGAAACAATTCAAAAGTTTTATGTAATTTACTATATTATTAAATTAACTATTTTTGGAAGATTTCAATAATTCGAAAAAAATTGATAATTAAAATTTAAAATCAAATTTGCTGAATAATATTCTAAAAGCATAAAAGATTTATTTTTAAAAGTATTAATCATATATAACATGACAATTATAATTGCAGAGTTTAAATTTAAAATTTATTTGAATAATGTGTAAATTTAATTGTTGCCCCGATAAAACTCAGGTGGCACCTAGTCATTATTATAATAAAACTTTCTTGGATTTCTATATTATTTTATTTACCAATATTTTCAAGTTTATCAATTTTTTAATGTTCAATTTCAATTCTTATGCTGGTGATTTTATGTAAAAAGATAATGTAATACAAATCTTTTGATGATTTTGTGCCCCCTTCACTTCAGATGCTCGTTTTTCATTCTTTTTGTTTAAATACAAAAAAAAAGTATTGTTCTTATATTTTTAAAATATCCGTACACATTTTGTTTAAATTCAATGAACTAATTGTGTGGCGTCTCTCTTGTAATATAAGAAATTAAAGTGCAATACTATTCCGACTGAACGTCGCCTTTTTGTTACTTAGACTACAAAACGATCATTCAATCTATGTTATATATGTTTTACGACATATAAACAATAACAACAACAAATAAAACCAACCAAATTAATATCTTTAAGAAGTTAACAGAATGGCGCCATATTTAAGTATCACGACTTTCTTATAAAAATTATTGATAACAACAACAACAAAAAAAATTAAAATTTAGATTTTGCGTATTTTTTATGTAAAATATCTGCAAAACTGATTTATTAATAAATCAACATATTCAATTCAAAATTCATTATAATTTTATCTGGTCCAAATTTGTTGTAATCTGTCAATGAGAAACTATTTAATTTAATCATAAATAGAGTATTTTATGGTTAAATTATAATATTTAACAGTGAAGTCTTCAATGCTATCCATATTTCCAATTATCAAATTATAATTTAAAAAAAATATTAATAGAGTTCTGAAATTATATCTACTAACGATAATAATAGAACATTTTACCTCAGACATATCAGCTGATCTTTCGATTACAACAAAATAAGATTAGAGCTTAGTTTTGTAGATAAAGTTGATAAGCGATATTTTTGCAAATATCGCACCTCTAATCGATTTCGAAAAACTTAAAGTTTTAAATTAGCTACGGTCCGGTAAATAAATTGGCAATATCCTCAGACATTCTCATCACTACGTCTAACTCTAGCAAAGAAATTGTAATTCTAGTTTTTCCGCTTAAGTTTAACCAGTGTAAAGGCATAAGTATTTTTTGCCACGAATATCTTTTCCAACCAAATGCCTTTTTTTTTATTATATAGCATATCTCGTACAAAGTTTCTCGAACTTTGAATTGGATTTTCACAAAACTATAAATATTGAGATGTGACAGTCTTGAATTAGGGATGCGATATTAAGATTTGAAATCCATACATCATATAATATATGTTTTTAGTTATATCGTTTTCTACTGTAGAAAAAGAATCTTAGGTCTTCTAGCAAACTTCAAAAATAATAGAACTTTAAATTTATATAATAATTTAGTGAAAATGAAAATGTTACTTAACACCCTCATCTATTAACAGAATATAAACATAATATTATAATTATTTCTTTTATTACATAATTTCTGTTTGTTTTCTTACAGAATGTGTATTATAACATATCTCAATTAGCCTGGAAACAGCCATAACATAAAAATATTGACTGGATGAATTTGAATTGAAAAATAAAATAAAATATGTATTTGAAATGCTAAAAATAATTATTAATATTTCAAATTTTATTGACAATGGATAATTAAAAACAAAATTCTATTTGAATTAACATAGATTTTCTACAAAAATAAAAAACAGCATAAAATTTTGATTGAAAAAAAAAACCATAATTTACATTTAAAAAAAAAAACCATAATTTACAAAATAAAAAATGTTACTAAATATAAAACAAATAATCTTTATCTTGGTGTTTATAATTTGTCAAATTATAGATTGTAATACGATCAGTGAAACTATAATACCACTAAAAGGTATATAAAAAAATTTACTTTTAAATTTCACATAATTTGATAAATAAATTAAAAAATTAATTTAGGAAGATATACGAATCATTTGAACTCTGGCCATATTGTAATACCAAGAAGAGTAAATTATGCTGGTGAACATATTTCACATAATGTAACGCACAGGCACGATAATACAACAGATTATGTTCATTATCATATTCCAATAAATAATGAAATATGGCATTTAGAACTTGAGTATTTTATTAAAGTTTAATAAAATAATATAATATTGATTATTCTTTAAATTTTTTTTATGTCTCTAAGGCCTCATAAATATTTTATAGCACCACAGATGGTAATTGAACGACATAAAAGAGATATTCGAATACGAAATTATCCATCGAAAAATGTTTACTGTCATTATATTGGAAAAATACGTGGACATCCAGAATCAAGAGTATCAGTATCTTCTTGCAATGGTTTGGTAATTATAGAATTTATTATATTTCCAATTTTCCAATTTTCTTTATTTGTAATTTTGATTAGTTACAAAATCCTTTAGTTGTTTTAATTTGTTATAAGAAAATTTACAAAGCTTTCAGGTTGAATTTTAAATTCATAATACTAAACAAAACTCTTTTACAAAAAACTATACTAAAAATGAAGAAATATCTGTTTTAGGCTGGACATATCAAAACAAAAAATTCTGAATATTTTATAGAACCATCAAAAATTGATATTAATTCATTAAATGATGGACATCCTCATGTTGTATTTCAGAGATCTGCTGTACCAGAAAAAGTAATTATACAAACAATGCTATTTTTAAATTAAATTCAATGTTTTTCAATTGAAATTCAACTGTAAGCAATGTAAATTCAATTGACAGATGACAAATTTTGTATTAAAAAAAGTTAAATGTTGTTTGGAAACCATTGAATTTTGTACATTTTATACTAAAACCTATATGTTGGTTTATTTTAATATTGATTTATAATAGAAAAGAAAACATCATAATCATAGAAGAAAGAAAAAACACTCTAAAAGTAATTGTGGAACTAAGGAACCAAAACGACGTATTGAAACAAGAATTGAATGGCAACCACAAGGCAAAGTAACAAATTTGTAAATAAAATCTAATTAAAAGTTAAATTTTTCACATAAAATCATTATTTTTGCCAATTTATTTTATATAAACGCGTATAAAACAGGTCATTGTTCAAGGTGGCAGAAAAGTAAAAAGAAATTTTCATAATCATCATCATCATCATCGTCATCAACATAATAATTATCGTACAAAACGTTCTATTAGTCGTCCACGTCATGTTGAGACACTGATTGTTGCTGATTCAACAATGGTACAATTTCATGATGATATTGAACAATATCTACTTACTATTATGAATATGGTATCATCATTTTATAAAGATCCAACAATTGGTAATGCAATTGAAATAGTTGTTGTTAAAATGATATACCTGGAGGATGATGATGATACTAATCCACTATTAAATTTAACTGAAAGTGCACAACGAAATTTAAATATATTTTGCAAGTAAGTATATTCAAATATATTCATATTCCTTTTTGGTATAATTAAAGTAAATATGGCTTCATAAAATATTATTATTCTATGATATTTGTGAAATCATCTTTTGCAGTAATTATGGTTAATCTTAGATTTTAACTAATATCATTTATTTTTTATTTTATAACTGATTTTTCCGAAACTATATTCCCACTCGTAATATTCAAATATTTGTAATAATTATACGTAAAGCTATCAGTATAAACTGAATACAGAGAATGATAATGATGCCCACCATCACGATGTTGCAATTTTAATAACCAGAAAAAATATTTGTGGAAATGATTGCATGTATGTAATATGAAAATACTTTCTTAAATTTAAATTATTAATTTATATTTGCATTTTGTTTTTGTTTTTTCAGGACTTTGGGTTTAGCTAATGTTGGTGGTATGTGTAGACCTAAGAAATCATGTAGTGTTAATGAAGATAATGGTATAATGCTTTCACATACAATAGCACACGAACTAGGACATAAGTAAGTAGTACATATAATAATATCTGTGAAATATAGCATTATATGTAAATTTAATTTTAAAATAAATTAAGATAATTTGAAAAATATCATATAAATTTTTATACCACAACATTTAACACCAAAATAGAAACTCAACATATTGAAATAATATTAATGTTATTAACCAAAAAATTCATATTTTACTAAATGAATGAATTTTCTAAAAGGTAGAAATTTACAAAAAGAAATAACATTAAGAAAAAATTATGTTTCTGTCTTTACAAATTGTTTTATCAAATCATATTTTAACCAAAATCATATTTAAAGAAACTTTTAGAAATTCTGTAATAGACAGGCAAAAATTATAATGGTACATATACATAAAATAAAAAATTATCATAAAGTGAATAATTTAAAATATTCTACCCACACGTAGTTGTTGTCGTCGTCGTCTATTTAGTGAGAAAAACATATCAAATAGTTTGATATATAAAACACCTTAAAGTGACAATTTTAAGATGCGGTATTTTGTAGTTCATATTATGCATTAAAATCACAACTGACAATAAAATAATGGGAAGCGGATTTAAGAGTTATTTACATCAATTTTTATCTACAAAATAATATTCATAATAATAAATTATTTTCCTTTGCATATATTTCGCATTAATATTTAAAATCAAAATTTCAAAAGATTTATAGTTAAATTTTTGGTGCAGACAATGTAGATTTTTAAATATATAAATAGCATAACTATAATTAACGATCTGTTGAAACTTTAGCTTATAAGCTAATAAAATTAATTAATAATAATTAATAATTTAATATTCTTATTTTGTATATCTTATTAAAATAGTTTTGGTATGTATCATGATACTGTTAAAATTGGATGTCATGGCCGGATTGGACCAATTGTACACATTATGACACCAACATTTGTCGCCGATACTATTCAAGTTTCATGGTCAAATTGTAGTAGAAAATATATAACACATTTTCTTGAGTAAAACAACATAAAACTATGTAAAAAATTAATTAAAAATAATTTTATTTTTTTTAGTCAGGGTCTTGGAAAATGTTTAGATGATGTACCAACTGAAATTGAATATCCATATCCAGATTTACCACCAGGTGCTATGTATAATGCAGAACTTCAATGTCGTTTACAATTCAATATAACTGATGAAGATATTCATGTATGTTCGTCACAACATGAAATATGTTCACAGTTATGGTGTCAGGTAAATGGTGAATGTGTAACAAATATGAGACCAACAGCACCAGGTACAAAATGTGGAAAACGCAAAGTAAATTTATTTATTTTTCTCTTCAATACATTTTTAAAATATTATTTTTTATATTAAAGTGGTGTCAAAATGGTAAATGTGTTGCTATTGAAGATGATCCACCAGTTGCAATAAATGGTGGATGGGGTAATTGGAGTGATTGGAGTATATGTTCTAGAACATGTGGTGGTGGAGTTTCAATACAATATAGAGAATGTAATAATCCGGCACCAGGAAATGATGGTACATTTTGTATTGGTGAAAGAAAACGTTATTTAGTTTGTAATAAAGATAGATGTCCTGATGGTGAGCCAAGTTTTCGTGCTACACAATGCTCTCACTATAATAATGAAACATATCAGGGTGTAAAATATAAATGGTTACCATATTTTGATAAATGTATTTATAAATATAAATTTTTTTGTCGGATAAAAAATCATAAATATTTGTAATTAGATAATCCTTGTAAACTATTTTGCACTGATGAAGAGGATACAGTAATTGCTAATTGGGCTGATACAACAGCTGATGGTACACCATGTGCTATTGGAACAAAAAATATGTGTATAGATGGAATTTGTCGTGTAAATTAATAAACAAGTACCAAAAATAAAAAAAATCAATTGCATATTTATTTTATATAATTTAGAAAGTTGGATGTGATTGGATTGTTGATTCAAAAAGAAAAGAAGATCGATGCGGTATCTGTGATGGTGATGATGAAATTTGTGAACCTATTAAAGTAAACATTTAATTTCCTGCTTAAATAAACAAAGTAAATATTGTAAATTACCTTATTTTAGGACACATTTACTGAAGACTTTAATGTAACAAACGAATACGTTGAAATATTAACAATACCAGGTGGTGCAAGGAATATAATTATTAAGGAAATAGAAAAATCCCCAAATTTTTTAAGCATATACCGAGCTAATAAAACGAAAAACTATCTAAATGGTGAAATGTATGTTATACTATATTCAAAATATGTATTATATTATATTATTATTGATATTTGAATATTCTAGGTTGATCTCAATGTCTGGAGAGTTTATTATTGCTGGAGCTGAAAGTATGTACGATCGTGAAAATGAAAAAGAAACAATACAAATACCTGGACCTATAGAACATGCAATATCAGTTTATGTAATTAAATTACCTATAAAAATATACGTAAATTTGAACGTTAAATATTTTCTTTTTATAGGTTTTTGTGAGAACCGAAAAAAATGATGGAATTTCTTATGAATTCACTTTGCCAATTTTAAATTCTACATTAATTTCGACATATAGCTGGAAATTAGGAGATTGGACGGCTTGTTCTGCTACATGTGGTGGTGGACTTCAATATAGAATGCCATTATGTTTAGAAAATCAAAATGGTATAAATAATCATATTTTAATATTTTTTATATTTTAATGAAAATAATTTTTTCTGGTAGCTATTGTTAATGATGAATTTTGTTGGTCAAATTCTGAAAATAGTCGACCACATCAGCTAAACAGAGTATGTAATGTTATTGCATGTCCAGCACATTGGTGGTTTGGTCCATGGCAATTATGTCCAGTTACATGTAAACATTTTAATGATCCAGATCCTGTAAGACGACGATCAATAATGTGTTTAGATCATAATGATATTGCATTACCAGAAATACGTTGTAGCAATGAGACTAGACCCAATGATACAGAATCATGTGACAAAGGAATACCAAGATGTAATTTAGATGATAAAAGAGATATTGCATCAAATTTAGTATGACATTATTTTGTAATTACTAATATTTTCGGTATACCGTATATAATTAATTAGGGCAATGAGCTTTTTAGTATTATTTCTAAAATTAGATATTATGTAATTGGATTTTAATACAATCATTAATAGAATATACAAGCTTTGTGTGAATTCTGTTAATTTTCTTTTTTTTACTATTTATATTTATGTATAAAATCAATACATTTTAAATTTAAATATTATATACTCTTTCATTATATGAACAAAAGTTTGCTATTTTATATTTGTATACTGCAAAAAAAAAAGATATAATTAGTAATTTTTTTTAGAAATGTACTTAAAATTGAATTTGTTGATTATTTTATTATAATAATATATCATAAATAATAAGTTAACAAAGTTGTATAATAATTTTAATTATATTTTCTTTATGTAAAACAAGTAACAAATAAAAGTGTACTTAAATCAAAAACTTAAGTAAAATGTACTAATAGTACTACTGTGTGTAATATGGTTTTAAGTTTTTTTCGAAAACAACACAACAATTCTAATTTCAAACGAAACCATCATCGAAATTATTTTTATATTTGGTTCTCAAACAATTTCGGTTTAGTTGATTTCAAAAATTAGTTGAATCAAGTTACTCAATAACTGGAGTCTAATAGATTAGACTCCATTGGAGTCTTATCTATTAGTAAGTCATTTGAAGCAGTATCTTGATGTTTGAATTTTATTAAAAAAAAATCACTATCGATTTAATTATTCGACAGAATGTTAATAGTTTGTAATACTTTAGTATACGAAATGTTTTTTATTTTCCTTTAGCAGTGGTAAATATTAGAAATATTATAAACTTTCTAGAAGAAATGTGATTATAATTTAAATTTTATTATAATAATAATATATTATAATATATTTATATATAAATATAAACAAACTAAGTTTGTTTCATAATTATGTCATTTATTAAATTTAATTCACAGATTTAAAATCTTGTATTATCTGGCATTTTAACAAAATAAGCAATTTTTTCTTTGGGGACACGATAGTTATGTATCCAACGGCTACCTTTTCTCAATGATCCATCAACTCCGTCTTTCCAAACACCTTGTGGTAAATAAACTAAAAATTAAATAGATAAATAAATAAACGATATATATATATACAAATGTATATATATAAAAAATTAATTAACCAATACCTTCTCTCATCTCTAAACCTTCATCTAAAATAGGTGCTACTATTAATTCTTCGCCAACTGAAAACTCATCATTAACACTTAAACATGCTGGATCATATGAATCTAACATCCAAAGTGGTCTTACCAATGGTAATCCATCATTCATTGATTCAGTTAAATATTTTTTCAATAATGGTATTACAGTTTTTTGTCTAATTGCTGTTAACTCTTTAGCAATATCCGTAACATAATCACTTTTATATTCAGATGGTAAATGACTAAATTGAATGGCTGGTAAAAATGTAACTAATTGTAACCAACGTATATAAAGTTCTTGTGATGGTAATGGTGGTTGTTCCAATGCATAAAATGATATCATTTTTGGATTTGCTGTTGATGGTAGAAGATAATCACCACCAACTGGACCAGGTAATATAAATGGATATCCAAGTATACCATAACTTAAAACTGAAATAACAAGTTCCTTTAAACTGCTCCATGATGAATTAGATGGTGGTAGGCTTAAAAATGATGGTGGCCGTGGAATTGATGATGCTGTTGAAACACCAATATAACTAACTGTTTGATCTAAATTCATTGAAAATAATTTCGCATATACATCAGGATTTTCTAATGTTTTACGACATTGATAATAATGTGGCATATTATATCCTGTTCCTAAATCCAAATAAAAACTATCAATTTGATATTCTTTTATTATTGTTTTTAATTTATTTAATAGCCATGGTATTGATGCATTATTCGTTATGTCTAAAACACCAGCACTAGATGAACTTTTATATCTTGTTAAAGCTGGTATACTTCTTTCAGAATAACGTTCATAAATTAATAATTTTTTTTCAACAGCATCTTTAAAATTTGGACTATCAGTACTAATAAATGGTTGTAATGTAAAAACAATACGAAATCCACGTCTATGTAATACATCAATAGTGTCTTTAAGTGTTGGAAATCTATCTTTATGTACAGTAAAATCACCAATATTTTCTTGCCAAAATTCATTTATTAATATATGACCTAAACGCATGAAACCCATAGCAATAATATTCTCTGAATAATTATAAATTATTGTTTCATTTAATGTTTTTGATATATTACTAGTTGGTATTCGCCATATTGGTTCTTCTATTAATGACACCAATATATCATTATCAACTTTTTTCAAACCATCCCATAAACTTCGTTGTGTCATTAAACGATGTAAACTTCTCATATCATCTGCTGTACATATTTTATATGTTAATGATGGTAATTGTGTTAAACGATTTACAAATGCAAATTCATCATTTTTAGCCCGTAAACATAATTTATTTGTTGTTTTATTTATGGAAATATGTAATGGTGTTTTTTCATCTATTTGTATACCAATACCTAATGAATTTATAAAATATCTTTTAATAGCATTACCAAATTGATGAACTTTTGCATCACCACTTATTAATGGTGCAAATTCAAAATTTCCCATATTTATGGGCCAATTCATATCTTTTGTAATACCACCACCAAACCAATAACCACCATTTTTAGTTAATTCATAACAATCAGTTGGATATAAATTTTCATTTAATGCTTGCCATTTAATTGTATAACAACGAAATACTTCATGATTCTCATAATTCATATATAATCTTGCTACACGATTCCATTCTAAACATACACTACCATCATTTAAATTATCATCTGATAGACAATGAAATGGTTTCGAATCACTACCAACTGTTGTTCCTAAATTACCATTAATCACTTCTTCATCTTGACTATCAAAAATTCTTAATAATCTATCTGCTTCGCTAAATTTAGCTTTGTCAAAATATGATTTTGTTAAGATTTTTTGATGATACATAACATAAGAGTAACCAACCTATAATAATGAATTAAAATATTTAAAGAATTTTGTGAAAATAACTAAACCATATACCAAAAATACTATTATCAAAAATAGAATAGCTACAAAAACTTTAATTTTGTAGTCTTTCGTTTCCTTTTTCCTTTTACGTATCATTGAAGGAAAAGCCTGCAAGTAAATTGATATTAATTTACAAAAAAAAAAAATTATTAAATTTCTTCAATGTTTTTCTTACTTGCATTTTTTCTTTAAGAAGGCTAGCCAATGAATTTACACTTGTTATAGAGTTTTGATTGCTCAAAACACTTTGCGAATCAAAGTCATTTGGTAGCATTATTTTATCATTTAGGCGTAACGATGGTAATGGGGCAATAGAAAGTTTTCTTTTACTACGAAATTTGTTACTAAAATAATAAAAAGCAGATAATTTTAATTCAGTTACCGATTTGCTTGTAAAAATAATTATGTTAATTTTGAGGTTTTTTACGTATTATTTAAAAAATATATATATAATGTACTGATAACGAATGGACAGACATTGTTAAATTCAAAAACAGATATTGTAAGTAAATTAAATATGTGCTAAATTAGTACTTTCCACATAAGTAAAGTAGTTTTCTTAGGAAAAAAAAGCTTTTTAACTGAATATGATTATCATAAATTAACTTTTAATCACTATAATTTTCAAAACTACAAATACTTTTCTTCCAATAAGTTATGTATTTCTTTACAAATATGATTTACACAGTGTCTTACAGAGTTTATATACAAATTCGGTTCTATATTATTTTGAAGTAAAATTATATTATTTCATTTACCTCAATTTAAAGGCTACTAAATTAAGCTATTATTTTATTAATTTGATTATGTAAATGAATAATTTGTAGTATGAAGATGTTAAAAGACATTTTCATTTTGATAAAATCACTTTTAAAGTACTCAGTTCGATACAAGTATGTTTAGATTGCTGTAAAAACTCAACTTTTGCAAATTTTTATGGGCAAATTTGCTACAAACATTAGCTGCAAGTACTTAATTCTAAAACTTTACATTTGCAATAGAAAACACTGTAATCAATAATATATATATATTAGTTTGCATTTAAAAACATCATATTTTGCTATAATATCTCATTATATCACTTAACAACCTTCATCCTATAAGCTTTTCAAATATTTCTTCCAAAATATTCTGGAATTTTATGTATGTAGTAACAATCAAACCTAATTTACTAGCATCGTCTAATAGGTTTTTTATTGATAATTACATCTGGATTATTTACTCACTTTATCCATTTAACATATAAAAACATTTATTAATAACATTTATCAATTTTTTTCGAACCATAATTTCTTACTCTTATTTAAAAAAAAAAAAACAACAATATTTGTCATACATATTTACTCACATTAATCTCACAAATTAAAAAAAAATATATATTTTTTTTAATTTAATAATTTCCTGTCTATTTTGCTTTTAAACAAGCAGCTTTGTCTTTGAAATAAGCGCGCTTAAAACGCTAACTCTGCATAATTATTATAAAACTATTATAATTTTATAATGTTTATTAAAATGATTATCAATATTTATTTAATTAATTAAAAAATTAAGAAAACATTTATATTTTTCACATAACACAACATAAAAAATGAAATTTTATGCGATTCAACTTGTATCTAAATGTACTCTGACTCTGATAGTGAATACTAAATCTCAAAAAACTTAAATTTCCTTTTATTAAATTAATATTTCATATTTAAATTTAAGAGATGCAGTAATTTTTATTTAACAATAATATTACAAAAAAATTATCAAATATAAAGATGAGAATATTATTTTGATTAGATAATATAAAATGTTTACTTGTTATTTAAGAGAGGTAGATCTTTCTTTAGAGTCATAATATTTTGTAGAATAATTTATATAACAATTATTTATTCTCTTTATGGCTTGAAATTTCTAATGATTTAGTTTATCTGAGATACAAAATTAATACAGAATTATTACTACACAGTAGCGACTGTAGTATATTTGGACAATAATTATAAACATAAGATAATTTCCAATTTTCCTAACAATTCATAACATTTACAAAGAATTAATGATTGCGTCGAGTGTCCATATAATAAATCTCATCAAATTTTAAGAGCTCGACTTCAAACTCATTTAATTAAGTGTCGTAAAAATTATATGGATACTAAAAAAGTTACTTGTCCTTTTAATTCTACTCATATAATAAATCAGCAAGAACTAGACGTGCATGTTACAAACTGTGAAGATCGGGCATCGTATGAAAGATACAAATATGTTTTAGCAACAGATCGTCCTGGAGCAGGAACAAGTTTTAATGAACCACAGCCACCAGAAAACAATACAGAAGTAGAATGTCTTGAAGATTGATCGGATATTTGTGTTGAATCATATAATCCTAACAAATATTGTAGTTCGGCACCAGTTATCCGCCAAAGAATTGGTGCTACTCCTTCAGAGCGAAGAGCATTTCGAAGAGCTGAAAGAGATCGCTTACGTGGCATTGATAAATAATTTTGATTTATATTTTAAATAATTTTTTTTTTTTAACAAGTCTTCTGAAGTACGACAAATATTAGATTGCTCAAAATTAATTGAATTCTTATTCTTCAATGGGACAACAGCCTGATTTGGCTTCCCACTAAGGGTTTCTTTTTATTTATTTATTTATTTAAGATATCATCAAAGTATTAGACTAATCTAAAATTAAATAACATAATATATATATATATATATATATATATATATATATATATATATATATATATATTATTTGAACTGAAAGAGTAGCTATGACTAGATTCTATTCAATAATTTCCTCTTAAGGGAAGAAGGGGAAGCGTTAAAATCCAGGTTATGGTAATGAGTATTAAACTTGGCCATTAGGGTATTGAGGCCAGAAGATATTAGAGTTCGGACGACAGGTATGTTAATGGAAGAATATTTGGAAGCGAGATCTAAAGAAAGGAATATTAATGTTAAGTAAATAAAGTAAATCAGGTGAAACAATGTCCTATGTTAATAGTCTATAGACATTTCAAATTGCAATAGATTGTTTCGAAACATTCTATTGCAATTTGAACCTACTAATTTTATATGAATACCGAATCATAAATTTTTTTGTAGTGGCAAATCGTTAGGATTTTTCCGTTTTAAATTATTTCAATTATAAAAAAAATGTCACTTAACAACCTTCATCCTTTTGTAATTATATTATTGGTTCTCATTTAAAGCTGAGTACACTTAGATCTACATTCAAGCTTCGGTACCTACGCTACCACAGCACAGCTACGCGAAAACCGAAACGTTCTTTTAACAATATGGTATAAATATTTATTTAATGTTATTTATTTTGGCAGTAAAATTTAGAAATATATTTAGTAAGATCAATAATTTTAGAAATAGAATTTTATTATGTAGTGTAGAGTTGCGGCTCAAGAGTGTAGAGCTGAGGCACCATTTTTTGACCCTGAAGCTCCAAAAAAGTACCTTAAAAACAATACGTTTTCCATAGGAAAAAAACTATGGAAAAGCTTAAATTTTGAAATAAATAAATTAAACAAATAAACGATTATTATGAACACAAAATTTGAAAAAAGAAATTAATATCCATTTTCAATGCAACAATAAGCACTTTTTTTGCACATTTGGTCACCCCATATATCAAGTTTCTTAATTGAAATTGGAACCGAAACAGGAACAGTGAAATTAAAACAACTTTGACAATTCAAAAACAACGAGAGAAAAAAAAAATAATTCAATTTTACAGAAATATTTCCTTGAGAAAATAAAACATAAATATTTTTTTATATTCGTAAATTTCAAGTTTCTATGTAAGGAAAAGTAACCTACGCTACAAAATAATATATTTCTTTGTCAAAGTAAAATAAATATAAAACGTAAAAAAACTAAAAAACATGGCTAAAGTAATTTCTCAAGAAACTTTTGATAATGTCGTCCAAGAAAACATAATTGAGTTTTCAATGACTGCTATTGATGCAGTAGATGAAACCATAAACCAATTTAAGGCACAAGTATATATTTCAAGTTTTTAAATAAAAGTTTATTTATTACATTCATTTACTGAAGGGAATAAACTTAGCAAATATCATTAAAGATTTGTCCATTAATGAAGAAAGTGGTAGGCCGATATTGAACGAAAGCATAGAAAATATGAAAATGCATATTTCTGGCGAAGAAAAGTTAAATAATGCTGATCTTATTAAAAATGTAGAAATATTTGAAGCTGAGTGCAAAAAGGTTGGAAATATTATTGAGTTTATATTTTTTTCCGCTTTATAAATATAATTAATATATTTTGTTCAGTCAGTGCCTCATAGAGTTCTTGCTGGTAAATTAAATGGTCATCAAGTGCTCATTTCCATTATTGATTCTGTGTATTTATCATCAATAAAATGTGATGATTTGATTTTAATCTGTTTAAAGGCGGGATCAGCATTAACAAATAAACATCCAGATATTTTTGATGCTGAAACATTGGCAATACTAATCAAAGTCATCAAAAATGAAACAAATAATAATAAAATTATCTGTTGTAGTCTTCAATGGTTATCAAGGGCTTGCGTTATGCATGAAACTAATCGTCAAAATATAATAAATGCTGACATAGTGAAATACTTGAAACCGTTTATGTCTTCAAATGATCCACAAGTAACATATGAAATAATTTTTCATTGAATGAAGACTTCTATTTTGTTGTAGGTTATTCGGGATCTGTGTACACTCTACCGATATCTAATTCTAGACGATGATATTCGTGTCGAATTTGGAAAAGCTCACGAGCATGCACGATTAATATCTAATGCATTTTTAGCAGATTTAACTAAACTGCTTGGAGGTAAATATTTTTTTTTGCTGGGAATATTTGAAACGATATATTTCGTTTTACCGTAGAATTCGAAGATGTTAATGTACTGTCGGATTTATGTCTAACAATAGCATCGCTAGCAGTACGACAAGAATTATGTGTTGTTATTGAAAAAGCTGGTGGCCTTAAATATGTGCTAGATCTTATGGTGAAAAAATTATATAGCAAATATTTTAATGAACGTAATTATATAAATTTTAGAACAAATATCCGACTGATATAAAATTAAATCGAGAATGTCTTAAAGTATTAAAAGCACTTGCTGGACATGACCAAGTTAAGATTCTTATTATTGAGCACGGTGCTGCACCAATTATTCGTAATATTTTAGATAATCACAGAGTAAATTCGTTGTTTAATATAAAAAAATAAGAATTCCTTTAAAATAACTCTTTTAGGCCAACGAATCACTTGCTAAAATTACTTTAGCGTGTATTTCAACAATTACATTACGTGTAAAAAACAATAGTTTAGCATTTTTTGCCACTAATATTCCAGAACTAATAGTAGATACTATGAGGGTACATCCGAATAGCATACCAGTTCAAAGAAATGGCGCTTGGTCCATACGAAATATGGTAGCGAGATTACGAGAATATTGTCATACATTTTTATCTAACGACGCAGAAATTTTACTGAATGCGGCAATGGTTAAACATCCAAGTATTTTACAAGATCTAAAAGCGGCTCTAAGAGATTTAAATTGCAAGGTCGATTTAAAAGAAGAATGGACTGGAAAATCAGAAAAGAAAATAATGAATTAACATGCATCTTTAAAAATATATATAAGAAAGACATTTTATAATACAAATATGCTATTATTCGTAAGAAAATTTTTATATATTACTAATTTATTATAAAAAAAAATTAAATTTTTCCTAACCAAACTAACAGTTATTAAATTTGAAGGAAGGATAGAGATCAATAAAATATTATGTTTTTCAAAAAATCTGACATTTTCAATTGCAAAAAGACTAGTTAATATACTTTAAAATTTAAATATAATCACTTACAAAAACATTGGTGTTTTTTCATCTTCATTATCATCAAAATCAATATCGTGGGAAGGAAGCTGGATTGTAATTTCATTGAAATTTTCATTCATACCAATTTCAGTATCATTTGTAATCTGCAAAATAAAGCAATTATATAAAATTTAATCAAAATATATTGAAAATGGATACAATCGATTTATTTTTTTAAAGAATTTATTAATACCAACTACACTTCTTGATTTAGTTTTATATCATTTAAATGCTTGTTTATAAATATTAAATTTCTGCAATTTGTCATTCTTTTTTGTATTCATCGAAAATTTCAGATAACTTTCGAAGAATTCAAAAAGAATGACTGTAATATAAATACAAATTACAATTTCATCTAAAATTCTATTAAGAAATGTATGCAAAAACGAAATATTAGTATTAATCCAATTTATACTAATAAACAAAACTAATTAAAATATATACATATATATAAACTGACAATAATGTGTAATAATTTGTCCAGAACTAATAATGACGACACAGTTCTGATTTATTATTATGCTAATTGCACTAATTATAGTTTTTTACAATAAATATTTTCAAATGCTTTCAATTAAATTCTTAATAAACATATGGTACAATTTCGTAAAAAAAATATTTTCAAATTGGGAATAATTACGAAATTTTAGATAAAGATAACTCTTTTTTTTAAATATATTTTAATTTAATCATATAATTAAAATATAATTACAAATTGTTTGTAATATAATATATTTGGAGCTGTTACAGTATCGCGGTCACATTTTTTTGTTTTTTTAAATAACTTTTAATTACTCTACATATTATTTTTTATAAATTATTGGTTTTCTATTAAATTTAATAGCCTTTGTTTAATATATTTGAACAGTTTTAATTTTGTGGAAAAAGTTTTTTATAATAATTCATTTAACAGAATAATTGCTTTTAAATATCATTATATAAAAATATTCTTAGGATATCAATTTCACTAACTTTACTGATACTACTATGATTTGATGAATTTATTTGATGATTTATATTAGCTTCATTTTGTAAATTTTCCAAATCCAATGCATTTAATCCACATGGTAAAGAAATAGAATTTCTTCTTAGTTTATTATTAACATTTTTTATTACTGGAATAAAATTAGCTGGTGATTCTTCACTAATTGTATCATCATCTGAACTTTTATAATCATAACAATTTTCAAATTTATTTATTTGTAATTGTTTATCCCCTGAAACTGTTTGATCTGAATCAACAAATGGAATTGACCTATCATCGTTTTTTCCATTTAGAACTTGGCCTACTGAATAAGATTGTTTTCTATTCATTTTTGAATAATTTTCTTATTGTTTTGATTGTTTTAATAAAATTTAAAAAAACAAATATTTACGAAACTTTAATTAAACAAACTGTTCTAATTATAAACACATTTAATCAATAATCACAGTACATTGTTATTAATTAAGTTCAGGTTTTTTTTAAATATATTAATTTTATTGTGTATATGATAATTTTAATGTAAATAGAAATTTGTCAATGAATAAAAAAATATAGCAATATTATTAATGATGTTCACGATTAAGTTACAATTTTAAACTAATTATCAAGTCAGTGCCAAAGAGTATTGCGACCGATTTTTTATTATACAACTCTATATAAAACAATTTATATTCAAGTATTTACACTCCAAGCTAATATTAAACTGTGTCCGAAATTTCAAAACCGACAATACGAGTTATATATACTAAATTATTTTTTTTTTATATATATAATATAAAACCAATATTTTAATATATGAACTATGATAATCCTCATTTAATTACACTAGAACATTTAATTACAGATTTCTTTAAATCGGAAAATTTGATAAATAAAAATATTTATCATTCAGTAAAATGATATTTATTTTAACGATAAGATAATTTTAATTTAAAACACCATTATTTATTTTTTGGTTTCCAAAAAGATAGTAAGTAAATACGAAAGAGAATAAAACTAGTTTTTTTAGCAAACACAACGAAACAGAAACGTTTTATTAGTCTATTAAACAGAAGTTAATACTTTTAATTTATGTTTATTTTTAATTTATGTATATTTTGTAATTTCTTTATATATTTTTAATTAATAATTGTATTTACTATATTACATATTATGTTAAGATATTTGCACAGAGGTGACGTCATTATATTATCAACTAAAAGAAAATATTTATTTATTTATTTACTACTTCTTAGCATATTCATATCAAGGAATTCGGTGTACTGAAATTTAATTAAATGATAAAAAAAATGTTTCGCTTTCTGTTGCAAAACTAATAAATAAAATAAAGTTCCTTGTTTCAATGGCCTGGAATTATAGAATTTATCAGTATCATTTTGCGTAAATGTATAGAAGATTTTTAAAAAACCAGTTTTTCTATGTGAATAAAATAATAATAATTAATATTTACAATAATATTTTCTTATAAGGCAAAAAAATTTAATTGACCAGTCAAAATTTAATTGACCATGCCAGTCAATAAAAATATTGTAAATTTGTCAGAATCAGTAATTAGTACATTAGTCTTCATCGTATTCTATCATTCTTCTACTGATCATTTTTTTTGTATTTGTACTTCTGGGGAAAAGCTATCGTTGTAAATATTATGTATTAAAAAAAACCAAAATACAATATAAATTTTTATGAGATTTTATTAATAACTAATCACAATAATATCATGTAATATAATTAATATATATGTGTGGTTTTTTATACTTAAACATAAATAAAATGTTGATTTTACATAGTCATAATATTTGCATAAATAAGAATAATAATTCTTGATTAAATATAAGAATCATATTAATGTGAATAAAATTCAGTATCGTAAGTATCGTACACAATCAACTTAACTGGACGTTTCGAAATTAAATAGCATTACAACATAAAAGAATATATAATTTTATTTTTGATATTTCACTTAAATAAAAGAAAGAAAGAAAATAGTTTGTTAATACATTCGATTTGAAATATATTTGAGATTAGTCTTAAAATTCTAAAAAAAAAAATATATATTGTTTTATATATTTTTATGTAACAATATGCTTTGCATTTATTATAATCATAGTATCATATGATTGTGTGTTTTATATTTTGTTCAATTTAGTGCAATTATATCTAATTTTTTTTATGTAATAATTTTTAAAAAGAAAAATTGGAATGTTATTTTTTTATATATATATACCGTATTTATAATTTATATAATTAATTTGAATTTTTAACTTTCTTAAATTTTATATTTTCAGTTAAATTCTGATTTAAAATATTTAAATAATTATTTGATTTTATGGCCACAAATATCAAATCAAAAATATTATATATAAAAAAAAGATTGAATAAAAAATAAAAGTGTAAAAAAGGATTGAATAAAAAAATTAAAAAAATCAGTGTGTTAATAGATAATTTCAAATTACTACTTTATATATATTTTAATATAATTTATTTTTTTTAATAAAATAAATGAAATAAAACGTTCCATGAATATATTTTCAACATTATTTTCTAAATTGACAAACATAGTTTTTATTTTTTTTATTTTTCGGATTCTAATAATTTTCTTGAAAAATTCTATTAACGAAAAATAAATTTTTGTCTTTAAAAAAAAATTAACAAGAATATTTAAAAACAAGAGATAACTAAATATTTTTAGATGGTGTAGGATAATATTTTTCCTCTTCAAAAAAAAAAAAGTTATATGAATTGTAATATAACATATACAAACAAAATTAATTATTATACAAATTTTCCACCTAGAAAATTTGGAAGCCTAGTTTAAATAAGTTTATCAATTTATAGCTAATATTATAATTATTTGTAACGTACCAACGAACGATTAAAACAATCATATATAAGTTTTTTTGTGTCACAAAGTAAGCACATTATTGATAAATTATATATGTAAATTGCAGCGGGTAGTGAAAAATCAAATATAAATTACGAAAATACACTTTTTTAAGAAATGAAAATTATCTTATATGGTTTTCTCTATTAAATTTGACTAAAAATATTCATTGTTTTCCTATTAAATATTTTTGATTTTTTAATATATTGTTAAATTTACATTGGTTTCAATATGATGTAAATCAAATATTGCATATAAAATATTGTGCAGCTTTTTAAAAGCTGGCATAATATATAATGGTTTTATATTTATATATCAAAATTAATTGGTTTAGAATTTTTTTTTTCCAAGAGGAAAAATATAAAACTACCCATCTAATATTAATTTATATTATATAATTTATTCTTTATTTAGAATATTATTTAAAATATTTTAATATAATAAAATTTGACTTCGTCACAACTTGGATAGTATTGGGCAAACGAACTTTTTTTTAAAGACTGTTTATAACAATAATTATTTATATGAAAATATAAATTTTTTAACAAATTTATATACCGTTCATTTAAACTATTTAATTTCTTTGTAATCATTTTAGTTTCATTGTTTAAATCGTAAATCGTAAAAGTGGGATGCAATTAAATATTTTTTGCATGACATTTTAAAATAGGTGTCAAAAATTTAAGTCTTATTTTTTTGTTTTCTTTGTTTTAAAAGTGAAAAATTTAATGAGAATTATTAAGATGCTTATATAACAGAGGGATATAATCAGAGAGTTATATTTTGAAATGTTAGTCACCAGTATCTTCCCATTTCCGCTCTTCCATTATCCTATCAAAACAGTCCGCTAGAAAAGCGTGCTAAAAATAATTTCAATCAGTTTTGCTTTGAAATTAAATTTGAAAAAAAAAACATTTACATATGGCGTGTGTACTTTAACCCATCTAGGTGTTTTATCACTTCGATTATACTGAAAGCAAAATGCCATAGATTCCTCATCACTTTCCCATCTTGTGATTGTGTCCCACATTAGTTCAACCATTTGAGCTTCTAACGCTCCGTCTTCACGGCACGCATGAAGACGGAAACTTTTAATACCTATATTGTGGACAAATATAAAAAACTTTTTAACTAATGATATACGGGAGAAATCAATAGGAAAAAAATCTAAAATAAACTTGATGAAATGATTTTAATATGTATTTGTTCTATGAACTTTTTTAATAGGAAATAATAAATGAGGTTACTAAATATTCATATTTAATTTTGTCGTTAAACAAAATTTTTTCATGAATACTGAATTTTGAAATATTAAATTGAATATTAATTTAAAAAAAACAAAGTACTAACCAATTGATGGTACTACATGGCCTTCTTTACGGCTATCACACGAACAATGTGGGAAGACAATATCTCCGTATCCGGGTAAAATTCTAGCCAAAGCTAAATATTCTGACGCCTTTTTGGCATCCTGTAATGCCTTCAACTCATAAAGTCGGCCTTCTGCTCTAATATTTCCACGATTTACTTCATCCACTGACTATTATAATCATAATAATAAAAAACAATAATAAGCAATTGTTAAACTGAAATTACTTGGTAAAAAATAAATGTTGCCGCTTGTTCTCCATCCGGTAAGGACAATTCTTTTTCAACTGAAAAGAGCCACCTCTTAACACACAGGCAAGTGCTTGAAGCTGTACTATAATTTTGCACGTATAGTTGATGGGGTATCTCATGCGGTTGAAGTTTTCTTTCTAAAAAAATAAATATATTAGTTCATATTTCTGCATAACTTTATTTCTTAAAGCAATTACCAAAATTATATTCAACTATTTCAAAAAGATAAAAATACTGTTGCGTATATGATGTTAAATTCGCACGTTGCACTAATATATCCCAAACAATTTGTGCATTTGCTGATTTTTTAACTGATACTGTAGCAACTTCGTGATCAGGTAACATAACTTTTATATCAACAGGTGATGCTGATATATCATCTTCCGAATCTGTTAGAAAATCTTGAACAGCATCACTTTCCGCAATAACACGTACTGCACAAACTCTTTCTAAATATTGTTCAAGTCCACGACGTCTAGCATCCAATTGTTGTTCACTTAATTGAAACGGCCATTTACCAGGTAATTTTGGAAAATTAAAACCAACAAATTCTTTACGCAAAATCGAATGTAAATTCGAAAATTCTCTATATCGTCTAGAACAGAGTTGACGTCCAGCCATATGTATATTGAATGCAATATATCTCTCTCCATTACGATTAATAATATTATAATCTGGTATACTAAAAATATATTAAATAAATTTAGTGCTTAGTTATCTTTCATTAAAATTATATTCTCACCTTATAGGCAAAGAACGTTTTTCAGAATAATCGATATAAGAATATCCGCCAGCGTCATCTTGTGGTTCAAGACGTTCTGCTTCCTAAAATCCAAGAGTAAATATAATATTATTTAACTAAAAGTAAAGAAATAAATAAATTAATTTACCTGTTGTGTGACAGATATTACAGTTAAAGTCAAACAATCACCACCAGATTTGATAAGATCAACAACTTGTTTGTGAGTCGCTCCTTCAACGCTTACATTATTTCTGAAATACCAAGTAACCATTTAATCAATTCTTCTTCTTCAATAGCGCAACAGCCCACATCGGGCCTAGGCTCTCACAAAGGGTTTCTAAACATTCTATTGCAATGTGGACCTACTAATTTAATATGGATCCCGAACCATACATTTCTTTAATTAAAAGAAGCGAATGGCTTAATAAGTGAGAGACATTTGTTGTTAAAAAATGGCCCCGAGCTTAAGCATTTCCCACAGTACTAAGTTTATTGTAATTTTATTACTGGTACTTATTTATAGCTCAGTAAACTTGGACAAACATTGATTGTAAATTAAACATTAATTGAATTCAAGATAGTAAAATATATTTATTTTACCTCTGGAGAAAAGTTTTAATTACAATTTTAGTATATGTTATTATCTGACTTTTATCAAATTGTAAATTTTATAATTATGTCTGATACATAATAATTTGTTAAACTTTTCAATTATGTATTAGTTTTTCGGTTCATTA
The DNA here is from genome assembly GCA_963932195.1 of Empis livida. NCBI lineage: Eukaryota > Metazoa > Arthropoda > Insecta > Diptera > Empididae > Empis > Empis livida. The sequence goes on from OZ010648.1 coordinate 6,566,357, forward strand.
TTTAGGTTTAAACTTAATTTTTGCAGAGGTTTCCCAATATTTTTTTTTAAATTTCATATTTTTGTGCCGTAATTATAATGGCTTTTATTTTTAGACATAGTTATTTCAATTCAAAACTATTTAAAAAATTGAATTGATTGCTTTTTTTTAATGAATTCATAAGTAATTTTAACTTTTAATTTTAAATAATTTAATACTTTTTATATGGTTATAAATAAATTAAATATTTGTTTAATTCATACCGTTGCCTTTCACTTTTATCTGTATAAATCCGACATTGTTCCTCTAAACATTGAACATAATTAAAACACAACATTTATTTATATATTATTTTCTTATTTTTACGGTATGAAAACAATACTAAAAATATATCTTTAAGTAAAATATTTATTTATGATTCTAATCAAGCAGAGAGTTGTTCACGTTTATATATCATTTCAAAGTTGTTCAATTATTTGGAAACTGGTTTATCAATCAAATAATCATATTGTATATATTTACAAAAATGTTCTGAATTTGACCTCACAATTGGAATTATATCTATTACATATAATTTAGGTTATCACTATTATAAATAGATGTGTAAATTTGTTTTATAAGTATACTGATAAAAAAGGTTCCATGAATTACGAGTTCAAATTCAATTTATGAGAATTAAAATTAAATTTTGTTTTAATAATATTTATGATTTATCCACGTATGATATACTATTATCAACTGACTTTCGAAATTATTGAATACATTATTATAAACCTGTATTAGAGAGAGTGAGAGTCTATAATATAATTGTATATTTTATCATGAAAATTTATATATATTTTTAATAACAGATGTAAATCTATGCAAACTATCTACATAAATATTATTTTATTTGTTTATTGTCCTAATTTTAAAATATGTTGTGAAATTTTTATATTCGAATTCAAATACTAAATCAATAATATAATTTTATTAGATTAAGATTAATTTAATTCTAACGACATTGAACTAGTACAGAAAAAATAATATAAAATATAATAGCCATTATGAGGTTTTTCCAAGAAATTTCAAATTAATTTAATCTTATAAATTTGGATTTTTTTTTGAAAATTTAGTAATAAGATAACTAGTAATATATAGTAATAAGATAAAATAAGATAACTTTAGTAATAAGATAATTTTGAAGAAAATAGTTATTTATTACACCGCTTAGGAAATACATCTAAGATATATTTGTTCGAAGTTTACTAAAAAGCAACCAGTCTATTTAAAATAATATTTTAACTGATATCTAAATATTAAAATAAATATAGATCCGTGTATTTATGAACTTTATTAAATTGGCTCCAATTAGTTTAAGACATTTTGTCAATAAATATAATTTATAATATTTATAAATACTTTTATATTTTTAATATTACAAAGTAGCTGCAATTATGATAAAATAAATCTATACAAAATATATTTAAATATTAGTACAAATATTTAAACAGTTTCCTATTTAAAAGGATCCCAAATATATATGTATACATATATATTATTTTTTTTAATCTTAAACCATCATCAGCTGCACACTTTGTTTCTACAAACTCTTAGAATATTTTGTTCCAAACTAATTTAACTTCTCACAATATTTAGTACAATATACTAATTGTAAGTTTTCAATTGTAAAAGGTAATTCAACATGTCCAATTTATAGGAATGTAGATCCAGCTATTTATTATATTATTTTTGGAATAAGTTATGATGAAACAATATATTGGTAAAAAAATTTTTTTTTGGCAATATGCTTAGGATATAGTATGGATGGAAAAATAATGAGCTAAATAAATTTTCTTGGAAATTCGACTAATAACGAGTTGGTAATTTCAGATAATATAATATTGTACTAAACTTTATCACAAAAATATAATACTATTACATATTTTGAAACATATATTTTCCAGATAACATATATTAAAAATATTTTTGTATCACTTCTTTTGTACTCATAAATCATATTTCCAATAGTGCAATACAAATGAAAAAATCATTTGTATTGCACTATTGGAAATATGATTTATGAGTACTATATCAATAGAGTAGGTTGAACCACCCAATTAATTAAATACAATATATTTGCATTTATATTTATAAATTTACTGCGTTTTCTGAAGAAACTACAGGTACAAATATGTTGATAAATCCTAATAAATCTACTGCCTCATTAGAAAATATGTTAATTATTATTCTAATTTAGAATAAGGCAACCCAGTATCTAATTATTTTTGTAATAATTGATGAAATAATTTATACAGACATATAGAATAACAGGAATAATGTATGCAGTATAACCTAAGGTTTCTTAATAGTTCACAGATCTATAATCTATGAAATATAGATAATATTAATAAAACTATTGTACAATAATCAGCAATAGTGGCTTAATAAAATTAAGGCACTATTTTATTAAGGCACAGTAATAAAATTATTGATCAATAATCAGCAATAGTCCCTTTTTTTAAATCAAATAGTATATTAAAATAAAAGCTTTTGATAAAATCTGTTAAAGTCACCGTAAAAATAATTAAATTTCATAAAAATACAAAAATTACTTTAAAATTTTAGTATATATCGATCGATTAAAAAGGGGCTGAGTGCTGTAATATTTTCTAATATTCATGTACTGACTTGCAGAAGAAATATTATACAAGTATTAATTTAATTTGTTAATATACAATAAAAGCATTATATATTAAATAAAAACTTACACTTCGAGAATTCTGTCTCCTTTACGAATACCAGCTTTTTCAGCTGCACCATTTTCTAAAACAGCACTGACATGCTGTAGCGGGGCGTAAAGTTCACCATTAATGGATCTGAGTTGTCCACCCTCCGATATTTGACCACGTACATTAAATCCAAATCCTGTATCTGTTTTTGTTATTGTAACAACTCGAGGGCCGAAAGCAGCACTCATTTTAGAAAGTTAAATTCATTTCTTTTTCTCAAATCCAAACAAAAAAACTTCTTTTATTCACTTTCAATCAATTGACATATATGACAGCCATGACAGCAAAACTGCAATTACAGTTTATTTCTTTCTTTTTTTGGTGTTTTTCAACTATTTAATATTTTTGAGAAAATTACTTTTTATTGTAATGCACAAGTGAATGATACGAAAAAACAACGTTATACTGCATATACAATAACGCTTTCTTTTGCTCTCATCGACAATAGCGTCTCGTCACACTAAAAAAGGTAAGTTAATTCTCTGTTCACTTTATGATTAACAGATAAAATAAGCACTGTAAAATTCAAAATATATACAGGACACAGTGCTTACTTTATTGCTTAATCATAAAGTGAACAGAGAATTAACTTAACTTACAAGAAAAGAACATATAGGATACGACTTCTATACGATATTGCTTTGAATGCCCTTTATACTCTAATAGTTAACTCTAACTTTTAATTGCAGATTCTCAGACAGGCCCAATGAAACGGAGAAAAAATTAATATTCTCAAATCTTAAATTTACCACAAAAAGAACCTATTCATGCCATTTTTAGAAGATTTAAGTTTATCTGTTGTGCATCAAACATTTTTTAATCGAGTCGTCGCCTTTCTTGTTTGTTGGAATTGTGTTTGATTTTAAATTTCGGCTATCAGCTAAGCTAATTTGTATGATGGCGGACGGCGAATTACGATTATGATTTTATTAAAATGGCCGATCAAGAACTGGTAAGTGCTCTCTTATTTTGTTTTATTATAAAAAAAAGTTTTAAAAAAATGCTAAAATTATAACTTAATATTTTAAATAAACTGCTGTGAATGCCGAAATAAAAATTTGTAATAGATCTTCTATTGGTATAATAATTTATAACTAAAAACATGTGTCGTTATTAAACGAGTTGTCAAGTTTGCAATGAAAACAATCTCATTCCAATTACATTATCTTAAAGATATAAAAATTAATTTATGAAAATTAAATTTTATTTAACAATCTTTAAAACATTTTTTCTACAAAATGTGAATAAAACATCAAATTACAATTTATTACAAAGAAATAGATATTTCTATTTTTGTGTATCGGAATTTTCGTATCAGATTTTATTAATAGTGAATATATTTGTAAATATACATACATATGCTAAAGTTTCTTAACCACACAAAAAAAAAATGGAAACAAAACCTGTGGCTTGAAATGCCATTTTCTGCAAAATGTGAATACAATTATTATACTATTTATTACATTTAGACACTTTGAGTGAATTTATAATCAGTAAAATTGTGTGTATATAATGAAAAATCGAATATCTCTAAGTGAATGGTAAAGAAAAGAAGTTATATACGTAAATATTTCTTGCTGATAATATGATATTATTAAATCTTAGTTATTATAATTAGAAAATTAGATTGATTTTAGTTTCATTAAAATTGTATGTAATAATTCGTTAGGATTCTAGTACAGTTAAACGAATTACTTTAGAATTTTGATAAGAAATGTTATGATTATAAATCGTTATCGGATATATAATTCTATTTAAAGAAAATCATTTTTCTTTGTTTTTATTTGACAATAATTGTTGATGGCAATCGAAAAAATTACTCTAAGTAATTTCTTCTTAAATCTTAATAATTTTAACTTAAATTCTAGGACATAGTAAATAAAAAGTTAATAATAATTGCAATTAAATTTTTTCGAAAATAGAAAACCCACAAAAAATACACTGGAACTTAATTTTTTTTTCAATTAATATTTCTATAATCATATAAGTATAAAATATTTCTGAAATATTCAGCAAATATTGTTATAAATGTTATTCTACTTCGTTGTTTTAATTTCGAAGTAATTTGTACCATCTCTTCTAGCCCCGTAGGAAATGCTGGTACTTAAGCTTTTTATTGTACATATACGTATAGTCTCTTTCATAATCTTATGATGAATTATAATATGCTCTTATACTAATACAATATTTTTTATAAATTTATGAAATTCTTATAAGCAAAAGAAATAATTCTTCATTTCAAGACCATAATTTTGTTATTTACATTATAAAGTAATCGAAAGTTTCGTCTCTCTAATCTACTGTTCACACCCAAAACGGAACAACTAAATTCATAATTTTACCAAGTTTTGCGATAAGTCTTTGACAATGTAACAAAAAAAAAAAAAATAAAGAGAGAAGATTTAGTCAACATTTTTTCCTAAATAAAATTTCATAGAGCGCGATAAAGAAAGTTCACAAAAAAATTATGTGGTTTGATTGGCAAGAAGTAAGTAACCCACAGAAAAAAAAAGATTATTAAATTTTAATAAGAAAAAAAAATTCATCACCATTACAGCTGAGTCAAATTTTCTCTAACTGAGTTCAGTGATCACTTTTGTTGAAAAACCGATGTTTACAAACGTCCGAATGCAAATTCACAGTCAGTTTTAATATTTTGTTCATAATAGTTGCGCTTGTATTAAATTATTATATCCGCATTTACATTTTATATTTTTTAAAAATTTATTTAAATAAATTTCACTTCTGGAAAATAATTATTAATTAAATAGAGTAGAAAATTCTTCATTTTATTATATAAAAAAAGCAAGTTTTTTATACAATGATTCAGGATAATTATATGAATTCTATGAATCAGTTAGTTCATTCATTTTTAAAGGTAAGGCCTTAAAATCTAATTAAAATATTGGTATAAACTATGAAAATTAGTATTATCTTATTATTACAAAAATATTTTGTCATATTGCCGTTAATAATAAAGGGTAATATTAATAAGTTGTGATTTTTTTTATAATTAGTAAAACCTTAAAAACATAAATCAGATAGAGAGGCTGAATAATATAACTCGATAATACTCAATTGTGATTAATTATAAATATAAATCTGAAAATTTGTTGAGACAAGTCAACCAAATTCAATACAAATCATCGTATTGGGAAATAATATAATTTCTTTTTAAATTTTTGATCAATATTCGTTGTTATGTTGGTTAAAAGTACTGTGGAATGGATTAGTATGTAATCACTTAATTTATAGCACATTTTGAAAAAAAATTATTTTTTAAATCTATGTATATTTTTAATGAGCAAGAAAAACATTAAAGATATTAACTGAAAAAAACAGAAACGATTGAAGTACAATTTATCAATTATTTTAATTGTTTATTATATTGGAGATAATTACCTCATAAATATAACACAAGCACTTGTTTTATTTATAAATTAAAAATATTTTAACTTACATAAATGAATTAATTAATGTTTTAATTTCTTAAATTTTAGGCCGTAAAACAGTTCATAGATCACGTTAACAATATTGGCTGTACTACCATTAGAAATAATGTATCACAATCTACCGCTATAAAATTTTTATATGCTAGAAAATTTGATGTTCCACGTGCAGTTGCACTTTATGAACAGCACGAATTAATACGACAAAAGGAAGGACTATATAATTTTGATGTTACAGTTGAACCTCTCCGATCCGAAATCGAAACAGGGAAATTTACAATACTGGTATGTAAAATAATATTTATTTTTAATAATAAAATAAAATTTACCAATTTCTGTTTATATTGATATATTTATGGTTTTTTATTTTTAAATTTTAGCCAGGAAGGGATTCAAGTGGTGCTGCAATTGCTTTATTTACAGCAAATTTACATAGTCCAATGGCTGTTACGCATAAAACAACACTACAGGGAATAGTTTATCAATTAGATGTTGCGTTACAAAGTGCAGACACACAAAAAGCGGGATTAGTATTTATATATGATATGAGTGGATCAAAGTATTCAAATTTTGATTATGATTTATCACAAAAGATCTTAACATTGTTGAAGGTAAATTATAAATAATTAATTTAAGATAATTAGATATGGGTATATCCGTATTCATTTTTATAAATTATATCGGTTTCTACTTATTATTACACATAAAAGTTAGATATTATTAATTTTCATTTGCTCTTCTTATCATCCTTAGTTATCTGTTATAACCATTTAAATGATCAGTTTTTTATTTAAATTTATTATGTAACAATTAATTTATTTTTCAGTATAGTTAAAGTTCTATTAATAGAACGCTAACTATACAGAAAAATAAATTAATTGTTAAATAATAAAATTTAAATTAAAAATTGATCATTCTTCCTTGAACATTATTTAGAACTTCTGTATTATATTATAATGTTTCGTTTAACGGAGTTTTGCTGTTAGGTGAAATCAATAGACTACATTGATATTAAAATAGACTACATCAGTTATTGGCTAAACATAAATAGTTAAAAGTTGTGAAAGCAAAAATTAGGATATTTTTTTTGTACAAATTTCGATCGCTGGAGAAATAAGTTGAATACATACATACATGTTTCTAAATTTGATAGTCCGATATAATATTTGTATTTAAAATAATTTACTATTTTTTTGCCGGTATTCTAATATTTTTCACGCAAACAACAAAATTTAATTTAATTTGCTGTTAACCTCAACGAGAATACAGTTTTATCTCTTTTTTATAACACTTGTTCAAATTGGTATAAAACAAACTTTATGATTGCTAAAACTGGTCAATGATTAATGAAATTGTAACTTCATTTTTGTAATTGGAATAGGTATGCAAAAACATTAATTTTTAAAATTCAATTCTTACATGTAAAAATTGATAACAAATAAATTTATATTTCCGTGGTGGTTAGACAGTGTGGAAAAATGGATAATGAGCAAATACAAAAAAATTTTTGTATTTTTAAAATTTTTTGTGGCAAATAAAGATTTCAATAATTAAATACTATTTTATTTGAAAACATATTATTTCAATTATTAAACCTATTAATTCCAGCTTTCTTGCGAATTCTTCTTAACTTCATTATATCGTTTATAGGGAGTTTTTCTTTTTCTGGCCATTCAATAACTACATTAAATGAATGGTATCAAGGCTCCTGTTAAAATCTAAATTTTCATCGCTAATAAATTTTGGGTGACTTATAACAAACTATGAATTAAAAACGGTTGCTATAATCGAGAGTCGCTATTAAAAAAATCGATATTATCAAAGTATCTTATATCGAAAATTCACTGTATGTATATATACAATATACATATATATATATTTATAAGACCGTCGGCGTAAAAATATCTCTACGGCACTGCTTAAATTATAAATTTATTCGCCCACAATCCAATGGCTTATTTTATACCAACAGGTAGGTATGCGTCATCAAAACACTATATAATTCAACACTATTTGACTGTCACGTCCCTTTTTTTTTTTAGACAATTATTGTATTTATTATTTTCATATTACATTTTTAATATAAACTTTTGCATTCTAACGAAAATTATTATGAATAACCAACACAGCAAAAAAAAACTAAAATTCCCTCATGTAAGTTTATGATCGTATATATAGAATTATGATTTACCTCCATAAATTTTATATCAACATAATTTTATAAATAAAACCATCATATATTATGTATATATATATATATATATATAATTGCTTCGAAATGCGCACAATCGTTTCCTCAAATCGATCTTAGCTCGTTCCGTTTTCCGCTTCGACGCGATTGCCATATTGTTTGGTAGTCAAGTATTTATTTATATATATATATATATATATATATTTTATTATATATATATATATAAAAATAAAACACAACTTTGTCGTTATTTTTTGTCGTTAGTTTGGTAAAATCTTATTTTGTCATAATAATATTATTCTTTATTACAATGCGCCAGGAATTTCTAATTTTACGTTTAAATTAAATTATATTAGAATTTATTAAATTGTCTTATTTTAAATAAATATTCCGAGATAAAATCTTTGAATATAATAAAAAAGAAAACTTTATTTTCGATATCGAAAAATTATAATAAAAAAGCAAACCCTTTAATAATCATAAAAAAAAAACTAACATAAATTTCGTTTAAGTAAATAAGTGTTACGAAAGTGAAAATTCTTATACTTGTAAAATATTTTATCCAAATCTATTAATATTTATAACTATAGTTATTCATAATTACAAACATAGTTCAATTAGAATTTTTTTTTAAATGTGCTGTGAATGAAAGAATTTAAAAATATTATACATATAAAAACTAATATATATATAAAATAAATGATTATGAAATTCACATCATAATTCTATAAGTTTCAAATAAATTTATTAGTTTATTACAACCAAAAATCGCATCAGACACAAGCACAAATTTTAATTATTGTTATATATTTGTGGTTAATGTGAATTAAAAAATATACTTTTTCCGCTATGCTTATTAATTTTTGTTTGTTTTTAATTACATAAAACCAGCATAAAAAACGAATTTAATTAAATATCAAGAATTAGAATTGTTAAAAAGTCAATATTTGTAAAAAAAAAAAATATATTAAAAGAAAAGAAATCGCCCGTAAGCGAAATAAATTAATTTTCTCCGAAGCCAAATAGTCTTTAAAATTTATATATACATATAGACATAGTGCCTCAGGTAAGCTTTTTTTAGTTTTAGTTTTTTTTTGCATATCCAAATATAAACTGTTCGGTCGCTATAATCATCACATCATTCCTAATTGAAGCTTTTATTCGTTTCGAACAAAAAAAAAAAATTAACTAAAATAAAATATTCTTAGTTCTGTTTTTGAAATACCCTAATAAATATATGTGACGTAGTCATCATTTTGTTATTATAGTTGTTTTATATCCAAATTTGTACATAGATTTTTACAGAATTTATAAACAGCCAAGTTTTATGTGTTTGTTTCAAATAATAAAGAGTTTTTTTTGCAATAATTAATAAAATAATTACAATACAATTTAATTAAAAAAACATGAAATTGTTCTATTATTTTTAATTGTCATAAAATAGAATAAATTGTGTATTCATTAAGTCAAAAACCGCGACATTCGCCCACTACTGTTTTTTTTTCTGTGATTTGTTTTATTTTTTTTTTCATGTTCTGCGCACTTTTCAATAATTTTTTTTTAAAAAGTTTTGTATATACAAGCATTAAACAAATCAATTATATATAAAAATAATATACTTATTAGATTTATTTAATAAAAAAAAAACAAAAAGTAAATTCATGATTGTGTTTGCATTTAAATTTTTTTTATATAATAATATAAACCTAGTAAAATTTCAGAATGTAAATGAGTGGAAATTAATAATTATTACTAAATTAAAATGCAATTTTAATTATGAAAATATTTTTTTGTTTCTTTTATATGTTTAAGTTTTTATATAACTATTAGTTTGTTTGTCAGAGTCCAGTTTTCTAGAATATTGAGATTTTTAGATCCATTTATTTAATGTTATATCTGCCAAAATCTTATAGCTGGTAACAACATTTTTCATATACTTAGATATGTAAGTACTGATTTCGATTTCTAAATATGGTAGTCGAATCTTTAAATTTTCGAAATCATGATAACTAGTTTTATATCACTATATCTAAAATTTATCTAAATTATCAGGTTTTGAAAAATTTCCACATATATATTTATTATTTATAAATATATTTTTAAATGCATTTTAAGTGTAAGAGTTTTTTTTTTAAGAATCTGTGTATAAGGAATCAGGTTAAGGGCGATATGATTTCTATGCCCTCATTTGTATTATTTTTCCAATAAGCTTTTGCTAGTTTATTATATATATATATATATATATATATATATATATATATATATATATATATATATATATATATATATATATATATATATATATATATATATATATATATATATATACATATATATACATGTAAATATATATTGAAAATAGGACTTTTTTTTGCCAATTTTAAATACAATTAAAGAATATAATATACATAAAATGAAATGTTCAATATTGATTTTTCAATAGTTTTTTGAGAAATAAATAATTTTGGATTAAAGCATATTTAGTTGAAAGTTCTAAGTAGAGAAAATGATAACAGATAGACTGAAGTTTTATAAGTCATATTTATTAACTTTATTATATCAATAATAATGTTAATAAACCTCTGACTTATATCTATAATATTTTGAATTAAAAGATGTATGTAAATTAGAAAAAAAATCGATTACTATGCGATATAAATCGAAATCTAGCGCAACAATGTTGCATCATATATTGTTTAGTAAAAATAATTTCAAAAATTCAATAAAATCAATATGTATTTATATTTAACATTTATTTTAATATATAAATTTGCAAAACTATATTTATGCTTTACACTCTACAACATAATTAAAAGTATACATGAAAAAATTAAAAATTCTTTTCATCGTGAATAATTATAAAAATAAAAACAGGTCAAAAAAAAAATTTGCACTAAATATAATAAAAATATATTTTCTTTCAAGTTGTACATACAAACAGTGGATCCTCATTTAAGATTAATCACCTGCATATTGGAAGGGCAATTTTCAAAATAAATTTTATGTACATAAACTAGTGTTTATAAAAATACCAGCTGCTACTCTTGTTTTTTTTTTTTGTTTTGTAATACCGAAATAAAATGAATTTTATTTGTAGAGGGTTGATTATATATAATATATCTTTCCATTTCTCTTTATATATATATATTTAATAAAAATAAATTTTTATGTAAACTATTATATGTATTTGAAATATACTTGTTTGCATGGCTATATAAAAATGTACCCTAATTTTTGCATCATTTTAAGGTTACCAGATAAAATAAATTTACACAATAATTTCCGTATTTATTTCATCTTAAATATCACTAAATTTTATTTTAGTTAATATTTATTTCAAAGAGGATAAATTCAATTGAGCAAAACTCATTTTTGTGGTTATATAAAGGTGTGTAATAATTTATGAACTATCAAACAATTTTGATAATTGTAATGTAAAAGATACTGTGAAGAATTTTCATTTCCAATTTTTATGAATTAAGTTGTTAATTTTATCATATTCAATCAGGCGTTTTTATATATAATTATATTTCTGGTCACCCTAATTATTTATATAGTGTTGCACTATGTATATACTAGCACTATATAAATATAAATATTATAATAGTTTTGTCTTCTGTATTTGTAACTGTATGACATCGTACACAATTCTCAGTTTATATTCCAATTCCAACCCCTAGGAAAAACTTTACTTTTAGGTATATTTCTAGTCGCTCATATTATAAAATTATAACGTGTTGATTAATTCTCTAGATTTCGCATCCTTTTTGCAAAATAAGTTTTTATTTTAGATTGGGTATTCTATCTAGGATATATATATATATATATATATATGTGTATTTAATATGAAAAAAATAAATCATGCTAATATATTATTGATTATTACTGATTTATTATTTGTATAAATTGCCCTAGACATAAAAGAAAGTGAATCTTACTTTTTTAATTAGGACTGTTCTTTTAATTTTTTGTTGTAAACTTGGCGGCAATTCTTTTAATTTTAGTTTTACTAGTGTAATAATAATTAATTTTACGGAAGGTTGTTGTGTTGAATCCTAATGTTTGAACATCGAGATAAAATAAAACACAAATTTAGTTAATGAATATATTTTGCAAATTACATGTGAGTGAAACATGGATTTATCATTTTCTCTTTAAATATTTCATGAACCCATAAAAGTTATAATATAAGTGCTCTAAGTGAACCTCTCAGACGTCAAACAACAAACTAGGGCACTTCTTAAAATAAATAGTGAAGAATTCTATAATATTTAGTTAAACAGTGCTAGTATTTCAGGTTAATAAATATACCTTTTATTTACTTTTAAATTTAATTTTTTTAACATTTTTTCTTGTCTGATTTGTTAATCTGTTTACCATTAATACTTGATTATTTTGTCTTTTAAAAGATATAAATAACAAAATCAATTACAGAATCAGTTTTTTCCGTCATTGTGTAATACTTGTATCATCGTTTCAGGGTGGCTATCCAGCACGATTAAAAAAAGTACTAATTGTGACGGCGCCTCTATGGTTCAAAGCACCATTTAAAATATTAAGATTATTTGTTCGTGAAAAGTTACGAGAACGAGTATTTACCGTATCGGTGCCTACATTAATCTTACATGTACCACAAAAATCATTACCAGTATATTTAGGAGGATCATTAGAAATAGATCATAACACATGGTTACTGCATTGTCGCAAATCGATGACGAATCGTGAGGACGAATTGTTAGCCAATATTGGGCAACCAAATGTACCACAATTAACTACATCCACAACAACATCACACGATTGTCAAATAGAAGGTCCTGAATTAAACGAAAATAATCAAGAAAATTCAGCGCCATTAAGTGAATTTTGGTCGGAAAATCCGCCTAGTAGCGCTTCATCTGGTTTTAGTGATGACGACAGTCTGGCTGGAACAGAGGGAGATCCAAAAACTATTGAACAAATTGTTCAAATGGTAAAAGAGCGTGGACGACAAGGTCTTATTAAAGAATACGCCGAAATACGAAGTCGGGCGCCTGAGGGTACTTTTGTTAATGCCAGGTAAAAAAATTACTAAATTGTGGAATTTGGTATTTAATTTAATTTTTTTTTCTTATTGATAGAATGCGAAATAACCTAACGAAAAACCGTTACACGGATGTTTTATGCTATGACCACAGTAGAGTTATACTTTCACAGGATGATGATGATCCTTCATCTGATTATATAAATGCAAATTTTGTAGATGGATATAAACAAAAAAATGCTTATATTTCTACTCAAGGTTTGTGATATGGATTAATTTTTGGATATATTTAAATACTTTCAAGAAATTTGTCTGTCCTTTACCAAGGTCCTTTACCAAAGACTTCTCATGACTTTTGGAGAATGATATGGGAGCAACATTGTTTAGTAGTTGTAATGACAACTCGAGTAATGGAACGAGGTCGTGTTAAATGTGGACAATACTGGGAGTGTGTGGAGAATAGCATTTGTGAATTTGGTGATTATCAAGTGCGTACACTTAGGTTAGAAACTAATGAAGATTATACTATAGCGTCTTTAGAACTGAAAAATATTAAGGTAATAAATATAAAATATTAATTATGAAAAGAACCAATACAATTAATTAAAATTATATATTTATATAGACTGACGAAGTTAGAAATGTATCACATTGGCAATTTACAAGTTGGCCAGATTATGGTGTACCAACATCAGCAATGGCTATGTTAAATTTCCTACAAAAAGTTCGTGATAAACAAGCAGCAATGGTAAAAGAATTAGGTGATACATGGGCAGGACATCCCCGTGGACCACCAATTGTTGTACATTGTAGTGCCGGTATTGGTCGGACAGGTAATTATACTTTTTTTTTCTGTACTATGTTTTTATGTTTACTTATATTTTGTGTTAGTATTATTCAAAACCAAAATTAAATAACGTTCTACAAATATTCCTTATATACTTTTATCATAATTAATTAATCAGATATTACATAAATAATAATTATGTTTATTTTCAGGTACCTTCATTACGTTAGATATATGCATATCTCGTTTAGAAGATGTCGGTACCGCCGACATTCGTGGTATTGTTGAAAAAATTCGTTCACAACGAGCTTATTCAATACAAATGCCAGATCAATACGTATTCTGCCATTTAGCACTAATTGAGTATGCATTATCACAAGGTATACTTAAATCAGCAGATTTAACGGGATTCGATGATCGAGAAGATGAATCAGAATAAATTTATTTTGTTCTTTCTATATTTAAATTTAAAAACCAATTTTAAGAAAAAGATATATAATTAATTAAATAAATTTGTATTAAAAAATAATAAAATATATAAATATACACTGTACAATAAGAATAATGTACACAATCAATATAGTCACAATACATAGAGTGACAAAAAAATCTATTAATTAGAAAGTAACAAAAAAAAAAACTAATAATCGCGCAAAAATAAAATCAATTTAAAAAAAAAATGTAATTGAAACAAACAGAAATGTGTTCAATACTGAACTTTTTTTATTGGCTAATTTTGTTCACTCATAATTAGTTTTATTTATTTAATTAGTTTTTATAAAATTGTAATTTTTTTATAATTGTTTGCCGATAGAAAATTAAAAAAAAGAATTAATTCTGGTTATTGGACAGAAAGAAAAAAACATAAAAAAAAATAATTGTATCTTATGTGTGTTCATAAAATTTAAACAAGTCATAATTTTAATGATTTTTTTTTGTTCTCTACAATATTAAAAATTTATGGAAAAATTAATTATAATTAGTTATTTTAAATTTTTAGATAATAATGAAACAAAATGATAATGTATATTTAAAAAAAAAACATAAAAATGGAAATGTAATTCAAACTATTTTTGTAGCTTTTTAAGATATTAGCAAAGTACAATTCATTGACAAAAAGAGTATATATGTATATGAAAACAAGTAAAAAAATTAATTTCAAAAATATATATATATAACTTTATGTAATAATTTCAAAAAAAAAAACAAAAAAAATATTATAATTTTACATCTTCTAATTAATTAAGTTATATAAAAGCAAGTCATTTAATGTTTCCTTATTTTTAATGTTTCCTTATTTTTAAGAATTTAAAACAATTAAATATTTTAGTGTGATTCCAATATTTATCCCATTACGAAAATATTATAATTTTTCTATTTTATTCAATTTTTTTTTTATATATACTTTCACATTTCAAATTCTCAAGTAAAAATAATTGATCTTTAATTAAAAACCAGTATAATAGCAGAAAATTACGTAATTAAATTAAATTATTCATTTTAAAGAACCTATTTAACTTGAATCTCATATATGCGCTCATCTGCAAACTATATATAATATTTTTATAATATTAATATAATTCGTATTCAATCAATATATAACATAATTTTTTAAGTGTTTGAAAAATTCAGGAAGATTATTGGTTTAAAAACAGCATTTGTCTAGATATGTTATTTCTGAAAAGCAAATGAACAAATGAAACTGAAAATGATTTACCTAATAAGTTTTAACTATAAATATAACCAATATTAAGTTCGAATGCAATTAAAATGATTTTAATTTTATTGTATATTCTAATAATCTTTGAAAATTGTACAAAATTATTTTTTTAACAGTATATAATTTAAGTTATATTCTAACATCTGTTATAGATTTTTTTTGAAAATAATACTTGTCACAATAAAATAAATTTAAAATTTAAATAATTTTGCAATGTAAATATTGTCTCTTTGCTAAAAACCTAATTTCAGAACAATAATACAAGCTCTTTTAGGTAAATTTTTAAAGAAACCATATAAGCCTATTTTGCTATTATTATTTAAAAAATCTGCATTAAAAACTTTAATATAATATTGTATAATCGATATTTTTTGCTTATAATATTTATTAACGTGATTTATTATTATGAAAATGTGTAAACTATTTGTTGCAATAATTTCAATATACGCAAAAGATAACGTTATAACATGTGTATTTATTTATGGTTTAACAAAATTAGCAAAAATATTGAAAATTCCCTTATATAAAAATTGCGAAATAGAGATAAAGAAAAGAAAATTGTTATAAACATTTAAGATATAATCTTTTTAATAATAAAAATTAAAATCAAAAATTTTGTTAAAAAATAACATAAAAATATTCTATTTTTTTTACAACAAACTGAACAAAAAATTACAAAATTTGAAAACAAAAAAAAAACACTTCCAAAATTACATAAAATCTAAATTGTACTAGGGTAATGTTTTTTTAATCAAACACATTTATAATCTTATTGTAATTTAATTTAGAAATATGCTAAGCGTAACGAAATTGTATTAATTATTAATTACAAAATATTTTTATTTATTATTCAAATCAATTAAAAATTTATCATTGATCGAAAAAAAAATATAAATTAAGTATTTTCACATTATTATTTTTTATTCAATTATTTCCCATCACTTAAAATTTATAGTTTGACATAAAAAAGATACCAAACCAAATACACACTACAAAAAGTCAACCTCCTTGATAGTATTAATTCTCATGACGCAGAAAAATATGATTTAATGTTTTTTAATTTATTAAAGAAATGAATCTATTAACATTTGAATATATTCTAATAATATCAAAGAAGTGTATATTATCATAATATGTATATTCAAATGTTAGAATCACAGAGTAAAATAACTAAACATAAACTTGTAAATTCATATAGTTAATTTGACATTTGAGATATCTAGCTGCAGAAAAGTGTTTTTGCAAAGATTGAGCCAAAAACAAATTGAGGAAGAATATAGAACATATAAAAAATAGATATTATTAGAAGTTAAATAATCGGCAAAGATGAAGTTTAGAATAACGATTCAAATAATTGTGTTAAACTTTCTTAAATTGTATTTTACTTTAATATTATTTCGCATTTATCATAGAAATTGTATGAAACGATTCGAAATATATTCCACAAATATAGAGACAATTTTTTTGAGACAATTTTATTATTATAATTTCAATCAACGTTGCGTTTACAAGTAAAATTTGTCATAATCAATATAGAAAATGTTGTTTATAATTTAAATAACGTAGTTGAAAGTAATAGATGATATTCGTCCAAAACAAAGCCATTCAAAAATAATATTGTCTTTAATTTAAATAATTTAAAGCAATTTTTTAAAAATATATGCTTTTTAAAACTAAATTATATAAAAATAAATTGTAATTTTGTATTGTAGATAAAAACTTGGCACCACTAACCGATTAAAATATTTAAAAGAAAGTGTATGCCTTTAGAAAGAGATTAAAAATTAAATATAGATTAATATACTTTATTAGTGTAACAATATGTAAAAAAAATGAGTTTATATTATTTTTTATGTACTTATTAAATTATATTTTATTCAACTATTTTTATTCAACTTTAAAAAATATTTCCTTCGGGAAGTTAGTTTTTAAATATAATTTATTTTAGATTCTTTATTTTAAAAAGAATGGTTTATTATATTTAATGAGAAACTGTAAAAGATAGAGAAATGTTAATGTCATAAAACTTTATCATTTTCGTCTAAAAGACAATTTTATAAAATTAAATTAAATATGTTAACTTTAATCAGTTTATCGTTTCAGTTAGAATTTTTCTAAAAAAAATGTTCATACAATATTCTTTTTAATTTTATAATCACTTTTTTTTTATTAACTAATTGAATTTCTCAACTGTGCAATAAATAAACAAAATGCATTAAAAAATTGTTTTCAATTTATTAAAAAATAAAATTAACAGACCCATTTAAAAATAAAAAAAAATTTAACACTATTCGATAACAAAATGAAACAATTGCTTTTTTTTAGTTAAGACCGATTTATGAAACTTGGCGTCCACTTTTTAACAATTGGTTTTTGTTTTTGCTTTTCTTCAACTTCTTTTTCATGTATTTGTTCGAATAGTTTTCTTTGATTTTCTCTAAATTGTAGCAAAGGATCATCAAATTGTTTATAATAATCTAGAACTTCTCGAACATCTTCAATTTCATTGGTAGCAAGAGCTTCAAAGAATAATATAATAATTTTAGTAATTATACGAAATTCAGAATCAAATTTTGAATTTACTTTTAAGAAATGCTACCAAATCAAAAAGCGCTGTATCATTATCGTTGCCTGTCCACCTCGTAATGTTAAATGCATTTTGTGGATGTAATTTTGTAGAATTTCCATCCCAATCAATAACTATGACCTATTTTGTATTAAATATATATTTATTATTTGACTATTTACCAAAAGTTAATTTACTTTTTTTAAGTCTCTGTTGAGATTATCTAAATTTTTAACATGATGCCCATCTACAAAATGTGTTGCATCACGAACAAGTCTATACATAATAAAACCATTTGGGTCCAAGGCATCAAGAATTGGAAATACTGTCATTCCCTGATCAGCAGTAAATACAACAATTTCATAATGTTTGGCGCATTGCTCAAGGAAATGATCCACACCGGGACGTTTTTTAAATCTCCACCCTGTTTGATAAGTCCAGTCAGGATGTACTAGTACGTCTTTCATTTCTAAGACTAGTGTATATGGCGGCTGAATGTAAGGCGGTTTTAAAGGATCTGGAAGAAGTTTTTCTCGTGATGGTTCTTGAATCATTTTTTGATAGTAATACATTGATTTCCACATTCTTTTAAAATACTGCTGTACAGGAGGTTGATTACTAAATTCATCTTCAATAATTTTACCATCTTCATCAGTTTCTGGTGATCCTAATTCATATACAGCCCATATACCCATACCTATAGCAGATCCTCCAAACATGGCAAATCTGATATATTTTTATTTTACGATTTTAATAGTGTTATATTTTATTAATTTACCCAAATTTCATTCGTTTCCATGATTGTTCTTTTTCTTTTCGACTTTCTTCTTCTTGCTTCTGACGATCTTTTTCACCTTCATCGGATGTTGATTCAGCAGTTTGTGGAAATAATTTGGATATTAATTGTGGTGGAACATTTTCATGATTGGGAGTGGTAAGACGAGGAGAATTTTTGTTACCTAAATTATTAGAATTTTATTAACTTTTTTTCAGTTAAAATAAATTCATCTTTAACCATACTTTCTGATGAAAAATTACGAATTATACAATTATAAATTGGTCTATTTATATTTTCTTTACTGCATTGTCTTCGTTGCAGCGATAGTGTTTTATAAAACTTTTTTGTCAAATTAAAAGCACTTCTCTGAGCCATAACTTTTAATTCAGATTTTTTAAAAATTTTTATTGTTCCACAAAAATTTAGCTATCATGGTTCTTCTTTCTGTCATTATCAGAACCTATGATATTGCTATGTTTCGATGACGAGTTGAACTCGAGTAGCACTCGAGTTAGTGTCCATGGAACATCAACAGTTGACAGTTTTATTAGTTCCATCTCAATCTATTTCAACTCAACTCGAACTCAGCCTCTGTACATGGAAAATGGTTCTAAATATCAGGTTGACAAGAAAGTTTTAATAAAAAAGTTTTAATAAAAAAAAAAGCGGGGACCGCAGCAAATGATAATCGGAGGGTCCAAGGTCTGCAGAATTGGGGAATTTCCCACTCAAACTCATCCAATTTTTGTTGATTCCTCAAAGATGTGTGGCCGAGCTTTGTCGGGTTGAAAAATTACGCCTCTACTCAGTGAATATGAGCCTTGTACTCTGGATTTTTTTATGTAATCTGTCTAGCTGCTAATAGTATACTTTCCAGTAGTTATGATTTAGTTGCGTGGCTGTAACTGGTAATATTATTTTTCTATGGTGGAAATCAGCTTTTGACCGCGTACACCAGATTGTGCATAGTGATCCACTTTGCACCTCCTGTTAATTCATGTGATACCCATCTTTGAAATACTTTAATTTAACACACCAAATTTTAAATTAATATTCAATTGTGCAAAAAAAAATTTACAATTACCAACACACATGCAATTATAAAAAAAAGGGGCGCCGAACTTTGTTGCAGGTACATCAGTGTAGGCTTAAATACACATAACCTGAAATAAAAATCGGTTATTATATAGTAGTATTGTAGTTGTGGTTGTAGCAGAGCAGCAACCAATCCACTTCTGTCGAAAAATTTCCGGTGTGCTTTTTGGATTTTTTTGAAGTTTTGTGTGACTGAAACACCCTGTTTCAGTCACACAAAGCTTCAATTTTTTAGATTGAAGCCAGTGTCATAGTGTATTATGATTACGCCTTTAGTTGTTTTTATAATACAAAACTGTCATTTTTCTTATTTTGTTTTAATTAAAGTAGTCTGACATCGGCATAATAAATATTGTTAATGTAGAATAGTGTTACAAAAAATATTAAATTAAGGCATATATAATGAATTACATTAAAATAGGGATAGGTTTAGTATTTATTGCTATTGCCTGTATAATAATAACAGATGCACAATCAAAGCAAAAGGTGAGAAAGATATAATTTTCTATATAATCAATTTTATTAGGTTATAGTTTTTGGACACGTCACTTTACACTTAAAAAATATAAGTCTAATCTGATTTTAAAAAAAATGTATGTTTCAGGGTGGCTTGACTCTTACCGAGAAAGTTCAAAACTTAATTGACATGAATTTAAAGAAATCTGTTCTAAAATTTAATGCTAATAAATTTAAAGAATATGTGAAACAATCACCTCGAAACTATTCGGTAATTATAATGCTAACTGCTCTTGCTCCATCTCGCCAATGTCAGATTTGTAGACAGGCTCATGATGAATATACTATTGTAGCTAATTCTTATCGTTATTCAGCAGTTTATTCTAATAAATTATTTTTCGCTATGGTTGATTTCGATGAAGGTGCTGAAGTTTTTCAAATGCTTCGCTTAAATACTGCACCAGTATTTTTACATTTTCCAGCTAAAGGTAAACCAAAAACTGCTGATTCTATGGATATTCATAGAGTTGGTGTATCTGCTGAGGCAATTGCTAGGTTTGTCCACGAACGAACTGATATTCAAATCAGAGTATTCCGACCACCAAATTATTCTGGAACTGTAGCAGTTGTAACTTTGGCAGCTCTGTTAGGAGGTTTCTTGTATCTGAGGCGTAATAATTTAGAATTTTTATACAATAAACAAATGTGGGCTTCAATCGCAGTATTTTTCTGCTTTACTATGATCTCTGGACAAATGTGGAATCATATTAGAAGTCCACCATTAATCCATAAAAGTCAAAGTGGTGGAATTGCTTACATACATGGTTCATCGCAAGGACAATTGGTGATTGAAACATATATTGTAATGTTTCTAAGTGAGTATAAATCTGAATATTTCTTTTAATTATGTTTCTATTTTATAAATACAAAGTTGACAATTTAGAAAATTCACAATTTCTATTTAACAAGAAGTTCCTATTTACTAAATACCCAACTTATTTTAGATGCAATGATTGTCGTTGGAATGATTCTATTAACAGAATCAGGTTCACAAAATGATATGAGAAAAGGTAGAATAATGGCTATTATTGGTTTAGCATTGGTTGCAGTCTTCTTTTCGCTTCTATTGTCAGTTTTTAGATCAAAAGCACAAGGGTATCCATATAGGTAAATATATTTCTTTAATATTGATAATATATATAAAAATATACATTTTTCTAGTTTCCTCTTTAAATAATGGCAAGATTAATGTGTTCATATGCTTATGCACAATATGGATTTTGTTTCACAATAAATTTATGGTTTATTTACATCTTTTTGTTTTACATTAATAAATAAATTTCTAATATAACAAATTGTATTAAGTTAAACTTAATAATCGTAGTCGTAAAATATTCTGTGTGCTTTATAGAACAAATGGAATAATTGCACGTCTTTGCTTCGGATAATTTGAAAAATTCGTAAGATACCATTTTTGTGTTAACCAGGCGTTTTGAATCTTACAAAATAAAATTTAGAAAGCAATCAATAAAATTTATTTGGCTTATATGTTCTAAAATTTAATTCTTACCTGATTTATTGCTACCCAAAGCACACAATATCCCCATGTAGTGCTACCTGGAATTATACCCCATATGAGCAAATACATAACAATCTCAAAAAACATATGAGGGCTTGATATTAATTCAAATGTACCACCAACAGGCATTGCATGTTTTTCGCTTTCTATTTTCCCATCTTTGGTTTTTCTTAAATTAACTAAAATTTTATTTGCCTTATATTGTTCTCTCCATGCCATATGAAATAATAATACAAATATATATTGTACAATAGTTATTTTAGATAGTGAAAATTGGCTCGGAGTGGTAACTAAAATTTTAAGAGAAAAAAAATTAATTTTAATATATTTAAATTTTATTTATTTTTTACGTCTAACAAATCCTTCTGTGTTAGCCAAAATTGCAGAAACTGCACAAAAGTAGTGAAAGTAACCAACCAAATAATGTGAAATATTAATTTTACTTTTTGAAAATATTTGCATCGACCAAGTTTCATAAAATCTTCTTAGACATTGAATGCTTATTAGAAGCATTGCGATCAATGCAGATGTAGAGTCCACTAGCACAGGACGATCTTTTCCACCAGCTATTAAATCAAAAAAGTACATAATTCCTTCTGGTACTGCAGATTTTAAAATAATTCCTTTGATAATTAAGTATAAACCCCAGAGTGACCAAAATAGTGCAAACGCATAGAAATGCTTGAAAAAAGATTTAGGTAACTCAATCCAATTAATTAATCCATTTTGATGTCCTTTGTGACAATGTTTTCCGTACCGAAAAGATTGGGATATGAAATTAGGTAAATATGGTTCGAAAAAATTCAATAGTACAGCAAACAATACAATGACTGAAGTAAAATTTATAAATATAAAATTTAAGATATTCATTATTTTAAAAACGTAAATACTGTTGCAAGCTTTTTTATCGATCACGGACTACGGGTTCACTAAACTGCAGATTTCAACGAGAGAAAGTTTTCTTTATTCACAAATTCACATTGATTGGAATTGGAAATTCTGATTTGATTTTAAAAAAATCTATTTTGTTGTCAAAACAAATTAACCATATATACTACACTCCCTCTGGCGGCAAAATAATTTATATTTAGTAAACTAGTTCTAGAATTTTAGATCTAGAACTAAAATACCATTTCATTAAATAATCATTTGATATGAGAGCACTAAAATAAACATTTAACATCATTACCATTAATTTAAAAAATTTATATTTTTCTAATTTCAGAAATAAGAAATAAGACAGAACAATCGGACGAAAATGTGGTTAATAAAAATTATAAATTGTATTATAAAAAATTGTCGTTAAAGTTTACAGGGTAAGGGAAAAGTTTTTACTCGGTAAAGAAATAGTCAGCATTAATGCCATGAGATGGCAGCAACATTATTTTTTTAGTGTATAACGGAGACGCCATAGCAGCCAAGCCATACGCCATTTTATTTTATCTTGTTTTATGTGTCCTGTGTGTCGCAATTTTTAATAGACGGTGGTGATTTTATTTGCACAATTCAATTATTGATATTAGATGAATTATATAATGGAGTTAGATTAGCAGCGAACTAATAAAGATAAGAAAACGTTTGGAATGGCACAATTGAAAAAATATTTCAAACCACATTGGTTGAGGATTTCAAGCCAGTAACAATTTTTATTAATGTCTGAAGGTAAGTAATCTTGAAAATATATGTTAAAATATTTTTATAAGATGGTTCTAATGTAAGATTACAAATCTTAATCCGTCTTTACGATATTAATTTTTTTTTTCATATTTGATAATTAACAATATTTCATTTCTAACCTCAACCATTTAAAATAATCTAATGACTGGTTTCCATTGCCAGTTAAACTCGATTTACAGATACAGAATCTGGAAATGATTCTGTAGCTCTATATAATTCTGTATCTATATGTATCATTTTGTTAAGCACCGGTATTGACTTGAAATGAAAATAACGTAATACCAGTTTTCCTCGTCGGTAATTAGAGGGTCATTCGAAACAGTGGATACTTTTTACCGGCAATTTGTTCCAACTAGTTGCCGAAATTAGTTCTTCATTATGTGGTCATGATAACTCGGATTCTTTCTTTTATAATATTAATAAGAAATTTTGTAGTTTTCATTTTATGTAAAAAACTTCATCTATGATTCAGTATTTTGGGGTATGTCCACATTTTGTTGTTGACCATATTTTTTTTCTATTTCTTATGATTACATGATTTGATATTTATGCATTTTCATTTTCAGATATATTTTGAAAGTAGTTTTATAAAACTAATTACTGATTACTTACATTTCTCTTAAGGCTTTACTCGCTTGTTCAATTCTGCAATTTATCTCGATTTGATTACTGCCATTGTTTTCCACCATAGGTCTGTAGATATTCTAGTTTCGATAGTTTTTGAGTTTGAGAAGATATTCTAGTTTCGAATATTGAATCACTCTTATTAACTCGAAAGATCCATTTGTTCGGTAGTACGAAATTTTAATTAATTTATTTTTTTGTATTATTAGTTGCACTTTATTTCTTAGGTCCATAATTTACAGTTGAAATTTCATCGGTCAAGACCAACAAAAGCCAAAAATGGTTTTCTTTTCATGTTCAATCAGTTAATTTATATAATCTGTTTGATTAATATATTTACATTAGTCTTCTAGTGCTTAATATGTTTTCTTGTAATGCACATGACATTACGTAATTTAAATATATATAACAACAACTTATATGTTGAAGCTTAAAATGTTAAGCCTTTAGGTGCCCAGTGTAGATAATGTTATAAATATACCCCTGTTTCTATTTTCTTGTTTACGACGAATTTAGTTCTATTTAACGTTGTCGTTGTTTTATCTTTCGTTGGGTTTTGTTGATATAAAAAAAATCTAGTAGGTATACATTTTTAATATTGGCACAAGAGACAGTCTGATGTCGATTTTTTACTAGTGCAGTGTTTTATTACTGTAGAAAATTTGGAAAATCTAATAATTTATATTATAACATTTTATAATAAAATAACTTAACTAAAAAAATATCTAATTATTATATAAATTTTATATCGTTTCAATTTTTAATCTAAAAAAAAAAATTCATCTCTCTGGAAATTTTTTAATAATAAGAAAAAAAAAAAAAACGCCACTACTCTTTTTTTAAGTGTTTTAA
Source organism: Empis livida (assembly GCA_963932195.1). Lineage (NCBI taxonomy): Eukaryota > Metazoa > Arthropoda > Insecta > Diptera > Empididae > Empis > Empis livida. The sequence continues at coordinate 6,591,901 of OZ010648.1, forward strand.
AAATAAAAGAGTACAATTTTTTATTTGTATTAATGTAAATACTTTTTTTGATATGTGATTATTATAGTTCGATAAATTTTTCTTTTATTTGTGTATTTATCGCGTGCTACCGCATTAATGAAGTCAGTAGTTTTTTAATTACAAATTAAATTCAAAAATAAAGATCAAAATAAAATTTGAAATAGAAAAAAAAATTATAGCTTTTATTATTATTACAATTTAAGGTAAGAATATTTATCTCTTTTTTAAAATTCGTAATTACTTCATTATCTACAAAAAAAAAAAAAAAATATTTTGGAACCTTAGATCTTATTTCTTAAAAACTGTTATTTTCTGTGTAAAAAACATAGAAATTATAATTTTGTTGAAGTTTTCAAAAAAGATTTATAATTAACATAATTATTTATGAAATTTTAAAGTGAAATTTATTTTTCTTTGTCCTGCCGTGACATTGAACAGTTCAAATTAAGAGAGAATATGGTATCAAATCAATATGTGTTATTTTGTACCACTGTTAACACTGTTTAGTATTACATATTTATATTAAAACTCTGTGTTGCTCTCACTTTATCCACAACAATCTGAATTTGAATTTTGTTTGTGAAATACACAGCATATGTGTATTTGTGAAAATTGAAATATTTTTATTTGTATCAAATAATGTATTTGTGAGCTTTGCAAAACATAATAAGATTATATCATTTTTTTATATACACATCTTGTGTTTTTTTTTTATACATAAAACAATGTATAATAATTTTATTTTTATTTTATTAATTACCTATGCCTTAAGTACAACATATTTTTAAATAAGAATCAACATTATCGTTTTTCCTGAAGAACTTTATTGCCACTAGTTGAGAAAATCGAAAAAAATTTTCTTTTACTTCAATCATAAAAATTTGTATAGTGCTGTTATGTTAAATGATGTCATAATATATGTATTTTAAAAAAAACTAATACAAAATGATATTTTTGTTTTTACAATCTTGAAAAAGTAACTATAAATCTCTAATTTTATTGTATATAAACAAACTCATAAATTCACGTATTTCCCTATCAAATTAGCGTGTCCACTTATTTTGTAAAAAATTTTATATATTTTTTTTAATAAAATGTCTTATGTGTACATAATATATAAAAAAATTCATTAGAGATGTGATTTCAGTTTCTATTAAAATTTTGACATTTCATTACTATAAATTCATTTATGAACATTTGTAATTGGGAAACCAAAATCTATATGATTTCTAGCTATCTGATTCTAGGCCTATTCCATTAGAACAATTATAGGACGATAAACTGCTGAGGAGTTTGGACATTGCATAGTTTCTATATTTGGTGGTTTTAATTAAATTAAAGTTTACCAAATAATTAAAATATTATCTAGAAAATATTAGTATACAAATGATTTAAAATAATAACTCAGTACTAATAATTAATGTACATATATTCATTCTCTTAACGGACCTATTTTTATGCGCAAAAAAATAAGCCAGGGATTCATAGACTAACAAAAGTAACAGAAAGTATTATACGCGTTGATGAAAATTTAAAAAACAAAACCGTGCACCTAGCCTGGTAAATAAAGTAACGCAGACATTAGCTGCTCCACTCGCACTGGTTGACTTTTGAGAAAAAATATTGGAAAAAAAACGTTCGAAAAAAACGTTTCACCTGCTTTCAACAACATAAAAATGAAGCATTCCGGAAATAAGATAATGTTTGCTAATGAAATCAAATTTAAAATTTTTGAACCAGATAGGAGTATTCAAGTATGTAGACAAAAATTTGTGACTTGTAAAAAATAAATCTAGCTGCAATATTAAATATGGCTCGATATTAGTATGCGGGTGTTGAAAATTTTGGATGCCATTGACGAAATTATGAACCACAAAATAAACTAAGAAATTAAAAAAAAATTCCAACTTAACTGCTGCGGTGTGAAAAGTATGGATTAAAATTTGTACTGATTTCACTGGAAAGCTTGTCGATTCAATGCCTTGGAGGATCCAGGCTATTATTAATTCAAAACGCTGTCACGCCAAGTATTAAAGTAGTTACCAGCTATCTGGGTTTTCAAAATAATGTACCTAAGATTAATCTAACTTATGTGCATGAACACTTTTTGCTCATAAAATAAGACCATTATTAGAATTAATATAAGTCTTTGTAAATATTATTGTTAAGTTATTATTGCTAACCATAACGATTTTTCTTCAAAAAATGGGTCTGGGCAACGAATTCTTTTACACTGACTGTATATATATTTTTGAAAAAAATCTCAAAATTCGTAAAAATATAAAATTTTATTTTCAAAAAAAGATTCACTAAAAATAAAACATAATTTAACTGTAAAATTGCTACTATATTCTCTTATTGGGAGAATTAATCTCTTATTGGAACATCCAAGAAATAATAAACAATTTATAGGAACACAATACAAAAACAAAACCAATTTTATTTAGTATGTACTATAATAAAAATTGAAAACAAATTTCTATATGTATATCAAAATTAAATTTTATTTTTTTATGTTATATACAAACACATAATATTATATACAATTACTATAATTTGAAAACGTGGAGAAATCATAGTTGCCAAATATCAGAGCTAATATTTGCCCAAAAAAAGATACTATATATTGCAAAAAACAAAATTAGATAGAAACCTAAACCATATTGGGGAGAAAATACGCAATTGTGTAGCATAGATTTAAAAAAAAAAATATATTCCAAGCCCAAATAATCTATACAATAACAATTTCAAGGGGAAAACTTTTATTAAAGAGACAAAAATTAATGAAGTCACAAGTCAATCCACACTAGGGTAAAAATGAAAAACATATTGAAATTCATAAACAAATAAGCAACAAATATATCAGATCGAGTTGATTTTACTGTAAAATGATTCATTTATGTATTTTTAATATAATTTATATGCAAAACATTATCGTATACATATAAACATTTTTAATAAATGTATACAAATAATACATTATATCCTGTGAGTTCTAATTGGGATGAGAGGTAGTTATTCAGTTTTATATATTTCTGCACTATTAACACACATATCAATATAAAATTTTCAAAAAAAACAATGACTCAACTTTAGAGAAAAATTACGATATGTTATATAAAATAATTTAAAAACTAATGATAAAAAAATTAAAAACGAACTGAATCTAAAATAAATTGAATATTTTTAATTTGTATTGAAAACATAATATCCAAAAATAATTTATTTTAATTGTATGTATATATATATATTATTTTAATACCAATTTATTAAAATGACGTGCAAATTACCCAACCCAAACCGTCAAGCTGAAATACACTTGAAATTTCTTAATTTATCATATATACATTATTATAAAAAAAACATTTTTTAAATAAAATAAAATAAACTATGAAATAACGGACTTGCGCGTGAACACCCGCATGAAAAATTTTATTTAAATTTTAATTCTCATGTATGTATTAGTGAAAAATATATAGAATCAGAATGTATATTTGGTTTTTCCTTTTTTTAAATATACAGACAGTGCAAAACGTCTTCGTTCAGACACATTTTTTTTAAAGAAATGTACATTTAGCAGTTTTTAATAGTTTCTATAGTTAGTAGTTTTAATTAAGTATAAGTTAACAAAATCATTAATTAATATATTGTATATATTGATTACTATACAAATTCTTCGTATTCAAAATAATAACATTGTATGTTCATTCTATTAAATAATTCTCTCTCTTTGGCGCTACAGCTCGTGAAGAGCCTGTGCCTCCCTTAAAGGGTCCTCTAACATTTGATTGCAATATGGACCTCCTAATTTTATATGGATTCCGAAGCATAAATTTCTTTATAGTGAAGAAACTATTAATTGCAACAAGCTAATGGTTTTTATTAGTGAGACATTTGTTGTTAGCAAATGGTCTCGGCCGTTAGCATTTTTCCCAGTCTTAAATTACATTTTATTATAATTTTATTACTGGCTGAGTAAACTTAGACCAACATCGATGTCTCGGACTGGAGCACCTAATGCACCACAGCTAAGCACACTACCACTTAAGCCACCGTCGGTCTTAATTACCAATATCGAAAAAAACATTTAAACAACATAAAAATACTTCATTTGATTTCTGAAATGTTTGCTAATGAAATAAAATTTAATATTTTTGGACCAGGTGGTAGAATTCAATTGTGAAGACAAATATTAATTATTGTGTGGGGGTGTTTGAGTGCTTCAGGTGTTTGAAACTTCCATATCATTGATGAAATCAAGATATATACATATTGAAGTTTAAAATCAAAATTTCATAAACTAATACAAAAAAAAAACTCCAACCAGAGAATCCAAGTTGTATTGCGGTACAAAAAGTATGGAGTAAAATTTCTAACGGTTGTCGATTCAATGCCTAAGAGGATCCAAGCTATTATCAAATCAAATACCGTTATACCAAGTATTAAAGTGGGTAACAGTCCCACTTTAATACTTGGTATAACAGGATTTGATTTGATTTGATTTAGTAAGAATATTTTTACAATATATACTAATTAATTATGTGGTATACTTAAACTTAATTAAAACTGCTAAACATAGAAACTATAACAATTTTTCTTCAAAAAAATGTATTTGTACGAAGACTTTTTGCACTGACTGTATATACTATTTAGAAAATTTATTTATACATATATTTAAAACATACAGTAATATATGTATGTATTGTAGTATCTCTCTACTCTGAACATTTTAAAGTATTAAAGGTGTAAAAAATTAGGAAATATATACTAGTTTTAAGCACTTTTATACTTAATTTTAAAAAAGTTTAACATATAGAAAACAGTATAATAGCCTCTAATACTGACTGATGTTACTTTAAGACTTACTAAAACAAAATCTCGTTGAGATTAAGCAATGACCAAAATTTAACTAGCAATCGTTTTTGTTTGAGTTTCGTTGTTAACATTGCGAAAAATAATATTTTATTTACTAAATTTGTTATACCAATATGAGATACGAGATATTTTTCAATATAAATATGTATATGTAATTATGTTTTATTTCTATAGGAGAACAAGTGTGATATTATGAGTCCAATTCGGCACCATTAGCCCATTATGCCCAAGAAATTAAAAAATGATATATCGTTTTTTTTAAAAATCTGAGTTTGGTGCGTTTTCTTTTATTGCTTATTATCGTTTTTTTTTTGTACTATTTTGAGTTTTTACGTTTAAACTGTCAACGCTGTGATTGGAGAATGACTGCCTTTTTTCCTGGCGTAGAATTTTACTTGTCTCGAAAACTTGAGGCTGCCCTCACATATTTGCCATAGCCATACATAAAAAACTACTGATTTCGTGGGTTTAAATTCAATGTCTGGAATTTCTATTGACATTCTTAGTTTATTTTGAAGCTCAACGTATTTAACTACCTTTGATTCTTTTTCGATAACATAAATCTTTTTCTACATATAAAACATATATTTAGTTAATTTTGCAAATAAAATAAAAATGAGTGCTATATATTATAAAGTAATATTTTTGGTGGATCTTCAGTAGGTCCAAAAACTGTTTTTCAGGCAAAAACATATACAAAAACATCAGTTTCATTTGTTTAGACGTTGTTTGACAAGTACATGATTTGCAGTAATGTTATGTATAGATTTATTAGTTTTCATACTGTTTGGTGAACTAAAACTTGTTTTTAAAATTATTTCAAAACTATTATTCATATTTAATACTAAAATAATTTGTTATACTTTTACCTTAACATCGAGCCAATCTTGAAACTCAACAAAAAATGTAGGTTTATGTTAAAGGTTAGAAAATAATTTAATGTTTAACACATTCGCGGGGTCATGTCGGCTATAAACGACAATTTTTAGAATAATTTTAGGTCATGTCGGTTATTACCGACAAAATAAAAAATGCGCTGCAATAATTTTTAGCTGAAATTTGAACCAATATAGTAATTTAACATTGTAGTAATTTAATTTCACTTATAGGCTGCGTTGTTATTATAGCCATATCAAAATATATCTGCTTCATAAATTTTCTCACAGTTAAGTTATTGTAGGTGTCCCCAGGGTGGTATCATCACATTTTCCATGCGTCCGTGAATGTGTTAGGTGTTGTTTTACTGGGATAATTGGGAAGTTAAAATAAATGCTACCTATTTTATTTTATTTAATGTTCCATTAAATTTTAGAGACAATATACTCGAAATTTGAATTTAATTTTTAATAGATAATATAATCTTGAGATTGCTTTCCAAGTTTTGGCACTTGCTCTAACTTTGGTCATTATCAATATTTTTGAAATATTTAATTGACAATTATTTCTCTTAATGTTGATGTGCAGATTATTTATTGATATTAACTTACATCTTGTTTATTTAGAACTTAACCATTTTATTCATTAGGTTATAAAACAAATTCTAAAAGTAGTGCTATTAAAAGCGAACTAATACCATTTACTAGATTGATTACTTTAGTTTGATTGCACTACCATGAAGACCCAGTAATAAACATATTCTACTCCTCTGCCAATAATTTAATTTTGTTCATATCAGATTAATCATATCAGAATATAACTAAGTTCTATGAAAACAATTCTAATACAGAGATAATCGTACAATCACATTTTCCATTCAGAATAATTCTATTAATATTGAAATGATACGACAATACGACTTCTAAAGAAATATATGAATTAAAAAATTTTCATTATGCTCTTTTATTTGGTTTTCTTGAGTACTTTTTTTGATACTCTCAGTAAATTTCACTTGTGTTTGTGTACAAACAAATTTACAATTGTTACAAATTACAATTTCCTAAGAGTGAAAAGTTAGAAAGCACGTGATTATATATTACATTCCAATTGGATAACGAAATAATATAGAAAAAACCGGATCACCGGGACAGATTTCTTTTTATTTATCTCTAATATAAAAATAAGAAAAAAGGAGAAAATATATAAACTCAACATAATAGAAAAGTGCTTATGTAATTGTTTTTTGACTTAGGGAAATAAAACACGTGAAAATATAATTTTTGTATATATAATAAAAAATTATTGAGCATGTCAGATGAGTGAAAACTGAAAACAACTTTTCTTCGTATAGAATAATTTGTTTTTGTAGAAATAGAAATTAATTTTTAAAATTATCATTAAATTTTATTAACTAAAAAATATCTGGTAATTATATTCAATAACGGGGTCCGATTAAATATTAATATTGGTATAGAATAATAAGTAATTGAAGAATATTCAAAATGCAATATGACAACTAAAATGAACTACCAGACCCTTGGCATATATGACATATAGCAGGGATGACAAAACTATGACACGCGTGTCACACAGTGACATGCCGTCTAGTTTGCAGTGGCACAATCACCAGATAAAAAATATTTATCTGGTGATTGTTTAATTCTATTTAGTAAACAATTAAGAAATTTTTGTTTTAAAGTGCAATTTTTATTTACATAATCTTTCTAGCTGGGTCGTGAAAAAACTGAATTGTCGACACTTTTTTAAATAATAGAAACATTTGTCAACTGATTTCCGTAGTTTGGTTTATATAAGGAAAATAAAAACAAAACTGAACTTTGAAAAAAATATTCTTTTATAATTGAAAATGCAGAGGAAATAGTGAAAGAAAGATTCTCTAAATTTTGCCATTTAGATGAAACATTCCAATTTCTTATGTCCACATACTTGTAAATATATTAATCAAAAATCGAACAGGTTTGGGCGCTAAAAATAGATAACCTGGAAATGGAAACACTTAAGTTTCAACAAAGTTCTGTATGGAAAAATAAGTTTATGGATTTAAATCTCAAGTTGGAAATCAACTGTGACATGGAAAAATTACCAATTAAAACTAGAATAGAAAATTTAATTGTATTTATGGAGAATTCGTTGCCAGATCAATTCAACTCTATGAAGTTAGTTCCTAAAGTGATTTTAACAATGTTTACTCAACATATGGATACAAACAATTATTTTCTTGTATGAAATATGTAAAATCAACGGTAAGAAATAGACTTAAAAATGAAATTACCGTCGTATGTGTCGGTTGAGAACTTTGATTTATATTCTACGAATACAAAAACTATCGGTTGAAAAACAAAAGTTACAAATTTTAATATACATATAATTTTCCTATTAACTAATCTCGTACATTATTATAAAAAAACAATAAATATATCAAATTAGAAATACTCAAAAAACTATGGCAAGTTTGCCTCTTTTTTTTTTTTTGAAATGGCACACGAGAAAGTTTCGCCATGCCTGCCTTAGAGTAACGTTTATTCAGTATTCAAATTCAAATGAAAGAATGAAGAATTGCGAGAGAGAATAGAAATAGAAGAGAAAAGAGATAATTATGTAAAAATGAGAAAAAATATAGAACAAAAGATTTTCTTTCATAATAATCCCATATATGCTACAACTATAATTCTGGTTGTAGATTATTTAGTTTGAATGTTCCTTCTATTAATTATTATTCTATGGTATTATTGGCCTGATTTCCGTTACGAGTATATATTTTTAAAATCGAAATTTTTGTTTACAGTGAGACATTTATTGTTGCAAGGTCCCGGAATATGACCGAACAAGATTATTACTAGTCAGTATTAACATATGGATTCAATCGTTTTGTTTGGAGATTAAATTTTAAAAATTTATTTTTTTTGTTATGTGTTTTATAGCGACTTGTTATTGTCTTAATTAGCGTCGCGTTCATGGTTTGACCAATATAAACGGAATCATTTTGCCCTAATACAAAAACTATATTTTTATAGGGAAACTAACAACCAATAATAACGACAAAAAACGTTTCTGTCATCCAAATATAATATTTTAAACTCCAACGTGTATCGTATTTGTTTAAATTCCCCAGCTCTTAATACTGTTTTATACATATTTATAAATATTATTGACACTTTCAAAAGAAAATTGTATTTTGTATGTTTATCTCAGCACAAGAAGAGTATTTCTCGGAGAATTTTTGAGTATAAAACTCACATGTTTTAAAAGAATATCAGTCGTTTTTGTTTGGTTTTTCAATTTTGTTGACGGGACGACAATTACTCTTGCACTCTCTTCCATTCATTTTTTTTTTTTTAAAACTTAAAACATATCTATAGAAATATGAATGTTTAGAATTGTGTGTTAGTAAGTGACAAGTTTTTGCGAGAAGTGGGGATATAAATTATTTTCAATAATAATCTTTTAATAATTTTCAATAATAAATATACATATATTTTTTATACGTGGAGAGATTCAAATTTAGAGGCTGAAAAGACAGGGGAGACTTGATAAATAAATATGTATATATATGTGTATATAAATTTTTTAAAAATATTTCTTTTTTTTTATATTTATTTAGTTTAATTTTATTATTAATAAAAACACTTTGTGCTGTGCTGTTTAAAAATAAATAAATATCCACCCGAATATTTGATTGATTAAAAAAATATTATAATTATTATCAATATATATCTATATGTATTATATAGATATTTTAAAATACGTACAATTTAAAAAATACATTGTTTAAAGAAGTTTTACATATAAATTATTAGTAATTATTGGGAAATTGTATAATTAATTATTAACTCGGGAATTCACAATATTTCCTAAAGGTAGAGTATTTAAGTACTTAAATATTTTTTAAAAGAAAATATTAAAAAATAAATTGGAAAAATAGTTTCTTTGTTAACTTGAGTATTCAGTGGTTTATTTCATAAATATATATATATGTTTATATAATATCTTTTTATATATATATATATATATACTGTATCTATATAAAAAATTATTAAATTTTTATATAAATATTGTGTGGTTGTGTTAAGTGTATAAGTTAATTACGTACGTTTTTTTGTACACATTAAAAACAAAATACTGATATGTAAAAAAATTGCTAAAAATTGCATCGGATTTTAATATGCGTGTAAATTCAATTTTTTTTTACGTTGTTGCAACATTTTTGATTATTAAATAAATTTTTTTTTTTATAATAAATCTAAAAATACTGAATATTAAAATTTCTTGTTCCTTTTTTTAAAAACAGGATTGCTTTTAAAAACGGTTCTCCTAATATTATTATAACACCGGAGTTTAGTTCTAGCAAGAAAACTAATTTTTTTTTAACCGCACATCAATTTTGTTTAATAATTAGATTTACTAATTATTATTATTTAGGTTCAGTAGCTTTGATCCACGAAATAGAAAATTATTTATTACTATTATTTAGTTTAGTAGCTGTGGTCCAGGATATCTGGTATTTGGCAGTATTATTGTGCCTAGAATTCATAATGGTACTTTAGTCTCTGTTTATCATATATCGCACTGTAGTAAATTAGTGTCTTATATAAATCTCTCGCTCTAATTGGAATTAAATGTGGATTTGTTTTGTTATAAATCACATAAAAATCATTATTTTGCTTTAATCAACAAATTGTTGTAATTTAGTTACATTTTCAACAACGCCCTCCCCCCATTTTTAATATATTAAAATTATCTCTTTTTAAAAAAAAAAATATATTTTCTTTGTTTCTTACAAGGAACTCTCCACCAATCCAGCCAACAATGTAAACAAACAATATTGTAACATATATAAAACTCGTGTTCTTTTTGAACTATGCTTAATTTTTGTATTTTTTTTTTAGATACTATATGTATTTGAAATTTGCTTGTTGATAATCTAGATAATATTATTTTATGTACGTACAAAGTTGTGTAATTTTTTTTAAATAAAAAAAAATTCCTTTTTTTACTCATACAACTAAAATCATTTATAGATAATTTTATTAGAAAAATAAAATTGAGAGGGAAAATTTCCCAAAAAATAAAATTTTACTCTTCTCAAAATTAATTGTGAATGGTTATGTTTCGTTATTTTTTTGTTACTTATGCGCTTGTGTATAATTTTTTTATTATAAACTTTATTGTTATTTTCAAACCGTTTAATGTATCTATCTCTTCGTTTATGTATCTACCTATGTTCTTTTTGAAATATTTATATATTGAATTGAGTAGATTTTTGATTGAAGAATCTCAGGGGTTTACTACAAAGAACTATAATAGTCGTGTGCGCGATGAAATCATATATTTCGTTTTTTCGGTTCATCCACTGTAAACTAAAAAAAAAAAACTTAATTTTGTTATATCTGTGTAAACTGGTTTCTTGCAAATCATGCAGACTTTTTTTTTATCATAAAACGATAAAAAAAACAGAAAAACAAAAATAAATAAATAACAAAAAAAAAAAATATTAGAGTTTAAAAAAAACAAGTTAAAAAAAAAATAAAGAGCAAAATTTTAAGATAGAAAACCAAAAAAAAATTTATGTTTTGTTTTTTTTTTAAAATTTTGTTGGAGTTCATGTGTGTTCAAACACGAATTTTATTTTATTTTATATAAAATTTACATAAATGTTTTAAAAAAAATTATTAAACAACACAATAATAGGTTAGGTGTACCTGTCATTTAATGCAGATAAAAAAAAAGAGAAGATTGCCGTTAAGAAAGCTGTTGTTTTTAAGTGTCAATAATTTTGTACACGTAGAACCTTTTTATTTTTTATTTTTTTCAAATTAAAGATTTTTTTTTGGTTAAAACGAGAAATTTATTTAAAGTAAAATTAAAAACTTAATTCTTTAATTAAATCCAAATAATATTTCAAAATTTAAAGAAAAAAATTTAAAGTGTTGTGGGTGGTAAAAATAAAGTTTTTCTGTTTTTTTTTTTTTTACTTAAAACTTTTTTCAAAATTAAGTGCAGTAAAAAAATATAAATAAATAAGTGAAAAAATATCTTTCGAAATATATTTTTCAACTTTAGTGCAAGCCAAAAAAAAAAAAATTCTAAATATCTTGCAATAAAATTCAAAATATCTTGCAGTGTATTTGTATTTTGTGTGCAGGTGGGTAATTTTATTTTGGAGCAAACAAATTGAAAAAAAAAAATTAGAATATTTTTTTTTTGGAAATAATCCAAAAAAAAAAAAAAATTAAATTATTTAAGTATAAAATACTTGCTTGTTTTTTTATGCGGTGTTTAAAAGTACGATGACATCATTGTTTTTTTTTAGTATATATACATAAAAAATACATTAATATTTTTTGAATTTTTTATCAAATATTACAATTTTTGTCGTTCCTGCGCACCAATGTACTTATTTTCCTTTTTAATTTATACTTTTACCTTCATAATCAACAAAAAAAAAAAAGTGTTCATAAAAACTGTTATAAACTGTTATATTTTTTTAAAATTGTCATTAATTTAAATTATTTTCGGCGTGTGAATTTCTTTTTTCAATTACTCTTTTTATCAATTTCATATTATTTGCTATATGGATATAAATATACTGTATATATATAATTTTATGTAAAGATTAATTTGTACAAAAAAAAAATATGACAATATGTTATGGCAGCATGTTTACAGCGCCCCCTTTTTTTCTATATACTATATCAATGTATATTTTATAATGCTGGTAATGCGCACTGCGGCATAAAACCAAAACAAGTTGAATAATAATACCATTTTTCTGTTGTTATTTATAAATATAAATTTATTACATATATATGCATAAAAGATAAAAATGTGTTTATTAAAATTTTCATTAAAAAGATTTCACTTACAATTGTATCCGTAACGTTTTACAATATTTTGTTTTGTTGTACTCTATTTGGGTAGAGTGTCGTTGTTATATTTTATATAATATTCCAATAGTAATAAAAGAAGCATTTCGGGTTTCTTACTTATTTTTTAACGTTGTATATTTTATAAACTAAATTTTTGGAGTCCATGCTAGGGATGGTTTCAAAAAATTAAATATGTTTACCGAGCAACCACTACGACAAATTGTAATAGTAACTATAGTAGAGTTCATTGGGGCGAACAGTATACATTTTAGTGCTCTTCACAATTTCATTTTTATTCTCGATATTTTTAATTTCACACTAAAATCTGCGGCTCTCCATAAATCAAAGAATACTATGTATGATTTATGTAAAAATTTAACCATTCACAATATAATGTTTGATTTACGGGGGGATCCGTTAAAATAAAAACTTAAAATTTTTAAAAATATCAAACAATTTATTTCTGTCGAGGGGTGTAATTTTTGATATTACAGAACTAGTTAGAATGAAAAGGTCCGTGAAAAGGAGAGTACTATATTCTTTTTGATATATTTATATTTTTTTCGCGTTACATATTCGTTTTTGTAAAACTGTTATTCTTAAAATTCCAGCTTAACCTACTAAATAGTACTTAGGAGTAAATAACGTGTTATTGTTGTATGTAATAGGTTTTTTTTTAGGAAAACGTCGCTAGAGTTTCCCTTGCTTTATGTTCCACTTTGTCGAAATCACATTTGTCGGTGTTGGCCCATAGCTGGCCTCAAAAAATTTTGCGAAATGGTGCGGTAATGATCACCATTGATGTGTAACCGGTTTCATTCTCAAAAACATATGATAATATTCAAGCCGATCGTTGTTTTCCGGTTCGAGGAATATGAGTTCTTACTGTAAAAAATCCTGATATGCAAATTTGCGTAAAAACAAAAACAAAATAATCGTCAGTTTTCAAAATAAACTTCAATAAATTTCATTCGTGTAAGTAGCATTTTATTTACCAAGGCTGCTTTTCACAAATCTGCAAAAAAAAGAAAGAAATAAAATCCAAAAAACTTATTATAGACTAGTTACTAGTCAAACCCCTTTGTATCTTTTGCGCCACACTATTTAGAAATAAAATATGATGCATTATTGATTAACATTTAACCAAGGATTAAATTTTGCAAGCAAACAAATCTAAATCCAGATTTCCTAGTGCCCAAAGCATACTTAATTATATCAAAGTTAGAGAAATTAATATACCTTTTTTTTTTATAAGTGTTTAATACGCTATTAAATATTTACAACACCCAAAAGTTCTCAATTTAATGATTAAAATATGGGGTAGTACTATGTAAATTGAGTAGTGGCTGCCAAATGTCAACCAAAACTTAAATTAAAGTAAAATTTTAATTCAATTTTGAATATGATTGTTCTTATTTTCATATTTAATTAATTATTTTCGAAAAAAAAATGTTTTGATTTAATTTTGTGAATTGCATAGATATGTAAATATCCAAAAATGCAGACATTGATAATTTAACAATATCAAAGAATTGATAATTTACAATTCTTTGATATTGTATGTATTAATTTTTGAGAGAGTACACATTTTATTTATATACAGCATTTTGAAGCAATCAAAATATAAACCCGGGGAAATGTACTTTATTATTTTTTTGTATATATTATATCTTTGCTATGTTTCTTCATTTTTTTGTTCATTTGTGGCTGTGACCTTGCTGTAACGCAACGCACATAAAATACGGCGCAGCATTTGCTCATAATATTGGCGCAGAAGTTATTTTGGAAACTTCACAGATTAAAAAAAAAAAAAAAATTTATTCGAATATTCGAATCATGAAAAATTGTTAAAAAGTGTCATTTGCCTAATTAAAAGAAATCAATTTAGAATATATATATAAAATGAATATAAATATGAACTAAAAATTAAATAAACCAAATAAATGTTTTTGAAACAATATTTTCTTATTATAAAAATTAATTGTAATTTAATTTTATTTACATATAATTAATAAATCAAGTAATAATTTTATTTTTATTTTTAGATTATATATTATAAAGAAAAACATAAAAATCAAAACTACAAAATGTCCTCAGCGTTAGATACGCTTCTTGAAGCTGCTCGATATATTGAGTTACAAGAACAACGAGGTTCGTCTTTGGGTATATCATCACCATCACCAACAACAACAACATCATCATCATTAGGTGTTCGTTATCAAAATCATCATCATCACAACTACTATGATAATAATTCAACTAGTACTACAAATAATAGTAGCAATAATATTACTATAAATAGTACTATAACCAGAAATAATAATAATTCACGGATACAACATAATCAGTTATCATCTCCACCATCTTCACCAGGTTTTAATTTAACAAATGGTGTAACTAATAATCATCATCATCATCATGTTATTATTAATAATAGTCATGAATTTTCCTCATCTGATTATGGTTCCTCTGTATTAGTTCCAAATTCAAGATCTGTTGAAGGTCGTGTTGGTAAGTTTTATTATTTTTTTTGTTGGGTGTTTGTTATATTTGTTTGATAATTTTATAACTGACAATATATTTATAAACTCAACAGTTAAAGTATAAATACCAGTTGGCTACCTCAAAGTTACTATAAATAATTTTAATAATATTTTATCAACAAAATAGAAAGTTATGTTGAATTTATTTTCAAGTGTTTGGCCTTGTTTACGTCTCTTCGCGCAAAAAAAAAAAAATTTATAAAATTTTATACATATATAAAATATGTTTACATACAAAAGAAGTCACGACATTGAAAAGTACTCCAACACTAAAATATTTTTAAGATAAAATAATAAAAAAAAATTGATGACAAACAAATGAATCATGAACCATTTTATATAATATTTCTGTATATTTATTTATACAATTCAGATTACTACAAAACAGATTATTACACTAATACTATATAAAAATATTATTAATACAATTTTCAAAATATTACAAATTCCACATTACAAAAAACATAATAATTTTCTTAAAACTAGCAAAATTGTATCTCCAAATTTATTTTAAATACACATTGATTAAGAATCTTCATACGGTCAATAATAGTTGGTAGAGGCCTCTGTATATTTATGTGTTTTTCTATTTTGTTTCTATCAAAAAAATTTTAAATTATAAATTTCAATGACAAAGAAAAAGGGCTTCATTCTCAATTTTATTTTGTTGAATTAAAATACCTTAGCAACATAGCAACACGTTGTTTTTTTTTTTGCCCCCAAATCTTATAAAATAAACTCTTCGAGAATATATATATACGAGTATCTGTATGTAAAGAAAATTATTTATTTTTATAAATTTTCAAATAAAAGTATAAATACATGGAATAATTTCTAATAGATATACGTTTCATTTCTTTTTATATTTAATGGAACATTTTTTCATGCTGTTTAATTTTATTTATTAAAATTTTAAAATTTGAGTTGTTTTTAAATTTTGCAATATTTTTATTGCGTTATATTAGATTCTTGGGTGAAACAAAATAAAAAACTAAATTTCACTTCTCGATTTTGATAAATAATAAATAACTATAGTACCAAAAAAAATATGGTTTGACGATAATTGCGTATAACATGGAAATTTTGTTATACGTATTAACCATAAATATATATTAAAATTTCCATAATAAATTAAAGAAAAATTTCTGACCATAAATGATATCCGATCTTTAAGATCAACAACGATGGTATTAGCATAAGGTTGCATAAATTCTGTGTTCACTTTCTAATATGATGAGCCAAAACTTTATTTATAAAAAAAACATTTTGTTTAACAATTCAAAGAATTAAATTTAATTTGTCATTTTAAAATGATTATGAAATGGTTTCGTTTTGTAAAAGCGATCTCATATAATTAACGTTTTATAAATAAAACTTAGTAAATTCTATTTACAATCCTTGTTTGTCCTTACGCAGATTTTTGATCACTGATTATAGTTTTTTCAGTGATGACTTTCTTATTGTGTTTGTCAAATAAATAATAATTTTTTTGAAATAACATGAAATTTTTTTTAATAGTTTATACAATAATATTAATAACAAATTAATTTGTTAATTTCACATTATAAATCTTATGTGAAAACAAAAAATTTACAAGCTAAATTTTTGTATATTCTTCATTTATTCAAATTCCACTCATATTATTTTTTTCCGTCACTGTGTTTGTGTTAGTACTACCATTTACCATATATACTTTAGTCAGGCGCACATTGGCCTAACTGCCTTTCTCGCTATCTACATATATATGAAATAAAACAACACAAATAATACAAGTAATCTCTTGTCGAGGCAACTTCAACTTTTAATATTAATTTTATTATTTCACTGTAAATATACTACGAAAACACAAACAACAATCCAAATAAAACCCAACTAAACAAAAATACGATTTAAGAATAATCTGCTGGTTGAGTTTCCCATTTATATGTCCTCTTGACTTTTATTTCAATTTCTCCTAGTCCCTGAATCTATGAATTTAGTTTTCGTATATTATATAAAATCATTGACTTGTTTTTCTCTCACGTGTTTTTTTGTACTCATTTTAAATAAAAAAATGTGCTTTATTTTGATTGTTTTCTTTTTAAAAAATAGCGTGAGCGTCGTTCCTCATACGATAGCAAAATAAATGTTATAATGAACAATTGTTAAGCCGAAATTATTATGTCGAAATTATTGTAGATAACTATAATATTTATAAAATTATTATAATTATAAGAAAGAATTCACGTATTTCAAGTTTTTAAACTAGCCTATCAATTTGTAAAAAAAAAAAAGGTATTAGT
The DNA here is from genome assembly GCA_963932195.1 of Empis livida. Taxonomy (NCBI): domain Eukaryota; kingdom Metazoa; phylum Arthropoda; class Insecta; order Diptera; family Empididae; genus Empis; species Empis livida. The sequence continues at coordinate 6,609,385 of OZ010648.1, forward strand.
AATATATAAGAGCGTTTGTTATTGTAGGGATTAATTTTACATTTAATCTTCTTCTCTTTTAGCGCTACAGCTCGTGACGAGCCTGGGCCTCCCTTAAAGGGTCTATGTAACATTTTTATTGCAATTTGGACCTACTAATTTTATATGGATTCCGAACCATAAATTTCTTTATAGTGAAGAAACTATTAATTGCAACAAGCTAATGGTTTTTATTAGTGAGACATTTGTTGTTAGCAAATGGTCTCTGCCGTTAGCATTTTTCCCAGTCTTAAATTACATTTTATTATAATTTTATTACTGGTACTCATTTAAAGCTGAGTAAACTTAGACCAACATCGATGTCTCGGACGGGAGTACCTAATGCAACACAGCTTAGCATACTACCACTTAAGCCGCCGTCGGTCTTTTACATTTAATATGACAGAATATTTTGTAATTTTCAAGTTGTACTGATAATGTAATATCCATACTGACAAAATACAATATTCAAACTTATTAAAAACTAAGGTGCTAGTTACGGTAATAATTAAAAAATTACTGCTGATTATTATATGGTGAACATAGCTAAAAGAACAAAAACAGAGCTAAGCGAAAAGAACAAAAACACATTTTTAAAAATAAAAACAAATAATTGTGTATATATGAATTGAGAGAGAAAATGAGAACTAGTAAAATATGGTATCCCCGTTTTAAAATCATAATCAGAATTCTTTATATACTTTTATGCATGCTTGGTGAATATACCATGCCTAGTAGCAAAAATAATACAGTATGCTGTTTGAAAAGTCAATATTTTCTTATAGGCCACGTGTTTTCTTGCGCAGTTGCCACATTTTTTTTTTTTTGTTTTTTTCATTTTCTGTTATAATATGCACGACAAAACAAAATAATAATCGAATGTCATTGAACCTCTACGTACTTTTTTAAAAAAAAAAATACTTGATTAAAATGCTTATTTTAGCAAAATAGGTTTTAAGGTATATTGCAAAATCTACTTAATTTTTTGATTAATTTTATATTTCACTTTATATTTTATTGTTTATGAAATCACTGTTTCAGTCAACTCCAAAAGGTTTCTATGAATCCATTATAATTCTTACAATTCCCGTAGTATTTGACAAATATAGGTTCGGATTATAATATTTATATAAATTTTTACATTTCATCCTTAGTTATAATTTTAAAAACTCGCTAAATATTTTTATATTCCTTAATTGTTGCATAAATTGAATTATTTAGATCTATAAGGAAACCAAAACTTATCTTATTTATTTCTATAATGAAACTAAAGCTATTTCATCAATGCCTGTGCACAAAATAACCACAAAAATATTATAAAAAAGATGAAAACATTTTATGAAATCTTGGAAATTAAGGACTAAAAATTAAGCTAACTAAGAATTTTATTTGGATATGAAATGTGTATTTTCAAAACTTTCAATTAAATAATATTGTAATATATTATACAACTCTTTAACTAATGAATTTAAATGAATATTGCAATTTTTGAAAATTAGTTAAATATGAGCTATTTTAAATTTATATATAATAAAAATCTTCTATAAATTATATCAGTAAGAATTCTGATTTAATTTAAATTTTACTTTATACAAATGATGATGGAGCGATGATAGTGAGCAGCAAGTCCATTAATCCATAAATTTTAATGCCAATATTGTAGTTCCAATAAAATTTTGCAGTATCCATCTACCTTTAATATGTACAATCTATGAGATTTTCAAAAAAAAAAATGGTTTCTTTTTTCTCGTAATACAATTGTTACAAATTGTGAGAAAAATTGTTTGTTTATTTTGTTAGTCAACAACCTTGCTGCGTATTAATATATCATAAATAAGTATAATATGCTAGTTAAAATTAATCAGAAAATTCCTAACCATAAAAAAACTAAGTATTTTGCCTTTTCTTAATTTAATTTAATTTTGAATATATTTTTTCTGATGAAAACAATATTTAGAGTAAAAAGCACAAATAAAGTAAACCAACCAACACTTTCTTATTAATATGTATATAAAAAAGAATATGAATTTAAGGTTTCAAACTCAATTTTATTGTAGGAGTTTTCCGTGACTATTTGTGAATGTGCCATTATAAATAAAAAGTTGTTCATCTTAAAAGAAATTGTGATATTAAGATCACTATAGCCTAGAATGAAAAAGTCTTGCATTGTGATGTTGGGTAAATAAACTCGGTTGTCTTGCAATCATACTTTTGCAAGAACTCAAAATTTTATTTATATGTAAATGAAATACGTATGTAAATGAAATGCGTATTGATGAGGTTTTATCGTGTACTTACAAAACATATTCTTCTATAAACCTGTAATTTATTTTTTCTTTCGATTAAAGAAAATAATGTACAAAATTAAAAAAATTGACAATAATTAATAAGACTAATTTTTAAATTGTCATTTAAATTATACAAAATAGTCTTCAAATTTAAGTTTTGTTGATAGTAAAATTGAAATCAAATTAAATCAACATAATAAATCAAATAAATTTGTGGCTAGAAAACGAATTGATTCATTAAAATATGATGAAATTATAGCATCACCGCCAAAAATAATGGATTTGTCTTTATATGATAGGTAAATTTTTTTATTAAAAAAAATAAACCAAACATGATTTTCTATTAAATTAGAAAATCATGTTTGGTTTCAAAGTCAGGCGTCCATACCCAGTTAAATGGTACAATAAATTTATTTTCGTATTAGTTTTAAATTAGAATAATCAAGTACAATTAGTTTTCAAGTTCCAACAATTTTAATTCATTATTAATTAAACCCAAAAGAAAGTAATTCAAATAAAAAAATATTTATTTACATAAATATAAATGAAGATTATACAAGTTTTAAGTATATTTATATATAGTTCATTTGTTATGTAAGATTTTTTGATTACGTTTTGTAATTAAATAATCTCATTCTCAAGTAACAAAATTATATATTAACATAAAACTATATATAGTACCGAATATTTTCATCTCTGGTTTATATAACGAAAATACAATCGTGTTGTGAATGTAAAAATTATTTAGAAAAAAAGAATAAACTTAGAACAAACCTATCCGTCCTCGTGCAATTCATTCACGTGTCAAACAATGTTATTGGAGTTTTATTTATATATAAATATTTTCTAAAATATGTAAATTTAATATAATAAAATCATCTTTAAACGCTTTTATGATTAAAATATTGTCTTTTTATCCGGTAATTTTATTTTAAAACCGTTTGTTGCTATATAAATTCATTATTTAGAAAATGTAAGAAACTGATTCATAAAATTTAAAATGTCGTCAATCTTATAATATATATTTAATTTGCAGCACAGCCAATCACCTTCCATTGTTTCAAATCTTCATACTGGTATCGTTAGGAAAGAGATAACTACAGTATTTTAGGATAATATTAGAAACAAGTATAGCTGTAATTATAATGGGTGTGATTTTTTTGCATTCAGATCTGGATAATAAATAAAAACCCGATTTTCATTCTCTAGAATGTAGTTGTACTATTAGACCTGAAAATTGTGTAAATAATTATGAACTCTAAATCAACGATCACTTGTTTAATTGAATTCTTGTATTTAATTTAATTTTTATTTATTTATTTTTTTTTGTTTATTTTATTATTTTTAATTTTTTTTTTACAGAGCAGCCATATATTAATAATGGCCACTCAAATACATTACATTCAACTACAAATCCGATGAACACTACACCATCTAATCTTAATACAAAGTCTGTTAACTCTAATTCAACTGGAAATAATTTATATAACAGAAGTTTTTACAATAGCAATTATAAACTAAATAACAATTTTAGTACATTGTCATCTTCATGTAGTTCTTCTTTAACTAAGAATACTGTTAATCATAATAGTACCAATATTAAAAAATCACATATGAAATGTTTCCCATTAACTCCCCCTCCTATGCCAAGTAGAAAAATAATTGAATCAACACGTATTCGAAGTATATCACTTTCTTCAAATAAAATTACAGCAAACGGTGGTGTTATTGGTAATGGAATTGGATTACCAGCATCAACAGCATCATCATCATCTTCATCATCATCATCATCAGTAGGAAATGGTATATCATCAATTGTTGGTAGTAACTCAAGTGTACATAATGTACTTGTAGCCGCAACAACAGAAGATTCATCACAATCTAGTTTGAATTTATCATCGAGCGGTTATTTAAGCGGGAGTAGTGTTAATTCTAGTATTGGTGGTGGATCTAATTTAAATTTAAATACATCTATGGGTCCAGTTGGTATAATTTTACATAATAGTGATCATCAAATTCCAATTCAACATCAATCCACAAGTGGTAGAAGACGTACAACTAGCACTAATAGCAATGGGTAAAATTTTTACAATATAATTTTCATGTAATACAACTAAAATAATATTTTAGGACCCAACGTAGTCCATCAATTCTAAGAGCTGGTACTCGAGAAGTTCATAATAAATTAGAAAAACATCGACGAGCGCACCTTAAAGAATGTTTTGAACAGCTTAAAGTTCAACTACAACTTAAAGACGAAGAAAAAAAGAAAACATCTAATTTAGCTATCTTAGGTGCGGCATATCGTCATGTTATGGTAAGTTCAGTTATAAATAAAGAATTTTAAAAAAATACTAATTTATTTTTTGTTTATTTGTTCTTTAGTTACTTAGACGTAAGGAACGTGAATTAGAACAACAAGTAGAACAATTAGCAAAAGAAAAAATTAATGCACAGAAAAAAATAGTCAGTTTAAAACGCGAATTATCAGCTAAAATTGATAATATAGATTTTTCCACTATTATTTCTGATGGAGATATTGGTAGCATTCCTGCAGAAAGAGGTAACTTAAAATAATGCACACATAAAAGAAAAGTATACTTATATATTGAGTGGCCTAGTTTCACAAACTCGATGTAGAAAAACCCTTTTATACTATATTCAGAAAACGTACCATATTCCTGTTTTTATTTTATTAATTTAAGTATTATTTCTAATATATTAGGTTTTTATGAAATACGCAATTTTCCGGGTATTACTAATATACATATATATTTTGAAATTTGGAAATGAACTTCACTTTTCAAAAAACGGAGACTACGTTTTGAAACTAAGCCACTGAATAATTAATTATATCTCCTATACTATAAAATATACATTGTTTCAAAATATACCATTGGATGACTTGATTTATTTCAGTGATGTATTTTTCTTTTTACTTTGTTTCTATTACAATAACAAGAAATACTGAATATGAATGATATAATATAATTTACAATTGTTAAATATACATAATGGTTAAATTTTTTCAGTTGTAGAAACTCCCTGTGATTCGGTTTCTTTATCATCAGGTAAAGGTAGCATTAGATACAGTTCATCTAGCTCACTTTCAAGCGGAACAACAATATCATCCCCACTTGGAATTTGTGTATGTTTCTTTCTGGTTACTTCTAAATAATTTAAATAACACCATTTACTTTAATTTATATTAGATGACAAGTGGTATGCCTTTAACTATGTCACCTGTGATATCATCTTCATCATCGAACACTTCACCGAGTTTAGCAAATATTAAGACTACTAGTTCAATAATAAATAATGCCATGCCATTATCATTAACAACAAAACCAATAAACTTAAATTGTAATAATTCAATGTTGCCACGGGATTCACCAACACCATCAACTCCATCGCCTTCACCATCTTCTAGTGGTATATCATCATCTTCACCAATTATATCATCGTCGTCATCTTCTTCACCACCAATTGGTATAAAAATTCCAAATAATCTACCTAATGGTATAAAAATTTCTAATGGTAATTCACCATCTAATAATCATCTTTCAATTGTAACATCATCGGCTAATAATATTATGTCTACATCAGTGGAAAATGGAATGATACTACCAACAACTACCACATTACATACAGCACTCAATGGTGGTATTCCATTAAATTTTAATTCGTCGCAAAATATACAATTAACACATAATATTAGCAGTGCGAATAAAAATAATAATACTGTACCAAAAGATTTGAGTGGAAAAAATGGTATTACTCGTAAAAATCAATTATCAGACAATATAAGAGATTTATCTGGTTCCCCATCACGAGTTATACTAGGTAGTGGCGGTGGTGTTATTAATAATAGTTCAATTGGATGTGGTAAAGATATGAAACTAGATGAAAGCGAACATCCAACTAAAGTAATTAAATTAATTAATGGTGCAATTGCATTGGCACCTGTTGATAAAGACAATAAACTTTTATCATCTGCACCATTGTCATTATCTCAAGTAGTTAGTGGTGGTGGTTTAGTCGTCAGCCCATTTCCAATGCTTGCATCGCAAGGATTACGTGTTATTGGTACAAATGGATTAGCTACAATTGAACTCAGCTCGCCATGTAAATTTTTAATATCATAACAAATAACATTTTCAATATTTATAATAAAATAATATTCTAGTACAAACACAATCTCGAAATCATAACCAACACACATCAACACAATCTTTAACTTCGATAACACCAACAACTGGTGCCCAATTGCATAAATTACTTGTAAATGGTGGTACAACTATAACCGGCAGTAGTAGTAATTTAAATCATTGCAATCCAACATTCACAACAACACATGCAAGTGCTATTAATAGTGTTGCAACGGAATTGGCTAGATTGCCTGGTGGTGCAGAGCTTAATATTTTACCAACTAGTTTACCAACTAATTTACCAACTAATGGTGCCCATACTTTATATCGTGGTAATAATGGCAAATTAGCAATTGTCAACAATAATGGTGGAATAACAACTTTAAAAGGTAAATTTTTCGAACTTAAGTAATGCCGTAGTAAATATTTTATAATTTAGCAACTTAATTTAAAATAATTTTTTTTTATTGATTTTGATTTGATATTTTTAATCTAGGCTCGGATACAGGAAATAATCCAAATCGAGCTGTTCATGTTGTTACACCTATTCAATCGGGAAATTCACCAATGTCTGGCTTAACACCAATTGTTGTTTCTCAAGGGCAACCAGGAAATAATTTAGCGCACATAATTGCATCATCACCACAATTAGCTGGAAAAGTAAGTTTTTCTTTAGTTTTTTTTTTTAATTTATATAGATTTAATTTTTTTTTTAGGTTAACTTATCTGTTGCTGGACAGACATTAATAAGTACCCAGTACCTGAGCTCCATAAAACCAATGGTTGTTGTCGCCAATAATTCAAATCCCACCTTAACATCAGTGCCGCCCAATCAAACATCAGCTACTATTGCAACTGGAAAATTGAATGGTAATACTTAGACGAGATTATGTTAATTATGTTAAAAACTAAATTATTTAAATAAGCAAATCAAAAATTATAAAAAATAAATAATTTTAAATATTTACACAACATAACATACAAATACACAAAACCACCCACAATTTTTTCTTGATACAAAGATTTAAGATTTTATTTTTTTAGTTTCAAAAATACTACAAAATTATTAAAAATAAAATAAAAAAATCGTAAATATAAATTAAACTATTTCACATAAGAATTAAAAATATATTAAATATATTCATAAGAATAACAAATATAAAAATTGAAATAAAAAAGTATTTAAATATACAAAAAAGTATTCTAATAAATATTTTTTCCCAACATTAAAACATATAAATACTATAAATAAATTAATAAAAAAAATAATAAAGCAAATTGTATTTAAAATAACAGAAAAATATGTACAAAAAATAAAAAATATATGATTAATTAATTAATATAAAAGAAAGATAAAATGAAATCAAAACATAAAAATCATTAAAAAAAAATCATAATCTTAAGATTAAAAGTTTTAGTAAGTTTTACCAGTATAAATAAATTATTGGAAAGAAAAATTGTATTAGATAAAAAAAATAAATTCTAAATGAATTTAATTTTTAAATGTATAAAAACGTACACACACAAAAAATGTTTTTATTTTTTAAGATTTAAATTATTGGCTCTTTTTAAAAAAGGTCGCATTTTTAATAAAAAAATAAATTATTATATATATATATGTATATATATATAGCATATATAAATATATATATATATATATATTTGTAATTTTAACTTATTTGTTATTTAATTATGTAAATTATTTAATATTTAAACAACAAAGAAAAATGTCCTTATTAAAAAAATATTTGCTGAATATAAATTGAATCTTTCTTTTTTTTTTTTTTTTTTGGAGAATTGCAATCATTATAAAATAAATTATTAAATAGTACAATTTGATAAGAAAATATAAATGATTAAATTATTAATTTACAGAGTTAAAAAAACGTTTTTTTTTGTGAAATTCACTGTTTCCTTATATTTATGTTTTTATTACAAAACGACACAATTTTTTTTTAATGTCTGCTTATAAAGTAAATAATATTGTAATAAAATAAAATCAAACAGAACATATATGTATATGCACAATCATTATTATGTATATTATGAATAAAACTAATTTATAAAATATTAAAAATTGACCAAACATTGTAAAAAAAAAATATAGATGATAAATCTGATCCTTTACTATATTTGTATCAGTATATTTCTAATCCATTAGAAAAAAAGGTAAATTTTAATATGTCAGAGATAAATTTTATACGTCATAGATAAAAAATTATTGTTCAGTTAATTACAGCACTTTGAAGTACATACATTGTTAAAATTTTTTAATTTAATTAATGGTCAATTTAAATTGAAATATTACTCTATTCTTTAATGCATTGTAGTATAATTTTCTAATCATGTCGTGTAGCAAGTTTCGTAATATTGTCCGAAATTTATAATACTACAACTTTCATTTTGTTTTTGATCATTTTCGTTTCGTATATACGTTTTTTCCTTTCCACTAAGTCCCTTCCCTATTAAGCTTTTAATTTAAATGTCGAAAGAATAATTTCATGAACGTTAACTCGCGTTAAACATGTCAAATTCACTAATGTAAGAGTAAATATGCTGTTAGTTAAGGATTTATTTTATGATTCATTGAATACACAATTATTTCTTGTTCCAACAATAAAAAAAACAGTGCAATTTTATGCCAACACGTTTTCTTACTAAGAAGAAAATCTGGAAATCAGTAATTTAACTTTTTTTTAGAAAATAAAAATAACTTTACTTTTGTTTTTATAGATTTTTTTTCATGTAAATTAGTTAGATTTTGTTTATTTTATTTTTTTTTTGTCTTGGCGTACTAATTATTATTATAATTATAAGCATATACAAAATTATATTATTATTAGTAAATATAAAATATTATTTAAAAAAATATACAAAATTATATTTATTTGACGTGAATTGTTTTATTTTTTTCGTAATTATATTTCATTAAATTTATTTTGAGATTTTAACATAAAACTCAATTTACCAAAATTGGAATTTAGCTTGTGGTAAAAAGAATACTAATTTAATCTCATTAAGTCTTTCGATCGGTAATTGCTGTTAAGTTATTGAAATTACAGGCCTCTTATAAATTTACAGATTAATAAATTATTTTAAAAACTGATATAATATTCGAATAAATTTATCAAAAAAATTTTTTGATGCGCAGAATATAAAATATTAAATTTTCAGTTCATTTCGTGTTTTTTAAATATTTATTTAACTAGTTTCATGTAAAATTGATAAATATGCAACCTATAATTTATTTGTCTTGCAATAGCAAAAAAAAATTAATTGTTTTTAAAATAAATTTATAAATGATTTCAATTTATTATGCGCTCAACGAAATAATTCCATTTTATTGTGTAGACATTTTAACGTTTCAAATTAAATTTTATAATATAAAGCCAAATAAATTAAAAAGCCAAAACTGCACTGTCTACAAAGAGAAAATCCCACCAATAAAAAATATTATTTTATATTTATTTCAAACAATTTATAATATTTATTTGTCCGATAAATAATTTTATTGCTATATATATAAAAATTTAGATTTGAAATTATTAATTAATCAACTAGAAATTAGTAAACAATATTTAACTACCGCAATTTGTGTTTTTAATAAAACAAAGAATTTCACATAAAAAATAATATTTATTAAATAAAAAAGTAGAAAAAGAAAAAATTCAATTATATTATAAATAAAAATATGTGTAAAACCTCAACGATGGAGCCACCTGATCTGTTAGATATTATACTAAACTTTGAAATTTATAAATTTAAAATGTAACTGATATAATACAAACGAAATAACAAGAAACATTCTTTTCAACTTAGTATAATATTCTAACGCTCTTAAATCATAATTGTATCGCATTAAAAATAACATACATTATAAGTACAGACTAAAATATCTTCATTAGAACTATTATAATAAAAAAGGTAAAAAAAATCTATAAAAACTTGGTTAAAAAAACTTTAAGTTTATTTTTCTACAAGTTATAAACAAAACAATGAATAAGGAACAAAAATATTATGAATGTGCTAAAAAAAAAGTAAATAAAAGAATTAAAAATTTATAATGTTGTAAGATTTTATTTGAATAAAATAATCAATGATAAACAATCTAGATTCCTTTTCTTTAGAGGCGTTAATATATTTTTTACTTTTGCTAGTCTTATGTGGGTCAGTTTCAATTGGCACATTCTCGATTTTCCAAATTTAATTTATATTATATAAAAATATTAAAGAATTAAATAACAATTAACTTATTTATTTTCTAATTAATTGTAGCTATTATAAATTTAATAAATATTCGCATCTTATTAACAAACACCCCATAATTAATTGGCTAATTAATTTTATTGAAAAAATTCCTATAAGAAATATCTAGTAATTTATCAACAAAGTGATCAATTGGTTTAATAATAAATGGAATTGATGCCAAACCACATGCTGTTGGTACATATTTCTTTACTTGTGTTTTTATTTGCAATGGTCGAATTAGACGACCCGCCAACCACGTTATCCTAAAATATAGATTAAAGTTAAATTTTAATATCCATGATATTAAACATGGTTTAATTTAAATATTGTTTTACTTCCAATTTTTTTTTTAGATTTGTTTACCAAATTTATTTTAAATTTTAAACTATAAATAAATATTTTCGATCACGTTTTAAGCCGATAATACCGATTGTAACACAAACAAATATGTTGTGGATTAACACATTGACCCCGACATGCACCAACCGGGTGGCTCATCGAAATATCTTTTACATTAGAATTTTAGCTGAAAAATAATTATTTGCCAAAAACCGAATACTATAATCTGGATTACAAATTTTAAGATTCTTTTAACTTAAACCGTCAGTATAGAAATTTATACACCTTTCACCTTGCCCTTCTAGTGCAATAAACTATAACTTGCTTCGGACGTTTTAATGAATATTTATGATATTTTTGAAGTATATATGTAATTTATCGTTGACTATTTTTGCTCATAAATCAAATTTTATGTGACCGATTTTGCTTCACAGTTCACGCCGAGTGCACCATAGAGGGCTGGCTACGTTACACTTGAACTATTTAAGTAGCCAAGAAAGTAAGCAAACTGATATATTAAAACTACTAGTAATTCAAGAAATCATTTTTAGGCTATTAATCTAAACGATAAATACAATATTAACCTATTTATTGTAAATCCTGGTATTGCCACTGATGCTAAAATTTGCCAAAGAAAAACATCACCTGCTAATAAGATTGCTCTCTTTTTATTGTTATTTAACTAAAAATAAAATATAATGATATAAATAATAATTCTATAAAAAAAAATTTTATATTACTTTATAGTCTTTAGAGCTTTTGCTATACACATCACTCACGCAATACAAATTAGCAATTCCATATGATAGAAAAACATAATTTCGATGAATTAAGGGACGTAAAGATTCTCCAACTTCATTTGCATAACCTAAATAAATGAAAAATTAAAAACTAAAATTTTCAACATAATTTATTATATTTCAATTTAAATAATTTTAATTTAAAAAGAAGTGGCAGTTTCAAAAATCTAATTGTCTCCCTACAATAAATATAATTTTGAACCGGATATACGTAATTCTTTTTCCAAGGGAACCATGTGATATTTTTTTAATATTCAAGGTAAACATTTCTGCAATTAGTTATGTAATACAAAACCAATCCAAATGATTCAGTTTTAATTCGGGGTAATAAAAATGTACACTATTTTAATTCTAATATATATATATATACATTATACATTACTTACCCAATAATCTAATAGGACTATCACGGAAAATATCGTATTCTTCAACCATTGTAATATGTAACTTATTTTATTTATTTAATTTTTGAATTAATCTATTCTACCCCTCCATAGACATTTATGAGGTTAAGTGTCTACAATTTTTTTTATAGGCACGTATTGACTAGGGCATGCAAAATTACCGAGATTTTGATTTCCCGGTAAACGATAAAAATTAAAATCAAAAACCGGTTTACCGGTAAATTACCGGTAATTGTTTTAAAATTTATAACTTCATATATTAATATATCGTATTATCAAGTACCAGCAAGCATTTTTTTTCCTGAAAATTGTGTACTATGCTAAATAAAGAAAAAATGCAGCTGTTCTGTTTGAGTTTGAAATATAAATGACCGTGTATTTCTTTTTAAACTTTTAATCTTCTACTATTAATGATTTTTACATTGAGTATCATAGCAACCGCTTACTACGTTAAAAATTTTTGCTATATTTTAAATAAAGAATTTATAACTGATTTATTTCTTATTGGTTAGTAATTAAAAGAGAGTAAAGATTATTTACTTTTGTATTTACTAAACATTTAAAAATACTATTTAAGACGAACTCGAAAGCAGAAAGTAAAGGCCTTACAGATATATTGAAGTGTCCGTTATTTGTCATAAAACTGTATCATAAATACGTTTGGATATTTATATGAATTTAAATGCGATTGATATGCCACGATAATAAATTAAAAAAATTATGGAAATTACCGATTTTTTTTTTTAAATTTACCGGTAATTTTCGGTAACCATATTCGCGGTAAAACCGGTAAACCGGGTTTACCGTTACCGGTATTGCAACCCCTAGTATTGACTGTAATTTCGTAACAACAATGTTGATATTTATTATGAAAATCGATATATGTTTCCGAAACCAGTCAACATTTTCATATATTATCAGTTCTAACGTTTTCTTGAAGACGTTCTGTAACCGAGGTTAAATATTAAAAAATTGGCCATTAATCTGGAATATAATAAAATAATATTGGCTTTGAGACCCAAAATTAAAATTAAAAAAGAAGCTTGTAATATTAAATACTGTAACTCTGTTTATTTATTTTTAACCTAAAAAATTCCCAGCAAAAATTGTTTGACGTTTAGTACACTTTTTTCTTTTTAACTTTTAACAAGTTAAAATGACATAAACTGTCATTTTAACTTCTTAAAGTTAAAATGACAGTTCATTTTTTTTAGGTTAAATAGTGTAAATTTTTTAATGTCTTTTATTCAGAAGCTGAACTAAACGATAGACAGAATCATATCTTATTATTTATAAACTATTAATAGGATATTAGAATTGTTGAATATTAATATACAAACAAAAATTTACTGACAAATTCATTTCATCATACTTTTTTCTATTATGTTATATTTTTCATAAACACGTGTATTTCAGTATTGATAAAATGTCAGATAAAATTAAAATATATGATGATTTTGATAATTTTGAATATTCAGATTCAGAAACTGAATATACAGAACGAGAAAAAAGTTTATTAAAAAAAGTAACCAAAAGTCGAAAAAAGAATGTAGTCGAGAAAAAGGAAGTTTTACGTTTTGATGAGGAAGAGGAATCTTCTGAATCTGAAAATAATTATGATGTCATTGAAAACAGTGATTTGGAAGAAAACAATTTTCATGATGATATTCCTGATTCTAAAGCATGGGGTAACAAACGATCAGCATATTACAATACAGATTTCGTTGATCAAGACTACAGGTAAATATAGTGAATGTATATATTCAGTATATTGACAAATGATACTTATTTTAGCACTTATAATGAACAGGAGGAGGAACAAGCTCTGCAGGAAGAAGAAGAGGCAAAAGCAATACAACAAAGATTAGCACAAGAATTAGATGAAGCTGATTTTAATTTAGAAGTTTTTTCATCAGAATTTTCCAGTAGCGGTCAGACGTCGTCAGTAAATCTATCACAATTGAAAAATACAAAATTAAGAACAGATTTGATGGATCTTTCACAACGTGAGAAACTATTAATTTTTGAAAAAGATTCTCCTGAATTTATCGGACTTGTTCATGATTTTCGGAAAAATATAAAAGAATCTGACGAATTTCTGCAACCACTAATGGAATATGCAAAAATGAAGAATATCAATTTACCAGCCTTCCAATTTATTGAAACTATAAATGAAATTGCTTTAAATTATCTTACAAATATTTCCTTTTATCTGCTATTAAAAGCTAAAAGAATTACTGTAAAGAAACATCCGGTTCTAAAAAGATTAGTTCAAATGCGAAAATTATTATTACAGATGAATGCAAAACTTGAACATACTATTAAACCACAATTGATGAGCTTAAAAGAAGAAATAGAATCTGGTACAAATATAACAATTTATCCTAATAACACACAAATGAAAAAGCCACGTGCTTCTGACGATTTCGTGACATTCAAAAATGATAATTTGAATGAAGAATCGGACAACGAAGATATTATAAATGAAGATGAAAACGATGAAGTGGAAAAACGTGGCATTAATTATCAAATTTCTAAGAATAAAGGTCTTACACCACACAGAAAGAAAGAATTACGAAATCCTCGTGTTAAACATCGTAATAAGTTTCGAAAAGCTCTTATACGGAGAAAGGGTGCTGTTCGAACCGTACGAACAGAAAATAAACGATATAATGGTGAAATATCGGGTATTAAAGCCAATGTTAAAAAAGGTATTAAAATTAAATCATAAATTTATTACAATTTTATTATTTTTATTTTCTTAATAAATACAAATATTGGAAAAATGAATAACTTATTTTAGTAAAAGTTTCCGAAAGTCATCATTTGATTTTTGTATTGATTTTGTATCGCCATTTTGCCTGAATGGTGCATCCGTTTGTGAAGTAGTTGCAACATTTTTGCGAACTGATGATGGTAAAAAACTTATCCTAGTTTTTTGTTCTCTATGTAAAATAATAATAAAATTATTTTTTAGGTTTTTATTTTAAAAAATTATTAATTTTACCCTTTCTGTCCAATTGTTTTTTTGGTTGCTGTACCTCTTCCTAAGATTTTTGTATTATTTGTTACTTTGATCTCGGGTTTTGGTGGTGGGGCCGAAATTGCAACATTGAACTAAAATTATATTTAATAGCAATTAAAATTCATCATGAATATTGTAATGTAAAGTTGTATATACAAGACAATCTCTAAGAGTATAGCTGTCCATTTTTAGTACCGCTAAAGATGCTCCAGTGTCATTTTCATATTCAATATAAGCTATTCCCTTGGGTTTACCGCTTCTAAAATATTTGCAAAGTTTAAATACTGCTTGTAAAATACAAAATTGTTAAATACTTGTGATAGACGATTCGAACATCTTTTAATTTTCCGTAAGGTTGGAAAAGACTGTGAAGCTCTTCCTTTGTTGCGTCATATGGTATTCCTTTGACGAATAGTTTTCTCGGTTCTAAGATAGCTATAAAAATATATTAATTAAAATATATATGTATTATTAATATTTTAATTACCAGAATATTTGAATTTTTCACGTTTTTCTTTATCTCTCAAAACACTTGATATATATAATGGTCTGCCGTTCAACATTTTTCTATCTAATTGTAATGCTTTTTGCACGTCCATCTTAAAAGAAGTTATTAAAAATAACGCCGTAATTTAATGTAAAATAAATGAACCTCTGAATTAAGTTCCAAATATCCAAATCCTCTGTTTTTTCCATTCACATTTTTTATTAAATCAACATTTCTAATTGTTATTTCCGGTAAACCATTTCGAATTTCTTCTTCAGTTATACTAATAAAAAATAGAAATATGTAGAAACCAATTTTAATAATGAAATTCGTTTTCATACTTATAATTTAAATTGCTGAAGAATATGCGTAAATGATCTTTTGTTAAATTAATTGCATCATTTTCGTGTTGTTTCTCAATTTTGCTATCAGCAGTTTTAACTTTTTTTGTTGGTGACTTAGTCTGTAAAGTTTGATTATCTGCCACTCTATCTACTTCCATATTCGTATTATGAGTTGATTTAAAATTTTCGGATGATAACTTTCTTTTGATACCTTTGCCTTTTAATGTACTTTCCTTATTTAAGTTCTTTAATTTATGATATTTTGCTTCATAATGTTTTAAAACTGTTGAACATTGCTCCTGACAATTTGTTAACTGTTTTAAGGACCCATAACATCTTTCGAAACGAACCCAAGCAGAAGCTATTGTATAGGGATTATCAATAGATTGATTGTTTATTGCTCTACGGAATATTCTATTTTAAATGTAAATTAGTATGAATATTTATTTTCTCTATTTAATTGTGAAATACTTACTTTCTTGTCGATTCTTGGTCTCTGTCTGATTCAAGTTTTATAAATTCCATCCATAAGGCAGATTTGGAAGAATTGTCTGAGCTTTCTAAAATGAATACAAATAGAAAAATAAATTTAGGAAGAAAATGTATAAAGAAATATTACCCATTACAGTAGTCCATAATTGTTTTCCTTTTATAGGATCACATAATAGCCCATATTCAAGTTTACCCCAGAATTGTAAAATCTCACAATTACAATCAGCTAGTACTCCCCACTGTCGACCCAATGTATTCCAACATAGCTCAAAATTTTTTCGTAGGATTTCAACCTAAAAATATTAAAAATAATAATAATATTTTATCAAATAAATCATTTTGTTTACTTCTTTTTCATTTCCAAAATCAGTATGACGTCTTAAATATGTTAAATACTCCATCCAAATTTCTACACTTGGTTCAGGAGTTTGAAAATTGACTTCTAAAGCCTTTTCTATAACTTCTTTAATATAAGTTTTAGGTTCTCCCAATTGTTCCAAAATATGAATTCTTTGAATATATAATTTGTCACTCCATGTGCAATTTTTTAATGCTCTTGCATTAACATCTAAAGCTGTTTGTTGGAAAACTGGAAAATTTTCTAAATCTTTTGATCGATCATATTTATCACGTTTTAATAAAAAATTAATATATTGTAACCAACAACTTTCATCTAGGCAACAATCTGTAATCATTCTTTCATAAATTGTTTGTAGAACATTTTCTGCAGCAAATTTATCAGCTGCTTTTATATATTCTTTATAATTATTTGCTTTTTCTTGATAAAAGTTTATTTCTAACGATTGTAAAGTTTTTTCGTATGGTAACATTTGTACTAAATCATCTTTTGCTCTTTTATAATAATTATCAACTTTATCCCAATCAACTATGTCCAGTAATTCTTCTTTATTTTTTTCATAATAAACTTTAAAATCAATATAACTCTCTTCCATTTCATATAAAGGGAGTTTGAGTTCCTTTAAGTAACTTTCTATATAGCATTTTCGTTTTTCTTCAGTACTATCATCAAACAAAATTTTATTTCCAAAAGTAAATACATTTATAATCAAAATTACCTTGCTTCACGATTTTCATTATATTTTCTATAGAGCAAAAAAAATCGTCTTCCTATCATTACGTCTAAAGCATAAGTTGCAAGTATTTCTGACCAGATATTTTCCGCTTTAGATGATTTCATAGCAAAATCAGCAAATTGCAGAGCAATATTCGAACCTAAAATTATATGATTTAAAAAACACTTAAATTAAATGAATTTTCGAATATACTATAGTAATCTTTTAGAGCTTTTTTGAATAGTTCCTCTAGTCGTAGTATTTCAGCAGGAGATGTTGCCAAGCTATTTTCAATTAGGAGATATTGCAGCCATAGTGATGGTGAAATAGGAAATATACTCGAAAAAAGGTCATAAGACTGCCGTATTTTATCTAAGTCATTTAATTTACTAGAATATAATTCAAAATGAAAAAAATGAAGCACAATTAAGAAAATACATACAATGCAATTTCAGTTAATTTTGTATAGTTGTCGTAGTTAAGTGCATTTTTAGATATTTCATTTAAAGTTTCCATATATTCCTTTAATAGTTTTTGTTCTTCATCTTCCATACTATTATCAGAATCATCATCGGAGTCGTCAGCTCCACTTTCACCCATTGCTTCATTGTCTGATTTAAGCAACGCTTCTTCCTAAAAACAATTAGCTTAATACAATATAGAATACTTAATAAAACTGAATAGCAATTACTTCCGCTTCACCTATTTCTATTTCAGACATTGCAATAATAAAGGCAATATTCTAGAACCAAGTTGAACCAATACTTTTTTTTTTGCTTTTTGTATTTTCTGCTCCTGTGGTGGGAATGTCAAAAATGACATTTAAATAACTTATTTATAAAATAACCTATAGAAGTAAATTATATACAATAAATTTACAACAGCTACAATTTTATTAAAAAAAACAGTGTAAATTCTGCTTATTCATTTTTAAAGATTATGCTAATGTAATAATTAAAAGGTTTTAATTTATTAAATAATTTCAATAGCGCTTTAAAAGATAAAAAAATAAATTAATATTGTGTAAGTTGAAAAGCTTCATTAATGGCACATAATATATGAACATTCTCAATCAATTTTTATATATCCAATGAAACGAAATTTACAATACATACCTTATTTTCGTAACCTATTTTTATAAATCCAATCTACTTCAATGCCACTTGGATTATGTTCTATAAATGCTAAATTATTTCTTGTATATGGTTTATTACTATCGGGACAACAAATCTTGTTGTACCAATGTAAAAAAAAACACTAAAGTACTTGTTTTTGTATATAGAGAATTAATTAGAAAATACTTTAGATGAAACAAATAATTAAAAACTTAAAAATAACTTTTATTTTAAACGAAATACTTATAAATAGTACTATATTTAAGTCTTATTTAAAATATAACTGACCATTTATTTGCACCGACAGAATTAATTATATAGATTTTTAATAAATTAAATATTTAATTATAACCAGGTAAATCATTCAACTAATTTTTATCTTTTTTCTTTAAAAATGGTAACCTATCTAACAAACCCAACATTATACTACCAGGAATCCGCTGATGTTTATTAATTAAATCTTCTAAGCTTAGGGCTACCTAAAAATAAAATATATTTTTAGAATTAAAACTCATTGAGAATAATTGATATAAATATATATAATTAATTATTTATTACCTTTTCTTGTAGTTGCTCAGGTGTTAAATTAGGATCATATTCTATTGGTTTACCTAAATATGAACGAAATTTAACAGGAAATCCACCGTAAATGGGTCGCACTGGAATACGCGTGGCGTTATATAATTTCATGAAAAAATTTCTCATAAAGCCTATTTGTCTAAAACCTTCTCTTAAATTTTCAGTAAAAAATGGTATTATAGGTACTTTAGCTTCAATTGCAGCTTTTGCGAAACCAATTCGATTACGCCACAATAATTCATAATAGTGATCTCCGAATTGAGCTTCATATACGCCTCCTGGTGAAATAGCTAATAGATTACCATCCTTTAAAGTATTCGCACAGGATTGAACAGTGCCAGCGCTAACATTAAAAACATCAGCTATCAAACCCCAACCTGGTAATTTGAATAAGAATCGGTCGCCAACTGTATATACTAAACGACCTCTTTGCAATAATATTCTCGCACAAAAATAATACATATCAATTGGCATTGCACCATGATAATAGACTATTAATGCAGGTCCATTTACAGGTAAATTCTCAATACCGACAATCTCAAGGAGAAAAAAAAAACAATTAACTAAGTACTAAGGAAACTGAAATTATAGTTTTTTTTTAATACTTCGTAGCCATGGTAAATTCTTGCATGAGCATCCCATACTGCGGCAACAATCTTACGTCCAATATCCCAAAAATTTCTATCTGTAGTAACTGATCGTAGAATAACTTGCCTTGAAAATCAAAGTCCAAGATCATTAAGTTTTATTGATTAATTATGCAAATTAAACTTACCTATGTAATTTATATATAAATAATATTAGAAAAGATATGTAAATTAGAGCTACAAAAACAAAAGGCAATAGGAATGTAAAAATAAGTGGTGTCAACAATCTATAGAGCCAAATTGAATAATCTATATCAACATATGTGCCTGTAAGAAACAAAAAAGGTAGGTTAATTAATTGGAAGAAATTTAAAATATTATTACCAATAAATTCCGATACTGTATTGTAGATAACGTGAAAGTAATCTTCCATAATGAATAAGCTTTATTTTATGATATTAGTTAACTATTCATGTTAATTTAGTTATATAAGATTCTATAATAATTAATATGCAGAATTAATTCAATATTTGTAAATATTAAACCCAGAATGTAATTCAGTCAGCCGTTAATTATGTTATGATGATTAGATACTCTTGTCATTTCGGTTGCATGACATTTGGAATTGTTTCCCAACTAGCAATTTATATACTTTTCGTATTTATTGAAGTATGCAGTATATTAGATCGTAGAGTATAATAATGAATAATAATAAATATAGTAGAAGCATTGGTTTCTATTCTTTATATTTAAGTTAGGAAACAATTTATACTAGAATTAATTTAATTCCGATATAAAAATCTCGAATTGAAAAAAATTATGGAATTTAGCAACTGTATACATTGTGGCTCCAAATCAGATGGAGCCTTCCTTTTACGAATAAAAGGAAGGCTCCATCTGATTTGGAACCTTCCTTTTATTTGGAGCTGATTTGGAGCCTTCCTGATTTGGAGCCTTCCTTTTATTCGTAAAGACGTCAAATTAAAAGTCAGTGAGTCACAAAACAATCAATCAAGAATCAACCCAGTTTTCAGTAATTGTGGTGTAGTGAAGGGTGAAATTTGCTAGTTTTGTGTTTCTGCATTTTTTTTTTTAATTAATTTTTTATTATTTAAATTTTAATTGTGAAGTTTTTATTATTTGAATGTTTTCATTTACTTAAAATTTAATTTCACTTAATAATGATATAAGTTTAAATGTAAAAAAGACAAAAAAATGTGAAAAATATTCTTGCTCAAAATATAAATAATCCATTTTGTTTTCATTGTCTACAGTTTGAATAGTTTTGCTGTTTTGCATAAATAAATAAATATTTCGAAATGTAAGTTATTTTATGATTATTATATTTTATTACCAATCATTAGGTTAAAAATTAAACAAAATGTAAATAGATAAATAGTGTTCTAATTTTATATATTATAATTAGTATTTTAAAATATTAATTAGCATGAAAGTTTGTAATTATACAAATATAAATGTAGTTAGTCTAAGTTTGGTCCAAAAATATATCTAAATTCATGAAATTACCACGAAGATATAATTTTTGAGCGGAAGTCATAAGTTCATATATTGCTGCTTGTAGCATACACATGTGTCGTCTGTTGTACATTAGTATATTTTTCTTTCGCAATTTTCAAAAATAAGAATATTATATGGTTCGTTCGGAAAAAGAACAGGCAATCAACATTGTACTATTTTCTCTTTTTATAGTAATATGTACACGACTGATGCTAATTAGTTTAATATATTCTGTGAATATTTAAATTACATTCCCGTTTTATATTGTTTTTACTTTTTGTAAATTTAAATACGAATTACTTTATGTAAAATAATGTTTTTTAATTATTAATAAATTATTGTGTGACCAGTACTCATTCAATAACCTATATTTAGCTTTATTAATTTTAATATGGTACGTTTTTTTTACTATTTCATTACAAATAACATTAATACAAATTAAAGCATTGTCCAATATTACCAATATATATGCTTAAAATAAACAAGTAATTTCAATATATAATAGAGTATTGTATATTATTTACAAATAAAAATATCTTATAATCAGAGTATTATTATTATTAGAACATATAATAAATAATGATAATTAATTTTGATTTTTATAATACATATGTACAAATAAATTTATTTTTGTTTATAGCAATTGATGAGTCATGGCTATCTTACTTTCAGATTTACTTCTAGCTAATTACAGCTATACCTTCTTGACTAATTTCTTTTCAAATCTCTATTAAAACCCTATGTGATAATCACAATTCTGATGTGTTATATGTATGGTATACGTTTCGAATTTTATCTCCGATTAATTTTTAATATACAGATTTTTACGTGGATATATCTGGTATACAGTATCGGCTTTTCGTTTTCTGTTGAAAAATAATAACCTAAAAGTATAAGCTATTAAATAATTATATTATTAAAAATATATAATATAAACGAAACGAAATAAACGTACCATTCATTAACTGCGACATATTTATCTATTTATTAAATCTCGAAAATTTTAATAATTATCAAAAGTATGTTGGTTTTGAAGATAAGAAAATTCCTAAAATACCATGATAACAGTTTTATTTTTAAAAAGTATCTCATTATCATCAGTTACTATAATAAATTTTATAGGAAAAATTTATGATAGTAAATACAAAGCCAGGTTATAATATGCATTCGCAGATTGCAACATTTGTAGTATCTTAATTTCTAATACTGTATCCAAATTTCCGAAAAATATTGCAGTTTGCAGGAGGTATGTAAAAAGATGTAAAATTAGAAAAACAATAGGTTTGGAAAAACGTAATTTTAAATTATATCTTAAGTAATTTTCAATATTTTTCAAATAAAATCAATATCAATTAAATTTCTCGTAGTTTGATAACAAATATGTAGAGATTCGGAAAATTAGTTTTTTAGACAGCACAAATTAGTTTTATCAACTTCGTCATCCCAAATATTAACTGCAATTGAAACCCAACAATTAAAAGAATCAATATCCAAGCAATAACAATTTAATATTAAACAGAAACACTGTTTAATATTAAATTGTTATTGCTTGGATATTGGACCTGCGGCTATTTGCTCTCTTTGATGATGAAATTTTTAATTACCAATAAGACAGAACCACATTTGTTTCCATTGTAGTCATATTTTTTCCTTTTATTTGTTGAGTTTCAATTGTTATTAATCTTTGGAATGAAGTAGTTGATAAAACGTCGTGTGAACATAAATAATTATTTATATATATTTATAATTATTGAGTCACATATCTTCAAATATATTTATATAAAACTGATTTGTAACCTTATTAAAGTTATGAACTTTGCCAAATTCTAATAATATTGCGATGCAATAGTAAAAGTCACTAATAAGAACCAATCTAAAACTGTTGCATATTTGACTTTTGGTAAATATTTTTTCGAGTCTATGCTTATTGTTGAAACCGTTAAACCGTGATTATATAAAGATTAACCAGAACACTTGTAGTTTCCCGGTAAATCCACAAAGATACTCAAGATAGTACAACTATTAATGTCATACCAACATAAAGTACAAGGAACCAATATAAAAAAATAATGAAAACTTCTAATAAAATTCGTATTGGAAAAAAAATATATGAGTAAGTAATTGAAATATCCGATGGGTCGTTTAAATTAAATGGAACATGGAAAGTTGAAAACTTCTAAATGGTATACTCAGTTCAAATTGATTTAATGTCATACCAACATAAGTACCAAAATCTTGATTTTGCTAATGATAGACTCAGATAAAACTATTATGTCGTAACCGTAAAAGTTTATTTGGAACTGTTATCATATGTATATGCAACTGTTTTCCGTTATAGGTATAAGTGTATACTATAATTACTTTTATGCTTAATAATAAGCTTTTCGGTCCTTTGTAACGTATTAAGCCTTTTAATTGTTAAATACATATATGTACTGAATTAGTGAATAATTATAAAAATGAATATATTTATTTAAAAAAAATATTTTCAATTCAAATTCATAAATATATTCACCTTTAGTGTTTACTTTACTATTAAATACGTATGAAGCTGCCAATTTGATTCTTATTTGTAAAACTATAGTATTCTCAAGGCCGTTTTAATGCAGCTTCTATCTTTTTTTGTCTGAAATATATCATAATTCAAAATAAATATTTACATATATGTATATATATATTTCTATTATGTATACACATATATAAAATATACATATTTATGGAATTTTCATCTTTCAAATATCTAACAAATATTCATGCCAGTAAAAATTATGGCATTTTTAAAAATTTGAAACCAGTTTAAAAAGAGTTTATTAATCATGTAATATAAAAAACAACCAACTGAAAAAAATTACGATTGACAACACTTTTCTAATTTTTCTGTATTTCCAGTTTATCTATTGTTAAGCTGATTGCACACTATAGTAATATCTACTTGCCAATTTATATTTGTGTTTTTGATGTGATTATGGAATTATGTTATTTTTTCTTGTAATTTCGAGATTGAAGAACATTGTGTTAATTTCATTTTTACGCATCATCTTTCTAAATATGTGGATGAATGGCAAGTTGAATCATTCAGCAAGGTTATTCAGACATGATGTGATATTTTGGTTCTTTTTACCAATATTTTTCCGAGAAGGACAACTTGGATTAACTCGTACTTGTTGTTAATTCAGCATTCGCATTTCTATTATGTATGGCATTTGTTTTTCGAGCCTATTCCTCTCAGGCTTTTTCCATTTATGATGCATTCACTCCATTTTATTTTTATGATTTTTCTCACTTCTATAATTCGAAACGTTGACCATACATAACATTTCAGCATTTTTATCATCAGATTTAATTTAATATAATACAACATGTTATGAATATTTCGGAAAAGTGTTCTATCATCCTCTATTCTGTCATAAAGCTTGGTCTTGTTAGCAACACTGTCTTCTATAAAACTCCCCAAATATTCAACCTGTCTTATTTTTTTAATTTTCGCATTAATCTCCAAACCGCTGTTGTGCACAATTATCATGTATTTACAAATAATCATGTATTTAGTTTTTTTTTGCCTTTTTTGTCTTTTAATTTAAAGAAGCGCCTTTATCTGACTTCATAAAATTTAGATTCATTAGTTTGTCGGTCGATGTATTTAACTCCGGTTTCTGATTCCAATATAAATTTAATATTAATTAATATTAGTCGATGCCGCCTTGCTACTTAAATTTCAGGTAATTTGTCATGATCGAAGTCTGTAAACCAAGTGTGTACTGTTATGTTCATTTCAGAACATCTTTGGAATAATGAGTTAAAAGTAACGAGTGCATCTGCCAAAGCCATTCCTGAAACCAAACTGTTTTACACTGACACCCATAGCTAATTTGTTGTGAATTCAGTTGTGGATTATTTTTAATACGAGTTTAAATGAGTAAATCATAAAACTTATTGTTGTGTAATCTCCAAATTCTGTTACATTAGATTTCTTTGGTAAAGTAAAATTTAGAATTAAGCCAATATAGAATTTTCCCAGACTTATATATAATTTTCGTTAATAATATCAATTGAATTATTTCAAGATTTCATTAGTTATGGTGTCGGAGCCTGATGCTAATCTATTTTTTGATTGATTGTTTACTCTGATTACTTCAAGAAGAATTTATGTGGTTGACTGGGACATCTGTTATGTGCGCGAATAACTCTTCAAGTATCTTTCCATCTATTTAGTCTACATTTTGTATTCAATATAATGTGGCCTTTCTTGCCTTTGAATAATCCAAAATTTCTTTCTTTTACTGTGTTTGTTTATATTTTTTCTTGTAATTTTGCAATGTTCTGACCAGTGTCTAGTTTTCGCTTTTCGAATTTTTGTTCTGATCTGATTTAATAAGTTTGGACGTTTTTCTTTTCTTTTCTTAATGACTGTTAATCGAAAGGCTTAGCTATGGATACATGTATAAATGCTATAGACGGCGCACGACTTTTTACATGGAGACATTTCTTTTACATCGTTGAGGTTAATGAATCATTTTTGCCCATTTCTTTTATTTCACAATTGTAAATGATGGATACAGTTGTTGTGCTCCAACATTCTTAGAAATCGGAACACAAATAGTAAATTAAATTCAACACTTTTATTTGGGTTTTGCATTTTACTTTTATTCTTCGAAATTATTTTCTTTATTTCAATAAGTCAATCTTGAGCGTTAAACATTACTAATAAGATTATAAAAATCTTGTATCAAAACCTTTCAAATTTGCAAAACACAATTTATAATTTCTAGCCAAATTAACGCTTGTGTATCACAGCCTTTATGTTAATATTTCCGGTTTCATAGTATATGTTAAAGATTTTTATACATATATATATAAATAGTTTTATAAATTCTTCACATTTTTTTATTATGTTAATAAATAATTACAGGTAAATTTCATATTCACTTTCGGATCATCAGTGTAAATTCAGATATCGATAATGAGAAAAAAAATTATACTTTGATTAATACCGAATATAGTTTATTATTTATTTATTTCAAAAATTAATAATTTTATTAGGAAAGTTTAAAAATAATGTTACTAAATAATAAAATATTTAGTATCAGAATAACTCATTATTATGTTACTGTAAGTTAATACTTAAACTCTGGATATTTTATAATTATTATGTTTTTAATATAAAATTAATTATAACTAAGCACGTATATTTTTTTGAAATTTTTTTTCCCTAAAAAAAGTTTTTTTATATTAAGTGTGTAAATATAAATAAAAAGTAATTACATTTAAAACTTGATGACATCAGTAAACTCAGCAATTGAATACACTGAAAAAAAATTGAATACAAAATCATTTAAATTAATTTGAATTAATTTAAAACTATTGTATGGAAAATTTTATTAAAAATATATAATTTTATTTATTCTTTATACATTAATATGTACTTTATTTTCAGATGTCCCTGAAGAAACAAGACCCAGCTCTGCGTGTTGCAGCAAACGATCCACATCTAGTCAGTCTAGGAGGGGGCCGTTTAAGTACGGCAGTTACTATACATTACATACCAATAGGTACAAATTTCTATAAATTCATTTAAATATTTAAAGTAAAAAACTTTTCAAACTAATTTTTCAGGTGATATGACAATCGGATCTGAGTCAAACTGTAGTATATCATTAAATGGATCTGGGGTTTTACCATTACATTGTACATTATACCGTAGCGATAAAAATGAAGTTACTATTGTACCCGAACGTGAGGCACGAATCATAATTGATAATAATCGTATTACATCAGATACAAATTTAACACAAGGCGCAATGATAACTATTGGTAATTCAAATTATTTACGTTTCAATAATCCAGCTGAAGCACAATTAATTCGATCAACAATGGGTAGTAATGATAGAATTTCTATGCCGCAAATTGATTTTAACCAAGAAGAAGAAAATAACACACTTTATACATCAATTTGTAATGGTGACATGTATTCTAGTTTTCATGAATTTTATGAAAATAAAATTGCATCATATCCAAAACAACATAATAATACAACTGATGAATTATTAGAGAAAATTATCAAAGCCGAATATATTAATGTAAATAATTTTCATTCACCTAAAGTGTTTGCTGCCGATTCAATTACAGTTAATGCACCAGCCAAAGATGTTTTGGGTCCAAAGTATGCAAGTTTTGCAAAAAATTTAGTTGAAAATAATAAAAATGATAAAAATACATGTACAAAAAATAACGAAATTAAAATAAAAAACAGTAATTATGTGAACATTCCACCAAGTTTTATACAAAATTCACCAAACGCATGTGGTAATGATGTTTTAGCAAAAGTAAATAATAATAACTTAGTCTTACGTGGTGGAAATAATCAATATTCCTCAACAACAGCTCCATATGACAGATATCCAAAACCGGGGTCATATGGTGGACTACAATTATTTCCAATGAATGGTGTTAATTCAGAAATTAATGCAAATGGTCCAATTATAGCAACAGATTTTTCTAATTTACAAAATCCACCCCAACAAAGGGAATCAAAAATGTCACCACTGGAACAGGAGAGAATAGATGAAATTTTAAAAATATGCACTGAATATGATAAACAAAATCAAAGTATTACATCTTCGCCTATAGTACAAAATCGTATTAAAACAAATGGTTCATTACCGCGTGACAAGAAATCACCATTTCATCAGGATTTAAGTCCCCACATCCAATCTGGTCATCAAACTAAAGTATTTTTTCCTGATAAGTTTAAAACCAATTCCGGATATGAAAATGTTCGGTTTATTGGAGATCGACGTGTTGAAATAGGTGGTAGTCCATTAAATACACGTAAAAGTGGATATGAAAATGTGTCTGGTAAATATGTACCACAAAGTCCACGTACAAAAATTAAAACAATTTGTGTGTCTGCAAAAAAAGATTCAAATATCAGAAATGTGTCAAATGGTCATGATAATGTACTAAATAATAGTAAATCAAATGAATATGCACAGTTGATACAATCTTTTGAAGATAAGTTGAAATTGGAAATACAAGCCATTCAAGAAAATTCTAAAATTAAAAAAGAAAAAACAATTGAAACTGCTCTCAAGAGAACAAACAAAAATGTTAATAATTTAAAACTAGATATAAGTTCAACAACTATTCATGAACCAGAAGAAACCACGTGGTTGGAAAAGAAAAACTTGGAGTCTGGTAAAGAACATGTAATATTAAAAGATTTAGTGAAAAATCGAGAAATAGTTTTATCGAAAATCAGAAAACTTAAAACCCATATAGCTGAAATTCAACGCCAGGAAGATGAAGTTTTACGAGAGGTAAAATTTAGTTGAAACATATATTAGATCTAAGTTTCTAAGTTTTTAATCAGGATGGACAGCATTACTGCCCATATTACTGTTTAGGTTGGCTTAACGAGAGTGCTAAATCCTTGCAGACATTCCCAAATTAGTTTTCATCTTCTTTCATTTGAGTTTAGGATTTTTACCATGGCTTCACTGTCTTTCTCCTTAAATCTTTGTGTATGCATAGATATATTGCGTGCATTTCAGCTAAACTTTACTTATATATAAGTCTTTAATTTAGATATTTTCTCGTTGTTGTAGCTTGATATGGAAAAGGCGCTTGTAACTGCAGAGTTATCGTCAGTAAAGAATTCGTTAAATGATATGGAAAATAATTTGACATCATTGCAACTTAAATTTCATCGATTAGAAGCTCAACGAAACGCTAATCGAGTAATGCAAGAAACACGGCAGGCAAAATTAAAACAAACTATTGAAATAAAGCAAGAACAAGTAGTCAGGTACAATCAAGTTTAATTACATTTGCATGTCTCTGATTTTAAGACCTTTTTTATATTTTTAGATTACAGAATTATGTGGAAAATAATCCCAATGATAAAACATTACAAGGAGAACGAACTAATTGTATAGAATCTTTGGAAAATGACAAGAAAATCTTTGAAGACTTAGAATTTCAATATTTAGAAGAGGAGACAGAATGGTTAGCATATCGGGAAGAGCTTTGTAATGAAATTAAACAACTGACATCTGATGTTGAGGAACGGCGAATTACAATTACCAGTTTAGAAGAACAGGGAATTAATAATCAAAATACAGCTTGTAAGGACACTAAAACCCTAGAAAATGATTTGTTATCATTATTGACTGCTCTTGAAAAAAACCGTGAGGAATTGCAACATATTGATAAACAAATATTTGAAATATCTGGTCATCATCAAAGTCAATCTGATCAATCCGATGATGAAGATTTTAATATTAAAAATAAAAAAGTACCCAATACAGTAATGTCACAGTCACTTTTTGGATCAGCTGAAATTCTGTGTACAAAACAACAAAATGAGTTTATGTCTCGTAGTGTAAATGAAAATATGTTTTACAATAATAATATCGAACCAATAACTAGTACCCCAAAAAGAATCTTGCAAATTCTTGATTTAAACGATAGTACGAATAATTCATTAGAAAACAAGGAAAAAGAACATTTCGATATTACAGCCGAAATAGTTTGTAGAGAAAATAATCAAGAAAAAGATCCAATTTTAAAATTAAAATATAATATTGATGGTAAACCTGATTGTAGACAAAATCAAGGCAATTTAAATTTATCATTGGGAAGTGACGATTATGAGGTCAATCCATTGGAAAGAAGAATACCATCGCAGGATGATATTGATAGAATTTGCAAAGTTACAACAGACGCCCCTATTTCAACTCGAGGGGCTAGTGATAAAATATTTGAAAGTATAAAAGAAATTGAAAGAAATCGTCAATTATTATTAGCACAACAAGGTAGTTTTTTTTGTAGCAAAATATACTACTTTAATAATATACAATATATTTTTTTATACAATAAATTTTTTTATTTAGGTTCTTATGTTATAGAACACGAACGCCAAAAAATTTTAGAATTAAAGAAAAAATGTCACGATGAAGCGCGGGCCCAATATTTATCTTCACATTCTGATCCTACTAAGTAAGTTGATTGAAATGAAATTCTAAACATAAGTTGCAACTAATTTTAATAAAAAAATTAAATAGTTTTTACAGTATCAATAACTCTTTATATAATATTAATTTTTTTACTGAACTTCTAATTAAATTTATTGAAAAATATATGAAATAAAATTTTTCCATATTATAGATAAAATTAATCTCATTCTTGATAAAAAATAATATCCGATTATTTCTGTAGTTTATTTATTTTTCGTTTCTTTTACCTACCGAACGAACAAATATCTAATCAATTATGCCGTCATGAATTTATAAATGATTTTTGATAAGAATACAATTATATTTCAGTCAACATCAAAATATAATTTAGTTATTTTTATTTTTTAAACTTAACAATTGTAAAATGAGTTCAAAATTCAAAGATTGTATATGGTGTTGGTAAAAATTTATATATTGTTAATTGAAAATATGAAAAATATTAATATTTATATTTCTTTCACAGTTCGCAAACGCAAACTTCAGAGCATAAAATAGAAAAAATGGAAAATGCTACCAGCAGTGCAGATATAGGAAAAGAAAAAGATGAAAGTATTATAAGCCGAGTAAGTTAATTAATTATATAATCAATTATCTGGTATATGAGTAATATGTACGAATAGAAACAGAAATAGTTTAAAGATTTTCGTCGTTGTTGTTATCTATGAATTATGCTTAATGCATTATAGTTTTATTTTTAGTATAGAAAAGAAATGAACTGGATTTGAAAAAGAATATTTCGATATTATAGAAAATATTAAAGACAACATAGAATAATTTAGATACTTTGAAAATATCGATAGAGCATAATTTTAGGCCGATTTGAATTATATACGACTTGGAATTATTTTATCAGAGATAATATTATTATCTCTGAAAAGTCTTATCTCTGGTTAACGACAAATGTTTATTTATTTTTTAAATCGAACTTTATGATTCATATAAAAATAATAAAGAAATATAACATCTAATTCATTTAAAACCTACAATATTTTTCACGTGACAAATATATATACGAAAACTAAATGGTTTGGAATTTAGCCAATATTTTATGCAAATCGAAATTTTTTATAATTTTTTTCTGTTTTTCATCCAATTATTTTGTTTAATATTATTTTTCAAAACGGAGCAAGATCAAAATAAACAACAAAGCTATTTAAGAAATGACATTTATAATTTGAGATTATAATTTGTGTAGATTTTATATTTTTTTAATAGCACACCGTTACGGAAAATACTTTTATGTTATACTATAAGGTTGCCGACTCAAAATTTTAATTGAAGCATTTTTGGGTTAAAAAAATAATATACTAAAGGATTTTATTACTTTGAATTAAACTGAAAATATATATGTGTTAAACTGGAGATAGAATACCTTCCGTGAAGTTTCAATTTTAACCTTGCGTGAAATAAGCCTAAATATATATTAAAAGTTAACTTTATATGTTATGCTCTGTCTAGACTAGGCATATGAATTATAATTATTTTATAAGAACTTACGAGGGCAGATTGATAATTACGTGGAGTGACACAGAAAACACAGTAGTATTTTCGGTTTTTTTTTATTATTTCCATTTTTAAAAATTCACTGAGATTGATTTGTTTAAAAGACTGTTACACGTAAACCAACTAAGATATCGACTTGAAATTTTATATATAGACTAGTAAATGATTTTGGAGGTAAAAAATACCTACTTCATAATTGTGCATTACCTGCATCACAGGTAGTCCACGTAATTATCAATCTGTCCTCGTAATATTCGAATGATAATTATAATTTAAGTATTTCACGTTAGATAACAATTTTTCTTAAAATTCTAATTCATAATCTGGTAACATTGATCACATGTAATAATTATGGTTTTATATATGATTTAAATTACTCTTGACAAAAATGCTGCTGTTTAGTATTTATTTTTAGATAACATATTTCGATTTTCTTTTAAATTTTTAAATTATATTACTAATATATTTTTGTCATATTTTGCGTAGCTTTAATTCGCATTATATTTTGAGGAAAAATATGTATGACAAATTTTAGTCTCTTTAAAACTGCTATTCTGTTGATATCATGATTTTTTGTATAAAAATTTTATAAATTTAGAAGAAAATATTTTTTAAAAATATATATGCAATGTCAGTTTGGGTCACTTTTGTAAATAGACGAAAAGCAAACGTAAATAGGGAAAGAGTTGATTACTATGCTGTAAGTAAAGAGCATCCATGTATAAAATAAAATAAATTTATAGAAATAAAATTAATTTATAGAAAAAAACTAATATTTTACATATATATTAACTCATGAATTTTTCTATTCTATAATAATATTAATTATATTTTCTTAGCAACGTTATTCTCACCCAGCACAATTAGAATCTCAAAGACCACTATCAGAAGGAAATTCCGAGCTAAGCTATGATCATTTGTCTGAAATACCATTCATATCTAATACAGATTTATTATCAACATCATATAATTTATCGGGAAATAATGAAGATACAAAGCGTTCCAGTGCTATATCAAATGAAACGGACAGTAGTGATAAACTAGTAAGCGGAAGTAGACGAACACCTTTACAAAAACATCAAAGACCTCTTACGCGGTACTTACCAATAGCATCGCCATATTTAGATCTTAAGTTACACATTGAATCATCTGGTCATCAATTAGCATTATGTCCACATGTTTTTGTCGATTCTTATAGTTGTCGAGGGTAACTAGATTATATTATTAATAATTTTAAAAAAAAGCGAAAATAAATCGCATTTCAGATATTTGCACAAATTAGGATCAACATTTCATGCGTGGAGTCGTCGTTGGTTTATTTTAGATAGGCAAAGAAGAGCTTTTATTTACTATGCAGATAAAACTGAAAAGAAACCACGAGGAGGAGCATGTTTCCCAGTAAGAATTTTTTTTTGAATTTTTAATATAAATAAGTTGTTACAGAAATATTTTAATTTATTTCAGAGTATTGATGAGGTGTACTTGGATCATTTCAATACTTCTAAAAGTGGCCGACCATCTTGTACTTTTATTGTTAAAACCAAAAAACGAAGCTACAATCTTCAAGCTGCATCTGATGCGGCCGCTCGTATTTGGATAGATGCCATTATTACCGGAGCTCATGGAAATACTGAATATGATTAAATTGAATTTTAGATATCGTTAATACTAATTTTAAAATAAGAAAGAAATATATTTTTTAATAGTTAGAATAAGATTAAATAAGAATTAAATTAGAATATCGTATAGTAACAATTTAAGGGAACGGAATAAATTCATATAGTAACTATTTAATGGTATCGATCGTGTAGTAACTAATTTTGTACCAAAGCTGAGTTTATTTTCAGTATCTTATTTCTCTATTACTAAATTACTGAATAATTTTGTAAAATAACCAGTTTAAATTTTAATACATATAAACGTGAAAGTAGAATTTAATATTTTATCTCAAGTGCCTTTTTTGAGGACTGAATTACGATTAAAAATTATTTTTATATATAATTATTTACACATTTAGTAAGATTTACTAAGATTTTTATATAACAATTTACAATAATGCATGAAATTGAAGCTTGACAAATAAAATGAAACTAATAATTTTTTTTATAAAATACAATATTTTATGGATATAATAAATAAGTGGATACACAAAGCTTATGTATTTTCGCAATTTATCCGACAATTTTGAATATTTTTTTAAAAGGTATTCGGAAATGGGCTGGAAATTAAATTTCCAACACGAAGATATCAAAAATATGTGGGGATTGCTTTTATTTTAAGCTTTTTAAATTTTTTTCCCGAAAAATCCTGATGGTTGGTATTGATTTTGACAAAGCTTATGTACTTTCGCAATTTCTCCGACAATTTTGAATATTTTTGATAAAGGTCTTCGGAAATGGGCTGGAAATTAAATTTCCAACACGTAGATACCAAATATGTGGGGATTGCTTTAAACTTTTTTCATTTTTTTGGGAAAAATCATGATGGTTGCTATGGATTTCGACAAAGTTTATGTTTTTGGGAAATTTCTCGGGCAAAATTGGTGAATGCACCCTATCTCTTTCCGCGTCCTTGGCTCCCTAGGGCTGTAGTGCCGAGTAAGTAATTAAGATGAAATAACGGTTATTATTAACTTAACAAGGTGGTTATACAAAAAAAAAAATTAAAACAGTAGTTTATTGTCGAAAACGTTTGCATAAATAATAAAGTATTGGTAATCAAGAAGGCTTTTTCTTGGGTAAAATATCTTTTGAATACAAATCAAGTTTTTTCTTGGGTAAATTAACTTTTGAATATAAATCAGGAATCTTTGGTAATCAGTATAACAACGAATTGATATATACTTTTTTATTTGATGTACACTTTTCAATCGATTGAAAAAAATCTACTTTAAAATTTTAAAGTTTTCAGCGTTAAAAAAAGAAACCAATAAACAAATTATTTTAGTTGACTTTTATTTGTGTGCAAAATATAAACGCAAAGAATGTAAATATTTTATCGATTAGATTTAGCGACACGTTCCAATTCATCTTTCTTCTTTATAGCATACGAATTTGAGGATCCCTGAAAATAAAACAAATCAAATATGTAAATCCGATAGTAACATTTCATGGTGAATATTAATTTTGAAATTTCATCAAGTCTCATATACGTAAGAGTTAAAAGTAATATTATAGGTCGTGTGGCTTTAACTTTATTATGAATACCAAGAAAAAAAAAGCAAACATAAGAGGAAGTCAAATCATTATTTAATTTAGTCTTTGTGAATACCATACGTAATATTAAATATATACGAATAGTTTTAGTTCAAGACAGTATTATCTTAAATAATTTGTTGTTTGAATAAAGAATCATCATTAACCTTCTGATTGCGACTTTTACTTTAAAAAATAATACTAAAATAATACCGGTTAGATTTGACAGAATAAAAGCTTATATATACTATCGAAATCGTTTTAAAAGATATAACCAATCCATTGAACAAGTTTTTATATATAGTTATTAATGTAGATTTACGTTCTCATGCAATAAAATTAATGTAAATAATTAATTGCTAGGATAATAAATCAAACTTCATATTGTCCATAAGCGAAACTGATACAATTTATGATTAGAATAACTGCACAGTATTATAAAGGACTGTAGTTATATAAAATATCTAGATCATATTTAAAATATTGAATGGTTTTTTGGTATTTTAACATTGGTTATTTATCAAAGCATTCTTTAAAATTAAGCGTTTTCGTATATAACTAGAAAAAAATTATAGAAAAACGGGCACCCTAAAGCCTAAACCATTTGAGCAGATAAAGCATAACATGCGTTTTGGAATTTGCCGCCTAATAAAAATGTAGATTTACGTTCTCATGCAATAAAATTAATGTAAATAATTAATTGCTAGGATAATAAATCAAACTTCATATTGTCCATAAGCGAAACTGATACAATTTATGATTAGAATAACTGCACAGTATTATAAAGGACTGTAGTTATATAAAATATCTAGATCATATTTAAAATTCTTTAAAATTAACCGTTTTCGTATATAACTAGAAAAAAATTATAGAAAAATGGACACCCTAAAGCCAGATAAAGCATAACATGAGCAGATAAAGCATAACATGCGTTTGGAATTTGCCGCCTAATAAAAATGTAGATTTATGTTCTCATGCAATAAAATTAATGTAAATAATTAATTGCTAGGATAATAAATCAAATTTCATATTGTCCATAAGCGAAACTGATACAGTTTATGATTAGAATAACTGCACAGTATTATAAAGGACTATACTTATAGAAAATGTGATTAAAATATAAAATATTTAGATCATAATTAGTATATTGAATGGATTTTTTGGTATTTTAAGATTTTATGAAAGCATGAAACTTTGTAATATCAATTAAATGGTATCCTATCAATTTTTTTACATATACATAGTTATTAATATATGAGCCACTCATTTCCAAACGCACCTGTTATCCACTTTCACAAAAAAAATAGATAGCGATGGCAAATGGAAGCTATTCATTGCCATTAACATCCTGAGTAAAAACATTCTTTAAAATTAATCGTATATAACTGTACAAAAAACAAAAAAGTCTTATAACGCGCGTTTGGGAATTTGTCACCTGATAAAAATGTAGATTTATGTTCTCATGCAATAAAATTATAGCAAATAATTAATTGCTAGGATAATAAATCAAATTTCATATTGTCCATAAGCGAAACTGATACAATTTATGATTAGAATAACTGCACAGTATTATAAAGGACTGTAGTGATTTAAAATGAGATTACAATATAAAATAACTAGATGATAACTAGTATTAATTGCGAGGATAATGAACCACATTTATATTATCCATAAGCGAAACTGATACAATTTATATTAATAATTACTCCACGTATTACAATGGACTTTAATTGAAATGTTTTATTACAAATAGAATAAATAGTGTACCTTAGCAGCATTGATCAACTCATCGGCTAAACACTCGGCTATTGTTTTAATGTTACGAAAGGCTGCTTCTCTAGCTCCTGTGCATAACAACCAAATGGCCTGCAATGGAAATAATGATATTAATATTAACAAATAAATATTTATGTGGTGCCATTTTGTTTCTATCAGTCATTCTTTTAAAATATAATTAATACTTAATAAGATATGGATATTTAATAGAAATTTTTTTCGTCCACAAGCATAACTAAATTTTTTATTAATTGAAAAAAATTTGTAATTAATTTGGACTGTTAAGTTATGTGGAAAGTTGTTATGGTAGAATATGTTTTATTTACTTGGTTAACACGACGAAGTGGAGAAACATCAACAGCTTGACGCCGAACAGTACCTGCACGTCCTATACGTGTGGAATCTTCACGAGGGCCTGAATTAATAATTGCACTTACAAGAATCTGAAAAAATAGATGGAATTAATTACAATAAACTGAGATATAAGAAATAAAATATTAAAATTAGATTGTTAAATGTATTTAAGTTTAAAGAAATTTGTTTCTTAAATTTCTTTTTAATGACATATCATCTGTTTTAATTTTAGTCCACATTCTACCTTTCATCAACACAAAAGATACCGATAAAAGTTTAGCATGGGACGTTAGGAATTCTGACAATAAGCAATTATAATTACCTGTAGTGGATTTTCTCCAGTCAATAAATGAATTATTTCAAAAGAATGTTTAACAATACGCACTGCCATTAACTTTTTACCATTATTACGACCTTTCATCATTAAAGAGTTTGTTAAACGTTCAACAATAGGGCATTGTGCCTTACGGAAACGTTTGGCAGCATAGCGCCCAGCTGAATGTGGCAAATAACGAGCATATTTCTCTTTAACAGCTATATAATCTTGTAATGAGATATCACCAACTGTAACATCATCACAACTCCACCTTCCAAACAATTTAATATCAGGAAGTTCAGCTGGTTGTGCAACTGGGGCCGTATCTAAAATAAGTGGTACAACTTCACCTTCTGGCTGCTCGTCAAAACTTTCTATTGGTTCAACTTCTGCCATTTTCTATAAGTATAAAACAAAATACATCATTTAGTTAATATTGCTTATGTTAATATAGTGCTCGAGCCAAGTTGACACTTATATGCAGTGTGGCTTTAACTTTATTATGAATACCCAAAAAAAAGCAAACATAAGAGGAAGTCAAGTCATTATTTGATTTAGTCTTTGTGAATACTATGTGTAATATTGAATAAATACCAATAGTTTTAGTTTAAGACAGTTTTTATCTAACTTTTAAAGAAACATTCTGAAACACGTGTAACTTCACATTCATAACCTGAATTTATTTTTATGGTATTTAAAACATTTTTCAAGTTCATTCAATTCACTAAATTTTTCATTTAAAATAAATAACCAAAATTAGTGTTTTATTTCAAACATATTTTATGCATAAATTCATACTTTATTCTTACATTTTTTTAATATTTAAGAAATCCTGGTTGCAAATCGCAATGGCGTTCGCCCAAAAAAGAACCTGTCTAAATTAGTGTTACCAATATATTAATTTTTTTAGCATCTAATAATCTAAATGATTTTAGTACTTTCTGTTGTTGGCTATTTTTAATTATTTTTCGCTAAATGAATATTAATTTCTGCCATCAGAAATTTTTATGTAGAACTTATTTAATTACATATATAATTATGATTAAAATTAATAACTTACAGTTTTTAAGTAAACCACCATTAGCACCCGTGAAATATATAAGTGATTTCATTCCGATTAATTAGTTAATCAATAATCGATATTTTGTATTTTATTAGTTTAATCGATTAAATTGTAAAAATTTTCACGATTATCTCTAATACAACAAATAAAACGAATTAAATATGTATTGATAATATTATCATGAATAATGATATTAATATGTTTGCTTCTGTACAAAAGATTATTTACATATGGAGAAAATAGTATAATACAACAAGAAGTATGAATTGTTGGTAAAAAAATCGACTAACCCATTATTCTAAATTCGATTAATTTGAACTCTGGCGGGGCTGGTTTGTGCAGCTCCGACTAAGTGTGAACAATGCATTGGCGCATGCTAAAGCTAAAATACAATTGCGGTGTTAGCACTTAATGTTTATTACTTTTGCTGGGTTGTGGCCAAACTTGTGTAAATCGATAATTTTCATTGAAAACGTCAAGTTTCCAGTTATTTAATTTTTTCCTTTTATTAAATCTCCAGATATTTATATAAATAAACATATGTTATATTCTTACAGTTTGCACACAATGCATTCTTGTTTAAAATTATGAAAATATAATTTTCAAAATATGAGAGAATTGAGACAATTCGCAACGTGTCCTGATTTCTGACAGCTGGGTTTTTGTTTGCAACATACCGGACCGGTGGAATATATAATATTCAGAATTTAGATGGCTATTTAGTTAATTACATCTTTTTTCTTGAACTAATTAATAATTGAAGTTAATTAATAATTATGGAGTCAAAGCTGCAACGGTATGAGAAAATTGATTTTCTTGGAGAAGGACAGGTAATGTACAAATTAAATACAATACTCATCAATTGTAGACGTAGACTTTTTGTTGCAGTTTGCTACAGTTTACAAAGCTCGCGACACAGAAAACGATAAAATAGTTGCTGTTAAAAAAATTAAAATTGGTAGTCGTGAAGAAGCCCAAGATGGTATAAATAGAACGGCTTTGCGAGAAATAAAACTATTACATGAATTACAACATGAAAATGTAATTGGATTGTTAGATGTTTTTGGTTACAAATCAAATGTCTCACTTGTTTTTGATTTTATGGACACTGATCTAGAAATTATTATAAGAGATCCAAAAATTATTCTAACCCAAGCTAATATTAAAGCATATATGGTTATGACATTACAAGGCCTTGAATATTTACATATTAATTGGATTTTGCATAGAGATTTAAAACCTAATAATTTACTAGTCGATTATAATGGAATATTAAAAATTGGTGATTTTGGTTTGGCAAAATTTTTCGGTTCACCAAATAGAATATACACTCACCAAGTCGTTACACGTTGGTATCGATCACCCGAACTTTTGTTTGGTGCGAGGCAATATGGAACGGGGGTCGATATTTGGGCAGTAGGATGTATATTAGCTGAATTGTTACTAAGAGTACCATTTTTACCTGGTGAAAGCGATTTAGATCAATTAACTAAAATATTTCAAGCTCTAGGGACACCCACTGATGATACATGGTCTGGTGTTAAACTGTTACCCGATTATATGCAATTTAAACAATTTCCTGGTACACCATTACAACATATATTTACAGCAGCACCAGATGATTTATTAGACTTAGCTGAAAAATTATTAGCAATTTGCCCCCTCAATAGATGTTCTTGTACAGAAGCTTTAGAGATGCCATATTTCACAAATAAACCAACACCTACTATTGGTCATAGACTACCAATGCCAACTTCTTTAACACAAAAAGTTGCCGAAGAAAAACCAAGCTTAAAACGGAAGTTAATTGAGTCAATTGAAGGTGGTGGAGGAGGAACCTTGCCGAAAAAATTACAGTTTTAAGACATGATTTATGATCTTACAAATTTTATAACCTAATTAATATTGGTAATAAAATAAGTATTAATTACTTTTATAAATAAAATATTCTTTGATATACAGTATTAAAAATCTTTTAATTATTAATATACTTAATTACATAAATTTTCTGTAGACTGTTAGGAGGAAATAAATATTAT
This sequence comes from Empis livida, assembly GCA_963932195.1. Lineage (NCBI taxonomy): Eukaryota > Metazoa > Arthropoda > Insecta > Diptera > Empididae > Empis > Empis livida. The sequence continues at coordinate 6,650,109 of OZ010648.1, forward strand.
GAACCTCATTTATTTAAAATATATAGAGAAAACATTTTTTTCTGAAATTTAACATGTTTTTATTTCAACAATTTTTATCATATTACAGATTTGACTATCAATAAAAAATTATAAAATATATTGAAAAGAACTAACAACTAACAATATATTAATAAAAAAAAATGTATAACATTTAAGATTAAAGTATTTTTGAAATAGTTGAAATAAATTTTATATTTTTACTAAAAACAATTTTAATCCTTTCTTTATTTAAACTAAATACAAAAAAAAAAGTTATAACGACTTTTTTTCTTTAAAAGTTTTGATTATGCCTGTTCAAAATCAAATTTATAAATAAAAGATGTAAAAAATATACTTTATTATAAAAACAGTTTTAATTCTATTTAAATTTCACTTTTAAGTTTAATTCTTTTCCATATTTTTGTTACACACAGCGGATGTCCACATCTAAAAATTGTTAAACTAACTTATTGAGAAGAACATCTTATATGAAATTTTAAAAAAAATTACGCAATTCAATTTGTGAACCTAATAATTCATTTTTCAATAAAAAATCCGAAATATTTTAATAGTAGTGGCTTTATATAAATATTTTTAAATACGTTTTATACGCAGAATTTATTCGATAAATTAACTCAATTATTTAGCTTGGAAATATTATTGAATTTTATTTTTTTTATTAGAAATTAAATTTATTTAATTTCTAAATAAACTTTCATATTTACAAAATATCATATTACATTTCTAATTGTATTTAATATATCTTTGATTACTTCTATATATTTCATATAGTTTATGAAAAGAGAGAACAGAAGAATTAATTTTTTTTAGTAATTTTTTAGATTTTTAAGATTTACAAATACACAAAGTATACTTGGGAAAGAGAATTAAAAAAATTAGATATAGAAAGGAATTATTCCAAAATCATTTTGAAACGTTTTGTAAATATGAAATGATTTTTTTTTAAATTGAAATAATGAAATAATACTATAATTAATTATATTAGTCTGAATGTGTATAGAATAATGATTATATTAAATATGTGTTATGAAATAGAACTAATTATTTAGATTGATTTATTAAGTAATCTTGAAATTATTTATTTTTCTTAGGCACAGAAATATCACATTAAAATAATATAAAAAAAAAAGAGAAAAAACATACAATTATTTACTAAAACGAAATACTTTTAAAAATTGTTATCTTTAAATTTAAATATTGCTATTAAATTTAAATCTACATTCTACATAATTTGCGAACTATATTTATTTTATATATTTCTTCACTAAATGAAATTTCTTGTTCTACTGATCAGTATAAAACGTATATTGTTTTAAACCTTATAAAAACAGTTTTATTTTAGAAATAATTACAAAATATTTAAAATATAAATAAAGCAATCTCTGCATTACAGACTATAAAGTTAAAGCTATAATACTTAAAATACATAACAAGAAGTATAAAACAATTACATCTTTTTGCATTCCTATACCTCACTTATTTACAACAGCTATCATAAATTAATCCACTTTTATAAGTTAAATATAGTCAGAAAAAAGATTTTTTATTGATATGATTAACCATATTTTCTGAGTTTATATGAAGCTCAATCTTACCATTACCGATAGAAACATGTAACCAAATTTAAAACTCAAAACAGCAGATTATGCTTATTTTAATTTGAATAACGCAAAATGTGTGGTGGGCTTTCATAAAAATAATTTGTATGAAAATTTTTCAAATTTCCTCGAAAAATATAAAAAATTATTGACAATCTAGATTGCGCAAATTGTTGCAATGAATTCTAAATAATTTTAGTATACTATAATTTTTCTTAATTTGTTATTATTAAAAAGCGTATTTAAATTTTATAAATTTATTTTTTTTTTCTCAAAAAACCACAGTTATGCAAAATAAAGATTGAAAAAAGTAAAATAACTTAATAAGTAAATATTAACTTAAAGTGTTTTGAACGGAAAATAATTCAAATTATAATTTATTTACTGCATTAAAAAAATTTACAAGCGTACATGTGCTCTTTTCGTGTATACTTTTATAATTTAGATACTGTTATTTTGATTTTTCCTATAATTTCTTTTATAAGAAACTTAAATTGAAATCATTTCAATACAAAAATAGTTTTATATAGAAGATAACTTAAAATGGAATACTATATTTAATTAAACTATGCTTATATTTCCGTTATTATGAAATTCTTTGATTCTTGTGACAAATTAAGCCTTTGGCTTGAGTTTATTTAGAAGAAAAAAAAAACTAAAAAAAACTTAATCTAAACGTTAAAAATAAAAAAAAAATGTTAAGTATAATTATTTTTAGTTTTTTTAATAGTTAATAAAAATGAACTAAAATGGGGCAGAGTTTTAAACAAAGTATAAATATTAGGTATTTATTTTTGTATGTAATTATTGAAATTATATATTAAACTTTTTTCTTAAATTAAGTGTTCCACATTAATTTGTTACAAAACTATAAATAACTTAAGTATAAATCACATCATATAAATAAACAAAAAAATTCAATTCAACATTATTTTAAGTTTTTCAAATAAATTAATAATAATTTGGACTAAAACAAAAAAAATACATCAACTGTAATATTATAAATATAGAACCACTGCCATAAGTTAATACTTAAGTTTAAAACGAATATGAAACCATTCTATAAATTAATTGTGTCTAAATCTTGACAAGGCGCTCGTGGACTTATATCTCCATCATTTGAACTATTTCCAGGTACAGCAGAATTCGTTTTATTTTCACCATTAGCAGTGTGTAATTTTTTACTACCTAATCCAAGTGGAAATGCAAATTCTTGAGGTAATTTCCGCATAATTTTACCTGAAGTAATAAGACGACCAAAACCTTCCTGTTTTTGTTTTTAAATTACAAATATATAAAAAAAAAACTTCTAAACTGCATTTAGTTTGTTTAAGTGAAATGTTAGTTATACCTGATGTGCAAAAGCATACCCGGACCTTAATGATCTTCGAGCACGTCTTGCTGATGGTGTTCGAAGTACATCATTACTTTGTCTTGACCTGAGTTGAGCAGCTCTCTGTTTTAAGCGTATCTATAAAAAAAATATAAGAAAATAATATAATGACTGCATAAATGAAAATACGCATAAATTATATGAAATTTACTTTATCTGACAAACTAGGATGAACATCGACCAAATAAAATCTAGATGCTAATACCGGAACCATTAATACAATAACAGTTATTACAGTTGTAAACCAAAAAGTAGCTTCTTTCATTGCTTGTGTCAATGAACCAACATATGGTCCACCCACAACATAATTGTAAAAATAGTCTAAAACAAAATAACATAATAAACTGCCCCATATCATAATATGGTTAAAAATGGTCCAATAAGATGTATCAAGTGCAATCTTAAAATAATACATTTATATTTAATTAAGCAAACTTGTATGCAAGAAAATAAAAGTATATACTTGGGCAGTGTTATCTAGAATCAGTATTGTAGCTACTACTGATCCCAATGTCATATGATCACTTAAAATATATCCATTTGGCGATGTTCCATCTTTATATGTACCTGTAAATAAAATATTTAGTTCTTGTTGTTTTTTTTATTCAATTTCAATCCACTTCACTCAATTTAATTTCACTTCACTTAATTTGATTAGTCGATAAAATTATTTTAATCTTGTTTTAGAAATATCTAACCAATTTAATTAAACTTAATAATTAATATACACAATGAAGTTCTATGAAACTATATATATAGCTTACCATATGGAATTAAAAATAGCACCATTGAACTAAAGACACCATGTAAAACACTTCGAATAAATTCAGTTGTGTTGAATAAAGAATTTTTTAATCCTGGCGTATATAACTTTGGATATTGTATACTATGTTTATCTGAAACATCTTGTTCAAATACACCAAGTGCTAATACAGGTAATGAAGTATAAAATAAATTATATACAGATATAAACATAGGATCGAAAACAGTCTGAAAAATAATTAACATTTCATAAATTTCTGTTGATTTAAATTCTGTTGATTTAAATTCTAACAGAAATGTAGAGACAAAAATTGTATGTATTTTTTTAAAATTCTTACATTGCCTTAAATAAATAAATAAAAGTAATATAAATAAACAAAATTTCATCTTACCTGAGCACTGAAACCGCAAAAAAAGGCATACCAAAAATGACATAATGTAAAGGCAAAATTCTTATAAAAAAAATATCGTAAAAATTTGCACATTCTGTAATATGACCATCGACCATGTACTAGTAAAAGTCTTTCTAAATATTTAAATTGGGCTATTGAATAATCACTTGCAAGAACAGCCTGCAGACCTTCTTGACCAGAAATCCCAACACCAATATGTGCAGCTAAAATTAATGCAAATTTTGTAATATTAATACAAATCAAACAACAAAATATAATTACCTTTGATCATTGAAACATCATTAGCGCCGTCTCCAATCGCAAGTGTAACTGCATGTTTGGCACGTTTAATAAGTTCAACGACAAGTGCTTTCTGTAATGGCGTCACTCTGCAACAAATTACTGCTTTACATTGAGAAGCAATATCTAAAAATCTACAAAAAAAATGAAAGTATTTTTTATTATTTAATTTATTTGATTTTTTTTACATTTAATAATTATTTAAAATTATCTTTTACCTATTTTCTAATGTCGGTGTTAAACAGTGAACTAGAGAGTGTCCATTCACAACAATTGCGAATCCTGTATGATCTTCAATTTCATTAACAGAACTTCCATCTTTAGAACCTTTTTCAACATTATCGAATATTTCATTACACTCAGCACTGTTTATATTTTTTAAAAAAATATTAAAATATGATATTTATGAAAAATATTATAAGTTATAAAATATAATAAAAAATAATTAAGAAGAGTTAAATGAAAGCAGAAATGAGTTAAAATAATAGTGAATGCTACAGTGGAATGGTTAATAAATTTAATTCAAATATTTATTTTAAAAATAATACTTAGAATAAATTTATTTTAAATATAATCCATAATTTTATTTATTTTAAACCCAATTAAATATTAAATACTACAAACATAAAAATACAAAATGATTTGAATTTTTAACACAAACAAAAGTAATTTCTATGACGATTTTTTTTTGTTCCAAATAAAATATAATAAAATATATGATATCTAAATTAGCATGCTTAATCATTTACAAAAAGCAATGAGATATTTTTTTAAATAAATATTTTGCAGGCAAATAAAAAATATAAAAACAAATAAAACCAAAATATTTTATAATTTATGAATAATTAGTTATATATAAATATAAAATATTTTACATAGAAAGTACTTATAGTTTCGGGCGAAACAAGCAGCAATCGAGGGACTCCCTTAAATAAATATTATTTACATTATGCAACTAAATATCCTTAAATAGAAATTATGATTTATGTAATTGATAATAATTTCGCGGAAACCTTTAAAAAAAAATTTTTTTTAAGCAGACATTGACAATGGTTGTATTATATTTACAAAAGTTTATTTTTTGTTCATAAATATTTGGAAAGATCTTTGGAGAATTTTAAAGTGGCATTACGAATATCGATAATATTGTAATTACAGTGTATTTTGTACATTATTAAATTTTACTTAATTCTTATTAAAAATGTCTAATATTATAAGATTATTAAGAGTTTTAATTTAATATTATTTGAATTTAGTTCGATTAATTAGTGAAATTAACTCAATAGTTTATGTTGTTAAGAAAAAACTAATGTAAAGTAGTAACAAAACAAAATATCAATTAATAAACTAAATATTTAAGTAAAAAATAAAATGATATTTTCTTCACTTTTATTTCGGTACCGTTTTCCAGTAAAAGAAAAAATACGGAATCCTTGTCAGAAAAGTTAACTGACCCCTATCAATTGTGGATTAACGAATGTAGAAAGACTAGTAAACCATAGCATGTCTAATGAAAACATAAAAAAATACATTCAGAATCAGTTTTTGATTCGAAAAAATTAAAAAACTATTTAAAATTTCTACTTGGAGAAAAAAACATAATACAATTAAAACATTTGATAATTTCATTAAGTTTTGGCGAAAATTTAGACTTAAAATTTTGGTTGAAAGTTGGTTTTCAATAGTTGTATCGAATGATATATAAATTTCTAATATCAGGACCATAATATTTTGTTAACTAACTTTGTAATTCTATAAATTATTCTACATTAAATTTTATATAAATTTATTTTGTAATAATCAATTATAAATTTTGGTTATTTATTAGTGTTTTCCGTTTGATTCTTAAGCTGAATTTAATGTTACACGTATAAATATAATATTAGTTACTTTAGTATAGAGATTTTTTCCTTTTAAAACTATTTTTTTGTATCATAATCTAGTATAAAAATAAAATTATAAAGATTTTAAATTATATACGTATGAAATGGAAAAAAAACCCACAAAACAAGATAATAAATTATTAAAAAACTAAAACATAATTTAGAAAGGTTCTTACGTGTAATATAACTTTATTTAGTTACAAATGGAAGTAAGACATTCAATTCTATTTTTTTGTATATTTAAAGTAGCCTAGTATAAAATTGTTACTAATTTACTAATAAAATATACAAAAATTTCGAAAAATGAGTGCTTGGTATAATTTTACTTTAGGATAGATATTGTAACTAATTTGTATTAAATCTCTTTAAAAAAACGGTTTAATTTTAAGTGGAATTATACTGGTTTTAATAATATGTATGAAAAGAATTGTAAGTGAAATTGATTACGATCCCTCTACCTGTCTGGTTCGCCCTTATTATGCTTAATTGAATCCCACCTAAAAGTTACTACTGATATTGCAGGTGGATTTCTAGATTTAGAGTTCATCACAGGAGTTGCTTCGTCTAAATTCGTCCCATTAAGATTAATATTTACTGTTGAATCAATAGCTTCAAATAAAATTAATGGTAGTACTATATAATAGGCGTTTTTAAATCGCTCACCATTCGGATGAAAAGTATTCACTATTTTTATAGATTCCTTGAATTTTTTTAATTGTTTGTCTACTTCTTCTAGTGTACTTCCATCTACTACAAAAACATCGGCTAAATCGTCTGTTAACAGTTGACAAGAATAGCCTATATTTATTGCTGTTTCTATTTATTTAAATGGATAGATTAAATTTTTGCATAATATTCTGGTATATATTTATTAACCTTGCTTATCACCCGTGAGTACCCAAATTTTAATACCAGCTGTTTGTAAATTAGCTATGGCTTGTGGTACACCATCTTGAAGTTTATCTTCAATAGCAGTTACGCCAACTAATTGCATGTCACATTCAATTTCTTCATAAATAGCACCTAATTTATCCTCACGGCCATCTAAAGATAGTGCTGCTTCTTGTTGTTTAGCTCTCCAAGAATAAAAAAAATCTTCATCTAAATAACGTTCAGCTAAGACTAGCGTTCGTAATCCCTCACCAGCAAATTTCTAAAAAAAATACATACATATATAAATATTTCTTAAACAACTCTTATCACTTACATTTAAATGCTCTTGAGTGCGAGCTTTGATGTCATATTGACTAGAATTTAATCTATCATAAATCACATTGTCAGCTCCTTTACAAAATAGAATGATTTTATCACCACGCCGCAATATGACCGACATTCTTTTACGTACGTTATTAAAATCTAATATATTTAATAACTCATATTCCTAAAATAAAAATATGTAATAATATTAATATTCGTCCTTTATATATAAATATAATTATAAAAAACAAAGTGGAAATTACTTCTGTGCGACCCATAACTTCAATTGTAATACTGTTAGGTGTTCGGGACTTAAATACAAAACCAAAATTTCGTGCTGCAGAAACTAAAGCAGATTCATCAGGACTTTGAGCCTGATATTCAAGTCTAATATTATAGTATAAAATTATATGTAGTTGTTACATTTTTATAAATAAAAGAGCAAGGTTTAAAATATGTACCTTCCATCTACATATTCCGGCATCACAGTATGACACAATGCAAGTAGTCGAAAGAAATTGTGTGCATGTTCTTGATCTGCCTTAATTGCGTCCAGCAAACTTCGATCATACCATTTAAAGTCTGGTTCATATTCCGGATTAAAAGAAAAATCAATTGGTTCTATTGCCTATAAAAAAGATTAAATTTAGTTTTTTGTGTATATTTACTAATTACATTAACCAAATTATTTGTTAAATAACATTTAAAAGCATTTAAATAATATATCCAAGTAAAAAGCTTATCAAAAATACTGGTGTATATAATAGAAAGTGATATAAATATCATTTGGAACGTAATATTTTATTAATTAAAATGCCTTATAATTCTGCAAAATATTCTACTTTGGTATTTGTATAATCAGTAAACATAGTGTGGAATACCAAAATTTTAATTCTAAATATTCGGAAGACTTGAATATGTGTTAAGTTATTTTTAATTAAATTATATTTTTTTGCTGTTGTATATGTTATTAAATAAAGAGTTTAATTACAATTCATTAATTTTAATATTTTATAATAATGTATTTAAATAATTTTAAATTTAAATAATATAAATTTATTTTGTAATAATTTTTTTTAATCAATTTTAAATATTAGCTATTTATTATTTATAAGAGCGCAAAACTAAAATGAAATTAAATTAAGGAAAAAAAAAATTGCTGTTTTTTTTCTAAATTAAAAAAACAAACCAAAAAATAAGCATGCATACGTGCACTTTTTGGTGAGTCCCATTAGGAAAAGTGTAAGTGTTGGTGGAGAAGCTACCATGGCAATTGTTTTTATATGTATTAGTATTTTTATGCAGAGGATTAGCATTTGATGGTAAACTATGCCGCTTTGAAACGTAATCATCATATTTTACACATTTTTTAATACTATCCGAACACGATGTTACCACTACGTCTGTTTTTGGTAAATTACCATGAGATGCATCATCAATTTTTGTAAATAATATTGTAGTAGATGTATTTCTTTTGGTGTTTGTGTTGTTGTTGATGCTAATATTTTTCTGGTTAACATGGAAGTAAAATATTAAAGAAAAAAAAACCAACAAAAAAACACAAAAAAATAACACAATAACGTGAAAAAAATTGATTTTTTTTTAGATAAATGTGCATGATATAGGATTTTGATAGCTAAAAATAAATTTAATTTCGTTATATGTAAATAAATTGAAATGGAATTTAGTATAACAGCAAATAAATAAATTATTAATTTAGGTATAATTCTAATTTTCAACTTTAAAATATTTTTGTTCATTTATAATAGAAATTAAATTCTTTCATTGGAGCACTGTTAGATACTCTATAGTCAATATTAAATTAAAATTAATATGAATAATTTTTTCTAATTTTAAATTTTAATTAAAACAACATTCGGTAAATATAAGTGGAAAAAGAAATCTGATTCAAATAGCAATAGTGTTAGACATACTTTAGGGACCTTTATTTCTCAGATATTTTGGTAACAATAAACACAATTCTTCACATTATAAAGAGCTAAACAATTGTGCAACGCTGCGAGGATGTAAATTGTGTTACATTGATTTCGAGAAAGCTTTTAATTGAGTCCAACAGAACAAATTGATCTTAAAAACAAAGAACTAGATGATAAGGATATTACGCTGATCGACAATCTTTAAATAGGAATTGTCCAAAAACCACGTTACATTTAATATACAGATAAAAATAGGGGTGAGACAGGGGTGCATTTTGTCTGTGCTGCTGTTCAACGCACATTCAAAGGAAATCTTTAAAGAAACAATCAGTAATAAAACTTAATGGAAAAATATTAAACAATATAAAATATACAGATGATGCTGCCTTATTAGTCATGAACTTAACTAATTTACAGAAAAAGCTGTAAAAAATCTTGTAAAAAATTCGGACTGTCTATTAATATTAAGAAAACGAAATATATTTGTTTCAACAAAGAAGTAATGTCAAACCAGAGTGTAAAACTAGAATCAAGTAGTAGAAATAGTCAAAAGAGTCAAATATCTTGACACTGTAATCAACTGTAATATTGGATTCAGAAGCATAAATAAGTTAGAGGCGGTTTAAATATTTCTACGAAATTGAAACAACTAAAATGATCATATAGAGTAGAAAGTTGCACTTTAAGGATATGTGATTTGTGTGAAATTGATTGCTTTGAAGTTTGAACATATAGAACAAGCATGGCCAAACTTTTCTTCTGACGGGCCATTATCAAATTAGCAAATTACTCGCGGGCTAATAAAATGTGAAATAAAGTTAATTTAAATTTTTAGTAATAAAATAAGCAAAATTAAATAGAAAATCTTTATTTAATGCGATAAATGTACTTGTTTACAATTACTGCTTAATTTTTCAATATCTGGATCAAAATTACTTGTTGAAATTTTTAGTATTGCATACAAATGTTCATCACTTAGCCGAGATCTTGATGGATTTTTATTTTGGTTCATTACAGAGAACGTTTGTTCGCAAATATATGTTGATCCAAATATAACCAACATTTTTTTTGCCAGATTTCGAAGATTTAAGTATTTTTTTTTATTTAAAAGACGATAAAAATTTTGTAAGTTGTCAGTTTGTTGATTTTTTGTTCCAAGTTCCGAAATTTTATTTCTTTAGTTCCAAATTTTTATTTTCCTTTTTTCCCCCAAGTTTCAGTTTCAATTTCCAAGTTCAATATTGATGCAATTCAAAAAACGCTCTCAGTGAGTTTTAATGTTTTTTCTATAAATTTTACTAGAATTTTTAGAAAATACATGCATTTTTTTTTTTTTTTTTGCAAAGTAAGAACCCCATATTTTTTTAAAGAATTTTTATTAGACATAGCGGGCCATACACACTATGTTTTTTATTTTACACGGCGGGCCATACAAAATATGTTAGCGGGCCGTATACGGCCCGCGGGCCGTAGTTTGGTCATACTTGATATAGAAAAATATTAAAGATTATGTTTCGAATGTAAAAGTGTTGAAAAGAATGAACAACAAACTGTTATTGATTAGTTCAATAAAAGAAAAAAAAACTTTGTTATCTTGGTCACATTATTGGAAACGAGAAATATAGAAACCTACAATTAGCAATTTAAGATAAAATCATAGGTAGAGGAAGCAGAGGTCGGAGACGCTTGTCATGGTTGAAGTGGTTCAGCATGTCAACTCATAATGTTCTAAGTGCAGTCGCTTCAAAAAGCACAATTTATTCAATGATGCCTAATATCCGCAATGGATAGACACCGTAAAAAGAAGAGTGTAGATAACCGGACACCAAGATATCGAAAATATATTATCTGCCAATCGATTGTTTGACTAAGAAAATATCCTGCTCAGTAAAAGACAGTGATTTTTTAAATGATCGAAAGTTCATTGATAGCTCAATTACCACCCCTGATATCGCGATGGTAATTTTAAGCTAACCTAATTTAAACTTAATCTAATTCTTAGCTCATTAAAAAAAGATAATGAAAACTAGACAATAATTTAAGAAATATAAAAAATTATAATAAAATTAATTACAAATATAGAAAACTAATTTCGCAGATTTTATAATTTATTATAATATGTATTAGAAAAATTATTAAGTCATGGAAAAAAATAATTAAACATTTATGTTTTCCGTATTGCAATTTTATAAAAATAAATTCACAAAAAACTTTGTACGATAGAAATTAATATTGAAGGTGTGAAAAGCTATAAGCTTTAAGAATTTTATTTAATTTACAAATACGGTATACAAAAAATATTTTTTCATTTTAGTTCAACAATTTTAAATCTCAATTTAAAAATGTTGAAGTAAAATGAAAAAATGATCAAATGTTGAAATAAAATGAAAACTAATTACTATTTTGTTTGTAATATGAAACTAAAAAATAATGTGATGTGCATGAGTGGTAAAATTTTTTTAAAATAAATTAAGTAGTGTAAAAGTATTATATTTATTTGAATTCTTTAAAGAAAAAAAAGAAAAATATAATATTGAATTAATTAAATAACAAAAATACAATGAACTTACGTCACTAATTTCTACTACTTCGCCAGTTCTTAAATCAATAACATCACCAAAAGAACGTCCGTTTATGCTGCATTTATTAAAAGTCATAATATTTTGCGTTAAAGTTCCCGTTTTATCCGAAAATATATATTGAATTTGACCTAGTTCTTCATTTAATGTTGTTGTTCTCGCCTTAGCGTGCGTTTTAGTTTTCTCGTAATACATTTTGTCATCCCAATTGATTAAAAATGATTGGGCAAAACGTATAACCTACAATTAAATTTTTTCATTATATACATTTTTTTTTTTTTAAATAATATTTACCTCTACTGAAACGTAGAGAGATATTGGCACAACTGTGTTTAAAACGATTGCATAAGAAAAAAATACTAGCAAACCAATTACGGTAGCACCTTGTGTAGTGCCATTGGGGATAATATCCTCCCACGGCAAATATACCTAAAATATAATTAATGTACTAATATTATATTTCACTAATAAGAAAGTACTCGAACTAAATTATTTAAAAAATATACGTTTTGGTTTCGTATTATGAACTTACTTGAAAATGCTGACCGACCAGACCTTCCCAAATAGCGCAAGCGACTGTACAAAATGCACATATTGATAAAAGAAAAAATACAATCTAAAAGAAAAATAATTAATATTTTAAAAACATTAATAATTATAGTAAAAGTATATCCTTACACCAATAATTATAAAATTTAATAGCCTATCGATACTCGTGCTTTTGAATTGAGTTTTTCCTGAATTTTGCATTAATTTTGTGTCTTTTCCGGCAAACACAACAAGACCGTAGCACCATTGTGTATTTCTTAAAACACATCCTCTTAAAAGAATTCTATCATTATCTAAAGAAAATCTTTGATTGTTCCAAATAAGGGTACCTAAAAGAATCGAAAATAATTTATTTCTATAATGGGATTAAATAAATTAAGTTAATACCATCAAATTTATTAAGTAAATTATTGGGACGTTCACAAATGATTTCACCATTAAAGTGACATAAAAGATCATTTTGTTGTCCCATTTCAGCTGTTTCAGATAAACATTGTTTTGATTTTAAATTTGTTTCACCATCTAATTCTGCTGTTTCTATGAAACACAAACCATTTGGTTCACTACTTGAAAGGAGAAGAATATCAGCTGCAACAAATTGATTATTTTCCATACGAATAACATCTCCAACCTAGAAAAATATTTTAAAAAATATAATAAAATTTTGGTATAATAAATAATCAATAATAAATTGAAATATTTCCCTTGAAAAACTTGAAACAATAAAATATCAAATATTAATAAATTAAATATTAAATTTTAATAATTTAGAGAAAATTTGCTTACTTGTACACCTGACCACTTTTCATCGACCAATTTTCCATTACGGAAGGTTTTAGATCGTCTATTATTCACCTGGGAATCGGACAAATGGCGTTGCTGTATAAGAAATTAGAATAAATTTAAACTTTTTAGTTAAAATAGTAAAACACTATTATAGCCTAGTTTTTTTTTTAAATATATATTTTATAATATAGTACTTATAACCTTGTTATTTTATTTAATAAAATTATAAATTATACAAATGACAAAATAATTAGTTCTTATAATATATTTTGCAAAATATCTTATAAAAATTGCACCCTAAATATTAGTACTACTTTATAGGATTGCTCACGTCAACTATACATTTCTGAAAGTAGATCCACTTAAATCACTTTTAATTAATTTGTTTTTAGAAATTTTATTCAAATTACAAATTATTTTAAATGATGAACTGTATTATTCAATATAAATTAAATCAATGAAAATGCATATTGGCAAAATTACCTTAATAAAATAAGTAAACTGTGTAACTATAATTTCGAAAATTTCATAAATTTTTCGATTTAGTTATATATAGCATTTACATGGCTAAAAAATTTAAAGAACCAATTATTACAAATTGCCCAAAAATCAAAAAAGGTAATTAATTTTTCATAAAATTATATTAAAGTAGATTTTATTTACCATTCCGAAAAGCAAAGAGCAAACAACTTAGGGAAATTAGGAAAAATATATATTAAAAACAAATTGCCCAAAGAAATAATTTAATGTTTTTTCGACATTTAAAATAAAAAATAACAAATTAAATATAACACAATAATTAATAAAATGGCTTAATTTTAAAACATTATTTTATATAAATTATATTAGAATCAAATAAAATAATTACTCCTAATAAAATTTTTAAAACCTCAGAAAAGGTAAATTTGATAATGGATTAAAAATTTCTTTCATAATGGATTAAAATTTTTTATATACATAAATATATGATCATTTTTTTAAATTATACTTACGATATCATCATAAGCATCTTTGACAGCAGTTAACGCTAGGACTCCAATTAATGGTATCGCTGTTGTGATTGGTGTTAACGATGATATGGCCGGAATTAATTGCAATACCAATAGGCACAAAAAATAAAAATTGGCAAGTCGTTGAAATTGTTCCAATAAATTTAAAGGCAAAAATGTTAATAATGAATACTTGGACGTTTTGATATAATTGTTCTGAAAAAATAACAATTAAAATTTTTATTTTTATTTTTATTTTTAAATTAATTCTAGGTTGGTACATTGTATTACCAATAGTTACTTCTATTAATAAATAATTGTTTATAACTATTAATTAAAAATTATCTAAATTATTTAGTTTTATTGTAATGTACAGTTGCAAAAAAAAAATATGTTTCTTATTTTTTAATATGAGTAACAATTTTAATCTTGTAGCTTGAAACTTGAATAAGCAAATATTTATGCAACTATACATATTTAAAATTTTATGATTCATTGAATTTATGGCAAAGTTATAACAAATATACTTTTGATTTAAGTATGTGGAGTTGCTTACATAGAAAAAAACTGTATATTATAAGAATTTCATAGATAATATTATTTAATTCAACTTACAGCATATTTGAATTGCGCATTGAATTCTTTGTCATTAGCTCGTATTCTTCGTTCATTTTCTATAAAATAAAATGTTATATAAAACAGTATCGATATTATTTTAACAAATATTCTTAAATTAATAAACTCCAATTTTGCCGTTAATATAATTAAATTTATTAATATTACCAGAAAAATAATAAGAACTGCGCCTTCTTGTTTGATTTCCTTTAACTGTTGTCCGTTTTTCAATATTCCAATCACTACTATTTATTGGTCCTCTTCGAATACCTAAAATGCCTAAGACAGACAATAATGATTCCTTTATTCCATTTTGTTGCCATGTATCTTCATAATTGCCATTCGTTTCTACATTTTGTATAATTTCACTACTATCAACTAATATAACACCATCACTTAATCGATGAATATCAATTTGATGCGTATTAGGATCAATTGGATTATTTTTATCATCAGATTTTTCTATTTGAAAGTATACATTGGGTTCAGATCTCTGTAAGTTATGATTAATACTACTACAAGGTTCATTTTTTGAATTAGTTATTGGAGCTGTTAAACTATATGAACTGGCACAATTATCACTATTATGACAGTTTGAACGCGATTTTATTGTATTCAAATCTTTTTTACGTTTTTCTTTTTCTGATACGTATATAATATTATCTGATTTTTTATTAGAATCATCATCTGATTCATTTAAAATATCCAGTACTTGTAGTTCAAGAGAATCTGGGTTTTTTTTTCCACTTTGCATTTCACAAATATATTTTATAGAATCATTATATAAATTTATAACTAGATTTCTTTTTTAAAATGTGTTTTTTATACTTTTTTATCACAATGCTTTTAAATTTTTGAACATTTAAAAAAATTTAGTATATTGCTGACATATTCAAACAGGTAAGTAAAATTACTTTCATGAATTAAGAAATTATTATAAACGAAGTTAATAAATTGTGTTTATAGAATATTCACAGCAACATTAAATAATTTTGTTAAAATATATTTGAAATTAACCAGTTTTCCGTCATTTATAAAATATTTAATACAACATTTGTTTTATTTTTTCTATTATTTATTATAAATTTATGTAATTAACTCAAAATATTTTTATCAACATATTATTATTTTAGTTTTTATAGCCAATATCACCCAGAATATAACTATATTTCTTAGTGTATAAGACCATAATTACTTTTGGAAATTTGATCTCACAAAAAACTATAAGTATAAGATAAAATAATTACAGTCGATTTAATAGAAATATTCAAAATTCTGATATTGTATAAATTTATTCGATCACCATAACTTTATGTTGGAATAATAAGTGATAATTATATATGAAATAAAATTTATTTGTTTACAAGTTTACCAAATAATACACTAATACTACATTACAAAAACAATTAGTGTGTTGTTAGCTTGGTAACTTAAAATCAAAGAAAAAAAAATTCATCATTTAATTTAATTTAATAGAATTTATTATAGTTTATTAATTCTTAATGACTCTTATAAAAATGTTATTAAACTATAGGGACCTAAAATTTTATCATTCGTTAGTTTAATATATACACTTTCAATTAAAATATTATTATGTTTTATAAATTATCTTGATATTTTTTCTAGTTTTGAGTTGTTAAAATATACATAATAATTTAGAAATAATTATTTGAAGTAAGCACACGAAATGACCTCATAGACAACTATTATTAATGAAAAATCAATAATCAGCGCGCGGCAGATTTCTTCTTTTTCCTATCAAATATTATTTTAAATTGTTTTAACAAAATTAAAAAATATTGGCAAATAATGTAAGTGTTATTTATGTAAATTCATAACTTAAAAAAATAATTTAAATTTAAATTACATAATATATTAAATGTTTTAAATGAAATTAAAAATTAGCTAATAACATTTTACGATAAAATTTAACATTACTTTACACGGAAAAATTAAATTAAAGATTTTAAATAATTCCGATAGAATTTTATTCCTTTTTTTTCCAATTTTTTTTCCTAATGTTTTTCATATTAATGGATTCCTTATTTCATTTTAATAATATAATTTAAAATTTGTATTTGGATTATAGATTTTTTTTTACAAAATTTTATTAACTAAAGTAAACTTTTCAATTGATTTTCATATCACATTTAAGAAATACAAAAAAAAAATGAAAAGAAAATGTCAACTCATATTCAACTAACACTCAATTTGACAGCAATGAAAATAAAAATGGCAAACAACGAGTACTTTCCTTCCAACTGTTTTGAGGAAAATTTAATTTCCTTTTTATTTTCGTACAGCGGTTTTATAGGGAAATTTGAATTTGAACAAATGGAAACTTGAATGTGGAGAACAGAATGAATTAATATTTAAATTTGAATAAATAATTAAGCAAATTTCAAAGAAATTAGCTTAAAGTTGTGCAGGAGAATCAATTAAATTATACTATAGATAAGAAAAAAACTCCAGTACTTTTGAAGAGGACGTAAAAACTGGCATAATATTTACTTAAAGTGAAAAAACTATACCCACATATCGTAGCAATTCTGAATGAACATTTTATACAGAACAACTTTGTTTTACTACATCGGATTTTATGAAAATAAAAATCGAAAAATTTACAGCGTAAAGTTTATATACAAAATGTATCCGTTCAAGGAATAGGAATCGATATTTCTAGTCTTAACATTATATATTTACTTTTATTACTGGTATTCATTTAAAGTTGAGTAAATAACTAATATTTTACTGCAATTTTTATTACTGGTATTCATTTAAAATTGAATAAACAACTTAGAACAAGATTGAAGCCAGTACCTGTTACCACAATATCGTACAACAATCAAAAGGCCACTGACAGTTTAAACAAATACTATAATGTAATATTTTAGAAATCTATTATTGAATTGACTCGAGGATTTCCCAGTTTCACGGATGTTTTATATTCTAATCTTCTCGCGTAAGTGTTAACTTAAGATAGCTGACTTATTTCTACATTTTTCAGTTGCTTCTGGTTAGAGTTATACTTTTTATCATTTTCGACGTTTTGTCTTGATAGATTAACACCGGCTGTGTTAAATTAATTATTATTATTTCAATAACGGTATATTTTGGATTTGTTAACTATTGGAATTGTTAAGCTATTTCATAAGGTAAGAACAGCTGTTTGGAATTGTTAGGGAATATATATATTATATATATATATATATATATATATATATATATATATATATATATATATATATATATATATATATATTCCCTAACAATTCCAATTACTTTTTTAGAAACTATTAATCATTCATCTCACGATAAACAGAAAAAATTACTTAAAAACTCATTGGGTTAAAACCGCTTTTACACAAATTTTTAAAACATACTTACATATATTGGACTTTACGTGTCTGAAATATTTTTTTAGGGTTGAATTAAAGGTTCTTTTTTTTATTAAATATCCGAATGAAAATTACTTTGAATTATAAACGCTATTTATTAATTAATATAACCACCATAAGTTTAAATTCATTTGGTAACAAACAAATAAAAAATCTTTTGGTTGGTAAATTCATAATTATCAGCATAAATTTTCAAGGTCATAGTATATCAGGCTCTAATTAAAAAAAAAAATTAATACCTTTTTACCATACAGATTTGTAAATTAACCGCCCAGAATATATATAAAAATTATGCGTAGAATTGTAATTTTATTTAAGTTTATTGTAAATATTGTAAGTACGGGGCGTTTTATCTGTGTATAAAAATAGCTTTTATAGTGGCTATCAAAAAAATAACTAACATATAATGTAATTAATATATTCAGTAATTCCAACTTTCATTGGAAAATCGCTTGTTAAACTAATCATTTTTTATAATTATCAACATTATTACATCAGTTTGATAACATTTATGGCTTTTAGAACATTTGCAATCATTTTCAAAAATATGTCGACACGAGTTCGGAAAAATGTATTAATCGACAGTTTCAAAATTTTACAGGAAACGCGAAAAACTATTCAATTTTTTCTGTATTATGTACAATAATAAATTGAGAATTTTTGTGCATTTTGACGCATAAATAAATTAATTAAATAATTTATAATAATAAATTAATTAATAATAAATAAATTATTTCTAGTGGTTGTTACACAATTACTGCGAATAGAATACTGATAACAGGTGAAAATGTCGTCTAAATTTTTTTGTTGTTCTGATAGATATAGATCGATGAAAACATGTCTTTCATTCTAACTACATACGGTGAGGTGAGTAATTGTTTATTACATAAAGTGGGTTTTGAAAATTTTTCCATTTCATAAATTTACGCGGGAAGATATCGATGTGTAACATATTTTCGATCCGGACTATTTCATTTGATTGTCGTCAACATAATAAGATATAACAAGAATATAAGTCAATCTAATGGGTATTTTAGTGCTAAATCGAATATTGTTTTCGTTTCGTATAAAATGATTGTGTATTCGATTCTAAAACTGTTGGTTATAAATCTACAATACATCCTACACCGTATTTTTCGACGATACAAAAACTTCTCCCCAGCAAAGTTTGACAATATAAAAAAATTTGAATGTTTGTTCACGTGTAAAATCAAAATTAAAGTCAATTAATTCAAAGTAGGAAACATAAAAAAAAAATAGTGTACAATTCGATTGTAAATTGAGCAGAATTTCCTAATTTTGGGGAAGAATCGGTAGAATTGTAGCATTTTTGAAAGCCAAATTTTTCGTCGCGAAACGGTATTAATAATGACTAATGAGCTTCATAATTTTGCCTAATTTTATATATTATAATAATACAAAACTAAGATTCGTGATAAAATAATATTAGGTATGAAAAAATAATATTTATAAAGTTTCAGCAGCGGCTCTGATTTTTATAGAAATTTTGATATCTAATCGTCCTTTTTATATTTTATAGTTATACCAGTTAATGATAAGATTTAAGTAAATCTTACTATAAAATTAATTATGAAAAAGTATATTATCTAAATATATTGTCATTTTTCAAGCACTCTAAATACGAAATATTTAAGTCAGATCGTAGAATTTTTAATTTTGTGTGAGAAATTTGTTTAATTATAATTAGTTAATTAAATATTAACACATTCGCTTCGGATGATTGAAATATGCATCTCTTTTCTTTTTACCAGAGACCAGATGAGTCTTCTTATGAGTCTAAATTCTTAACATGTTTGTGAATATTCATAAAACGACCATTTAAAGTTTTTTTTTTTTTTAAATATATGACACGGATTAAAAAGTTATAGAAGTAACTACTGTGAAATTTCAGAATATTGCCGTAGACTTGCCTGAAAATGATCCGAAACAAAAGTGATAAAAAATATGTTTCAATCCGAAGCCGTGTTAAAAATTGTATTTAGCTATAAAAAATTATTAAAGATATATTTATGAATTATATTATAGATATAAAAATAATAAAATAAAACTTTAATATATTTAAAAGCGGCAAAATTGATAAATAAATTAACATTTTTATAAACATACCATTTTGAAGTTGCGGTTGTGTTTTTGTTCCCATTCTGACATAAAAAATTTAATTATCCAAAAAAAAAAATATTAAATATTATATAATTTTTTTTATCACCACATTTAAAATAAAAGCACTTTTTTAAGACACTTTATTTTTTTTCTTCATTAATCTTAATTTTTTTTAAAATAAACTTTAACTAATTATATACAGGTACAAAAAAAAAACAATATTTAATTAATTAAGATTTACAAATTATTATTTTTTTTTTCACTTTTTTAAGTACTGTTTCCTTCTTAAATCTTATAAATATTATATTTATTATTGATGACTTATTATTATATTATTGAACGATGCTGCATAAAAATGCTAACAATTGAATTAATGTTGATTATATTATTTTGGAATGTATAATTAAAATTTATATATTAAAAATATATATATATATCCAGGTGGGCGAGGTTTAAGTGGCGGAGCTCTTCGTTTCAAATCAATTGACGGAGCCCAACGTTGTGCCCATAACTCATCCATGTGAGTAATTATTTACCAAAATATATCTGAAAATAAATAAAATAAATATATTAGAAATATTACAAATATAGATTTTTTTTATAAAATATTTTATTGTTTAATAATTTTTTATAGCTAAATACAATTAATTTTATTTAGCTATAAAAATAATTTTTTATAGCTAAATACAATTTTTAACACGGCTTCGGATTGAAACATTAATTAATCACTAATTTTATTATTTTTAAAATTGTTTAAGGAATAAATTTTAATTAAAAATTCATATGTAATTCGGTTATATTATAAAGACGGTAAGTATAGGTGTCAAGTTACATTAGATATTGTTGCAAATATAAAAATTGAAAAATATTTATGATTTTAATTATAATATTTATGTTTTCTGTTTCAAAAATAAAATATTAGTATGTACTTATAGCAAATTGAGAAATTAAAATGATTTCCGCAAAAATGAATGTTACAATTAACGTCTTCAACCACTAAACTTTTTTTAAAAAAATTACTTATTATTTAATATATTAAAAATCATTATAGAGCCAATACTCTGGTTATAGAGACAATTTGTACTCTGAATCAATGTTTAGACTTTTGCAACTGAAATAAGCAGCTCTCACTTTCATTATGTATATTTATATATTAACATTTAATAACACTTAATATTTTCTCAATAAAAGTGATAACAACCTAACCGAGTTACAGAACTTTCAAGTTTGATTCAAATTCATAGTACCAAATTATTAATAATACCCGTCGCGACTTTAATAATTAGGTCTAAAATTTCCGCCTTGCTCTGTTATGATTAACTGAAATTTATGTAATTTATTAATTTTAAAAAAAATGCCAAAATATTTTACTTATAAAACTTACTAATTTGACTAAAGATTCCATTAGAAAATAATTATTTTTCATTTAAAATATTTAAATTAAAATTAAATGTGATTTATAGGAAATCATTTTGAAGAAGCACCTGTAAAAACAACCGAATATTAATTACATTTATCTTATACTACTGTACTTTTTAAAATAATACAAACTTGAAATATTTTCAAGTTGAATATACACCAATCGATAATAATTTTTATAATTATTATAAAATAATAATTAAATTCCAGCTTCTTTTTTTTTTAAAAATAACATATGGTTAAATTTCCATGAAAATTTTTAAAACATTTTTATATACCTGGTATACATATATGTATAATAATGATACTTAATTACATATTTGAAATACGCAGTAATATTTTCTTCAGTATACAAAATACAAATTAAATATTATAATTTTCGAAAATAAAAAAATACTTTACATTACTTTAAAACAAAATTCTAGCGTAATAAAAATTGTTATTGATCTATAAATTATGGTTCTTCATATTTGACCTCTCTCATTTATTCTAAACTAAACAATATTTCATATTTCATTTTGGAATTATTCCGAAATAAATATTCAAAGATTATTTAGAAATATATTAAATGTAGATTAACATTAAGAAACAATGCGACTGGTTTAATTAGTAATTGAGTATCTCTAATCCTCATCAGAGACACTAGCACGAAATGTGGAACTCAAGAAGGGCAATAATGATTTATTTGGATCAGCGAAGACTGTTAAGAAACAATGCGACTGGTTTAATGTAATACAGTAATTTCGCAAAGTCCTTAACGAAACTTAGATTTACGTCAACCGAATGACAACAGTAGAATCTGTCAAACTTTTCCCAAAGTGTTTTCCGCGGATTTTTATAATTAAAAATTGATTTATTTTAATTAATAGTATTCGAGAATTGTTCTTCAAAGATTTTATCGCTTATATTAAATTAGATTTTAGATTTTTTGTTAGTCAAAATTTTCATTTAGTGTTTTTTCATTTAATAGTAAATATTCCCTGAATATGATTCTTAACCAAAGATTTTCTTATAGTGAAAAATCTTTTAATAGCAATTGACTAATAAAATAACTTGAATATAAATTTACTTTTATGTATTTCAATATTGGGTTAATACTTATTTTGTATATTAATAGATTAATTAAAGAACTTATCGTTTTTATTTTTATTATGAACACTTTTTGAAAGTAGTAACTTGAAGTTTCTCTCGCAAATCTTATAGGACTGAGTAAATTTAGAATCACAGCAACTTAAAAAAATTTTCTTTATGGGTTTCAGAAAAACTTTGCAAACTAAAAAGGGTTCCTTGCTAAAGTCACGTTAGAAAAGGATGTCATATTTGTACATAAAAGCATGTAAAAAATTGATTTAAAAAAATATGTTTTAAATCAATTTTTTTACAGAGCTTTGTAATACAGACTTTTATACAGTCATATAAGTCCCAACCGATTATGCTTTGTAGGTAATCATGTATAAATTCGTATCAGATTTCTTTTGAGGTACAGAGATCTTTATTTCATTCCAGTGTTTTAGCTATTTTGATTGTTTTAGCTCTGTCAATCAATTGTTAATCGCTGAGCTTTATGCTACAGAAAACACAAATGTATCATGAGATAGTAGGAATTTCATTTCTCAAACTTTTTTATATGAATGTAATTTCGATATTTTTTTTAACTTTGAAAATTCTGGACATCAAAATTTAGTATAATTATGGACAATAATAAGAGATTTAATATAGCAATAAAAAAATTACATTCCCCAAGAGGAAAAAATTATTATTTTCACTGACAGACAAGTCTAATTAGATATAGATAACATATAAGTATAATTTTGATTTTGCGTTATTTAAGTTAATGTATTTTTTTATGTTATTTTATTTATGATTAATGAATGAAGTTTTAATTTACGAAAATTATAGTAAATAATTTTTTTATTTAATTTTGTGAAGTGTAAAGTCTTCATAAACCAAAACAAATTAAAACGTATCTTATTAGAATTTATATCATGAAAATTTGCCAACTGTTTTTGTAAAAAAGATTGATAAAATATTTCTGTTCTGATAGTTAGGAATGTTTAACTTTAATGTAAAATTTTGAGCTTATGAATAATTTTGTACACAAACGAATTTTTAATAATAGTGATGAAATTTAATTTTGTAGTTAAAATGAAATTATGAATAAAATTTTATTATATGTATATATGTTACATCTATAAATTGTATTTCAATAATTAAAATATTTTTGGGGGACTTTTCAATATCGACCCAAAAATAAAAAAAAATAAAAACGAACAAAAACCCAACATATGTTTACCATGATAGTCGTCGGTTAATTACTTGTAAGTTAGAATTTTAATCTATTTCGCTTGACAGTTGCACCCGCGCATTTAGTATATTTTCCTATTATATTATAATATTGGAATTATATATATTAGTAAATAAATTTCATTGATTTTTTACTTTTGCATGTAAATAATGGATTCTCATATATCAAACTGTAATTACATGTTGTCAATAGATATATGAGGTCTTTTATACTAATAAAAAAAATATTGACCTTATCCTTTATTTCATTGTCTCTATAATATAGATTTTACTAAATATTTATATATATACGGTATATCTATAATTAGATAAAATATTTTGACCTTGTTTTTGAAATTGTTGGTAAATTTATAAAACACTTTGCAAATCCAAAATTTGTTCCGTGTTTTGATTCTGTTGCGGAATTAAAAAAAAAATATTTCATAGCAAAATATTCATGTAACACAATTGTTCAGTAGGGACATTGAACTATTAGATTTAAAGATATTCTTAGTTTATATTTAATAATAATAGTGAAAAGGTATGTAATAACAATTTTAAATAAAGTTTCCTTGGCTTCGGTAAACATAGTGAATATTATTATCGTAAATATATTTAAAAAAATCCTATTTAATGAAACTTTATAATTCATTGGCATTGAACACATTCACTGGGTTCTCTGTATACCGTAGGAACTGCGAAAGGAAAGTTTAAATATATAAGATATAATTACAACTAAACTACATACTGTTTTTTTGCAAGTATCAAAAATATTGATTAAATTTTAAAAAAATAAATTTCTTTAGAAATATATCGAAGTGGAAATATGTGCAGTAATATCGATCATTCTTAGTAGCTTGGTTGATATATTTGTGGTACACAAGCTCTACAGAGACAAATAAAATATTCTCCATAAGACAAAGGACATCGAATTGGGACATATCAGTTTAAAACATTATTTATACACAGATATCGAATTCTTGCTATTATACTCATACGCCATTTTACATTTGGTCCATACGCCATTTTACAATAAATTTCAGTTTGCAGTTGACAAACAATTTGGTATTTTTGAATGTACAACAGATCTTTACGGAAAATACATAAACGTATTAATAGAGATTAATTAAATTTAACTTTAAACTATTAATCCATTAAGTAAATGGCGTATTGTATTCAATAAGTAAAATTTAAAATTACAACATTCATTATGACTACTCTATTCGTAAGAAGCGAATAGACAGCGAAATCTGAAATATTTCAAATCGACAAGGAAATTGAAATATTTATTTTGTTTGCTCAATTATTAATATTATTTTTTCCTGCAAATATTATAAAAATAAAATAAAATAAACATTAAAATTATAAAATAAAAAAGAATTACATTCACGTTTATTTGAAAATTCACTCTAATTCCTGTTCCCTCTAAAATGGATTTAAAATATTTATGATATCATATATCTACAGTTTTACAACTGATAAGATAATATTGCTTATCAAAGTATTAATATTTATAAACGGTAAAAAAAATAATTTTAGGCATATTCACTACGATTAATCATCAATATCTAAAATATTTTCAATTTGCCAATTTAAAAATAATAATTTGGCCCAATCAAACTTAAATATTTTATATACGTTCTATAATCAACATTAATAAACTAAAATTCTAATTAGATCAGTGAATATGTCTAAATATGATTTAAATATAAATATACACAACGTCATAAAGTAAAATAATCAAATTAATGATTAAATATGTTAAGAGAATTTTTGCTATATGCAAAAAAAAAAAAAAAATACACCCAACTCTTTTTTTACACGGTAGATACGTTCGAATTAAAATCGTGTAAAAAAAGACATGCCAACCATACTAAAATTGAGTATGTGTTCAACAATTGTAAAAAACCGTGTAAAATAGAAAAATTAACCATAAGTTGTTCTAAAAAACCGTGCAAAAAAAGAATAAATATTTAAAACATAATTTTTCCACGAACTGAACACAACAATAAAATTTAAATAGAAAAATAGAAAAATAGAAAATGCGACTTCAGTTTCTTGATTATACATCATATAATAAAATTTGGGTATTCCCCGAGTAGTACATAAATAAAATTAATAAGAATTTTTTTTTTGGGAAACCGTGTTAAACCAAATATTTCGTATAAAAAGAGAAGATTTGTTCTTTTTTGTGGATCGTGTTATTCCAAAATCGTGTAAAATAAGAGTTGGGTGTATACAAGAAACATTTTCGATATCAAGGTAATTTAAATTAATTTATAAAGTTCAATTATTTAATATTCAAATTCTAATTGAATATGTAAATTTATTTCTTGTATATATAATTCAATATTGAATTAAAATAACCTTGCTTATTACAAATATTTCGCATTGGTGAAAGAATGTAAAGTAAATTTAATCTAATTAAATAATTTTTATCATGTGATTTTATGAAGAAAAAAAATATTTTCATATTCTAATGCAATTTTTAAAACAATAATATTCAATATTATATTTAAATTTTACATATATGTATATGTAATACATATATTTAGACAAAATAGTTTAATTAACACATATTTTTAAAATATTTGCAAGTAACACATTTACTAAATTATATATTCAACTAAAATCTGATTGTATATACATATATGATTTAAATTTTACTCGCGATTTGTACAAATATTTAAATTGTAATAACAAATAAACTAAAAATATTATTATTTCTAAGTATTGAAGAAATCTATTACATATAAGTATGTATAAAGATTTTTTTAACTATATAATTTATAAGAAAAACGTTTTCATGTCTCACCTTTATTGTACATATATAAATTTAAGCTTTATACGTTAAATTCATACATAAATGTTATTTGAATAATGATGACATTTATTTGTTTTATTTTTTTAAAGATTACTAATAAGAATTTTTATGAATAATAAATAATATTAAATTTTTAGTGATTGAACCATGTAGTAAAGTGGATTAATTTCAACTGAAAATTCGAAATCATCTATCACTATCCTATGTACATTAAATCATTTAGTATTCAATATCATTCGGTACATTATCAGTTATGAAAACTAATGATATTTTGATTTGCAGAAAATTCAGATAAATTTAAATATTAACCCATTAAACTTCAAGTTTGTTTACAATAATAAAGCCACCACTAAACTCGTGAAGAAACTATTAATTGCAACAAACTAATGGTTTTTAATAGTGAGACATTTGTTGTAAGCACCGTTAGCATTTTTCCCAGTCTTAAATTACATTTTATTGTAATTTTATTACTGGGACTAATTTTAAGCTGAGTAAACTTAGACCAACATCAATGTCTCGGACGGGAGTTGAACCCAGTACCTAATGTACCACAGCTTAGCACACTACCACTTAAGCCACCGTCGGTTACATTGACACTAAATAAAAATTTAAATTCAAAAATAGTTTCCAAAAATTTAATTTAAAAGTTTTCTGAATACTTTTCAAGTAGTTACTGTGTTGCGGCAAAAATATATATAAAATATCGAAAGTATTGGTTAGTGACACTCACTGTTGGACTTGAATAGCGTGGTGAATGAGAATGACTCTCTGTTTAGTTTCAAAGGGTTAATAGTTATAAAATTTAAAAACGTTTTTTTTTCTGGTTTTGTATTAGGTTATGTTTTGGAATTATGCAGTTTAGTAAAATATACATATATATGTATTTTTTTCACTGAATTCCATGTCAATGTTTGATTATAAAATAAAATATAATTTTAGAAGTTTTTTATATGTCTCATTATTATATATACGAGGGCTGATTGATAATTACGTGGACTACCTGTGATTCAGGTAATCATTTACTAGGCTATATATAAAATTTCAAGTCGATATCTTATTTAGTTTACGTGTAACAGTCTTTTAAACAAGTCAGTGAATTTTTAAAAATGGATAAAAACGAATTTTGTGTGTTGATAAAACTATGTTGAAAATAATTTTTAAAAAAAATCCGAAATTACTATGTTTTCTGTGTCAGACCTGTAATTATCAATCAGCCCTCGTATATCAAC
Source organism: Empis livida (assembly GCA_963932195.1). Lineage (NCBI taxonomy): Eukaryota > Metazoa > Arthropoda > Insecta > Diptera > Empididae > Empis > Empis livida. Next base: position 6,678,384 of record OZ010648.1, read on the forward strand.
AGACTTTTATATTAGGAAATATCAATTGATTGATATTTTAAATATTATTATAATGTGCTGTAAAAGTTTATTATTAAACACTTTTCAACAAACAAGAAATATTGAATCACCTGCTCAAATGTTCCACTTATGTTCAAAAATTATGAATTTTATGTAAAAATTAGTATATTTAATTAATTTATAAATTTTCCATTTGAATTTATTTATATATACATATAAACTTTCAAATATTTTAATTTCAAATCTAAAATTAATTTAATAAGCAAAAATAATTTAATTAATATCGAAAACCAAAATAAATAAAAAAACGTGATTAAAATCATTGCAAAAATTAAAATTTCTTAATTTATAGAAATTTTAAGTTTATTTTTTTAGAAAATCATACCATGACATCATAGGATTTGGAAAAAAAACCTACAATTTGTGTATTATTTATTAAAATTATAATTTTTTTGTTTGCTCACATTTAATTTAAATATTATATTTAATTTACACAAAATATAATTTCATGTGAAATTAATTTTGAAAACAAAGTAGATAAAAAAACATACAAAAATTATGTTACGTTGTAAAATTATTATATTACCTTTTATATAAACCTTTAAAAATATATGAATTGTTAACAGGTATTCCAAATAAATCCATATAAAATGAATATAACATTAATAAAAACATAATATATTTATGTTGAGAAATACTAAATAAATATTATTTAAAGTATAATTTTTAACATAATTGTAAAGTATGATTATTTTTTATTTTAATTACACTCTCTAACACTATTTAAATATTTTAGCCAAAAAAAATAATAATAATAAAAACACAAAATATTCACGAAATTCCGGTTAATAAAGCGCGAAATACATTTTATATATGTTTAATGTTAAAAAACTTGTCATCGACTGAACAACAAACTGACTGATGTCATTAGATTTTCATAAAGAAATCTAGACCGTTTAAATACATTAAATAAAAATATAAAAAAAAAAATAAAGTAACCAAAAAACTTAAAATGTAAAATAAAAACTTATAAAGATATATTCTGTAGCGGTGAGCACTATGTACTATACTATATAAAACAAATTCAATACTGAAAAAAAAAAATTTATTTGATATATTTTGTTAGACTTAGACCAGAGGATATACATATATGTTGTTACTAAAGATATGTATAAATACATAATATATATATAAATAGATACATATTTATATTTAAGTTAGGTACTTTTTATTTCTATGAATTAATGTAGTAAGTAAAAATATTTTATATAGCTAAGTAATTTTGTGTACTCATATTTGTATTACGTATATTAATAGCGTGCTTGTTATATATTTTAATATAGTATTCTTAATTATTTTATTTCACTTTTTATTTTTTTAAATAACGAAATGTTTCTGTACAATATTCAGATGATGAGGTGATGTCAAATTACCGTCAATGGAACAGGAATTTTATTGACATTTCGCTAGTATTCGTTTAGCTAGCTATATTACCTTAAAATTCTGGTCAAGTTAATTCCAACTACATCCTAGTGCTCTTCGAAACTTAGTTTGTATTCGATTATTTCTCCTAATATTTCCAAATAGCTATTTAATATCAAGCAGTTATTGGAAATATATTTTTATTTAAATAGTTCTACAATTTATATTTTCCTGTACCAATAATTTGAAAACTATTTTTGAAGTTTTCTGGAAACTCCGACATCAAATTTAGCACGATTGTTCCTATCATTTTTATATATGAGAGCATTTAGCAAATTATATTTGTATTTGTGCACTGTTTTCTATTCTTTATACTAAGAGATCTAAATTTCAAGTTCAAATTGTAATTGATAGTTTATAAAGAAATATAGTTGTATTTTATTTATGCAATAACAAATATAATCAATATAATCATTTTAAATGGAATTATTTTGAAAAAATCAGAAAAATTTCTAACATCAAAATTACTTTTATAATAGATAGATCATAAGTTATAGTTAATCTTAATCTATGCTTTTATTAATTTTAAAAAAAAATTAATCAAGGAAAAATGTAGCTCATGCTGCCGTAGCAAATATATCTGAGCAGTTCTGATTTAATTACATTAGTTATTATGTATTACGGTAATGAGATTAATGATAAAATTTATAGTTCTTTAATACGATATTAATATAAAATTAATATATCAATTCTATCAAAGTTAAATTATTTAAATCAATACATAAATCTGTTTTCTAACAACACAACATTCTGAATTATTTATGTAGTTTTTATTAAAAACAATATCAATATCTTGTCAATGTAATGTAGATCCATAAAAATATTTCGCTCCAACAAGTGGTAAATAATCATTGCCATAAAATTATGTAAGGTTTACATTTGTTATGTACATATATACATATTTATTTATGCAATATAAAACATCTATCTTTTAAATATTAATTAATAAAGAGTGAAAATATAAAACTAAATTATTATATATATATATATATATACATATTTTATATCGAGATTTATATTTAATTCACATTTATATAAATTGTGTATACGTAATCTAAACAAGTTAATTTAACTTCTTATTACGAGATAACTGGATATTATAAATTTATACTATGTAAAACAGACAAATTGTGAAATAATTTTTAAAAATATGTCTTGTGTTGTATTGTAGATAAATTAATTTAATGTAAAAAGACACATATAGAAGGAAAGTTGGACGATTTTATTCCCTTAGGGCGCTTTCAGGGTTACTTATTCTATGCAATAAAATAATATATGATAACAAAAACTTAAAAATTTCTAATTGAAATATTAGATACCTTTTTAACATTTTGACTTCATTCAACGAATTCAAAATATTTTAAAACAACAAAAAAAAAAAAACTATGCACAATTTAACAAAAACAAAAAACAAACGAAAAAATAAATAAACTAAAAATAAAAAAAAAAAAAATGTCACACGTCAAAAGATGCAGGTTAGGCAACATAATAAAAATAAATATTTATATGGTCTTTTATTTTATTCACGTATCATGCCGTATATTCGGAACAGTTTACTTTAGAAATAAACAAGTCTCAAATTTGATGAAAGAATGAAAACATTAAAATTAGGGGTTTATTTTTTTAAAAAGAAATTAACAAGGTAATTGACTACCTACTGTATTAACAAAATACCGTACACTTACACTGGTATAATATGAATTGAAAAGAACTAAGATGCAACTAAGAAAATATGTACTCATTCTCTAATTTTATAGAGGCTAAAAAACTCAACATGGACACATAAGAATCGTCGGTTGAGATCTGTAGGAACTCTTTTGGCTGTATCTCTATTCCGGTTGTTCAATATCTGGAATAAATTTGTTACCAGGAAATGTAAAAACAATAGAACCAATGAACTTGCACTAAAAAATTTAGCGCAAATTCATAAACGCCTCTCTACAAAAAGAAAACTGTACTACAAATTTATAATGTCATGCAAAAGTTTTATGTAGGCATTATTAATTAACATAATATATTTATAGAACAATTCATTTTTTCAATACATTTAAAAAGAAACCAAAATTATTACTGACCTTTGATGCCTTTATGACATGAGAAATGGATAATCCGTTTTGGTAATCCTTTTAATGGTGTCACAAAACACTATTTAATACACATATAATCAACCAATTACATATTGTGAAATAAAGGACATAGATTATTAATTTTCAAGTTTCCGTAAAACACACAGCAATATAATTATTTTAGAGCTGTTACAACTATCCAATTCACTTTAAAACACTGTATGCACAAATTTTAAATTACTTGTTATTTTTTTTCGTTGCATTTGAAATAAATTGCAAAAAAAAGATGCTAACCTAAAAATTTATTTCAATATATATAAAAAAAAACTCAACAAACATCCGATTTTCAGCTATAAAACAACTTATTTGGCACAAAATATGACGCATTCGATTCGTTCGGTAATTAAATGTTATATTTTTATAATAAATTTAGTTTAATTATTAGTTTTTAACTAGAATTTTTAATAATTAAAATTATACGAAAATGAAAATCGGTGCTGGGACCAGTGTACCCGAACTTAGAAATTTTTCCCTATTGCAAGGAAATTTAGAGCAATATTTTTAAATTAGGGGTAGGGAGCGACAAGACATTTAGCTATGTAGGGAGAAAATTACATAAGTTAAAACACAGAATTTATAATGTTAAATAAAAGTTGTAGGTTAAGTAAACACCTTTTTGACAATCTTAGACTTCACAACGGCAAGTCTAATTTAGGTATCGCAATTATTGCACTCACACGTTTACTTCGAATTACGTAGCTTTTTGCCTTTGTTAGAAAAATGGACGATGATATTTCGTTCATCAGCGCAAAAAAAAAAGTAGTTTAAAAATTCAAGAATTATTTTAATTTAGATATATTTTCAAAACAAATAGAATTTATCACGTGTTCATTGCAAAAAAAAGCAAATCAATTATAAAATTTTTCAAGTTACGGAATAATTAATTTTTTTAAAACGAAAATGAGTGTTGACACGTACGGTCCTAGCTCCCAAGCATTAACATTTTTAGACACAGAAAATGATTTAATTGGAGCAGACACACAGGCATCTGAATTTGACTTTCGTGATTTTACATTACCATCTCAAGGACAAACTCAAGCATCACAAATTGATCCGTTAACTGGAGCCAGTCAAGTATTATAAATTTCTTTCAAATAACTTCTAGAAGATTTATGAAATAATTGTGTTTTAGGGAAATATGTTTGGCAAACGACTAGATGTACATTCAAAAATATCCGCAATTACAAATGGTATGGCTGATCTGCAATTTGAAGAGGAAGATGATGAAGCTCTACTGGCTGTGCAAGGTTTACCACAACACGCTTGTAAATATTGCGGTATCCATGATCCTGGTACTGTGGTTATGTGCAACATTTGTAAAAAATGGTTTTGTAATGGTCGCGGAAGTACATCTGGATCACATATCGTTAACCATTTGGTTCGAGCAAAACATCGAGAAGTAACATTACATGGCGATGGTCCACTTGGCGAAACAATATTGGAGTGTTATTCATGTGGTGTACGGAATGTGTTTGTCCTTGGATTTATACCAGCTAAAGCAGATTCAGTAGTAGTTCTCTTATGCCGGTAAGCATACAATAAATTTTATTTTACAAAGAACTTTAATTTAAATATATGTACAATAGGCAACCTTGTGCTGCTCAAAACTCTCTAAAAGATATGAATTGGGATCAAGAACAATGGAAACCATTGATATCAGATCGTTCTTTCTTACCATGGTTGGTTAAAATTCCAACAGAACAAGAACAAATGAGAGCTCGACAAATTTCAGCAGCACAAATAAATAAATTAGAAGAACTATGGAAAGAAAATATTGAGGCTACTTTCCAAGATTTAGAAAAACCTGGAATTGATACAGAACCATCACAAGTTTTACTACGATATGATGATGGTTTTCAATATCTTAAAGTATTTGGTCCTTTAGTACAGCTTGAGGCTGAATATGATAAGAAATTGAAAGAATCACAAACACAAGAAAATATTGAAGTCCGCTGGGATGTTGGTTTAAATAAAAAAACAATTGCATATTTTACTTTAGCTAAAACTGATGGAGACATGAAATTAATGCATGGTGATGAACTTAAATTACGTTATGTTGGAGAAATGCATAAACCCTGGAACGGAATTGGTCATGTTATTAAAATACCAGATAATTTTGGTGAAGATATTGGATTAGAATTAAAAAATAGTCAAGCTGCTCCTGTAGAATGTACATCAAATTTTGCAGTAGATTTTATTTGGAAATGCACATCATTTGATCGTATGCAAATGGCATTGCGTAAATTTGCTGTTGACGATAATTCGGTGTCGAATTTTATATATTCCCGGTTACTCGGTCATGGACGACATGATGGTTCAGATGAAGTTATTTTTCGGGGGAATATTCCAAAACATTTCAGTGCACCTAATTTACCAGATTTGAATCGTTCACAAGTTTATGCTGTTAAACATGCTGTTCAGCGACCACTCAGCTTAATTCAGGGACCACCGGGTACTGGTAAAACAGTAACGTCTGCTACTATAGTATATCAATTAGTACGTATGAATGGTGGTACTGTTTTAGTATGTGCACCAAGTAATACAGCTGTTGATCAACTCACTGCTAAAATTCATCGTACCAATTTAAAAGTTGTTCGTGTTTGTGCTAAATCACGTGAAGCTATTGACAGTCCTGTAAGCTTTTTAGCGTTACACAATCAAATTCGTAATATGGAAACAAATGTAGAGCTAAAAAAATTACAACAATTAAAAGATGAGACAGGTGAATTAAGTTCAGCTGATGAAAAAAGGTATCGTATGTTAAAAAAGGCTGCAGAACGTGAACTTTTGGAAGCCGCTGACGTTATATGTTGTACATGTGTTGGTGCTGGTGATCCTCGTTTATCACGCATTAAATTTTCATCAATTTTGATTGACGAAAGTATGCAATCAACTGAACCAGAATGTATGGTTCCAGTTGTTTTGGGTGCTAAACAGTTAATATTGGTTGGTGATCATTGTCAATTGGGTCCAGTAGTAATGTGTAAAAAAGCAGCTAGAGCTGGACTTTCGCAGAGTTTATTTGAACGATTAGTTGTTTTAGGGATTCGTCCGTTTCGATTAGAGGTTCAGTATAGAATGCATCCAGAATTATCACAATTTCCATCAAATTTCTTTTATGAAGGAAGTTTACAAAATGGAGTTTGTGCAGAAGATCGCAAATTACGTATTGATTTTCCATGGCCACAAGCTGATCGTCCAATGTTTTTCCTTGTAACGCAATCTCAAGAAGAAATTGCTGGTTCTGGTACTTCATATTTAAATCGAACTGAAGCTGCGAATGTTGAAAAAATTACAACACGATTTTTAAAGGCTGGTGTGAAACCAGAACAAATTGGAATAATAACACCATATGAAGGTCAAAGGGCATATTTAGTTCAATATATGCAATATCAGGGAAGCTTACATTCAAAACTATACCAGGAAATTGAAATTGCCAGTGTTGATGCATTTCAGGGTAGAGAAAAAGATTTAATAATAATGTCATGTGTACGATCAAATGAACATCAGGGTATCGGTTTTTTGAATGATCCACGTCGTTTAAACGTTGCACTAACAAGAGCGAAATATGGTATAATAATAGTTGGTAATCCCAAAGTATTATCAAAACAACCACTATGGAATCATTTATTGAATTTTTATAAAGATCGTAAAGTTCTAGTTGAAGGTTCCCTAAATAATTTAAAAGAATCACTTATTCAGTTTCAAAAACCTAAAAAAATTGTAAATACATTAAATCCAGGTACACATTTTATGTCCAATGCAATGTACGATGCCAAAGAAGCCTTAATGCCGGGATCCTTATACGATAAATCTGTTGGAGGAATAAATTATGGTCATGGTCAAGTAATGCCGGGACCGTCGTTAAATCAATTGAGTAATATTGGATCTGGTTATCATCCACCTCGAAATATGGGTTTAGATATGTTTACCCGAAATCATGATTCGATTAGTTATATTTCGCCAGAGAGAGCTCAAGCTGCTATGAATAATATGCCTGTTCCAGTTGGGATGTTCATGAATATGAGTAATATACCACCAAGATTTTACAATCAACATCAGCAAGCAATTCAAGCAGCTAAACAAGGTAAACGCCAAATTAAAAATCCATCGAAAAACCAAATTAAAATGCGCAACAGTAATAGTCAAAATACATGCGGTCCTCTAACACAGCAAAATATGAGCCAGACTGGTTTTAATCTGTCTCAGCAACCAGAATTATCACAAGATTACGGCCAAATCTCACAAATGGATGGAATTCTGTCACAAGAGTCAAATTATCAGGTACATTTTTATTAGTTCATTTTTGAATCTAATTTGTTTTCCGTCCTCTCTACTAAATTAATATTACTTTTCTAATGAAATTATTTAAGGTTTTATACAAAACAATTAAATAGTTTGGAAAAATTATTAAAAATTAATCTTGTACCATCATTTTGAAATATTTTCAGGGTCACTTTGGAGATAAAATTGCACTGGGGTTGACTAATTCAAGTCAATTTTCTCAGCCTTATTGATAAAAAACACAGAAACAGAATAAACTTATAAAATTGCAGTAATGTTCGTTGGATAAAATGATTTTAAAATGATAAATTGCAACAAAAGATTATTTGAAAATACTGTTTAACATCAAAGAATAAAAAATCATTTGTCGACAAGCCTGAAAGATAGATTGATTAAATAACGAGAAAAAAGGAAATTAACATCATAAAAGATCTTAGATTCGTATAATATTATATAAAAACACGAGAAATGTGTACTGCTTTCGTACAATGATGAAAATATGTATTTTTATTGATATACAAAAAAAAAACGATTCGAAAGCAAATCTGAAGTTTTTATAATGCTTTTTAAAAATACAAAATATTTTAAGGTGAAATTTACAACATTTCTGTTTAAATAATATTGAGTAGAAAATTTCTGAATGAAAATCAACAAAAATATATCTTTTAACAAAGATAGATGCATAACAATGATTATCATTCGTTAAAACAGTAAGACGCTGTTCAGTAAATAATTGCGATTTTACTTCTGTTTTTTTTTGTTTTAATTTTACTTCAATATTGTGTTTTTTACCGTCTTGAATTTTCTACAAGAAAATTAAAAAAAATTGTGAAGATAAAATGAATAAAAATATCGAAAAATTTTTAATTTATTCCGTTTTAGTTGTTGAAAAAATTTTCTTTTATGAAATTATACTATGTAAAAGTTTTCCTACTTGGCAAAAGTAAAATAAATTTTTTATTTATACTTTATGTCACATTTCCGCTGTTTATTTTTTTACTGTAATTAAATTTGTTGGGCATACAAAATAAAATATATTTTTTTAATGTAAACTTTTTTTTTTAACTTTGTTATTTTTGAATATAATCAGTTAATATGGTGAGTTTGAAAAAATAAAGATAATATCTTGCATAAAAACCAAATAAAAATTTAGTTTTTCATAATAATTTTTGCTTCTCTCGAAATCTTCAACTATTTAAGTAGCATCTCCAACTCTACAATCCTTTTATAGTTCTTTTTTTATGCAAAAATGCCTAGTTATTAAATTCTTTTATATATTTACCATCTATATAATTATTTTGATTAGCAATAAAATTCAATCACTTTTGCCATGCTGCTTTTATTTCGAAACTGAGATACAAAATACTAAGTTTTTTTTGACAATTTTTTTAACACTTGAAATTTGTAAATTTTATAATTTTAGTTTTGGAAAATTAATTACAGTACTTTATATTAAAAAAAAAAAATATGGATATGGATATTTAAAGCAGCTTATAAAAATAATATTTGTACATTTTTTATATTATTGAAACTCTTCATAGAAGTATTCTTACATATTCAATTCATTTTAGCATTAATTTAACAATAATTTAAATATTTTACATTATTAATTTTTTTTTAAAGCATAATAATTTAAATAACTTAATAGCAATTCAAGTTTAACCTTATAGTTTATGACAACGTTCTTATTATAGAGAAACGTACAAACAATTTAGTTACATTTAATTTTCTTGCATTTCTGGGAATAAATTTTTATTTTGATAACAATAAGAACTTTAATATTTATTCTCCATTAAAACAAAATTATTATAAATAACGAAAATGCTTTACAAAATATATAAGTACAAACATAAATAACTAAATAGAAACTAAATAGATTTCCCACAATAGTGTTTTTTTTTTTTTTTAATTCTTGTTTTTTATGTTTTTAGAACTTTTTCTCGTTACAATCTATTTTTTTTATTTTTTTAATTTGATTTTTAAGATTTTTTTTTTTATAATTTTTTCTGTGTTTTGAATTCTATATTTTTATATTTATTGACATTTTTTTAATTATATAATTAACTTCAACCTCAACATGAAGTAAAAAAGACCCTAAGTTTTATTTAGAATATTATGTTTTTTTATCCAACGATTTTTTTTTTTTTCTTTAATTTTTCAATAAAAAATATTTTTTGTGTTTTTTTTTATTTCTTTTTAAATTTTAAATTCTTTTTTATACTCTATATTTATTTATATATATATTAACTAAAACTCATTAATCATTTTGGAGACTTTTGAGTTTTTTCTTAAAATAAAAAAAAAAAAAAAAACTAAAACAACTTTTTGTAAATATTTCTTTTCATTCTTGTAAACTTAGGGTGAATTTTTTATTAAAATTGAAAAACTTTGTTCATAAGTTTTTTATAATATGCATCAAAGACAGACTCTGAAAATAAAATTAGTTTAAACATGATATTAAATAATCAAATTCGTTTAAAGTAGATACACTGTTTATAATTTTATTTTCACATATTTAATTGAGTTATGCAAAATAATATTAGAGTAATTCACGTAAAGTCTAATATTATCAGATTGTCGATTGTGTCTTTGATCATATTTTTCACTCGATAAACTTAATTCAAATTTTAATTATTTAGAAAATATTTGTAATTTTTAAAAGCGATTTTTACAAGTGATTATTTGAAAAAAAATTGTAATTTTTAATGTGTTCTCGTGCAGAATGTCTCCAATTAAGACTTTGCGCGAATTAAACTATTATATTATAACTAATATATATATATATATATATATATATATATATATATATATATATATACTTGTTTGTGATTTTGAATTTATTCATAGTTTTTTTAAATTAAAACTAAACAATATAACATACTAATTTTCATACAGTTCTATGTGTAACATTCATATTTTTTTCTATTTTATATTAGCATATATTTTCAGCTAATATAATTATATATCACAATAGTGTTGGTTTTAGAATTATTTTTTATATGGTCTGTAACAATGACTTATAAATTTTGGCAAATTCGTAAATTTTTTTGGGTTTTTTTCGGAAATTTTTGTTTTTAAAGGGATTTATTCCAACAAAACCATGATTTGTTCTCAAATATTCACAAAATAAAGCCTTCTAAATATTTTATAATGCTATATAAGATATTTTTTAATACTTAATTTATTATTTGTATATTTTAATATATGTAATATTCTTTTCCGAAATTTAATAATAATATCAATACCAATTTTGTAGTTATATATTTGCCACTATATTATTTTTAAAAATCGTTATTAAGCAAAATTTGTAATAAAATTAGTATTTATTTCTATCTTTCATTTGACTAAACCAGGAATATTTTGATATTTAAATAATCTAATTTTATACTATGAACTTAAATTATTATTTATATAACTCTCTTAAATAATGTATATTAAAATAAATGACTAAAATCATTCTTATCAATTCTATTTTTTAAAAACTAAATAATACTTAATTTAGAATCGAAAGTTGTAATTGTAAATATTTTTTTTGTTCAGTCTTTGGATTAAAGAATTTTAAAAACAAAAAAACTTACATAAAAACGTTATACACGAAGAACAAGCAAAATATGTTGATACCTCATGATATTGGTGGTGTTATAGATAATGGCGCATGTGGCATTGCAGTTTGAATAATTGGAGAAAATATCGAACTCATATCCAATGTTTCATGTAAAACTTTCCATGATGCTATAAATACTGCCTTAATACGTTCAAAAGTATCGAAATCGTAAACAGATCGAGCTGTATTGGTTAAATCAAATGGCTCTGAAAATAATAAATAATAAATTAAGACATTATAATCTTATTAAAAAAATGTATAACTTATTGTTTCGTATTATTATTACCATTAACAAAATATAAAATTGTTATACTATAATTTTAACCGAATTGAAGAATTTCATAACTTTTAATTCGTTAATAGTCTTAACGTAAAACCGCTTCAACTTTTACTTTTCACAACAAGAACGCGAAATATTATATATAATTACACTTAATCTTAGCATTAGTTTTCAAATTTTTCGGAATAATAACTTGTAAATTACCTTCTATACACAATTCCTTCCATTGATGAATATCATTTTTTAAACTTTTAGCTTGCCTACAAACGTCTATAGGTAATACCGCACCTGTCCGTACAGATATTGCATATTGTGCATAACTAATAATATTTTAAAAAAATATATTACTAACTAATCCAAATATACTATTAGAAAACTTACTCAAAATTGCTATAGTATTCTAAGTATAATAACAACAATTCTCCAAGAGTTTGATTATTTTGAGATTCATAATGCCCAATATCTTCATTCATATCAACAAAACCAAAGTCATTTGATTTAAGCTTTAATAAATATAAAATATTTTGCCATAATCATATTTATAAAAATATTAAAAACAATATACATTATAATCTTCAATTAAGGAAACTTTTTTGTAAACAGTTCGTTAATTTTCTGTTTTTTTTCAAAGTCCTTGATTGAATATGAAAACATAGTTTCAATTTAAATTACAATTATTTGAAATTTTTCTGGAAACATTTCGTGTAAACAAGGTAACACCGGTGGGCTAATAGCATATTGTAAGAAATGAATAACCATCAAAACAAGAGAGTAGCTGGATATTGTCATATTCTTAGCATTGTTAATATTATGAAATTGTGCCCATAATTTTGTTATTAACACTAATGGTTTTAATCGCCAATCAACTAAAATTAATTATTATTGATTTATTACACTATTTTATTACGAATTTAAGAAAACTCACGCTGTGAATAACAATGTAATAGATGAGTATTACGTATTCCAACACAATTATTAAAATTTAAATCGACTTCAAGCATATGCATTGAATCGCGAAATCTTAAAATTGGAACTTTAGCTTCAATTAAATTGAAATTCTCAAATACACCTAAGGTACCAAGGTACTCCTTAAGTAAGGTTAAATTAAATAATGCCTCCATTCTAGGATCTATACTGGTAGCATTTCGTGATACCAGACACATATCAACATCTGATGTATCAGCACCAAAACCGGATATAGTTGAACCAACCAAATATAATCCATATCGAGGATATGCTTTCTAAAAGTAAAAAGATTTTGCTTTTTATTACGTAAAATAGTATAAATTATGTCTACCTTAATTGTTACGTATAAATAACGCCATAAATACATTTTCTTTTTATATGTTTCTTCAGTTTGTTGTGAAGCCATAAATTTACTCCAAATATCTTGAGTTAATGGATCCCATTTTGTACCATTCAATAAATTTGGCGGTGGTTCTTTAATTTCAATTAAATGGGCTCTGGCCAAAAATTTATCGGGTGGTGTATATATATTTTCATGAAAACTATGAGCACGAAAACTTGGAAACAAATGTCGGCGTCCTCGAAAAGTTCCTCTCTGTGCTGACTGACTGTTATAGATGAATATGAAATTTATTAATGTATGAATATGAAATATTATTTATTAGAATTTTTAATTAAACAGAATTGAAAAATTATATATATATATATATTGTATTCGGAAATTATATTATATTTAATATTATATTTGTATTCGGAAATATTAAATGAACATATTGTGCGTCTTAACTCTCTGTAAATTTATTTTAGTTCTTTAAAATAGTCTTACCTTCGCTTTGTATTAGATAATGCTGTTCCGCCATCATTCACATATTGGTTGTTGATTTCTGACGATGCTATATTATTCGGACTATAAACACCATAAGGACTAAAAGGCGGATTTATACCCACATTCCAGTACGTTAAATTTTGATGCGAACCATAATAATTACCATGAGTCTTAAATATATCTTCCTCTGAATAAGCTGGGGAAAAGCTAATAATTGAATTTATTTCTCCTAAATGATATGCACCAGCTCCAATTATTTGCCTATTATTATTATTATTATTAGTGTTATTACTAGGGTTATTATTACTACTATTATTATTATTATTAGGATTGGTATGATTATTATTATTATTGTTATTAATATTAGGTAAAAAAGTTTTTTCGTTATGCCTATAACTGGAATGAGAAGAATCTGACTCGTAATCATTAGTTGTGGTACCAGTAAAAGTAATTCCATGTGATGATTTTTCAACAGTTGTTGGTGTTGCTGTAAGTACCGGATTTTCTAATGGTTCGTAACTAACAGATGAAGGAATCATTCCAGAAATATTAGTAGATATATTTTCATTTAAATTTTGTTGTCTAAATATTAATGGACTTTCTGATTTTGGACTTGGTGTTGGTGATCTACTATTATTAACGAATTTAGCGGCATCAGTAAGAACATATGTAAGATTGTTAAAGTTTTGATGGTTTCTAGTACGTGATATTGTTTGGGATGGATTATTATTTATATCATTTATACCAGTTGTTAAACTATTACCATATTTACTGGTATTATTATTATTATATGTTTTTTTTATATTATTATTATTATTTTGAATGTTATTAAATGTATTTTGCGATTTTTTAGGTTGATGATGCTGATGATGATTACGGGCGCTATTATTATTGTAATGAAGTGCACTATTTATGCTTTGATATTGTGGATGATGCTGCTGTGGATGATTTAAATAATATTGATTTTGATGTTGTTGTTGTTGTTGTTGCTGCTGCTGTTGTTGCTGCTGTTGTTGTTGTTGTTGTTGCTGTTGTTGTTGTTGTTGATGATGGTGGGGATGTTGATGAGCATGTGAATAATTATTATTTTGATATAATGGATGAGGATTATATGTTAAACCTCTAGATGTTAAAATTGGTGCACCAATACTATTATTCGAACGTATTGTCGAAGATGTTGATGATGATGGTAAACGACCATTTAATTGATCAAATGTATCATAATTAGTGAAATCTTTATTTGTATTATTATTTTGATTATCTACTGAAGGTAAATTAACATCTTCTTGCATTGTATATGAGTATCTGTTTCGTAAGTTTGTTGCATTTATGTAAGATGTTGGATTTCTAGGTGCTGGTGGTGATGGTGACGGCGTTGGTGTGTAACCTCTGCTACTACTACAACTGGATCCGCCAATAGTCATTTGTACTCCTACAGAATGTAAAAAATCTAATGAATATGAAGCAGCTGGTGATACTGAAGTTGGAACAATGGTAGATGTTGAATTAGTAGCATTTACAGTTGTAGTATTTTGATCCGTTATGCTTGGTGTACTATTCATAACCATTGACACTTCTAATTGTTGTAAAATATTATTATTCAATGAAGAATTATTATTTTTTATAATATTATTCTTAGTTATATTATTATTATTATTATTTATGTTATTATTATTATTTATATTATTATTATTATTTATATTATTATTATTATTATTATTTATATTATTATTATTATTATTTATATTCTTATTATTATTGTTTATTTTTATATTATTGGATTTTAAATTATGCTTTGATCGTGATGGGGATGTAATTTTTATTAACTTGCCACAAGAACTATTGCTATTATTACTTAAATTAGCACCATTATTCACATTATCAATCGGATTTTTTTTAATATTAACAATATTATGAAGTATATTTTTCGTTGGATAAATATTTTGAATTTTGATAGTATTATTATTATGAAACTTTTTACGATTTGTATAATTGTTTTGGCTGCTGACGTTACTGCTAGTACTATTATTCTTTTTTTTACTTGTATGTTGAGTTATACTATTTTTAGTAATTCTTTGAGTTTGATTGTGACTTTTAAAGTTTGTATGATGCTGAATTTTGTTTATATATGAGCTTTTTTCTGATAAATTCTCATTATTACAGTTTCCGTTTTCTTTATTAACTGAGATAATTTTAATATTTGAAGAAAACATTTCTTTAGTACGAAATAATTAAAAAAATATCTTAAAATATATTTTGCCAAATAGTGATGTTTTTTTGTATATAATTATTGGTGTATTTTTGTATATTATTTTTTTTTCTTCTAAAAATAAATTTACCTTAAATTTCATTTAAAATGTTTCATGAGGCAGTTTCTTTAATTTAGTTATAACTTATGATTAGTTAATACTAGTAGTAATTTCTAGGCAATGAGTTTTGGTATTTTTGAAAGCACTTGATTATCACAGAATTAAAATCTTTATATATTGATATGCAGAATATCTGAAAATAATAAAATATTTAATATAAGAATTATTCATTTTTTATGTAATTTATTTTCCTTTATATAAATATTACTGTTTTGTTAGCGGAATCCTTTCAAAATCATATAAAAATATAACACAAATATTGAAATCGTAAAACAATTAAATGAATTCTCAATTCATGTTATTTTCATATTTTTTTTTTTCATATTTCAGTATCAGTGACTTTTAAAAAACTTACCGCCTTTTCTGATATATTCTTTAAATTGTAATATATAACGGGATATTGAATAAGTTTTTAGACAATTATGATCAATTATTTGGGCTTGCATATACTTTTTTCATACAAAATAAAAAATAATACAATAAATATTTACCTGACACTTCATACAATCATAATTAATTGACTGCAAATATTATTAAATATATTGAGTAGGCAAAATATATTTTTTCTAGCAAACAATTTTTTTGCAATTAATTTTTTTGTTTTTATAGAATGGTCTGTCATTCCGCCATGTTGTTTAAAATTGAGAAAATTCATGTGACAGTTTTCTGACATTGATAAAATATTCGGATTTTTTCTCGATCTTAAAACGATCGAGGAAAAAATGGAAAATGGTGGTGAGTTTTATTTAAACTAAGATTTTCTCCTTACTATAAGTAGGAAAAAGCGGGAAAATTTCAGAAACTGTTTTGTTTCGTAATATTTTTTAATAAATTATAAATATATTTTTTAATAAATACAATGAAATACGGGAATTTCGTTGACATTTTGGCATTTTTTCTTAATACGTGTTAACTCCCGATATTAAATAATTATTTTGATGATACTTGAAGTCATCTTCACTTATAATGTTGAATATTAATTTTATAATAAATAAAATTAATATTCAACATTATAAGTTTAATCAATATTATATTTATAAACAAAAGCAATAAAAAAATATTACTTGACGTTTTTAGTTTGTTCAAACTTCACTCGCGTCGCCAGGATGATACTTTCATTTGACAAATAATAATTTTGTAAAATATTATAAGTTCTTGAACAAGTCTTCTGATATTATTATTCATGTTCAAATATTAATTCCGAACCCATCATACACAACGGCTTCACTCTGCTAATAGGGTAAAGTATTTCGTCTGGTACGACCACTTAAAATAAACAAACATAACCCCATTATATTTTTGACTTGACAGTCCCAGGCGGTTCTTGTGTGTTTACTAATTCTCGTGCACGTGGATGGTATTAATTTGGCTCTGGTTGATTTAATTCTATTCATCTAAATCATCTAATTTAATTGAATCTATATAATGGGATTCCGTGGCGGTGGTCGTGGAGGAGGTGGTGGTAGTCGTGGAGGAGGTGGTGGTGGCGGATTTCGTGGCGGTGGTGGAGGATTTCGCGGTCGTGGTGGTAAGAGAACTTTTGCAATTTGGTGAAACTATATGTAAATGATTTATTTGGAATAGGTGGTGGATTTCGTGGAGGTAGAGGTGGTGGTGGTGGTGGTAGGAATTTCGACACGGGCCCGCCAGAACGAGTTATTCCGTTAGGAAATTTCGCTTATCCATGTGAAGATGACTTAATATGTAAAGTAAATATCGAAGATGTTCCATATTTTAATGCACCAATATATTTAGAAAATAAAGAACAAATTGGTAAAATTGATGAAATATTTGGAACCCTCAGAGATTACTCAGTGTCTATAAAATTAAGTGACAATATGAAAGCGACAAGTTTTAAAAAGGACGAACAATTATTTATTGATCCTCAGAAATTACTACCATTACATAGATTTCTTCCAAAGCCTTCACAACCGAAAGGACCAAAAAGGAAAGGTCCACCAGGTGGAGTAGGTGGTGGCGGTGGTGGACGTGGAAGAGGTGGCAGTGGTGGACGTTTTAATGGTGGTGGACGTGGTGGAGGCGGTGGACGTGGTGGTGGAGGAGGTTTTGGAAGAGGTGGTGGTGGCGGCGGAGGCTTTGGAAGAGGAGGCGGTGGTGGTGGGGGATTTGGAAGAGGTCGGGGAGGTAGCCGTGGTCGTTGGTAATTTTACTACGAGTTTAATATTAAATATAACTAATAATAGGACCTGAATTCTTTTATAAATTTTAATCTGTATTTTTATTAATATCATTAATAAATTCTAAATACAACATTTTGCAATTTGTCTTTACTCGTAGTATATATTCTAATTATTGATGTGGTAAAGGATAATGTAAAATCTATTAATACTTCAGATATTATTTATATAATATTTACACTCTTCAATAAATAGTTACTACATTTATTATTCAATTTTTATAAAAATAAAACATCAATTAAAATATTGATTTATCAATGTTTGTACAAAAACGAGTTAATTTGCTGAATTTCTGTACTGTTTCGGCTAAGATATTATTTGGTAATTTCGTTGTTAATATCGTATAAATATGACCAAAAGTAACAGCGTCCAGTTCTGTTGGTTTGTTTCCATAAAAATACACATTATCTCCTATTTTTTCGCTTAGTGTTTCGCAACATTTCTCTACTTTCTCAACAACTTCTTTTAACGTCATATCATGCCATTGGTATACATCAAGCTGTTTCATAATATTACGTCGTTTCTTTGCATTTTGTAATACATTAAGGGGCCATGGAAATACACATCCATTACGAACACAAGTAACTTCTTTGTATACTGTGGGTTCTACAAATGTTATATATAACTCGGCATTAGTAAAAATATTTTCCACAAGTGATATATATGCTCGTAAGTCTGATTGTTGATCGGGATCCAGCCAACTGCTTAATACAATTCCTTTCTGTTCTACAAATGAAACAATTGGTTCAAATTCCGCTACAACAAAAGCACCAACTTTAACAAATGGAAGTTTAGTCATTCTGCCGCCAGGAGACATAAATTCAGCATTAGCACAAGAATGAATTTTGTATGCTAGCTTGCACATTTTCAAGAAAGCTTTCACAGCTAAACAGCTAGCATGTTCAGCCAATAAAATTTGTTCAACCTCATAAGGTTGATATAAAAGAGCATCATCCAACCATGGATCGGAGCCAATAATTTCATCATTTAAATATTGCTTCATCAGAGAGGAATTGGTCATTTTTTATTGAACTTAAAATTATTCTCTGAAATCTGAATTAAATATTTTATAAACTGCAAGATTTTTCCTCATACGTCAAACTACATATGTTTTACGTCAATTTAGCATATGTCAAAAACTTGTTTAACCTAAAATATTACAGGTAACGAACGGCAGAGATTTTCGTTTTGTACTTCTTCTATGTTTCATAAGGTTATACATTTAAATATTTATTATGTTATCAATAAATAGAAGTTTGCTGAGATCAAATATAATTAAAGCGCGTTACTTGCAATTATCTACAGATGTATCGTCTAATCATTACAACGAATATACAGAAAATCCTATATATCCAGAAATATTAAATAATTCTATTAAAAGCAAAGAAATTAGAAAAAAGATGGTGTGGCATGAAGATATTAAAAAATTAAAAACTGTTGAAGAAAAACTTATTAAAGTGAATATGCCACGATATTATGGATATAAATGTGTAATGTTTGGCGATGAAAAATTTCCATATAATTGTCTGCCTTTAACACAACATTATACTAGAACTATGCTTAAAATAGATAACAACTTGCCAGCATTTTATAATTCGAATAGTTCTGTGGTCGATAAATTAGTTACTTCTCTCAAAAATGAAATTATAGACTGCATTGAGTTTGCTGCATTTTATTTCCAGTAAGTAAGTTTAAGTATTTTAAATAAATAAATAGTATAAAAAATTGTTTTTATTAATAGCCATAAATATAAAAACAATACAGATATATGTTCATCAGAAAAAGATAAAATATTCGGAGAATTAATCATACAACAAATAAATAGAACACTTATAAATTTTTTATCACCGGAATATCAGCATTTATCAGAAATAACTTATGACATTGAACCCAGACATGAAGCATTTTGGTGGGTGGGTTGCGTAAATCCAACGAAGTCTACTCGAAAAAGTCGAGAAGGGTTAAAGTGGTTAAAAGAAATTGCTGATGATCCAACTGATCGTGTTGTTCAATACTTAGGTAATAAATATAAATTAATGCGAACTTCTAATACATACGCTAATAAATCTTTTTTAGGGAAACCATATATAGCGCTACGACATCGATTACCACTTCAACAAATATCAAATGATGAGATTGATATCAACCAAGATAAAAAATATGAAGTACCTTTGTATCAATATGATGCAAGAACTATTGGTTATTCTACACATCATCGACATGGAACCAATATACCTGGTAGGGTAGCTACACATTAAGAAATATTAGTTAATATTTTTTATATTTGTGTAAACAGGCTTTTTCCCTGGAAGTTCAAATGAATTTGGACTATTATCCTACCAAAAACGTAATCACATGGTAAACCGATATTATGATAATGATCCGGACGATAACAAAGAAGCTCTACATGCTCAAGGAATTCAATCTAGCTTTGCTTGGTTATTTGCCCAAGCATGTTATCAAGGTTTTTCTAGTTTCAATGATATAACTTATCCAATAACAACACAAACAATTGTGACCAATGGACACTATTGGTCTTTTTATGTTTATGAATTAAATACGACTTTGATTCATTCAAATAACCCAATAGATAATCCAAAAACTAATAAATGTTGGGGAACTATGGAATTAAAAATGTTTGAGACAATTGACGAACATAACAAATGTGTTGGATTTAATGATGATGTTTTAAGGAAATTGATTAATTTCTATATTAATGCACCAGCTGAAAGAAATATAAATTTAAAACCATATTTAGGTGAAGATGAGAAAATAATATCAGATATAAAAGATCCAGATCGACAAGAATTTCTAGAAAGAATTTTTAAACATATGACGTCAAATCGACCAAGACATCTTTTAGTGCCCGAAATTTATACGTGGGAAAAAATTTACAAAATTGATAATAACACTCGTCCATTAGAAGCTAAAAAGAGATTCTTTGAGCGTGGTATTAATCCGTTTAAAAGACGAATGGATCAACACACACCAATTTATATTCCTCGAGCCATACGGCCAGATGGTTCAAAAAGCAAAAAAAGATGGCAAAAAACTTATTATCCATAGTTAGAAAAATAAACTAGTATGGCAGTGATATCTCCAACAATAGCAAGTATATATTGTTTTGGCTATCTATATAGGCTTTTGTTTTTTAATAGGACTTAGAATAGAACTACAATATAATAAACGATAAATCTGTAGATAAGAAAATTATCTTAACAAAAATAAAAATGGATCAAAGAAAAATGTTTCTTAAATAAATCTTAACTTCTCACAGCAGTCCATAAACTTGATATATACGGCAGTGCCGTCGAATATGCCTAATGGAGACCATATGTTGTAACAATTATGGCCAATTTTTGTAAAATTTTGCTCAGGAACCATGAAATTCTGCCCTGTTTTCAAATATAATAAGCTATATATGCCCTGTTTTATATTGAAATAATATTTTGATATATTTTTCAACCAATCAGAACTACTTATTGCTATCAATAATATCAAAAATATTTATTTTTAAATACAAATACTTTATGTAAATCAGTTTCTATTGACAATACGGATTTCCTACTAATGATTCCAGGTCTTGACAGATTTTTTATCTGTCAGCGATTTTGGCGCGTTAAACTTTGTGTCAGGTATTTTTTTTCTCTATTCGTTTTTTTGCAGAAAATAATTAATATTAATCGGAAGAAATCTTAAAATCGTATTGAATTCTTAAAATGATAAAATTTAATTAGTTTTCAAATAAAATCTATAATAATTTGTAAAGTAAAAATTCTATAGAAAATGGAGTGTTTTTTCATATTAAAAATAGATTTTTTTTTGTTATTAAATGAAAGCAATGTTTTTAAATGAAACAAAATTTGTGATGCAAGTAAAAGGTTAAAATATTTTTTATGTGTGTTTTGTGTAAATTTGAAAATTTATATTTAAAAATATAAAAATTATGATAATAATCTAGAATTATAGAAAAAATATAATACTGTATGTGAATTTAAGTGTTTGTTTTGGGTTATGATACCATTTTAAGGATTACCAGAGTAAATTATATTCGTCCCGCATACAACTTCAAAGGTCAGTGAAAATTTTGGTTTCTTTTCAAATATATTGATGCTAATAATTAAGTTAATAACCACTTTTTGATTATTAAAATTTTTTATTTAATTATTAATTCCCTGCGGTTAATATTTTGAAATTTTAGTTCCTCATTCTAAATTTATTTATATAAAGCTTTAAAATTATTTTGTGTATTCTATTCAGTTATATTTTACTTTTGCACATATAACTTTTCTGAAAAGAGTTACAGCGATATTTTCACAAAGTACAGATAAATTGTTATGCTGTAGAAAATTAAAAAAAATAATTCCATAGTACCCAAATATTTATTATACCAAAATAAATTAGCAGTAACTTAAAAATATATAATAAACATTATATTTAAAATTTTAAGTAATCACGTACATAAATTTTATATAAATTATAAATTAATCAAAAAAAATTACAAACAAAATTTCAATTCGAAAAATCTGTTTACACCAAATTTGAGTAATATTTTATTTTTAAAAGAAGAAAACTATTTTTTTACATAAATAAACTAGTATTTTATTTGTTATTATTATATATTTTTTACAGTAATATAAAATATTAATAATTATTAATACGATTCGATACGTTAATTATTTTATTAAAATAAAGGTCTAACTAACCACCTTTCGATTATTAAAAAAGCTATTAAATGCTGTAGCCTGTCATGTCAGTCAGATAAAACACTAAGCGCCTTATTTACTCATAATTATCGCTTTATAAATAATACATAATTTTATAAGACACATGTCTATATATAATGTTTACTATAGTTTAGTATATTATGATAATTCATAAAGTTATTGAAATATATTAGCAATTTATGATTTCCTTACAACATACCGTTTTATCTACCGCACTGTTTTTTTAAGAAAAATATAAATTAAAATGTAGTAGATGCTATTAAAAATAAAACTTAAAATATAATTAAAATATATTTTAAGTTTTATTTAATTTTATAAAATTAAATGTGATAGATGCTATAAAAAAATTAAAGTATTTTTAAGTTTTATAATTAATCGTTTTTGAAAACAATAATTAAGAGTAAGAGTAAGACCTTACTTAACTAAAGCTAATACACAATTAGTTATTTAATACTTCACTATAATGTAACTAATACTCTAAGCGCAGTTTGGTAGTAATTCATTGAACAAATACAAAATAAAATAAAATGCAAATTGTACCTAAAATTATAGGAAAAAAAATTAAAATTAATTATGATTTTTCTAATAATTTTTGCTAAATAAATAAAATAACTTGTACTTAAACATCTGGCATTAAAATACATAGATCAATATAATTAATTATCCATAAATTCGTTAATGGCAGAACCTGTTTAAATTAAAATTTTATCGGTACACTTATAATTTATTTAAATTTTGTAATTCTATTTTATATATGAATATTAAACTTTGCAGAGATAATAATTTTTCGCGACGAAAAAAAGAATATACATTTTGAAATATGGTTGTTATATAGGATATAATATTTTTCTATTGTTTCTAAGACAAAAATATATTATATTTATGCAATTAACCATCTTCATTTAAATTCTTAGCATATGCTAATTTACGTCTACCTTCTAAATACCTCATTGCTTCATGATAGGATTTTGGTAATACTTCTTGTATTTGTTCATCACATGTAAATGTATAATAAAATACATTTGATGTATGAGTTTTCTCACTGCCCTCAAAATTTAATATATTGGCAATAGTCATTATTTCTATACAATTCATATCAGTATATATAACTTGTGCACTCAATTTAATAAATGATGAAACAGCAACAGATTTTTCAAAACTAATATCACAAATATGTTGTAGTTTTGGACGTTTACCACAATATTGATATGCACACATCCAACTTATTTCTAATGCCATTTTGAGTAAATAACCACCAAATACTCTATTGTGGGCATTACGATTTTCTGGAAATGATGTATGTACATTTGATATAACACTATCTGACATCCATCTACAATTTTCTGGTAAAATACGCTCATTTAAATCCAATGATTCTTTTGGTATTGTTCTCATAAATATATCATGGATAATTTTTTGTTCAATGTTATTAGGTTCAACTTTTAATAATGATGTATTTGAGATATTAATACGACGCTTTTTTCTTGTTTCACCACCTTCAAAAATTTTTAATTCTTTATCATTACCAGGGTTTATTTGATTAACTGGTGCTGCTTTCGTATTTGTTGAATTCCGTGCTGCCATTAAAAATAACGCTTTTGTAATTTTTATAAATGTACCATTTTCATTCATTTGTTCTAACCAAACGACAGTTTCCATTGATGATCGCCCAACCCATGATACATGACCAGATAATCGTATATCTTTATCAAACCGTGTTTTCACATCAGAAAAATCAATTTTATCAACCAAAACTGTTACAAATGTGTATGGTAAATGAATACTTTGATCTAATTTTGGTATATGTAAATGTTTATGACAAACCCATACTATAAAAAAAAATTAATTATATATCATTATATGGATATCAGTTTGTTTTTGTAGTTAATTTTTTTTTATGTTACCAGAAAATATATCCATATCTTCCATTAATCTTCCTAAACGAACGGTTCCTATAACACTACAATATTTATTTTGTAAATCTGTATTAGTAGAAAGTGGTATTATAGCTGATGTAAATGAGTCTTGCATTGTACGTGGTGGTAAATCCTCAATATTTGGTTCATATTTTGTTAAATGATCACGACTTTGCGGTATTTGCGAATAACCATCTTGAAGACCAATACGTTTCTTTATTTCAGCTCTAACTACAAAATCCAAAAATAAATATTTTACTTATCCTAGAATGGATTAGCATATAAATAATTATGTAAACATGTAAACAAATTTAATTTTACTTTATAATAATTTTTGGTCAATTATTTCGTTTTAAAATTATTAGATTGGGTTTTAAACTTCTTATTATTAGATTGGGTTTTAAACTTCTTATTTGAATTCTTAAATTATATATTTAAAGATATCGTTTAAACTGAATTATTTTAAATGAATACATTTTTCAGGATCGATTATTTAACATTTCTTTAAACTTTTAGACAACTAAAAAATATAAAAATTGGAATTATACATCAATTTCAACACCGACCTTCTTTGATCGTTAGTGAGTCACTCGATGTTTTTCCAGTATTTATACAGTCCCCTTTAAAATATATTTGTGTCGTCCTGAGGTAATATTAAAATTATTTTTTTCATTTTTAATAGTGAATTATTTATAAATAAAAACAAAAATACTTACGAAATTTGCCTGGGATAATTAAAAGTTGATGAGCAATGTAGTTTACTTCCGCGAAATAAATTTCTTATTAAAATTAATTCAATTTTGAACATATTTACCATATATATTAATTTAATTGTTTTTAATTAAATTAATTTAAAAAATACCAAAGAAAAATTAAACTTTTTTGACAGCCGTCAATAAAAAATAAATAAATACATGATACAATTACATATACATTTGTATCATGCACATAATACAATAGCTCTACTACAGGTACGACAACGAAATAGAAAGCTTTAGCTGCTATGGAATATGTTATCTGCGGTATTTAAAAATATACTTTTCGAATTATATTGGAAAAAATTATCGCAAAATATTCCTTTTAAAAAAAAAAAGAAAACGACAATAAACGATAATTCTTTAAACATGAAAGGAAAAATATTTGTAATCAAGGTAGCAAGAGACCAGTAAATTCCTAATAGTGTCCAAGAGAACTTTTATTTTATTCGTAATATACAGATTATAAATTTTTCATTATTGATTTAATAATATAGTTATAAGTAGCCATCAAAACGCTCTAAAAAATAACAGAATTTCAGAAATTTAAGATATTTTGGGTTGATGTGAATAAGCCCTATATAAATTACTAAATTTTAAAACAGGGCCGGAATTTCGTGATTTCAGGGCCATATTTTACAAAAAATGGCCATAAATTTAGCCATAACTGTTATGGCTAAGCTTATGGCTAAAAAATGGTCTAAACTTCAAACTTTAGTGACGTTTGTCAGTGGACTTTGGCGCGAAAACCGTTTATATTTGAGAAATATTTCTCTCATAATTATTACAATTTCGCGTAAAAAATCATTAAATTCGATTTAAATATACATTGAAATTAATATTTAATTAGTAACACAAAATAATCGATAATAATTTTTTAGACATAATAAGTTTTGTAAGTGAAAATCGGGATTTTATTGTCTGGCCGGATTGAATGAAAAAATATGAACTATAGAGGTGCCGTAATAAAAAATACTTTAATGAACAAAGCTAACATCATGTCAAACAAAGTAAATAATCTTTTAATAAGGAAAATACTAACATAGATGCAATTTATCTTTCTAAAATAGATAACATTAACTTCACTAAAAAAAATCTTGTGTATGTGCTTAGTGTTTTTTTTTAAATATTATAAAGTGCATTTGGGGTACATTGTACAACTTTTGAAATATTTTTACAACCGTCTTAACACATTAAGCCCCACGTCATACAAAACCAGAAGACACCTATTTTCGCCAGGGAACCATGTCGGACAAAAACAGACGACACCTATTTTCCCCACGGAACGACGTCGTACAAAAACAGACGACGGTAGTGACTATAGTATTTTACACGTCGTACTATTAGGTACGACGCTTTATATAATTGTACATTCCTATTTAAATCTACAAAAATTTTACACTTAGGAAAAAAAACGCCTTGCTTCCAGACAGTATTTTTCTTATTTTATTGTGGTTCCACGAGTAATATCGAAGACTTTAGTTTGGGGCTTAATGTGTTAACAGAATTTTAACAAAAACTATTTTTTAAAAATATCGCATGAATTTGTTTTTATTAGTATCACATATATGGGGAACAAGCATGTACTTTATATACTGGAGTAACGCCAGGTAAATTATTTATTTAAATTATTTTTAAAGCGATATACATTCTTAAAAATAAATAATTAAAAAATAACTCTAAATTTACTTTAAATTTTTTGCTTTGTATTATTGTTAAGTAAAATAAAAATTACTGACGTCTCATTTTTTTAAATTTTTGCTGATCTTTTTCAAATAACCGCGCTTCTTCGCGTCCACTAGCACGATCCATGTACCAGTTATTAGACTTCCATTTGTCGGTATGCTGCTTTCGATATTCTTCACGATTTTTCATCATATTTTCATGCCAATCGTTATTTTGTTTTTTGTGGTTATTATATTCATCAGATTTTTCAAAATCATTAATTTTTTTTTTATATTTATTATTATTTTTGTGATGTTTTTCGTTTGAATTATTTTCGAAATCTTTATGGTAATCCATATTTTTAATTTTATTTTTTTTGTTGGACTTTTCCGTTGAATCATATTCGTTTCGTATTTCATTATCTGGTCTTTTATCGTTATTTATGTTTCGTACACTGTCCTGTTCTTTGGTGTGTGTTTCTCGATTTCGAAAATCTTCTCGGTATACCTTATTTTTATAATTTTCTTTCTTGTTAGGTTTTTCCCATTTGTCATGCATATTATTTTCTGGTATTTTGTCATTAGTTTGGTTTATATCTTTGACATTGCGGTGTTGTTGATTTTGTCTATTATATGTTTCGTATTTTTTACGCTTCTTCTGATCAGTTGTCTGCGAATCATGTTGATTGAATTTGACGTTATCATTTTTATTTTTTGGATCATCATTTTTATAATTATTCAGAAGATTTTCAGGAAATGCAACTGGAATAATTTTTTCAATTGATTCTATAATAATATTTTTTAAATCCTTACTTTCAAATTGTTGACTATGCAAATCGGAATTTTTATTTTCTTCAGTGTTAGATGTAGAATCTATACATACGCCTTCAGTGTTTTCATCAGATTGATCACAAGAATGTGGCAATTTTAATGCTTCTTTTGGTATTTCTGTCCGCTGAATTCTGCCATTACCTGGCCAAACTTTAATTTTCTCTTTTTTAATATAATTTGTATTATCATTATGTTTTTTTACTGAATCAGTTGTAAAAGAGTTACTATGCATTTCAGTTTCTTTATTTAAATATTGTACTTGTTTTGATAATATATCGATTTCTGCTCGCAATAAATTATTTTGTAATTCTAGATCACCTACTCTTTGATTTATCACTTCCTCTTGTAATGTATTACCCCATTCAGGATATTTGATTTTACCAACGAATCCAACAATAGCAATTGACACACTTATGTAAAAAATTAAAGATATATTTCTGATTGTGAACACTGATGATGATGATGGAGAAATTTTAGTGATCGGAACTTTATTATTTTCATAAGATATATCTTGACAACATCTATTAACGCAATTATTAACATTTCTATTTACAGTAGCTTCCGAAAGATTTTGTTTTGTTGAAATTGACGTTATTATAGTTTCATAGGACGTTTTATTTACGAATTCATTGTTTTCTTTTTCATAATAGTTTCTATCTGAATCGTACAATGGAATTGGTGAACTGCGACCAGCACTTTCACAGTCGCTTATTATTGATATACCATCGGATAATTCATCAATATTTTCTGGCACTTTCTCATATCTGAAATTATAAATATTATTATTATAATTTAAGTGGATAAATTCAATTTACTTTATTTCTGTTCTATCAGTATAATTCTCTTTGACCTCAACATTATCCTTCAAAATTTCAATTCGATTTCCATTATTATATCCATTAGTTTCGGATTTATTTAAATTGTTAAGAGGATCGGTTATTATGGTCCAAGTATCAAATGTTTCTGGTTCAGAAACATTATATATTTCTTCTATTTTTTGATCAATAGAGTGGTCTTTAATTGTGTCCATTTTGCATTTTTCTAAATATATAAATTTTTTTTTAATTAATTATAATAATTTATTTAACCATGTGTTTATTCTGAATTAAAATCTTATTTTTTTTATGAATATTATCACCAGATTTTAATACTAATTCATTTTTAATATTTTTGTATAAAAAATTAGCTAAATCTATAGAAATAATATAACAATTTTTCTTGGAAATATAAAAATATGTCTGAGAAAAAAATATCTTAGTTCAAAACGTAATAAAGCCATCTATTTTACCCGAAAATTTTTGAAATAAATTAATTGCAACTAAAGTTTATTTTAGTAACCACGAAAAAAGAATTAATTCCTTCTTTCGAAATTTTATTTTTTTTTTATAAAATTTTTTAAATATGTATGTACAAATATATAAAACTGATTTGAGTTAAATCAAAATATCTTTGTTTTCGCAATGTAATATCACTAAAAGAATTAAACTTTTTATTTTACGCCCAATTCTTAAAATTTATTGTTTGAAAATTTTTCTAAAAAGATACAAATAAATACATTATGGTGAAACTCAAAAATAATTATATTAAAATAAGTATTTAAGCTTTTTTTTTGTCATTTAAACAAAGCCAAGTTATAAATAAAAATTTTTTGGCAAAAAATTTAACACCTCATATTAACAGATGAGAATAATAAAATAATTAATATTTAATTATTAATTTATTATAAATTTTGGTATATTTAGAAAGAGATTTCTTAAATTATTCAAATATAGTTTTTTTTTTTTATTATGTATAAGTTTACCTATAAATTTTCATCAATAATTTCTATAATATATAAAGGGCTCAAATTACTTTTTTTTTTTTATTGAAATAAAATTTTTACCTGATTTTGAAGTTTCATTTTAAAATTATTAAAAACTTTTCAATTTATTTTAATAATTTTCATTAATTGTCAATTTATTTAAAAAAAAAAAAAATTTATTTAAAAATTTATTTTTACTAGACTCACAAGCAAAGTGATATTATTAATATTGATTATATTTATTTCCTCCAAATAATACGTGTCTTTTATACGTATGTACACATTGGGGAAAATAAAATTTAATAATCACAATTTATTAATAAAATCATTTTAATTTCATAAGAAATATTTTTTTATAAATTAAAAAAAAAAATTTTGACACTTACAGAAAGTTATATAAAATATAAAATATTTTGTTTAATGCCTTTGATGAAATTATTAAATTTCCAATTATTAGTTTTTTATTAAATTTCCAAAATACTTATTCAAATTAAATAAAATTTCGGACTATAAAATCTGAAATTTGCGTCGTAATGCTATTTTTTTTTTATTACATTGACATTTTTCATATTTGTTTTGTTTTGTTCTTAGGGGTGTGATGAATACTTATTAAAAATTTGGATATTTTTGTAGCCTTTACATTTACACAATTTCTTACTAGATGGCAGTAGCATACTAACAAATTTAATTGAAAGCGCCAATGCGAGAAATCTAAATTATTTCGGCGCCTTCCCTCTAAAATTTTTAAATTTTTGATATTTTTTGGGAAAAACTTTTATTACAAAAAATAATTTTCAATTACATAATTTTTTTGTTTTTTTAACACGGGTTCTGAAATTTTTAGCGGAAAATTATAAAATTTTAAATGTAATTATAAAATTTCTAACCAAAAATTTATATAATATAAAAAAAAACAAAAACATTCCATTTTTATTGCATTTTTTTCGGCAAGCTATGGAAGACTGCAATAATCAATGTATTAATTTTTTTTTATAAATTCAAGGAGGTTTAAGGATAAGATATATTAATTATTCTTAATTAAACATATCTCACTTATTTGTTAAAAGTTAAATAATTAGATTTTTGAAGAAACGAGAAAAACTTATGGTTTTTCTTTAGTTAAGTCGGTTTTACGGTTTCAGTAATTTTTCTTTTTTAAATTATATTCTGTCCTCAAAAGAGAAAAATTTCTTAATTTCAGGCTAGAATTGTCTGGTTTTAGTATTTTAAATGCAAGAATTTTAGTCGAGAATCGAAAACCCTATTAATGTATGTACACAAATAAGAAATTACAATATAATTCACTTTGTTATGAAGAGTAAATTTTCTAGTTATTTTTTTTAATAGTTTCATCGTTTTTTTTTAATATGAGTTTTTTATACTGATCAGTATAATAATATACACCCTTAAACCAATAATTTCTGCAGTACTAAGAGATTTTCATTCATAAACCTTGATATACTCGTACATATGTATATTAATTATGAGTCAAAATGAGTTTTTTTTTTATGAAAATCGAATTAAATTATTATTAAATATTTTTATCGAACTTAATAGTTAATATTTTCCAATTAATAAAATAACTCTAATAATTAAAAACTCTATAAATTCAGTTACAACCAAAATTTAAATTTATATCTCATTTTTATATATAACTCACTTTTTTAATTATTCTGTAATTACAGAAATCAAAAATATATTTTTTTAAAATGTATACGTATATTAGTAAGTATATTAATATATTAGTTATATTTTATACTAATAATTTCTTTAACATTAATTTAGAAACTTTTCTTTCGGTTATTATTCAATTTAAATTAAATTGATTTGATTTGTATTCTAGATGCAGTAATTATAATTTAAAATGAAATAACGCTATAATATTTCGGTGAAAAAAAATAAATGATTAAAATAGGTTGAGTTGTTAACCGCAGAGATTATTAATTTAATTTAAAAATTTTATATTATACATATTATAAATTACCCAAAAAATCTTTCCTCATTGATAATAATTAGTAAAGCTATTACACTGTATTAATGAATTAGGAAAATAATAATTTTATTATATACCTATTACATCTTTATTAAGTTATATCTTTCGAAATTTTTAACTGGTAGATTATTGATTTCAGAATAACTAACGGACAACATTTTATGTGTATAATTGTTTCTCTATTTCCATTTTTTTTAATACGTACACCCATAAAATATTGAAAAATTCTGAAAATATTTTTATACGATCGTGGGAAATCTAAGTAGATCGATTAATGTATAGGGGAGCATTGTACGCTTTGGTTTTAAATTTTGACTTTAACTTTTATAGCTTAGAAATTATTATTAGAAAAATATTTAATGTCGTACAACGTATCCTGTTATTAGCACTTTCAATCCATATCTTTTTACATTAGTTCAGGAACATTTAATGTTTGTCCTATATTGTAGTAGGATTAACTGGCTTACAGCCTACATGATATATTATTATTGATTTTTAAAGCTTAGTATCGTACCGGGGTGAAATTAAATTTTCCACGCTCGTGAAAACTGTAGTAAAAAAGTTGTAAAAAAATTTTATGGAGAAGAAAACATTAAGTAGTATTCAAAAAGTATAAAAAAGCAAATTGACGATTTCTTTAGAACCGAACAACCAAACCAATCAACCAAAATAATTAAATGTCAAGATTCTGCCGTGAAATAATGTTTTGAACATTATTTCACTAGCGAAAAATGTTTACACTGAAAATCTTTCTTAACTTTTTTCTTTTCAAAGTAAATTATTTCACGATGGAACAGCGTACCACAAATTGAAATCGTCAGCGTAATTTTTCACGAGATGTTAAATTTGTATGAAAATTTCATTTAACGATGAATAACATACTAAGCTTAACTTGTAAAGTATCACATATTAAATCATATATTTTGTTTACAACTTAGTTACGAGAAATCTAGGTTTTTCCTAGATTTTTTTACTATTTTGAAGAAGATAGTAATGAAATAAAAAAATAGCTTAAAAAGTATATCGATTTTAAATCATGGCATTATTGTAAAACGAAATCTTAATGGTTTTTTAATGCCACATATTATAATATAACGAAAAATTTCTTCATACCATAAAAAAAATTTATTTATATTTGAAATTTATGTAAAATTTCTAGCTATAATATTTTATTATATGTGATTTTTTTAGAAACTATCTTAGTAACTTTGTAAGGCACCTAATTAATGAATGAAATGATTTTATTATGGTGCGTGCAGTTCTAAAAATTTATAATTTCATTATGAACACCTGTAACTGGCAAAATGGTAATGATGAAACCATTTACTTTGATAATTTCAAATAAATTATATACATAAAAAGATATCCTTTTTTTTCCTAAGAGTTTATTCTCTAAATTGTATTCAAACGAATTGTTTTATTTTGAATCAATTTCTTCTTAATCGCATGATTTCTTAGCTACAAAAATAAAACATTAAATTAAATATCATAAAATATATTTTAATTTTAAATTAAAAAAAAATACATTTAATATGTTTTTTTAAAATCATCCCGAAATATGACAATTTGCATATATTAATTTTTTAGTTACTTTGATGAATTAAAACTATATAAATATATACGTATATCCTGTAATTTTCTCAAAATTGACTACCAGTATTTAAATTTAAATCCTAAAAATATCTTAGAAACACGTCATTGCAATTTGTGAATTTTCGGTGTAGGTTTATTTTATTTTTTTATAATACTCGTATATATTAGTTTATTCGTCTAGACATGGATGCAAAGACAAATTGTATAATTTGTGAAAAGAAATAAGGATTCTACGAAAACAGAAGCTATTTTTTTGTAAAAATTTAAATACAAATTATAGTTAATTTCATTTTGTATTAAAATTAATTGCTTTGCTATTAATATCAGATTTTGAAACATGAAAATGTCTTTTTTTTTATGTTAATTTAAATTTAAATGTTAAATTTACACATTCAAAAAAAAATTTAAAACGCAACATAATTTTTATTTAATTTATTTATATCGATTTTAAAATATTGCTAGGAAACTATTAAGAAATGCTAATTCAATTAAATAGCCGCTCTAAATTCTTTAGCTTTATCGAATATATAATTTAATTTTGGTAGACCTCCTATCTGCCAGGACGAGTAAATAAAAAATTAATTTATATATTTATAAAATGGAATTAATTCATTATTAATAAGAATTTGTCTCTACTGTTCTAGTCATTTTCATTATTATTATTATTATGAGTTTATAAATATTAAAAATAATTTTTTTTTAAGTATAAAATCTATTAACATATGTTGAATATAAAACTTACAATTTATTAATCCTCCTCCAATCATATTAAAAAGAAAAAAAATCCCTTATACAAAAATTATGTATGTATCTGCACAAGAATCAGTAAATTTTTGTAAAACATTCTTTTATTCAAGTCATGTTGGCTTGTTATGTT
This sequence comes from Empis livida, assembly GCA_963932195.1. Taxonomy (NCBI): domain Eukaryota; kingdom Metazoa; phylum Arthropoda; class Insecta; order Diptera; family Empididae; genus Empis; species Empis livida. The sequence goes on from OZ010648.1 coordinate 6,712,676, forward strand.
TAGTTCACAAATGAATAATTCTGGTACATTCTTTATTTATAACAGAAATGCAATATTATCCTAAATCTATATTCATATATGTATATTGTATATATAACTACTTAACATTATGTAGCATCATTTCAAAACTATTTATAAAAAGGGAGATACAAAAACTTACTTAATACATTTTTATAGTTAAATAAATACTATAATGTTAGTTTTTTAAATAGGCCATCATAAAGTTTGGTAATATAAATTTCCTTTACGATATTAATTTTCAAAGAACTTAAAATATTCAATAAACATATAAATGTACTGCCACATCATAATATATGCGACAATTAGAGAAATAATATTTACTATACAAAGAATTACATATATATGTATATAGTTAACCCTTTTTTTCCTTGGGGCATAATTTTGGTAAATTTAATTAAGAAACCAATTTGATTAGGTATTGTAATATTTTTTTATACTCCTTTATGTAGCCAAATATTATATTTCGAATAATTTTTTAAGTACACTGCTATGTATTGAATAATAATTATATGTACTTAATTTTTCAAATAAATTGCATATGTACTACCGAAAATAATTTTTTAAAACTGCGTTTCATAAAATTAGAAATTGAATTTTTCATAGTTTGATACCAAATTTTATAGTGTTAGGATTCATTAATTTTAATTTTTAACCATTTCTTCTTTAGGCTTGGTTGGTAATCAATATTTCTTAGAATATACTTTCATTTGTTGGTGAATTACAATTTGTTTCCTTTCAAAAATTTGATTAAATGACAGTTTTTAATTGTCTTTTAATTGTAATATCTAAAGCTTAGTATAGTACCGCCGTGAAATGCCACGCTCATGAAAACTATCGTGAAAAAGTTTTATGGAGAAGAAAACATTCAGTAGTAGACTGTAAAAAAAAGGAAATTGACGAATTTTTTTTAGAAACGATCAAACATAATGAAACCAACCAAACAAAATGATCAAATGTCAAAATTCTGCCGTAAAATAATGTTTTAAACATTATTTCATCAATGAAACATTTTTCCTAACTTTTTTTTATTCCAAAGTAAATTATTTAACGATGGAACAGCGTACCACAAAATGAAATCGTTAGCTTAATTTTTGACGATATTTTAAATTTGTATGAAAATTTCATTTCACGATGGATAGCATACTAAACTTAAGATCCCACTATCACAACTAACGTAGATAGATACAAATTTTTTAAATTATTTTATTACAAATTATATATTTTTACATTATATTAAAATTATGTTATAAATTTTTATTTCTTTGAACTTATAATTTCATTTTTTTTTTTTTGGAATATATTTGCACAAGTTTACAAGATATTTTGATAGATTATATTTTGTACCTTTCTCTTTATTTTTACTGGGGGGTTGATTTATTTTAATACCCTAGAAAAAGTGATGGCCAATAAATATATTCTCAATTTTTGTATATATATATTTTGTTTACCAAAAGTTAAATCTGTAAATTTTGTTTTGCTGATATGAATGTGGAAATGGATGGACACGTCTTACAAAATGTTAAACAGATTGAATGAAGTGGAAAATCTTATAGAATAGAAGAAATGTAATCGACGGAGTGTAGAAAGGATTTTTGGAGAAAAGGGTTTATTTTTTTTTAATATAAAATAACAAAAATTATATATATATGTATGTATATAAATAAGCCTAGGTCATCCTTATGTATGTGTAATTTTTTTTTTTTTGACATTTTAGCAAAGCAGTGCGGACAACCGAAAAGAAAAGGGTTGAAGTTAAATATAAAGTTTTATAATATCAACACTGATAGACAGATTGATAAGAAATTTTATGTTGGTATATTTTTTTTTTTTATTAAATCTTTTTAATTCTTTGAACAAAATTTATAAACTTTAATCTGTATAAAAATTTAAGCCAAGGATAAAAGTTATAAAATATAAATTTGTTAATATTTCTTTTAAAAAAATTGAAAATGTACCAAATAAATCTATAAATACTATGGATACTAGTTTTATAAAGGATTAGAATTAATCTTAAAAGAAATTTGAACATTTATGTAGTTTAATTCAACTATTAAATAGATTTTTTATATTGCTAAATAATCTTTTTTAATCAGCAACAAATTCAATCTTCTAATTATCCTTACTAATCATAAGAAATTTTAGATTAATTTTACGTAGGTGCTTGTCAATTACTATATTTAGTCAATTACTATATTTAAAATTTATACACAGAAATATGTATAATTCTCACAACATTTAATATGATTTATATTTTTGAGATTTTTAAATACGTTTACTTTCTAAACTATAATTTATTAACCAAAACCCAAATCGATAAATAAAAATAAAATCTTAATTGAATGTAAAGTAGGTTTTTTTTTTTGTTGTAAAAACCGTAGTGTTAATGTTGCCTAGAAGGCATAATAATAATACCTAAAAACCTGAAGTAAATTCACATGTTTTTCAAATTTACTTTAAATAATATTATAAAAAAAAAAAAAAATTGATTGCATGAGGAAAATCAATGTTTATAAGAGAGTAATTACGCCCTTTTTCCCATAAAAAAAAAAGCTATTAGTTTAGTTGAAAACTCTGGTAAATAAAGAGAATACCAACAACAACCATCATATAAAATGATAATATTATATCAGAATTTTAATAAAAGTGTAAAAAGGTACTTTAATGTATGTTCAAAAAAAAAAAATCTGGCAAAACCAATTCACAATGTGTTATTAATTAAAATATTTTTTTTTTCCAGCTTCTGGTCTTTAGCATCCTTAGTAAGTAAAAACGCTAAACTTTTATATAATTTAACATTATTATAAACTTAAAAACTTACATTTTATAATAATGAACTTTACGCGAAAAAAAACAGATTCATAATATTTATACAAATTTTTTTTTTGAATTTTACAAGTAAATTGAGTGAATTCGTGTATATATACATAAAATATGTATATATGTTTTTTTTTTTTGTAACATTGAATGTGAATTTTTGTTTCATTATTACCGCCGGCGATTTAATTTTTCATTATTGATGGATTAATCGTCCCAAGACAACAACTATGTAATGTAGTTAGTTTTAGCACCCAGAAATAATATTATTTTATAGAGAATTTTCTTTAACTCGAAAAGACTCCAAAGAAAATACTCAAAAAATTTTTTATAAATTGTTAATTTTTTTTTTTCAACACTTAACAAATTATTATTATTTTTTTTTGAATCTTTTTTATAATATAGCGCAGCATCATTTTATGAATAACATTTACCAAAGTATATATTTATTTATGTATCAAATATTATTAAAAAAAAAAAAAATAATATATAGTTTATTTATGAAAAATATCTTAGCTTTAATTTTCCACTCAATTAGTATGCATTATATAAATCGATTATTATATGCTATGGAACATCATCATGCTAATTTATCTTTGGTTAATTGAAACTTTATGTATGTATTGAGAGAATTGTCTTGGTTTTATAAATATATATATATATATATATATATCACCTTACCTCCAATTCGTACTTTGAAAATATTTATATATACACATGATAGGAGTGTGAAAAATGATATAATAATAAATAATTTTTTTATTATGCGTTAATTAAAATATTATTTAATTTTAATTTAAAAATTTTTTCAAATCGAATTATTAAATAAATTAAATTGATTTAACATAAAAATGCGGGATTGAAATGACAATATTTCCAATGGTGAAGATACTAACTTTTAATTTAATACTGGGACAGTAATGAAATAGTTAAGTTGTTGATAAAATAGTAATTTTTATATAATTACACCTGATTAGGTTTTATGTGAACTTTTTTTACGCGAATTAAAAATAAATTGTGTGGAAATCTACTACTCATAATTGCAGGGGATTTCCCTAATTTTATCTTACATTAGTTTTAATAAAAGTATATAGTACAGGCTTGCAGTTTGATATTAATTTTTAAAGTGACATTAAAAGTGTTTTATAAATATTATAAGACATTAAATGGATTTAGTAAATAAAAATTATTACAATCCATTTAATGTAGAACCAATCCTCTACTTTTATATGAATACCATATATCTTTTATTATGCGATTTTTTTTAAGCGAGTTTTCAGGGAACATATTTATCTCGTAAAAACAGAATTAGATGTATTTACATTTTGGCAAATGACTGAGATATAAATAATTAAAATTTTCATGAAAATATTTGATTGGTGGGAATCTAAAATGACTGAAATAATGTAACTTATATACCAGTTTATTTATATATGCTACTCTGTTCCATAAATCCTTTTTTTCGTTCTGGTGATAATTCGACTACAAAAATTATTTTAAAAAAAAAAATTGACTAAATAATATCAACAATTTTTTTTTGATGAAAGAAAGTTAGACCGGGAACGTGTAATATAGGTACGTGCATTTTCTTCATTAAGGATACGGATATATTATTTAACTTTATATATAATTACATATCTATATAAGCATATAACATATATATGACAGACTAACATGCAAGGATAATAAAAAGAAAATCATTCGACACCCTTGTATATTTTCCATTTTTTTTTTTTTTTTAGACCCCTTCAATTAATGAAATTAGTCACATGTCACGATATTGTCCTTGGTTGTTACACTATTTTTTTTTTTCCACCATATATTATACAATTATATACAATTACTATATATAGATAGATATACCTTTCGTGTGTACCTGTATATTTCCAAACCTTTCTTTTTTAAATGACAATTATACACTAATAAATATTCTTTAGTTTATTTGAAAGCAATGTGACAGCGTTAGCGAACAATCGCGATGGTAAAAATTTTTCAAAACTCCGCCCAACATTTAATATATTGAATGAAATATTTTGAATGATTTAAGGAGTATATTAGAACATATTTTATATTACTATTCTTTAACATTTTATGTACTTTATGTACACAGGTCTTAAATATATTTTTACTCACTTAAAAAACCAGAATTTTACATATATTTCATATTATAATACATAAATTTATTAGTATATCTTTTATGTTGATATGTATAAATAACGGTTTTTCTTTTGTATATTTAATTATATATAATAATGTATAAATGGATAATTTTTTTTTTTTTGACAAAGTGGGCGCTTTGACATTTCTGATGACTTGAGAGGGGGTGACAAATAGCATGCTATATCGTTTTCATGCTCCACATATCACCACGCGAATATTGTAATGTCTAATATAATAAAATTGTTGGTATAATTTAATGTTATATATAGTGAATAATGTTGACGAATTGGAAGGGTAAATTAATTTGACATTTTATTTTTTTACGTATAATAATAATAAAGCATATAACGTCTATATATTTGTATGTATGTAATTGTTTTATTAATAGTTTTGAGACATACGGGCGTGACATATTTTATTTTGATTGAGTACCGCCACTATAACACTTGTTTCAATAATACATATACATATATGATTTCTAATATTGATATATATTAGTTTTAAAAAAAAAATTTGTTACATTTTGACATAAATCACAAGGAATTTAACTAAAATCTATTAAACGAATTAAATTACCCTTTGAAATGTAATTAATTTAAAGGAATTATTTTCCTTTAAATTAATTACATTTCTAATTTGGCTTTAAAATAATTATATTTCCAATTTTATTATTAAAATTAATATTAAATTAAACAATTTTTATGTTTCCTAATTGTCATAATTAAAATTATGTAATAAATTTTTAGGATCACTTCTAAAAATTATCCAGATTACAAATTTTTTCAAATGATGGTTAAACTATTTTGATGAAGTTTTATTTTTATGTCCTTATTCTTATAAATTGTTTTATCAAAAATCTGGTTTATTATTATTATTTTTTAGTTGCTTTTAGTAATATTTTAGTTGCTTTTAGTAATATTTATACAGACGCTTGTATTAAATAGTTGTATTTTTCCTAATTTTTATTAATTACATTTCAGTACGAATTTCTTATTAATAATATATTAATTATTACTAATTTAAATTCTTGAAAACTCAGTAATAAGTAATTTTAAATTAACCTGGCATTAAAAATTTTCTTAAATCTTTTCATTATTTTTATTTAATATAATTTATGGATTTTAAAATGAATTAATTTATAATTTATGATTTATATATTTTATCTTCGTGGTAGGTTATTTTATTAAATAATATTTAATGAATGACTGGATATATTAATTTCCAAAAACATAAGAAATATTGAATTCATATAAATTGTCGCGTTTACATTGTACATGTTTTAGGGATCATTATGTTCGTGTTAAAGTCATACAACTTATTTTTAAGTCATCATTTACATATATTTCTAAAAAAAACAAAAAAAATAACAAGCGACAATCTTTAAAATTCAAGGATATTTTATTTACCATTCCTATTTTTTTTTTTTGTACTCTGTGAAATTTTAAATAAATATAATGAAAAATGAAATAAATATTGCAAAAAAACATTTTACGCGAGGAGAGTTTTTAAAATCTGAGAGAAAAATGCCGACTTTAATGAAGCACAAAGAGATTGTTAAGGAACCCCATTGAGTATGAGACATTGGCGCCTTTTCATAGCACTGCGGGACCATTACCTTGTTCCTACCTCATAACATGCGGTGCCTTGTTACCACATATTAGCATAAAACATCCTAAAGCCTGGATTTTTTTATTTTTTTCTTTTTGTGAAAAAAAAAATAACTCTCTCCCCCCACGCCGATTTAAAAATAACACATTTACGAAAAAGAAATAAATTAAAATTTGCGACAAAATAATATCTCTCGATGTTAATACAAAGATGAAAGTTGTAAATCATATTCGGCAGATCACAAAAAAAAAAAAAATATTATCATCTCAGAGATATTTATTCATTTATATTTTATGTTTTTATAATTTTTTTTTTTTTGTACTTACAGATTGAAAATTAAAAAAATTTATATCCAGTGGTGATTAAAAATCGTTTACGAAAATGACAAATATTAATGGCGATTAATCGGTAAATATTAAATTATTTTATTTTACATATATTGTAAGGTAGAAAATTTTATAGTTAATTTAATTGACATCTAATTGCACAAAAAACAGATTTTCAACTTAATTTATTAAAATAGTTAGCATAAATATGCTTTTGCAAAACATTAAACATACAAATTCAATTAATATTTTTTTTTACTCAAATAACATTGCAATTTGATTGCAATACATATTCCAAAAACAATCTTAAAATATTCTAGCTTAGAATATAATAAAATTGTTTTTATGACATTAAAAGGGTCAAGCACGTAAATCTAAATACTAATGATAAAAAATTATTAGATTGCACTTAATGTTACGGTTTTCAAAGAAAGGTATATACATTTTTCTGTCATTAAAATACAAAGTTTTAATTGACAATTTTTGATACTTGGTCAAAAATTGTCATAAGTGTAGAAATAATGTACGTCGTACATCGAAGACCATCTTAAAACTTTTTGCTATAATTTTCGGTTTTGGTATTGCTTCTTAGTGTAGCTAAAATTTTAGCAAATCTCATCTCTTATGCTCCTCTATTTATTAATCGAAATTATTCGATAATAATTAGTATAATACGTGTAGTAGTGTGACTTTAAGTTACAATTTTATATTTAGAAATTGGTAAAATGTGGTCTATTCTTTCCGAAGAGAAAGCCTCTTAAAGTCATAACATTTTCTTAAAGCCTTTATTTTAAAATCTATTTTTCTCTGGTCTACATTTTTAACTTTTTTTACAAGATTACCCAATATTATGCTAGCAAGCAAAGTGTTTAAACAAGTAAAATTTTCATGAAATATAAATAAAATATTAATTATTTTAATTTTTTTTAGCGAAGGACAGATACTACTGTTCATATTTTTTTCATAATTCTATTTTGTAAGAATTATTTAAATTCAAAAGAGAAAATTGACGAAACCTTAATTTAAGTCACATTAATAATCTTTTGTATACTGGTATCCAAAAGATATTGGAATTTTCATTTTTTTTCTTCTGTGTTTTTGTTTTATTTAAAACTAATTTTCAGTTTAATTATTTTTACTCTTAAAATGTCGACATGTCGTAAATAGTAATTTACATTGATATTCAGAACAAAATTGTTGAGAAAAATGAAAAATGATTGACTTACGTTTTTAGCAATCTTGCTAATATATGAATTTTTTTTTTTTTGTATGTTATTTCATGGTTCATAAAGATTTACGCATAAATTAAAAATATATCAGAAAAAAATAATAAATGAAGGAATACGTTGATGCATACTGGAATTTGTATAATTATATATATAGTTTTATGTTAAGGAAAAAAATTGTTATGTCAATTTGGTTTTTATTATTATTTTTAATTTACAACATTTATATAGAAAAAAGATATTCATATAATTTTAACTTCACTGCATTTATTATATGGAATGTGAACAGATTAAATGTTATATTCTTAATCGAAAATACACACTAAAAGTGTTTTTAGGAAGCTGTGAAAATTTATGTCTATAACTATTGAAAATTTGAAATTCTCAGAAAATAATCGGAAAATAGATATAGATCAGCTAATACCAATAATGAAATATATTAAAATCATAGGAGAAGAGCGCTAAAAGAGAAAAAAAATTACACAGATACCGGAAAGAGCATCTCTAATCAGAGCATTGTAATTTTCTTTTGGCAAACACTCAAATAATGTTAAATTTTCGTGATAATTTTTGTAACACTAATAAGTAGTTTTATGATAAGTAATAGACTTACCCATGAATGACCGACGGTGGCTTAAGTGGGTAGTGTGCTAAGCTGTGGTCCATTAGATACTGGATTTAACTCCCATCCGAGACTCTCATTTGATGTTTGTCTGAATGAGTTTCAACTCCCATTCGATGTTGGTCTAAGTTTACTCAGCTTTGAGTACCAGTAATAAAATAACAAAATGTAATTTAAGACTGGGAAAAATGTTAACAGCCGAGGTCATTTGCTAACAACAAATGTCTCACTAATAAAGGTTTAAAAGTTTCTTCACTATAAAGATAATTTATGGTTAGGAATTCATATAAAGTTAGTAGGTTCAAATTGCAATAGAATGTTTTATGAGACACTTTAAGGGAGGCCCAAGCTTTTCACGAGTTGTAGCGCCAAGGAGGAATAGACTTACCCAAGTCCAAATATAATTTCCATCTACCTGGATGAGAGAGTGGTAATAGTAACATAAAAATGAAAGTAATATTTCAGAAGATTATAGAATATTTAACATAATGTGGATTCAATTATACTATTTATTAAGTGATTAATATCCAACATAATTTGTATATGCACCTGTTAATTTTTTTTTCTTTTTTTTCTTTTTTTTTTAAAGAAAAAACATGAATATTGAATTTGTGGAAATACATTTTGCATAATAAGTTACAATTATCAAAACAAAAAAAAAAAGAATGCCGTACTAAAAGGAAGCATAAAAAATAAAAGATATATATTTATATGTAAATATTTTGAAAGAATACCGCCACATCAGATAAAGGAAATATAATCGAGAAAACAATTACGCCTACACCTAACAAGTTTTTGCACTTTTTTTTTTTCTGTTCACAGTCAGAAGCAAATGGGGAAGTACTGTTTCGCATTCATTAAGTCGCAACAATAACGCAGGAGGCAATAAACGGATTTTCTTTTTTTTACTAACTTAAAGGCAACGATAGTATATTACATTTTCTTTTCGTTATTATTGTAGATAAAAGATTTACTCTGCTATTTTATAGTTTAATTCCTTTTATAGATTTCATAAGAAAAATAAAAAATCATAAACTTTAATATTCTTTTATCTGATGCAAAAAATTGTAATTCGATTAGACTATATACTAGATTATAAATTTATCTGTAGGGTTTCGCTGTATTTAAACTATTTCCAAAAAGGATAGTATAAGACAAGACTAAACAATTTGATTTTCTTGTGCAAGGAAAAGAAATACACTTTGTTTAAATCTAATAATTAGTTTACTCGACATATTTTATTGTCACATTAGTTTTAATGTTTTAACATTACTACTCCTTAGCACTTTAGCTCATACCGCTTTCTTGAAATGATCTGAAAACTGAAATTTTTTTTAACAATACAGGTAACCCCCGAACAACACGATTAATTTGTTCCGTGTTTTTTGAAACCGTGTTGCTCGAGACCACTATATTTTAAAATAATTCTATAGCAAATAATATATGTATTGTATTCTTTTTTTAAAAATTACTCGAAAATCGTGTAGTTTGAAACCGTATAATTCGGGGGAAGGTATCCGTGTTGTTCGAAACTCGTGTTCTTCGAGGGTTACCTGTATACTATTTAATTATTTTCACTTTCAACTTCCATATTGATTTGATTACTAAATATTCCACTTACATTCTGTTTCTAATAATATTATATCCGCATACTTAAATACTGGTCATCTAAAATATGTTTTAGTAGCATTTTCAGGCTTTAAACATTCTTGTGCAACATTTTTGATTGAATTTAAATTTACCAAATTTTAAATCTATAATAATTTTTTTTGTTTGGAAGGACTTTTTTTTTTGGTTAAAAAGCCAACTATTAAAAATTCTATAAATAATTAAAAATTCGTACAAGTAAATTTTTATTTTAATGTTGAAGATAAAATGGAAGAAATGTACATTAAGAATGAGAACCACAAAAAAAAAAAAAGATTAATAGTATGTCTTTTAAGATAAGATAAAGAAAGATATTCGCAATCTCATTCTTTTTTGCTTTTAAACTATGTAAAAATATTTATTTTACAATCAACTTCTGACAAAATGTAATATTTTTTTTTTTCAAAACTATTGTAATGTCATCGTTTTGTATAAATAAATTTATTTTTGCAATCGTCATTGAGATTCTATGAAATATATATGACAAGCCCCATCAAAATTATTGTTACAATTTTCAATAGAAAAAAACATAAACTTTCAATTTAATATCTTATTTTTGTTTGTTGGTTTTATGTTTTTTTACTTGACATTATATTACATATCAATAAAATTGTACATATATATATATTTTATATTAAAAATGATTATTTGCAATAAATAATTCACAGAAATTTTCTTAACCATATAAATAATATTAAAGTTTTAATTTAAATCTGTAACTTTCAGAACTTGAATTTTATCTATAAATTAAATATTATACAAAGTATATATATCAAAATATTAATATTTTTTATACATTCTCCCATTTACTTAATTAACTCACTCGCTATGTCGGTTTATAATTTTGTTATATATTTTCTTAAATTTGTGTTAAATTATAGAGAGTAGTAATATCTATCTATCTATCTATACATATATACATTAAATTTACAAAAAGTTGAAAGAAAAAAAAAACGTATCATTAAAAAAAAAACCGCATTGTAATATATGTGGTCAAATTTCAAATTTAACCATTAGAAGAAATTTTGTGAGAAACTTTTTTTTTGTAAAAAACAAAATGAAAGTTTTATTACCTTTAAATATATTTTGTTAAAAAAAAAAATTACTTCCACAACGGTCAAAAAACTCTTAACTTTTATTTAATTAATTAAAATTTGATTATTTTTCTAATGATTTGTGAATTAAATAATTAATTTTTTTAAAAATATAGTATGTGAATATTGTATTCCTGAAATATTTAAATTTTGAACTTAATCTAATTATTCTTTACTATAATCTATAAATTTTACATAAACTAACATCTTACTCGGTTAAGATATTTATTTTTTCAACTTTAAAGCTTAGTATCGTACCGCCGTGAAATGAAATTTTCCACGCTCGTGAAAACTATCTTGAAAAAGTTGTGAAAAAGTTTTATCGAGAAGAAAACATTGAGAAGTATTGAAAAAGTATACACAAGCAAATTGACGAATTTTTTAAAACCGAATAACCAAACCAACCAAGCAAATTGATCAAATGTCAATATTCTGTCGTGAAATAATGTTTTATTTCACTAACGAAAAATTTTTACACTGAAAAATTTTCTTAACTTTATATCTTCGCAAACTAAATTATTTCACGATGGTACTGCGTACCACAAAACGAAATGGCCATCGTAATTTTTCACCAGAAATATGAAAATTTCATTTCACGATGGATAGCATACTAAGCTTAAAGGTTTGCATATTTATTCTTACCAAAATGAACTGAATTTTCCATTGACATATGATTTCTCAATATTTTTCACGCATTTTTTTGTTTGTAATCAACTAAATATAAACAGCAACATCATAAAAAAAAAATCTGTCATAAAAAAAAATCCTATGTCGCGTTATTAAATCTATACAAGTTAATATATTTTTTTTTAAGTATTAATTATTATAAATAGTAAAAAAAATTTAATTTTTCTCTACAATCAAAGTGAATTGAAAAATTAAAATCATAAAATAGAAAGCTGAAAACTATTCGTTATAATTATTTCGTATTCAGATTTTAAGTAAAAAGACAATTTATGTTATTTTTTTTTGAATGACTAACAAAATTAGATTAAAAATACCATTTGTAAATTTTTATTCGTAGCCATTATTACGAAAATTGAATTTTCAAAAAAAAACAAACATAAAACATAAATTTTATTGTATATAATAATTCAATAACTTGTCACCATAATAAATTTTTCAACATAAAATAATTTTTAAATTAAATATTAAATTACCCAAAAATTTGTATAACTACATAAAATAAAATAATATTCTGACCACTGTTTTCTTATATATGTATAAACATAATTTTGTCAAATAATCATCAAACACTCTTGGGGATGTTTTGCCACATAATATTTCCAATTTTTTTTTTTTTGTTTAAATTTATTTATCAATAATAAGATAAAATAAGCATAAGCAGTATATTTATGGTATACATAATATTACAAAAGATTAATTTTAAATTTACAAATCTTATGCTGCTTTATATACAAACAAATAAATATAAAAATGAAATAACCTTTTTTTTTTTTATTTTTTTGCAAAAATAATAATAATAATAATGGAACCGAACCCCAATAACTTGTCTCCGGTTCCTTATTCTTTGTGAACCCACCAGACGACAGTTATGATCGTTTCAGGCTTTAAAAAATTTCTAAAATTTATATGAATGATACATGCAACTCAATTAAAAAAAATAAAAAAGGATACTCATCGTACACAATATTATAGAATAATAATAATATATAAATATGATGATATACCTTAACCGGACGGAATAATATTTATCAGTCCTTTTTTGTAACCTCCTTTTACTTTCCCGAAAAAAAAAAAATTAAAAAAAATTTTGTGTAACCGCAAAAATGGAAAATAAGTGAAAAGAAGAAGTCTCACAAAAAAACAACACAATTTCTATGGTGTAGTGTTTTTGTTTTGTTTAAGGAATATATAGTGAGTGTGCATCCCGAATTTGATTTCGTGTGATTTATATAACCCCATGGGGTAAATATACTTGAGATCAAATATTTATATCGATAAAATATCCCACAAAATGAAAATATTTAAGCTTGGTAAAATTTTCGTTGGTTTAGATTTGTGTTTGTATGTGTATTTCAATTCAATTCTTTTGACAAAATGCCGACGTAATAAACCGCACTCTCGATTATTATATTTTTGTCGTTTTGTCATTTTCTTCTCACAAAAATTCAATACTTTTTTTTTCATATTTTCAATATTTTGCTTTGAAATTCATATTTTCAATATTTTGCTTTGTGGGAGCGGGTGGGGGAGCGATGGAAAAAGAAAAGATTTTGTTAATATAGCATAAGATTTTTAGTCTTTTACAATCATCCTTAATATTTTCTTATAATGTAATGTAATTTCGATAATTATTCTTGGTCGAATATATTGGATTCCTTCTTTCCTTTTCTTTTTTTTTTTGGTGAAAATGATTAATCATCTTAAATTAAAGCATTTGAAGAATTATTGAATAATGTAACTTCTGTTACCGAAAAATTTTCCTTTTTAAATATATAGTTTGTTATATTATTTTGGAAATTTTAAAATCTATGAGATAAATATTTGATTTCTGTAGTAAGGTAGGTACTAGGATAAAAATCTGTGTTGTAGGGATGATAACTAGAATTATTTATTGAATTAAATTCAGTAATCTTATAGGATAGGAAAGTTTTTTGTCATTGATTTTATCCCAATGACGAATGTCATTTTTTTTTTCAAAATTCACAGAAAAGTTCATGAGCCTTTGACTGGATTCGAAACCGCGATTTTTCGATTGGAAAGCAGGTGCTCTAACTACTGCACCACTTTTAGAAAAAGTGGTGCAGTATCTGTTTTAGAAAAACATTTTTAAAAGTCAATTAATGTTGATCCTTTAATAGTTTAAGTTTATATTTGTTTGCGGGGTCGACAATACTCGAGACTTTTACAATTTTAATGTTTCGTGTGTCCAAATAACTGGCCAAATACAAGTAAATATATGACCCGATAACTAATATTTCTAGCACACTGAAAAAATTTAACATTAATTTATTTAATTACCACTTCATAGTAGATTTTGGATTGGATGATGCACATTGGAACTGAAAATTAAATTATGGCTCAAAATATCCTTTTGTCCATTTTACAAACCAAGTTGCAGCATTATCCAAATAAATTGAAGCTTTTCCCAAAATTGAAATTATTAAAATTTTAGATTTATGTTATAATAGTTAAATTAATTGTATACTAAATATAATAATTAATATTTCTATTAATTAATAGGGCTATATAATTTTAATGTACATAATTTAATAAAATCTTTTATATTACATAGATCCATTGGATGAACCGTATCCGTTTATGTTTCGAAAACATATTATCCGTGTCAGAATTAATTTAAATTTATATAATACGTCCTACATCTGGTCAAATTATTTGTATACATAGTCGGTTACATTTTAAGGTACAAATATATAACATATTTTGGGACAGAGGGAGTAATAAATATCTACAATATGAATTAAAATTAATATTCTCTGAAGTCCTTTTTTTAAAAAGAAAATTGAATTGTATATTTAAATAATTTTTTTTATTTTTATGTTATTTTTTATAAATTAGATTCCTTTCGATTTATCGATTTATTTAAATGAACCTGAATTATAAATAAATTTCTTAGTTACAAACTAAAAACAATCCTTTTATTTTCTACTCAGGTTTTTTTTTTTTTGTATATTGCTTTTAGACCAAATCGAAAAGGATAATTTTTTATATATTTAAGCATATAAATTCAATCATTATTTAAATGGACAGCCCAGTACCAAAATATGTATCTTAGTATATTTTTACCTTATTACATATATATATATATATATATTTTTAGGTGTTTGTAAATTGAGATTTATGGAGTGTAATTTACAGAAATTGACATTGATACATGAAGTAAATATTTAATTTGAACCAGTGATCGGTTTAAGGGAATTTTTTTCTCATTAATTTTGCAGGACCAAAACAATTTTTCACCTTTGTGTATATATATATGTAATATTATAATTGTATTTCATTGTATATTTATAAATAAATATCTCAGTAGGATAATATATAAATAAGATACTGTAATTGTCCGAAATTATTAACTATAGTTAACTTATAGTTAGTTGTTGATTTCATTAGTTAAGTGAAATAAAATTTTATGTTAATGATTTGTGATTATAATTTGTAAAAAATTTTCTAATTCAAAATTCTAGATGAGAATAATTATTTTGATGGTACTAATTAGTAATACGAGTATATAGTTTTACAAATATATATAAAGAAAGCTGTTAGAAAATTACATATTTTTCTTTGATTAGTAATTGATTTAACGAAGATTTAACAAAGTATACAAATTTCAAAGAGAATTGTTATTCTGGGTAGAAACAAAAATTCGTCGAAAATCACAATTCGTAGAAAATAAAAATTCGACGAACAAATTAGTTACCAATTTAGCGATACGCAGTAACCACCAATGAGGAGATAGAGCCGAACCCTACACCCCTTTTATATATATTTTGGTTTTTTTAAATGTGCTTTGGGCTTTTTTTAAACGGAAATCGTTCTAAACACGTAGATTATGAAATTGTCTCGGTATCCGATTTCTATTCAATTTTTCGACGAATTTTGCTATTCGACGAGTTATAATTAGAAATTGGGATTTCTCGAGATTTTTTAGACATCAAGATTTTTTTACTCGTCATAATTTATGTCTCAAGACTTCGAGATTTTCTTTTTTATGTCCCGAAAGTCTCGAGAATTCTCGTTAATATTTTCTCAAACAAAATAAAATACAAAAATTACAACCCTGATCAGGACAAGGATCAGGGAATATTCTTTCAAATTCTCAGGATAGGACGTTGTTTCCAATTCTCCAAGTTCGTACTTAAAGAAAATGTTTGCAAAAGAGTTGAGCGCGGCTGATCCTAATCAGAATCAGGACAAGGATCAGAGAATATTCTTTGAAAATCTTAGATAAAATTATATTAAGAATTTTCGAGTAAAATATAATGTTTTTCAGGATGCGAGAATTCCCGAATATATTTAATATATCGACACACGAGACATGAAATATTAAAATTGTAAAATTCGACAAAGTCACGATCCTAATCATTAGTTATAATTCGATGATTTGTTTTCGACTAATTGTCGTGGAATCGTTTTTGGAATATTCAGACTATATATAACTGTAATTTTGTTATATTCCTAATTTAATGTTGATTAAGCGCTTTTCACAACAACAACAACAAAACGAAAATAATGTCAATTTGGCGACGTTATTATTTATTTTTAACATAGAAATTGTAAGAATTTGATTGGTCTGCAGTAATAAACTAAGATTTAATGAAACCAAAAAGAATACATTTACATCAAAAAAACTTTCCAAAATATTCTTAACTAATTAAATATTGTTATTGAAAATAAATTCTACATTGGAGTAAAAATTAATATATTGCTGTTCAGTAACTTAGCTATATAGTCAAAACAACATTATTTATAGCTAAACGACAAATAATTTTGATTGATTGTTAATTTGAGTCTCTTCAGATTTTAATTTATATTTATGTATATACATATAGATATATATAAATATGTATAAGTTGATTTCTTTATACTTTATAACTTATAAAGCATAGAGCTATTTTGAATGAGTATTTTGGTGGCAATATCCGCAATTGAATGTGTTTTGGGTATTTGTATGATACGGCACCTTTTCTTAATTTTTTTTTTTTACACAGATTCCCATATTTCGTTCAATAACTTATATAAAGAAGTCAAACGGAATATACATATATACAGTAAACTCGCGATTTTATGAACTATATAAAAGCCAGCATTCTTCATATCTGCGAGGGTGAAATGGTTCTATAGTCACACTATAGAAATAAATAATTATTGTCTATGCTCATATAAGTGAGATTTTTCATGAAAATGTTCATATAATAAAGTAGTCAATGTAAAATATTATGCAGTGTTCATATAATTTGGTATTCATAAAAAGCCATGTTAAAATAACTACGAGTGTACTGTATAATATAAATATAAAAAGATACAAAATTCAAAATTCAAAAAAAAAAAAAAAGATTAGGGGATTCAGATTTAAGCTTGATGTGTGTTCTTCAA
Source organism: Empis livida (assembly GCA_963932195.1). Classification (NCBI taxonomy): domain Eukaryota; kingdom Metazoa; phylum Arthropoda; class Insecta; order Diptera; family Empididae; genus Empis; species Empis livida. The sequence continues at coordinate 6,730,272 of OZ010648.1, forward strand.
GTATGGTTTGTTAATGTTTGAATGTTTGACTGGTACAATAATACTATGTTTTATATTTTTCTCTTACAATTTTTTTTTTTGACTTGATAATGATGAATGCGATGATTAATTTTCTTTTCGCTTTAATTGAAGTGCCATGGTTGGTGGTACAAAAAGACTTATTTTGTTTAGTGTCCAGTTATTGTCCCTTTCGTAATCACATTATCGTTATTATACTTTAAAAAGTAAAAAAAAATATTCTGAGGCAGGTTATTTTTTTTTTATGCTTACAGTGTGTATTGTATTTATGTTATGGAAAATCAGCTAATGTTTTTTATTTTTGAATAAAATTGATTTTCAAAAATTCAAAAAAAAATTTTTTTTTGAAATAAAAACGCGCTACTATATTAGAGTCAGTCCAATGGTGTTATTATTCTAAGATTTAAAACATATGGCAATACATAATCAATTTATAATTATAAAACATATTTTCTTTTCTTTTCAGTCAAACAAAATATAATGAAATAATTCCGAAATTTTGGTAAGCAATATTTTTTTATATTACATTAAATTTAATTGTATGCGGTTTTTTTTGTAATTTTCGTAGCTTAAAAAAAGCTTATTATTTCAAAATTATATTTTAAAATTATATTCCAAATATAACTAAACCAATATATCCTTAAACCGTCAAACGTGGGTGAAATTGTCTTCAAAACAAAAAAAAAAATTTTGATTGAGAAAATCATTAATTTTTAGCGATGTTAGCAAGTAAATAGACTGTCTGTCAGGCTATTTATCTTCTAATTAATAAGGAGTCAACTAATTTTTTTAAAACAGGATTTGTTTTTTTTTTTTTAAATCACGATTCCTTCTACTAAGTAACTAACATTATTTATACTTTAATCATACAATGTTTTGCATTTACACACACAAATAATAATAAGGTTCATCTTCTGTTATTGTTGCGCAAGATAATCGGGAGGGAAAAATAAAAAATTTTTTTTTCTACTATTAAGATAAATTGGAATTTACTCGGGTGTAGTATATTGTCCTTGAAATTAGTATCTGCGTATAAAATATACTATGAAATTCTTTATTATAATTGACAAGGTATATTATCATATATTTCAATGTCATAGACACATGGTCATTAAATTTGGATTAACAAAAAATAAGAAAATGGGCAAAATCACGTAAGTCTGTTAAACGAGTAGGCGTGTCCTTCTTATTAAAAACGATCCGTTTTGGGGGATCTGTACGAAAAAAAAGCAAAAAAATAAAAAATAAAAATGTATATAAATTTAAATCTGTGGTGCTGTCAAAAGGTATAAAACGTTAGTAACAAAGAATTCTTATATATAGTCTGAAATATCATGCTTTGTAATATAAATGGGAAAACGTTTTTCCTACATATATACGTACAAACTATATCTTTTTTTTTTATAATTTGATTCGTTTTGTTTTTGGTCTCTCTCTCTTATTTTCTTGTATTATGTAAACTTGGGACTGACTATAAATGACGTTTCTTGATGGAATTGAAATTTTTTCTTACCATTCAGTTTTTTTTTTTGTGGACCTTATAATTAAAATTTGACATAAAAACGTATAAAGGTCGCTAACATATGTTTGAAAAAATAGCCCTTTTTTTTTTTGTTGGTTTCTTTAATCTGTGTCTTCGCTAGAATTTTCTTTAAGAGTTTGATATTATTATAAAATTAATTTTTTTTTAAAAACCAGACATTTTGAAGCAAAATTTAGTTAATGTAAATTTTTTTCAAGGATTCAAAAATTTAATTGCATTCAAATTAAAATAATTTTTTCAGAATTCTTGTATATAAGACAAAAATAAAAATTTAATTTACCATAAAAAACTATAATTTTGGCTACAATTTAAAGGTGCAAAAAGTTATATATTTAATTTATATTCAATATTTTTATGGAAAAGTTCAACTAATAATATTTTTTTTTTCTTTAAATAAAATATTTTCTGTTAAAATAAATTGAAATACAATTTAACTATTCACAAATCAACTAATTCCCATGAAAGAAACTATAAATGGACAACAGCACTTTGAAAAGCAATTAATAATCGAACTGTCATCCCTGACCCTTCAAGACACACCAACATTTCAAGTATATATAGAAAGAAAATAACACAAAAAAAAAAATAAAAACGCTTTTAAAATAAAATTAAATACCTTTATAGATATATATATATATACATAAATAGGTAATTTCGAATATACAAAACAAGAACGATTGTCACGGTTGTCACAAATAGCTTGAAATTCCATGCGTGATGTTCCCTACCATCAAAACTGACAGAAATTAAATCGTGGATCGTGCAATATCTGTTCTGTACGCGAACTATTGTAAGAGCCTTGAAAGTGTGATCGGGACAAAAAAAAAATTTTTTAAAAAAAATAAAAGTGGGAGGTCATTTAATTTACGCGCGGGAGAAACAGTTTTTTTTTTTTATAGAGAAGAGATAATGAAATTAAATAAAGTTCGAATATAGCAAAGATTTTATACAAAAAAAAAATCTTTTCGGTGACCTTTGAGTGATAAAAATTGAAGAAGAGTTTTTTTTTTGTTACCTAAAATTTAGTTACCTAATGAATGCGGTTTAAATAGTTTATGAAAATTAAATGAAAGGAATAATTTAATTGCAGGATTCAATTTAATTGCGGGAATTCTCGTCATAACAGTATGTTATCAAAGTTTTATGGCGGGAATTCCCGATTTTTATTTTTTAAATTCAAATTTTTTAAATGACAAAATCGGAAAATAAATTATGGAAATTTTTGTCATAAATTTTTATATGAAAAATTAATTAATTTATTGGTAGTTTTGTGAAAATTGAAAAGTGAACGTGTTAAACGTTAATAAAATATAAACTTCCATATACTGCTTATACATAATTTAAGTTCTTACAAAATTTTGAATATGATTTTACCATCAGTAAATTAATTTTTAACCTCCCACTTTGACCTACTCCCTTTTTTTAAAAAATTTAATGTCCAAACCAACAATTTGTAAGTTGAATTGGTTATTTTTCAAGTGAATTTGCATATTAAAAAATGACAAATTTAATTAAAACAACATTAAATTGATTTTGAGAACAACTTTGAATTTCACCTAAAAATGGTATATATTTCTCTGAAAAAAAACTTAATTAACATCAGTGCTTTTAATAATATTTAATATTTTCAATTAAATTGATCTACTAGTTGGAAACTATTCAACAGATCCAATAATATATAATTATTATTTATTTTGGTATATTTTTTTTTTTTTGCATTTAAAAAATCAATTTTTTTTTCCATCTAAAAAAAAAACCATTTTTATTTTCCTATGAATAGCACAGTTGACTCTGTGGGGGTTTTAGTGAGCTGGACTTTTAAACTTTTAAAAAAGTTTTGTCTTTGTAGGTCTAACCGAAAAAAAAAAAACGGTGGTAGATCCGTCATATGGTCACCACCATATTGTCTTTTCTCTATCTCACTCTAGAGTATTTTACAACATAAGTTATTATTATTATTATTATGTATTTTTTGTTGAATTAAAAGTACCTTTTACATGTTCTGTTTTTCCACAGTCATCATACCATTTCTAATAGATCATCATCATCGTCATATTATATTCTATAAGAAATTGATGAGAAAAAAAAAAAGACATGGACATTACTATATGGATAGACCTCCTGGATTCCGCTTTTTTTCCTAAACATAAGAGATCAATCTTTGTTCAAAAATATATATAAACGTAGTTATGTATTGATGATTCTTTCACATATAACTACGAGTATAATATTAAAAATTGACAAAAGCCATAAGGTCAATGTAATATTATAGAAAAATATATAAATTGTAGTTTTTTTTTTTTTTTACGTCCGCTAAAGTTTTGATTGAAATATACTTCCCCGCAGGTCTTCGATTTTTGTAATTAAAGTAATCTTAGCGGGGTATAAAAAAAATTTTCAATTTCATGCTGAATTTTTTTCTCATCAACTAAATATTGAATATCTACTACATACTATATACCTATATATATATATTATATTTGTAACAGTTTCAAAAATTTATGTTATAAATTTCATAAATAATATTTTATAGATACATTTACAATATAAAAAGTAATAAATGTTATAAATATTTTCACTACAAATATAAAAATGGATGATATTTTCATAAATATTAAACTCAAATAGATGAATTACATAATTGTGAAATATTCTTTGCATAGTAAATAATGTATTTTCAAGTTAAATTTGGTAATATCTAATTTTTTTTTTTTTAAAGATATATTTTACTTAATATTTAATTATACTAATTCTGAGATCACAAAATGCTATCGGCATTTATAATTCAATTTTATATGTATATATAAAATATATATTTTCTTTTATCCTTAAACGCATAAATAATAAACCAATTTGTATATTTTACCTGCTAATATTTTACGCCAAAAAAAAAAAAAAGAAGATATTTATAAGTTAACGCAAAAAAAAAGGAAAAAAAAAACCTAATTTAAAAAGTTTCTAATTGCCAACACCTGTCCCATCTTTTCTTTATCATTTTTTTTCCCCCGGTTTTTGTGGTAATAGAAAAAAAAAACTTCACGACTATCTATACCAGAATGAATTTTTCTCTTTGGTATCCAAAAAAAATTATACCATTTTTTTTTTTTTTATAATTGCAAATTTTAAAAATTTTTTTTTTTTTTGGGGTCTTATGTATATTTATGTTTTTATTGTTTCACAGAACTACATATAAGATACATATATATATATTTTTATCAAAAGAATGAACACCAATCAAAATATACACCACTTAAGGTAACTTGTTTAGTAAGGCGTCTTTCTGTAGTACACATAACATAAAAGTACTTAATAGCTCCTTTTCCTTCTAAGTATTTTTATATATACGAGTATAGTCAAAAAAAAAGTTTTGGAATAATGAAACACAAAAAAAAAATGTTGCTTTCCTTTATAATTTACTTTTCAAGAATTTACGACATTTTTCATGGGTCACGCGAATACAGGATAGAACACCCTTTATTAACAACCTTATAAATATTAGTCAATGTTTGGAAAATTCTAATATTGTTTTTCAAAAAAATAAAATAAATGCGAATTTTTTTAACTTCCGGATAGAATTTACTTTCTGAATTTAAAATGTTTACAATTTATTATTGATAAACTATTTTTACAGGCTATAATTATTTTTATATATATATATATATATCTAAACTTCCGATAAATGCAATGTCTAAAAGTTCTAAGATATATGTTCATCAAAATAACGAATTAAAGTTAATTAAACAGTTTAAAAAAAAATATATATTTCACGTTATTCTATTTTAAAAATGTTTTTGAAAATTTCATTTTAATGCCAGTCGGATAGTAAAAGGATGGATTAAAATAAGGTTTATATCATAATTCTATTTAATTTCAAGTTTAATTTATGTTCGGGGCTAAAATTGTACTTGAAGTAATGTTGGTTTTCTTTATTAAAATAATAAAATTTCAGTTGTATTTATTTTCTATACTTTTAAACCTTAAAAAAATTAGTAACTTTACTTGGTAATTTAAATACTATTCTAACATCTTTTCAACAATTATGACATCTCCATTTTTTTTTGTTTGGACTTTGAAAAAAATTTGAATTACATACAAATGCACTGATAGCCTAAATCAGAGAGCCATTCTGATAGCCATTCAAATATATATCAATATAAATTGATATATATTTGAATGGCTATCAGAATGGTTCTCTTATTTAGTTTGCAGCCGTGGAAATTTGCAATTTTTTTACCTATTTTTAAATTCTAATAAGAAATTGTTTGTAATTTAAATGATCTGTTCTGTGTACTACATTATTTATAGTTTGAATAAATAACGTAGGAGAACTTCTTTCCACGGTTTCTAATGAAATTCATAATTTTGTTGATGATAGTATCCTGGATTTATCAAATTCTTGCCAGTTGTCAGCAAAACATAATCCATCATTACTATCTCCTATGGTCTTTGGAAATGTAAATATCGGTAACTCGGAAACAACCAACATTCTGGGTGTAGTAATAAATAGCAAGCTGCTTTGGAATAACCACCTTTTTTCAATTTCAAAAAACGCTGCTAAGTGCTGACGATTTGTGTGGAGAAGTAAGAGATATTTTACAGCTTCAGATCGTCTTGTTATATGCAATATCCTTGGCTTGAATATAACTCTCATATTTGGGCAGGTGCATCACAACCCTGTCTCCAATATCCTGATAGAGTTAAACGGCCGGCCATCTAAATTAAACATTATTCTAATATCACTAATAACCTAAAATTTGTAACTCGCTTTGTTTTACAGTTGGGAAACTGCTGAGATTGGTCAAATACCAAGCTTTAAAACCTGAGGAGCATTTGAGACGAACTTCCATCGTACAGTGAAGTTTGTAAGCTCGTTTATTGCTAGAACAACAAAATTATGGAATCAATTACCACATCATGGGATCACATAATCAAATTATCGTCTGAGTGATTTTAAGAGCAACAATTTCCTGTTGACAATAGTCCATTAATTTAACTCCTTCCCATTCCTAAATTTCCTATCTTTCCCCATTGCTAAATCCTGTGTTCACAGTTAAAGGAAAGTTTTCTTACTATTTGGCTACAAAAAAAAAATAGTTTTCTTATATTATTTTCCTATTTTTATTACAATAACTGTAATTACTATAAATATTCGCCTATGGGTGGAATGTAAGGTTGGAATAAAACTTTTTATTAGTTTATTAAACCAGAAATATTTTTTTTTTATTGAGCTAGTAAAATTTTATAGGCATATTATATAAAGAATCTCTTCAAACTTAATGTTATTTTAATTGTTGGTCCCAAAAACCGCATCAGCAACTAAAAAATGACATTATATGGCTTCAGCTTAAAAATAAAAATATTCAATGGAACAATATTTAACTATGAAATAAAGTCCCCAAAAACATAATTATTAACCACAGACACGAGATCCTAATTACACTCTGGAATGTGAAAAATTATACTTTTAGTCTATCATTATGTTGTGCAGGCATATTATACGCATACCGCTGGTTAAACTGATGATGACCATAAATTCAACCCAAACACATTTCTCTTTAAAAATAAAAAAAATCATAATAATTATTTGCCCAAGAAAACAATAATCTTTTGGATTAAACTTGGGACAATGTTGTTCAGATTTGTATTAAGATTTTTGTTTTTTACTGAAACTTTGAAACAATTTTTTTTTTCTTGATCTATGATTTCAGAATTTAATGTTCAAGGTCTATAATTAGTATAATGTCGGTACAAGAATATTATTTTGTTTACTGGTATTTTAGTGATTCAGAGACACTGTGATATTCCGAACTATATTATATGTTGTCATTGAAAAAAAAAAGAAATTATATTTTGTGTCATTATGATTCTTATAATTCATTAATTATTTGGCTTTCAGGGGTTTTTTTTCTGAATACATTTACAATTAAGTCAAAGTTACTTACATTAATTAAGTGGAATATTTTTTTGAAGTAAATTAAATTTTTGAGTTTACAAAAAAAACAAAGTTATATTGCATAGGTTATCTACTAGATTATCTACTAAATATTATATTTAAATATAATAGTGACTAATTTTATTATTTTAGTGGCCTAGTTTCAACATTAATTAGGTAATTTTTTTGGTAAATTGAAAAAAATAAAAACAACTTCTGTTCACTGTTAAAACGTAGCTATATTACTATTTTTGAACTCTTCACTTCTTAAGTTTTTTACAAAAATATATTTAATGAGGCTTCTGAGCTTTAAAAAGCAGTTTATTAGTATTAAAACTAGGCCACTCAATATCTTCAAATAAAGAAAAAATTGGCTTATCTTAATTATTTTCTTATAGGCCACATTCTTTTGTATTGTACTTAAAATTTTCCCACCTTCAGATTAAGTTCCTTAGTAAGCCAGCAATGAATGCAGAGGCAATCACAATTATATTATGCAGAAAATTTATTTCATTTTGATTAATTCGTCGTCTTAGTGGTCTATTCATATTTCATAACGTATTTATTGTATACAGGAACACCTTGAATAGCACGATACTTGAGTAACACGAACTTTTAAAATAACACGGTGAAAATTTCTCAAAGACATTTTTTTTTTTTTTGAGTAGGAGAAATGAAGATTTTATCTTTTTAAAACATATTTTATTTTCATGAATCCCAATTACATGTTTTAATTAACACGGAACAAATTAATTGGATTATTTGAGTCCTTTCTGTAATATAGTACTCTTTGTTCAATTGTATTCATTAGATTGAACTTATTTTTGGCCAAATAATAATTAAAATCTACGAAATATTTTTTAAATTTAATATTTTATCATTCAAATATATATCAATTTTTAGATTGTTATTATTTTTTTTTATTTCATAAAAGATGTTCATAAAAAAAGTAATGATGAAAGTGAAATATACTCGAAAAAAAAAATTATAAAATGTGCTTTTCCAAACATAAAAAAAAAAAAAAACATGTGCGTTGTTATTTAATAAGTTTTTTTTATTATTATTCTGTTTATACTTCAATTTTAAATAATATCCTAAAAAGGCGGTTCCACCAATAATCTTCCGTAGAAGATTACAAATAAAATATCGTGTTGTACAACACAATTACACAAACAGCAGGTGAAATCGTGCAGGGAGTGTTTTTTTAATTGAAACCATATAGAAAATTGTCTTATAAAAAAAAAATATTATATAAAGTCCACGTTCACGAAACTCTAAATCAATGGGTTTTTTTTTTTTGGTTTTTTTTTTTTTGCTTTCACACATCGATCAGGGGAAAATGGGGCCGTGTATGCAATAAATTCGGCATGACAAGAATATAATATATTTAATATATTTTTTTATATACAGAAACATCATGAAGATTGTCTTAAGTTTACTGTGTGGAGATACAGTTCTGAACCAAAAAAAAAAAAACAAACTAAAGACCATAAAATGATGAATTGGTAAAAGCATACTACTACCAATAATTTTTTTTGGTAATAGTTGTTCTTTTTGTTTCCTTTCATCACAAAACATACCCCCCTCCCAACAAAAAAGAAATTATTAAACTCTATTCTTTTAATCCTTATATGCCAAAAAAAAAAAAAGGATTACAAGCGGGTTGCATAGCATAAATAATAATACTACCAATAATTGTACATTTAGCTTTTAAAGTAAATTAGTTTCCGAAAATCGTTTCAAATTTTGTTTTTTTTGTTTTTATAGTATAGGGTGATAGTTACCACTTTGCGTAATGGAACCAACTGTTTTTATAGTAGAATTATTATTATATTTTTTTTTTCTTGTTGTACTTTTATCAAATTTTAAATTACATAAAGAAGAAGTTGAGTATAAAACTGAATTTAATTGTAATGGATAATATTTATTCCCATGAAGTTTAATTCTATATTTTAGATCAGAATCTTATAGTTTTAATTTGAAATTTTTGAAAATATTTAACATATATGATATAGAAATTACATATATGATTAATTTCTCTGGTTTTTATATACCAATTTAGAAAAGTCCACTTTTTAAACCCATAATCTTTGAAAAAAAAATAAAGTTTTTGACTCTTTTATAGAGTAGTAGTAGTAGCAGGTTATGGGATTGCAGGAGGATTGCATATTATATGAAATGTTAAGGCGTATTATAATTCAGAGAAAATGTGTAAAAATGGTACATATTAAATTTTTTTTTTAAAATACAAAAAATAGCCATATTTGTAATGAAAAATTTTGAAAAACCAGTGGTGATCCCAGAGTAAATAAAGTCTTAGGGCGATCAAAATAATAGAACATTCAAAATTTTCAAATATTAATTTGAAACATTTATTTAATTGAAAAAAATATTATCTGGTTTCATAAATTTTATACATAATTTTTAAAGAAAATTTTAATCATTTATTTTCTTTCGCTAATAATTAGCCCGTTTTTTTTTTAGTGTGAAATGTTCGTTTGGTCTGTATTGGATAAAATTATACTTTTGTAATTTAAAGTGCATAATAATTAAATAATAACATTCGTTACACTACTAAATAAGTATATTAGATTTTTATATTTCTAATAGGACCCTGGCTATTTTATTTAATATCATTAAAATAACCTACAAGATCAGTGGCCTTCGAAAACTATATATATTTTTATTTTATGTTTATATATGATTTTCAACAAAAATGAAAAATAATTTTAGATCTATAACGTTGTACATTTTATTTTGCGGTTGCCCAGATCTCCAATTAGTAATTATTATTATATATATATATGTATAAACATTATAGATATATATATATGAGTGACTTGTATATTTTACAGCATCATTCGGAAGCATAATTTTTTTTGCGAATCGTGAACTGACATGCCCCAATGTCGGTTGCGATCCAAATATCCATATATAATCGGTCTTCCTTTCTATAATATATCTATATATACACAAATACCTGGGCGATATGCTTCAAGAAAATTATATTATCGATCCTGTAATTTAAAGTTTAGATATTTTTTTTTTTTATGCACAAGTCATAAATGCGGACATTATGAAACTATGGATATATTCTGATTTTTTTTTTCTTGTTTATTTGTAAATGCGTGTCTTTATGTGAGAATTTATATATTTTTTATGCTTACCTAACTTAATTTCATTTTAGATTTTTCATGGGATTATTTGATTTGGTTTGTTTTTTTTTACCATTTTTTTTTTGCTTAGTAGATTTGGTGCACGTAAAATGTTCACATATTTGAAATTGATTGAAAGAAGATACAAATAACAGTTCTACTTACACTATACTAACAATATACATATATGTATCTATAGATATATATATAAATTCTATATAATACGTTATTGGTAATAATAATTGATCTTTTTTTATGTAGAAAATAAGGAATGGTGGAAAAAAAAAAATATAAAAAGAACAAATCGATTTAAAGTAAAACGAAAAAAAAATTATTGAAAATTGTATATAATGCGTAATTGCTAAGAAGAGAAAAATGCAAAAAAAAAAAAATGAATTGTACATATGGTAGATTAATCGTACTATCGATTAATTTTCTTCATCTTAAATAAAATTTTTGTAAATTTCATATATTTATGTATATGCGGTACGAAATTATAATTCGTTTAAAAATATAATTATTTAACCTGGGATAGTTTTTATTTTAGTTTTTCAGTAAATTTAATATTTATACTGAAAAATTTTAGACCTAATACTCGTCATGGACTGAACTTGTCTACTCTTCATAGGAGCATTAGACCAGATGTACAGTCCACTCTTCATAGGAACATTAGATCAGAAGTTTCTCTTACATTTCTATTTCCTTAAAAATATCTTTAATATGACTGTGGACTTGTCCACTCTTCTTGGGAGCATTAGATCTCAAGTACAGAATTATCTGGTATATTTGAAATTTCTCTTGTCTTTTTATTTCCGTAAAAATATCACTGCGTCCAATAATTAGTCCTAGATAGTAGAAACTCCTTTAGATTTATTTTCATATTATTGAATCCCACAAAAAATTAGTTTATTTCTTCAAAATATTTCATAAATTGAAATGTTATTTAATTACTGGAATATGACCAATGTAACCAATGTGAGTTACATTGGTTACATTGGTCATATTCCAGTAATTAATTATAATTAATTTGTCTTAAATATTATGATGTTTTTTGTTATTATTAAATATTTATAAGAACTGTCTCTATAGTGTTCCATTTAGCATAACTTTAAAAATAAAATTAATCCTTGCCATCATAGACATAAAAAATATATTTTTTTTTAAAATTAAATTCATTTAAATTACGTTTTAAAAAAAAAATCATTTGTAAAAAAGATATAGTAAACAGGAACGGAAACTTCTAGAAAGTTTAAAATTTGTTCGACACAAAACTTTTCCCTATACGTACTGATAACATAAAAACAATGGGGCCGAAAATAATGGAAATTACCTTCAAGAATTGTGATTGCATCAGAGTTATTTATATATATATATATTTTTTGGTTGTACTGAAAATGGATGTTTAGTTAGAAGTGTTTATAGTTAATTGGGATGGCAACTTAAAATTTGCATAATGCAAATAACATGCAATTCAACAAAATATATATATACAAAAAAAAAAACAGATACTAATGTGTAAAACACTTCCATATATCATAGTCATTTAAAATTTTGCGGTTCTCATATAACATTATGTATAGAAGTATATAGTTTTTGGTAAAATGAATCCTTTAACGCCAAAAAATCACACTCCACCAAAACCAACCCTTATAACAAAAATAAAAAAAAATCTAGTCTTTTTTCCTATCTGAACTAAAAATATGTTTATGTACTGAAAAAAAAATTAAAAATGATTTTAATACATGAATTATTTTGCAACACGAAATGCAATTTGTAAAATTTCCTTTTCGTATTGAATACACACAGAAATTAAAATAATAAATATTCATTTGTGATATTTTATGTACGGTAAAGGATGAGTAGAAATAATAATTTAACATTACGCGATATAGTAATATAGTTTTGTTTGTGATTATTTGTAATTAACTATAGCACTTGTTTTCATATCCAAAAATAAAATATAAATAACCAAAACTCTAACATTAGTTAAAGTTTCAAATACCATTAATTTTAAACGTAAATTATATATCCTTGCCATTTGTATCCTTTATTTAATTCTGGCATAAATAAGTTTGTAATGGAAAATTCATTAAGTTACTAGTTTTTATTGGTTCTATAATTGTAGAAATATAAAGGTTATTAAATTTTTTTTTTTTTGATACCATTTTTTGACATTTATTTTAATATTCGAGTACCAAATTCAGCCATTTTATTTCTTGTGTCAAAGAGCAGCAGTTCTTAAACTTTTTAATTTTTGTACTATTTGGTAAAATTTTGAAAGTTGGCGTACCACATAAAAGCAACTTTATATAACTTATGAAAAATAACAAGAATTTTTGTAAATATCTATTGATTTCTTAAATTAAAATATGTTGGAAATGTTAGGATTAAATTTTAAATGACGGTATAGCTATGTTAATTGCAAGTTAACAACCAATTACAATAAATTACTTGTTTTTATTTTATTTCAAACTATTTGTAATTCAGTGTCTCTGGTACGCGTAGCATAGTTGACGAACCGCTGTCTAGGATATAAAAATCAGGATAATATAAAAAATATATTTCAAAAAATATTAAGAAAATTTGAAAGATACTATATTTCGGTTCTTCGAGTCAAATATTTTCCTTTTTTTGTTGTTGCTAAATATGATATCGTTATATATCCTTATATGTCATTTAATACTCAGTGATCGAGAACTGGAAATCTAAGTAACGGTAGTAAAATAATTTATTCACTGAATCCAAAACAATTAGAGTCATCCATTTTATATCTTTATCAATTGAATTTCTGGTATTTAGACTTTCTAATTAAATATAAAAAATAATTATGTTGTTGAGTATAAAATATAAATATTTTCTTAATAATTTCCTTTATTACTTAACCAAACTTCACTGTAAATTATATTTTACTTATTTATCTGACGATTTTACAACATACCTTAATAAATGTTATTTGTCATACAATAATTAAAATGTATTTCTAATATTTCTCAACTATAGTTACAATTTAAGTAAATTAATTAACATATTAAAGTAAACACATTTATGTATATTTATCTTGTCGTTATTTTCTAATTATAGTTTTTCTTGTTCATAAATGCTAAGCAAAATTAAATTTGATTAGGAAAAGTTGTAAATTTATTCATCTCATAAAGAAATAATATTATTTGAAAAAGTAAATTTAGTTTCCAAATAGCATATAAAAGTACGAGTATAGCAAAATTACGTATCACAAATAAATTGAAATATTTTCTAAATTTAACTAAATTACTTTTTAACCGAAAGGACATAATACAATTAATACAAAGGACACAAATGACTGAGTACAAGGTACAAGTGATAGGACAGAGTACAATTTCAAAAATTTAACGTAATTATAATTTGAATTAACTAATAATTTATAGTAGTAATTTATATTGGTTACCATATATCGTGCCAAATTGTCAATTCCACTCAAATTAAGATTTACTCCAATAAATCAATTATTAGTTTAATATAATACTTGAATATATTAGGCTGCTATAAAAATTTTAAAAAAATTATAGTATAAGTTCCTATAAAAAAATATTATTGAACTCAATTAACACGTTCGCTTTCAATTAAATTTTCACGAACCTACCAAAAAAAATCAATTAATTTTTCTTATAAAAATTTATGACGATAATTTTTTGACATTTATTTCCAGATTTTGTTGGTTAAAAGTTTTAAATTTAAAAAAACCGGGAATTCCCGTCATAAAATTTTGATAAACTACTGACATGACAGGTATTCCCGGAATTAAAGCGAAAATGTTAAAACTTAATTAAAATGACAATAAAATAAATAATTAAATTTTAATGTTGTTATCATAAATTACATTTATAAAAATTTAAATAATATTATTTAGTTTCTGAATATAGTAGTGGTATGATTTTAGGAATTGGTATAATTTCATAATTAAAATATAATTAATTATAAATAAATAAAAAAAATTATGTTATTCATTTTTCTTTGTTGATATTTTATTTTCATGTATTATGTATATTTGTTTACAATGTTATATATATATTATATATATATATATATATATAATATTTAATCATGATTATATAATTAACTAGTTTCTTTTTTATTTAATAATTTTAATTGATAATAATTTTTTTTTGTTTTTAACATTATTAAGTATTAAATTTATGATTTTAAATTTTATGTTTTTTTATAGAATATTTTTCATCTCTTTTTTTTTATACATAAAGGAATAGAAAATATAAAAAAATGTAAATTCATAATTAAGAGTATTTTCCAAAAAAAAAAAAAAAAATCTAATTAAACTAAAAGCACTTATTTAAACTTATTATTTAGATAAAATTAATTTTTAATAATACTTTTTTTTTATATATATATATATATTAGTAGACAACAGTACAGCTGTTTAAAAAATACTTTCGATTTTTGAATACTTTTTCGTTAATTTAGTGTTTTTTGTACACCGATCGTAACATATATTTATTTTTTTAAATTTTTTTTTTTTTTTGTACAAAATAATAACCTCTTCAATGCTTAACACAGTTCGCCTTAAAATTATCCGGGAATATTCCCGTCATCACCATAGTAGATTATCAAAAAAATTTATGACAAGAATTCCCGGTTTTTTTTTTAATTCAAATTTTTTATGACAGGAATTCCCGGTTTTTTTTTAAATTCAATATTTTTATGATATGAATTCCCGGTTTTTCTAAATTCAAATTTTTATGACAGGAATTCCCGGTTTTTTTTAAATTCAAAATTTTTTGTAACCAATTAAATTTGAAAATATAAATAATGAAAATTCCTGTCATAAAGTCTTTTTTTTTGGTACTTTTGTGAAAATTTAATTGAAAGCGAACGTGTTAAAAAAATATAAAAATTTTTTTTTTTTTTTGATTACATAATCATAATTATGTTTAATTAATAATTATTTTTTATTTGTGACAAAGTGTTTTATAATTTTTTTTTTTTATTTAAATATATTATTTTATAATTTTCATTTTCATTTTTTTTTTATGTTGTTTTCAGTTCAATAAATATTAATAATGAATTTAATATTTTTAAATCGTTTAAAATTTTAATAATATCGTTTTTTTTTTTTGCGTAAATTTTCATAGAATCATAGAAATGTAATTTAATTATTTTATTTAAATATAGATTTTTTTTAAAAATTTTATTTTATTTTATTTTGTTTCATCTGAGTTGAAATATAGAATTTGAATATTTATAATATTTTATGTATATATGTACTATATATATAGTTAAGAATGACTGGGAGTAGATTTAAGCTTAGCATTGTACCGTCGTGAAATGAAATTTTCCATGTTCGTGAAAAAGTTGTGAAAAGTTTTATGGAGAAGAAAACATTATGTAGTATTGAAACGTATAAAAAAGACGAATTTTTTTAGAACCGAACACCCAAACCAACCAAACAAAATAATCAAATGTTAAAATTCTGCCGTAAAATAATGTTTTGAACATTATTTCACTAGCGAACAATTTTTACACTGAAAAGTTTTCTTAACTTTTATCTTTGCAAAGTAAATTATTTCACGCTTAAACAGCGTACCATAAAATTGAAATCGTCAGCGTTATTTTTCACGAGATGTTAAATTTATATGAAAATTTCATTTCACGATCGATAGCACACGAAGCTTTAAATTTAAAATAAAAACTAAAAAAAAAAAATTTTCTTTTGCATAAAATTTACATTGAAATAAAAATTACTTGAATTTAATTAATTACTTTCTGTTTTTTTTGTAACCAAAATCTTTGCATAATTTCATAATTTTTTTTTGATGCACTTATAATAATTACAAAATAAATAAAGTATTTTTATTTTATTTCATTTTATATCTGTTGTACTTTAATGTATATAATATGATAATTTAATAAATATAGAAATTAAAAAAAAAAAAAAAATCTTATTTATATTGAGAGAATCTTGTAGATATTGCACTTTAATCTCATTGATGAGTTCAGTTTTATTTTTAAATTTTTAATTTTTTTAATTATGTATTTTTATGAGTCAGTAAAATATAATTTTCTTTTAAAATATGAACTAGTTTTTAAATTCTATAATTAAATAATTTCCAAAAAAAAAAAAAAAAATTAAAAAATATGAAAATTTGGAAAAACAAAAAATATTACTGGAAATGTCTATATGAGAAATTATGATTACTAAAAAGTGGTGGATGTGGTCATGAAATACGATCAGGTGTACATCGTGTTTTTCGTAAATCTTCACGAATTAATTGTGTTGCCGGATCTTCTTCTATATTAATCATATATGGTGTTGAGGATATGTTATTTCTTATTGTTTGATGATTATTATTATTTGTTGTTGATGATGATGATGGTGATAAACCAGATCTTGGTGAATTTGAATCTGATGATGGTCGTCGGCAAAATGGATTAATACCATTAAATGGATTTGGTATCACATGTGGTGCTAAAGATGTAAATGTTGGAAAACCTGATATACCACCTAATGGTGGAAATAATAATGAATTTGCTGAATGATTTATATTACCAAATAATCTATTATCATTGGTGGGTAAAAAATGTTCTGGAAATCTTTGTGTACGTGAAAAATTTTTAAGTGCATCAAAATTAAATGGTGGCATACGTTGCGAACCAGCATATAATCGAGCTAAAAATTCAGCTTGTATAGCATTTGGTATTGGATTATAATTTTTATTATTATTCGATTCAGAATCATCTAAATTATCATCTGAACTTGTTGATAATAATTTACGATGTAAATTTAAATTTGAACTATGTCGATCACGACTACGTTTCGATGGAAATGCAGCATTACAACCGTCAATATTACATTTATGCAGAAGTTTAAGATGGACATTTTGAAAATGCGTTTTAACACCAAAATGATTCTGGAAGACTTTACCACATGCTGCACATTTTCTAGGATTTTCTTTGTCAATAGGCACGTCATCTCCAAAATCATCACCATTTTCATAATAATCTTCATCTTCATCATCTTCAAAAATATTACTGGATGTAAAATGATCATCTAAATTCTTAGTCTGGCAGTCTGCTGAATTTGTTTCTTCATGAATAGTGGTATGATAATTTTCAATATTTTTTTTAATTTCATTTTCTTCAAGATTAATATCCGTTTTAATTTTTATATCACTAATATTATCTAATTGATTACTTTCTTTGGGAAATTGTGTATGTTCAGATAATTCTACAATTTCTATCGTTGATTTGTTTTCAATTTCCAATTCTGTAGACTGTCGACGTTTTCTTGACAAATCTAATGTTAAATTTTCTGGTTCAAAATCCATATTAGATTCTATTTTAATACTAAAATCATCCTTAACCATTTTCTTTACACTGTCTTCTTTATTAATTCTATCTGATATGTTAGTTGAAGGTGTTAGAGGTGGAGAAGGAAGTGCTTTGGAGTTTTCACTATGCTGGGACAGAGGTTTGAGAACATTTTTATTATTATCATTTTTAATTTTGTATGATAAGTCAGTAACCTCGTATTCATCAAATGAATTTTCAGCAGATAATTGTAGTTCTTGAACTGTACATCGTAAGGGATTTTGACTTTTGCGTTTTCTTTTGTTTGAAGGTGGAAGAGATTCGGGTTCCTCTTTTAAGCTAAACGAATCTGTTACACTCAATGAATCATCATTACTTTCGACATTACTAAAATTATCATCATAATCTAAGATAGAAGTAACATTATTTTTAGATAAACTATAGTCTGCTGGTTTTTCATCAGGTCCATTATTGCAATCATCTGACAAAGATTTCTCATACATATTTTCGGATTCATCTTCGACAATTAGTATGCCATTGGGATCATCATCTTCATCATCATCATCTTGATGTAAATTATTTTCATCATATCTTAGAACAGCATCTTCACCATATGATCTATTAAGATATTCAGAGTTGTGCTTAAGCTCCATAACTGACATGGAATGATGACGCATATCTGGAGGAGGAGTAAGTAATGGAAAAGAACCAAATGGATTTAATGGATTTATTGCACTTGTTAAAATTCCATTTGGTGGTTGTAATAATAGTGGATGAGGTTGTGCGCTACGTCCATCATGTGGTGATATTTTTCTTCTCAAATGTGGAGAGTGTAACTTTGGATTAGGATTGGCACTATGACGATTTCTAGATCTGCGAGAACTAAACATCATACTGCAACCTTCAACAGTGCACTTATGCATTTCTCTTAAATGAACAGCCGAAAAATGTATTTTGAGTGCTCCTTTATCACAAAATGTCTTAAAACATACATTGCATTGCACCCTTTTTTTGCCTGTGACTGGATTTATAAATTGTGTTCCTAGATTTACAGGCAATGATCCCCATTGCCTTTTTCCGGGTGAATGAGATTTTCTTGCGTTTTGTGGTGATTCTGAATTAGATGAATTATTTATACGTATATGAGATTGTTGACTTTGGTGTGAGCTATGTGGACTTTTGGTTCTTGAAGCACGACTTAAATTTAATATATTTTGCGAGGGAGTTCTATCTTCGGCTTTTTGCTTAGGACTAACGTCCCTATTGAGATCGGTCATTGAGGGAGACTTACCTCTCTTTAAGTGAGGATTCATTGCAGAAAAATGTGAGGATAACATACTATGCGATATATGATTACCACTAGCAGCAGCTGCTGCTAATGCAGCTACATGATGATTATTAAGTGAGCCGGCTGGATGTGGAGGTGGTGGTGGTAAATGGAATGGCAAATGATGTTGTGCCATTGCTATATTAAACATATTATTATTTTGCACATTTTTATCTAAATTTGATGAAGAATCTGACATTCTTCGACGAGCTTGTGTTAATACTTTATGCTGTAAATGAGGATGTTGAGCTAAATCAGGACTCAGGCGAGATCCTGGCATATTTGGTGGAAAGGAACTAAGAGCTGCAGTACTTATTTTACGAAAATCAAAAGGTTGCATATTTTGTAAATGATTAAGCGGATGATTAGATGATGTAGTATTTTCACTATGTATAATAGTTGAGCCTGAAATTGGACCACTCGATGATGTACCACTGCCAAAATAACTACCTAAATGACTTGGTGGAAGACCAGCGCCTAATTTCTGTTGAATTTGTGATTGAAATTGCATTTGAGCATGAGCCAATGAGCTCAAATGCATATTAATTGGATGAGCGGCTAATCGTGGTGGTGACTGTCGTCTACTTGGGGACATTACCATTTGGGTATTTCGTAAAGCTGTAGTCAATTGGTGAACGTTTTTTGTATGATTTTTTGTCACCAAATCTCTAGTTTTATAATGTTCTCGCTGTTCATCTAGGATAAGATTACTTCTGTGACGCTTATGGAAGCTCATTAAAGTTTTTAAATATTTCCGTTTTCTTTTTATAAAATTTTTAATTCTCCCTTTTTTACACCATTTTGGGATTCCAGGTTTTTATCTACAAAAAGAAAGAAAAGCTTAGTAAATAATTAATACTTTTTTTTTTGTTAAATATTTTCAAAAATGAAAATCAATAAATTTACGAAACATATTAATACAAATGTCATATTTATAATAAAATCTCTTATAAATTTAAAAATTCTAGGAATAAAATATAATAAAATTAATATTTACAAAAGATCTAAAAAATTAAAAGACATTTCTTCGAATTTTTGGCGGATTGCACATAATATTTATTTAAATAAGGGGCAAAAAAAAAAAGACGAGTGCGAGAATGATGCGACATTTCCAAAAGTGTCAAGAGACACGAAGATATATATAAGTATATGACCACTTGATGTAGGTATCATAAACCGCTCTTATGAAATTTTTACAACATATACGAAAAAAAAAAAAAAAAATAATCACACGATGTTAAAAGTATATTTTTACCCAAAAGTATATAATTCTGTGGACTGAAGAGTTTACCAGAATACGATTAAATATGTTCAAGTATGATTCAACCCAGACTCTTTACAGGGATTTTGTTATTTTTTTTTTTATTATTATTATTTATTTGCATTTGTGTATTGATTATTTAAAAAGAGGATTGAATGCTAGAAGTAAAAACTGTTTAGTCTAGAACACTTGTTGACTATTCTAATCCTTTTTTTTTGAAATTTGTATATTTTTTTATATTTTATTTATTTATCCAATTTATTCACTTCAAAATGAAGTACATATACTACTATTATTTTGTTTATTTCAATTTGATTTGTGAAATTACAAAATATTAATTTTAATTTTTAATAATATATACTAAAATTAATTTTGTGTACGTGCGAACGTGTAATATCAGGTTCTGAGGTTGTGTCGCCTTGTACTAACTAATTTCTTTATAGTGTGAAGAAATTTTTAATTAAATACAATTTTAACAAAAACCATTTAAAGTACACCCATCCCTTGATTTGTGATTTATACGGTTTCGCTCTTATACGGTTTCAAAATTTAAACCACTCATTTCATAAACTGGTGTAAATTTTTTTTGTTTTTATTTCGTACAGAATAATATTTTTTTATATTTATAATTTTATTAAATCAATTTATTTAGAACCAACCGCCATATTTTTTTCATTAAATGTTTTACACGGTTATTCTGAACATATCTACCGACTTTTCTTCATATAGCTTGTTTCAATTTACACGGTTTAAAGCTTTAAAGGAAAGAACCAATCGCCCTTTTTCATATTACATTCTTTGTCTCGTTTTACACGGTTTCATATTACACGGTTTGTCATGTAACACGTATCTACCGTGAAAATCGATGGATGGGTGTATATTCTTTTCGATCGAAAAAAATATTTATATCTGTCAATCCTAAAATTTTAAAATTTAATAAAAACATTTTTGTTTTATCTAGATAGTATAATGTTCATAATATTCTCATAAATTAATATTATGATAAATATTTTGTCGTTTAATATGTTTTTAGTATGTTTTTTTTTTTTTGTATAATTCGAAATGTCAAAGAATTTTTTTAATTTTTTCGTTCATCATTTGATATGCCTTGGTAAAAAAAGACAATATGACAAATTAAAATATAAATATATTTATAAACAAATCGAATCAATGTACATTCTCTCTAATAAATAAATAAAATCTCAAATTACAAATGCTTTGGACATGCTGTTGCCAGCAATTTACTTTATTACAGAAACAGCAAAATAAAAAAAAAACAAAAAAAAATTCTTATGGCATGTTTTAACAAAAAAGAAACTAAACAACATAAAATTCATAAAATTTTAATTATATTATCTACACCCCTTTCGTCGCTAATACTATAAAGGAGGGATTTTTTTTTTAATATATAAAATATTTGCCTTTAAATGAACTGGAAGTTGAATCGTTTTGTATTGAAAAGTGGACGACAATATAATATTTATAAACATATATATATATATATATGTAATATTGATATATGCATTTTATGTTGGCAATGACAAAAAAAAAAAAAAAACACAAAGTTTATATGAAAAAAAAAATGAAAAGACGATAACTTTACATGCAATCAGTTTTTCTAAAAACAATAAAAATCAATATTATATTTTGTTGGAAAATACATAATTTTTTGAAACCTAAATATATATATAATCATTAAATGGATTCGTGGACATATTTATATATAAAGTATAAGAAAATTAAATAAAATATTTATAAGATCATTTTTATATTACGAAAAAAAAAAATATATGCATGTTTTAAATGTAATAAAGTGAATCTTTCGTTTAGAAAATTTCTTTATTATAAATTTAATTTAATTATATTATTTGTTAAATAGCAATATTATGTTATTAGCGACTAATATCTTTTTTCAATTTCAAAATATCTTTTTTCAATTTCAAAATTTCTTTAAATAATATATTGAAAATATCTATAAAATTTATTCGAGCAACAAAATTTGGTAAACTAATAGTTTTTATAATTTCGGTGATACTAATGTTTGTAATTTCCTACCTTTTGGTTGACAAATATTAAATTATCACACTTTTAAGTTTAATGTTTTAAATAAATCATAATATTTAATTGTAACCAAAAAATCCTTAATTAAATCTGCATAGTTTTCACACGGTAATTCGGAATTAATAATTAATTCAATTTTATATATTTTAACAGATGAATTTCTCTAATAATTAATTTAGAAAATTTTCGAAAGAATCTATTAAATTTTTATGCTGATAGCACTAACCTGGAATAATTTAGTTCTTTTTAAACTAAATTAAAGATATTCTTTACCAACTAACATTAAATAAATAAATATCAATTTTATGTCATTCTAATTGAAATAATTTAATATTTTTTGAAGGATTTCATATTAAAATTTACAATATTTTGAAAAAAAAAACTGAATAAGATTTTCTATGTATTTGAAAAGAATTTAATGAAATCACGATTTCCAAAATTCTGGTTACTATCGGGGACAAAAAGATAAAAAAATAACAAGAATTATACTTGAATTATTTAATTTCTAATGATAATCAACATATATATATATCTATAGAATATTGTTCAGATGAATAAATATTTTTCAACATTTTATTAAATATATATTGACATAAATTTAAAGAAAGATACACTTTACAATAGCAAGATAATAATTGACGATGACATAGCAATTTATTGTTTATTTTTTCAGTTGACAAATCGCTAAAAACCTTCAAATGCTCTTTAAAAAAAAATAAAAATAAAAAATCTTAGTTAACATATTTTTTTATGACAGTAGCTGTTGTCCGAACCAATTTGTTCTATAAATTATTGGAAAAATAAATAAAGTTATGGGTTTGTTGGAAAAAAATTCAACAATAATTTTAATAATTTTAAAATAATTAAAAAAATTAAATTCAAATATTTTAATTTATGTAACC
Organism: Empis livida; assembly: GCA_963932195.1. NCBI lineage: Eukaryota > Metazoa > Arthropoda > Insecta > Diptera > Empididae > Empis > Empis livida. The sequence goes on from OZ010648.1 coordinate 6,753,770, forward strand.
GAGCAACCAAATCTTTCATAGAACAATTTAGTTCAAGTTAACATAAAAATGCTTGGAGAACATTAATAAATGGACATTACTTTAATTTCGGCTCAAATAACACCTAATAAATAAGTAGTATGTAAATATTTAAGTTTAAAATTATATTTAGCTTATAGAAATTTATTAATTCTTATTTTATGACATTATTTTCTGAATCTAATTCACAATAAACTGTTATACATACTAATAAACTTTTAGTTTCACCAATTAGAAAGCCAATTAGACAAATTGAAAACAATTTACAAATTTTCCTTCGTCTTCTTCTTTTTCAAAAAAAAAAAAAAGGTAGAAATATGCTTAAAATAAAATTAACAAAATATATATTTTAATGGACTTTAAACAAACAAGCTTTGGACCATTAAATTCTTTAGTAATCTTTAAATAAATACATGTTAAGTTAAGAAGATACAAAAAAAAAATTAATCAAATAATATTTTTTTTATATATTTTGTTAAACATAAGTATATATATATTTTAACACGCGCATTATGGTGACTATTTTATTTTTTTATAGTTGAATTATATTACAGTCTAAAAAAAACACAATTTTTAAATCTTAACGATTGAATGATTTGGTGATAAGTAAAAGAATTGGGTATTTGGAAATCTGATAACCACATTGGCGACTAATATATATATATATATAAAAAAGTGTTACCCAAGTTATCTCGTTTACACTTGAGCTAACACAATTAGGTTAAGTCGCACTTTTTAAACCTTTTTTTTTTGTTCTGTTTTTCTGTTTTTGCTACATGTCCCGCCAACCAGAGGATCGTTAGCTGTGATCAAACAGCGGTTAATTATTCACATCAATAATTATAGGGGAATATATACATATTTTTTATATTTGTTGAAAGAATCTAAATTACATAGTTCTTCTTTTTTTAAAAAAATAAAAAAATTTTGATGAGTTTTTATATAAATATGATCATGTATATCATTATTTATACTTTATCATTACGTTTACTTTGAGGGTAAAATTGATATTTCAATAAATATTGTAAATAGTATCAGAAATATGTTCAATTTAAAATTGATTTCTTACTATAAATAAGAAATTATGATTTTATTAATAAACTAAATGTTTAATTAAAAATATAATTTAATTAGTATGTTTTTTTTCGAATTTTGGAACAGTTTATTTCACACTAGGAATTTTGGTCATATGACATTAGACCATATTTCAAATTTTACTAAGTGGTAAAGTCACTAATGGTATAGAAGACATTTTGGACAAAAAAATCTTCAAGATAAAAAAAGCATGGACCTACAATCGCGTACACTACACCGTAATATGGGCCTACAATCTACGCTACACCATGATGTGCCTACAATCGCGTACGCTACACCGTAATATTAACGAGCTCACGCTCCGAACTATTATTTGGGGAGCGCGCCATTTAAAAATATTCTTTAAATTTTAAGAATAGTAATTGAAGAACTTAGTGGATATAGCTATGAGTAATTGAAGAGCTTAGTGGATAAACCACAATGCAACTCTTTACTACTTTTACTGCAAATGTTTGAAAGATTACGAGAACTAAAATTCCATTTGCAATAAATGTTTCTTTAAAAAGTATTTTTAAAAAAACAGTTTTTAGAGAAATTAAGTACATTGCTGGCAAATACAGTTTGCTTACTTCTAATAAATCTCGTTTACTGGAAATATCATATTTTTAGGACATTTTTATTAGTGAGTTAAAATTAATTTTTATTATAATATTTAAATATGTTTATTCTGTTTTATGCATAGTCTATTTCTTCTTCGGAATGAATACAATAATTTTTAGTAAATCACGCTTAAAGTTCTTAGTGTTTTCAACACAAGTACTAAACATTTGCGAAAATTTCGGAATACCAGTATATTTAAAATTCTATCTTTTACAAAAAAATTTTCACTTACAAAAATGTCACTTAACACAAAAATTAAACCCAAATACGATAATAAATATTTCAATATATCCAGTGTTATTTTGAGCCGAATTAAGCACTTCAATTAATAATAATATATTTTCATATACTAATAAAGATTATTTTTGGATAGTTAAGAGAATATGGTGAAAAGCCTCAAAATTATATGGAATAATGTCATTTTATAATTTTAACAAAAGTGACTTTATACCATATTTTTAAAGTATGGTTTAATGTCGCTTTGAAAGTGGCTTTAGGTCATTTTTTAAAAATATGGTCTAATATCATATGGTGCAATGCTACGGCATCGGAATTCTTAACAAATAATAATTAAAAATAAATGAAATTTTGTTTTCAAATATTCAACATAAATATATTACATTTAATTTTAATTAAATATGTTTATTAAAAATATTAAGTGGTCCTAAGTAAATAATTAAACAAATTAGAGAATTTCTGATAATATTTATTACTGATTATATTTTGGTTAAATCCAATTTCGACCTACTAATTACAAAATATATCTGAAAAAGAAATTAAATTCATTCATCTTTGGAATTTGTTGTTCTCATCATTTTATGTTTGAATTTAAAAAAAGGACTAAATTTTGTAATATTCGGTTGAGTTTAAAAAAAAAATATTATTTTAGATCACATAAATTACATATTAAAATAAAAGGTTATAACAAAAATGTAATAAAATTATTAATTACTCAATAAATTATAAAATTATCAATTTTTATTATTGAAATTTGCTACTTTGTTGAATGAAATAATTCTACCAAAAAAGATTTAAAATCGAGATTAATTTTATAATTTTATTGTCAAATTGATTGGAAACATCAGACAAAAATCTGACTTAAAATGAATTTACTAAAGAGTTGAAAATTAATTTTTTTTGCACCTCAAATATGAATGTTGAACGGAAATAATCTGGAGTAGTAAAATAAAATGGGATAATGTATAATTGGACGTTAAAAAATGCCATAATATTATTATAAATGCAAGGACAATTCATTTATTAAGAAAATCAATTATATTTAACAAAGTAATGTATTAAAAACGGGTCTAAAGAAAGGGAATTAAATTACTTATAATTATTATAATCACTAGGTGATTGTTAAGCACGATAAACAGCTGGTGTTCCCATGGGGACTTTAGTCACTGTCGAGGAGACATAAACGTACTAGCCACACTAAAACATCTAGTTATTTTGTATGATCTAGGTACAAATGCTGGGCCAACGACGTTTGGAAAGACTTGCCGGCAGTTGTTGATGTACCTCTATACATAATCAAACTCAGCAGAATTTTTAGCATTTATTTATTTATTCAAAGATTAATTAGCCTATCTAAGAATAACCGGAGTACGCATTACTCCTACGGCTGCTCTTGAAGTCATACTCAATTTTCAAACCTTAATATGTTTAGTAATGACAGAAGCAATGCTTGCCACTTCTATAACATCTCTTGAATTCATATTCTATTTAGCTTCATTCCATATCTAGTTATAAAATGAAGAAAAAACTACAACTTGCTGACTTATTACAAGTAAAGACGAGGAAGAAAACTCATACACACATAACTGATAAAGTCTTGAAAGACAAAGTTCTTAGCATAACATGGTAATGAAAGCTTCTACTATTTCAATTTGGACCTATTAATTTTATATTAATTCCGAACCTTGATTTTTTTTATAAGTAAAGATACTTTAATTGCAACAAGTTAAGGGACTTAGTAGCGGCTTAGACATTTGTTAATAGCAATTAGCCTCGACTTAAATTTTATTGTAATTTTATTACTGATACTCATTTAAAGCTGAATAAACTTAGACCAACATTGATGCCTCGGACGAAAGTTAAAGTCAGTATATACCGCACTACAGCTTAGTACTGGAGAACTCGTGATGTCCTAGGCATCTAACCAGTTTTAGATGCCTAGGACGGTTGTAAGTGTGACTGCATCACTTACGGTATTGTATAAAATACCGTAATTTAAGATTTTTTTTATCTTGAAATCATAAAATTTAATTATTAATCGTTAATTAGACCGGAATAAAAATTATTCGACAAAAATTTCTTGTGATTTCTTGTAAATTTGAAAAAACATTGAAAATTTTTGGTTACAGACATTTTAAAAGTGTTTTTTTTTTTTTTTTTTGGACAAAAACCATGATAATTTTTTTAAAAAAAAAATATTCGAAAAAAACATTATTATTCGAAATAATTACACGAAATTCAAAATTTATTTAAACATTGTGCTGTTTATTAGAAGTGAGCGGTTATTTATGGACAAATAAATTATTGAATAAATCATTCTCCGTAACCTTGAAATGTTAATCAAAAAATTTATGTTTTTTTTTTTTTTTAAATATTTAATGTTATTTATTTATTTTTATTTTAAATAAAAATATTTTTACTTTAATGCACAATTCAAAAAATCATTTTTATGTTGTGTGTAGTTTATTAAAAAAAAAAAAAAAAAAATGAAAATTTGAAATGAGGAAAAGAAAGAATGATTGATTTGTTATAATGTTGATTAGATCGCGCGCGGTGTACTTGTAAAGGTCGCTAAGATGTTGATGTCTATAATTAAATGTATTATTTAAGTGCGACTTAAAAAAATTTATTTTTAATAATATTTACTAATACATTAACACATTAAATTCATATGTTCATACATAAAAACATTAAAGAATTAATTTTTATATGAAAAAAAAAAAAAAACTGGTTGCTTGTTTTTCTTTTTTTTTCCAAATAAAAGTAAAACATTAAAAAAAAAATATATCTTCTTTACTGGGGAGTAAAAAAAAAGCCTGTCATTTAATAAAAGAGCATGAAATCTTTATAATACAGGTAAGCTTTTTCGCTGTCACACAAAATAATTGTTTGTCGGTATACACGGATATAAGGGCAATCATAAAAAAAAAAAAAAAAAAATTAAAAAAATACCTAAACGACTATGAAATGATTTTGATTGTATGTGAAAAAATTTTTTTTATTATTAAATTTTTTTATGTATATATGCTTACACATAAAGATATTGGAAGTAATAAAATATCTTTTTACTGAGCGAATAAGTTATGAATTCGTTTAAAATAATAATTTTATGTTTTATGTGTTAATTACATATACATATACATATGTATTATATATGAATTATACAGAAAACAAATTATTATTATTATATCTTGAAGATATGAAATTTTTTTTTTTTTTAAATAAATTTAATTTTCCAATTTTTTGTTTCAGGAAATTCAGGCTGTCACCGTGTTGAAAATATTCATTCCTCAAAGATTTGAGATAATTAAATATCTCAAACTGGAGATAAAAATTTACAGATACTGATGAGATTCAGGTGAAGAATGTTATTTGCATGTAAGTTATATTATTTTTCTCTGATTGATTAAATTAGTCTAAAGATTTAATTTACATACATAAAAATATCCCCACTTACTGGGTCTAAATAAGCAAAACTATACTATAAAATTTCGAATATCTCAGCTAAGAGAAGATTTATTTTGAATTAAATTTTTCTTAGATTGTAAAAACTCAAAACTATTAAAATTAATCACATTGTAATTTTACTTAAATAATGATCTGGAAAGTTTTATATTTTTTATCTATTTATAAATTTTCTATCTATAAATACGCTTAGATCCGAAATTAACAACATTTTTTTTTTGTGTTATTCATCAGTGTGTTTACAAATGATTATCTTGACACATTTTTTTTTCTAATGTGAAATGATAGTTTTACTGGTTTTCAAAATCTGATATATATTAATATATGTTGAGATTAATAATATCAAAAGATTCTTTGCGGTAGTAACTATAAAATAGAGGTTAGAGCATAAAATTGTTAAATGACATTTTTGAAAAATTCGATATTATTGGAAATATGCTGGTTTTAATAGAAAAATATGAACGTTTTTAGTTACTGGTATTTAAAACTTCACAAATATTTACTACTTGTACCAAACTGGGAACTTTAACCCTTTGATCAGCATGGGCAGATCTAGAAAACTAGTCGAAAAATTAAGCTGTACTAGTTTTCTAGATCAACAAAACCGTGGAAATAATTTTCCGAAGTAGGTCTTTGGAAATATACTTTTGAAACGTACTTTTCGTGTCAAATTTTGGAAAAATAAGATAATTATGTTTTAATAGTTTAAAAAAATTGATGTACATTTAAATGTACACCACAGCCAAATCGGTTAAGAATAATTTACATAAAATTAATATGTCACTTAACACCTTTATCCACTAAGCTCTTTAATTCTCAAAACAAGATAAAAATTATATTACCATAAATTTTGTATTTGAGATTTTTATATCTAAAATATTTTTAAGATTTTTTATTTTATTGTTATACGACTACCTGAATCGATTTCAACATAAATTTCCTAACCTAAATATACTTAATAAAATTTCGGTTTTGATTTATAAAACATTTAAATCTTTTAATTATATGTGAATGGTTAATTAAATGATGGTTTATAAAAGGAATTAATTTCAGTTGACGATTCATAAATACAAAGGTTCTTTTTGTTTTTAAACCAATTTTTAATAATTTTATTGATTAACTATATCTGAATACCAATAAATTGCAAATTATGATAAATATTATTAATTTACTTCCATTGGATGACAAAAAAATCCTTTTTGAAAGAACATTTATCAAATTTTCCGTTAAAAATTAACATAAATGTTTATCTGTTAAGTTTTTCAGATTTTCTAATTTTTTATTTTTCAATATTCCCAAATGAAAATGAAAATTCTTTATAAATAACAATTAATATAAATTCTGATCACATCAAATAAAATTATTGTTATTTTTTAGAGCAGGAAATAAGAAAATTTTAGAAATTTTCATAGTCTTAGGCTGTTGTTTTCCAGAATTATGTGACTAAATTGTTTTTTTTTATTTTTCTCAAATGTTTTGAAAAGATACAAGTTAATCAACGTGAAAATTAATTTTTTTACACTATAAAGTTGTATAGTTTAAATTATACAGGAATTAATTTACGTTAATTTATGCTGTACTATAGTTTTCTAGATCAGCAGGGGCAGTTTAAACCCATCTGTGCAAAAAAAATGTTGGACCTAGGTCTTGCCGAAGTAGGTCTTTGGAAATGTACAATTGAAATGTAATTTTCGAGTCAAATATTGTAAAAATCAGATAATTATGTTTAATAGTTTTGGTAAAATTTATGGACATTTAAATGCACACCACGAGCCAACCGGTTAATATAAACTTTATAATGATTGCAAGTATTTAAATCACATTTAATTAAATTTTTTTATTATATTCAAATTACAAATTAATTTTAAATTTAGAAAAACATGCTAAATCATTGAAAAAAAAAAAAATTTTTTTTTTTTTTTTATCTTAAATACTAATTTAACATAAAATTTATTGAAACTAAATTCTTCAAAAAAAAAAAATGCATTTTTTTTTTGTCTGAAATTCTATTCAAAACCAGAACATTTGATGAGTTATAGCTGTGAGTAGCATTTATAAAAAAAAATCATAATCTAATCTATTATACGACATATAGTGTATCTAAGAAAAAATATCTAAGTATCTTTTATTTTTTATTACAATATTTTTGTTGTTGTTGTGATATATAGTAAAAAAAATAAAAATAATGTTAATCTACGGTTTTAAGAGATTATATGACATAGAAGGAAAATCCATCATAAAAAAAAAAAAAAAATAAAACCGTCTTTATTTCTTTTTTTTTGAAAGAAAAATCAAAATACAAAATTAGTTGTATATCTATCTATCTTGCCAAGTAATAGAAGTTGATCGTTTGTTGTTGGTGCTCTTATTAGAGTATACTAATATTACGAGTATATTACAATTTGTATATAGTTGGGGCTGTTTTCGGTACATATATGTATATAATTTTTTACGACATTGCAGTACAAAAATTATGTATATGTATATAATTTTTTAAAAATTGTAATAGACAATTTTGCACACCTGAAGCTAAGAAAATAAATATTACCTTGTCAAAGTTAAAATAGTTTTTTTTTTTTACTGCTGTTGTTGTTTATAAGACAATTTTACAACATTAAAAAAAAAAAAAAAAACTTTGTTATGAAGTTAAATTTTTTACTATCAGGAAGGCCAATGGCCGATTTTTATATCTATCTAACTTCTTGAAGTTTTAAAAAAAATTTTAATTTTTTATTCTTTTTCAAGGTTCAAAAAAAATAAAATAAAAAAAGATGATAGGTTTTTTTTGTGTTGTTTTCTGTTTGACAAGCAATTGACATTCCTTATGATATTGTGTTTTGTTTATAATGGCATCACGCTCAATTTCGCAGATGGAGTATAGATATATCTACATATATAAAAATATTCATTTTATGACATTCACGCTGCTGAAGACTCATCATCATCATATATTTTTTTTTATTTTTTAGTCCTTATAATTCAGATTATGCTGTTTTTTTTTGTATTTCCAATAACTCTTCACATATTATTTTTTTTTTTTTTTTTTATATATCTTTAATGTTTTATGTTTTATCTGATGTGTTCAGGTATTGTTCGGATCAAGATTTTTTTTAAAATTTTTTTTTTTGTCCATGTATATCTTTAACGCGCTTTAAAATTATCAGTTTTTTTTTTTTTTTTGTTTTTTTTCAAAAGATGCGATTTGTAATGGCGGCGAAAAGGGTTTTAAAAAAAAAAATTTTTTTTTTTTTTTTATTGTTATGAAAAGAAGCAGCAAATGGACAAAAATCAGTGTTGTCTTTCACAATGCGTGCAAAAAAAAAAAAAAAAAAATCATGTTGTTAACTGACAGCATAAAAAAAAAATATATAGATATATATACATAAATGTATATTCTGGGATTTTATATGTATATGGGACCGGGGGGGTATAAATATAATATAATTTTTTTCTTATTATTAATGTTTAATATAAATGTAAGAAATGAAGGTCGAAAAGACCCTGAAAAAAAAAATGACTGGAGATCATCATCATAAAAATGAATCTGAAGAATTTTTTTTTTTTTTAATTTAGGATTAATATGTGAGAACTAAATTAAATTTTTATTTTGGTTGTTGTTTTGTCTTATATATTTAATAATAATAATAATAATAATTATTATTGTTATAATTATTTTACCAAAAAAAAAATTAAATTAATGCACGTTTTGTTAGATTCTGCGACATTTTCAATGGCCATTTTTTTTTTTCTTCAATTTTAATTCTCCAAATGATTTTTTTTAACGTTTCATATTTATTATATACAAACGAAGTGACAAGGCAATTGTTGGGGGATAATTGATATTTTTATTTTTTCGAATAATCATTGAAAACAAAAAAAAAAAGCCCGAGGTGATATTTATGTTTTTTTTTTTTATTATTTTAAGATGAGTGTATAAAAGAGTGAATTACGTAGAAAACTTAAAAATATATACATATATACATATCTTTGTTCGCAAAACTTTATATACATATATAATATATCTAAAAGATACGATAATCTTAAAAAAATATAATTAATTTTATTTCCCAGAATAAATTACATTTCAACAGTTAAGACATGAAAAAAAAAAAAATTAATTAAATTTATGTATATGTATGTATAGTTTTCAAAATAATAATAATAATAATAATAATAATAATAAAAAAAAAAGTGATAGTAATTATGTGTAGTAAGATGCAAATATACAACAAGAATAACAAAAAAATTATGTTTTAAAGTATTTAAAGTTGAAAAAATTCCAACTTACATATATGATTGATATTTATTTGAAACGACAATGTGTTTTGAACCTATTGGCTTTCGTAAAAGAATAAAATATTATGTTAGCTATCCAGATGGTAGATATACAAAATGAACTTGTTTAGATCTTTTTTTTTTTTTTATGACCAATATAAAATATTGTTTTTGTAAAATTTGTATAAAAATTAGTAATTGAGTATCTAATTCTGAACAGAATCAATCAGAAACACCATAATTAGTTACTCAGGAAATGTGAACTTCAGAAAGATACTGATAAATTAATTGGATCAGCGAAGATAAGCATAAGGGAGATATTAGTTATAATTTTAATTAACATTCAAAATTACGAAGTGAATTTAATGTTGTTCTATTACTAGATTAGATTAGATGATTTCGTAGGATTATGTCCCCAATAACATCTGAGGCCATAATTATCATATTGTGTGACCCTAAAATATCGAAAGCTGTGTTAACAAAGTTAGATTACTTAGATTGTCTTAATAGGGTTAGATGTAATATTCTTCAATTATAACAAGCCTTTCTCTCGAACTCTTCGAATCAGTTAATAGTGATTCACACTGTTTCGTTATGTTCACTGCAAATTCTGCACAGTGGTCTATGTAATCCAATTTTTTTTTAAAACAATTTTAAGAATTTTCAGCTAAAAACTATTGCCAACGGTTTTATATTAAGAATTTTCATAATTTTATTTCCTTAGATTTCAATTTGCTGAATTAAATTTGTGGAAATCTTTTAAAAATAAAATATAATTAAGAACTTTAATTTATACAAAGTAATTAACACTATTTTAGAGTTTCTAATTTAATGTGTGAATGATGTTTTAATTAAATTCTGATTACTTTATTTCATTCTTTGGAATATAAAATTATGTTTTATATCCTATTCATATCCGTTTCCTATTTAAATCATATTTAATATAGGTTCAATGAAAATTATAATTATGGAATTTTTGTAATATAGATTTTTGGACTTTGGTTTAATAAACTTAAAATATTTCTACGCCGATTATTTGGAAATTGTTTAAAAGAATATTCAAATAATTTAGTTATATTCAATTAGAAAATTCAATGTTATGTCAGTCAACGTTTTTTTAAATCAAATTCAAGATTTTGTATCTTAAATTCGGTCAATTGAATTTATTTTGAACAAGGATTTATTGAAAACATTGAATTTGGTTTGAAAAATGTTAAATTTAACTAGATAATGGTATAAATTAAGATTAATTATTAATATTAAAGAATTTTAAAGTCAATACTAACAATTAGACCATATAATTTAAATTATTTTTTTTAAGGTTCTATTTGAAAGGGAAATTTAGTTATTGACTTAAGGAAATAACCAATCAGAATTTAAATTTTGAAATGCAAAATTTCTTTAAATTTGAAAAGAAATATTTTTTAAATATTTTGGAAAATTGATTTTTCTTTTCATTTCTAATACAGTGAATTTTTCGATATAAGATACTTTTATAATAGCGACTTTCTGTAATAGCAATTCTCGATTATAGTAAACTTTTTTAATTCATTTTTTTGATATAAATCACCCAAAATTTATTAGCAATGAAAATTTAGAATAGAAGCCGTGTTATCAATTACAATATTGATGAAGTTATTAATTCATTTAACCATTTGATACAGAAATTAATTTCCATTCGGAAAATTAGGCTGTCCTAGTTTTTTAAATCAGCAAGGGCAGTTAAACACATCTGTGCAAAAAAATTTGGGACTTAGGTCTTGTCGAAGTAGGTCTTTGGAAATATACCTCTGAAATGTACTTTTCGTGTACATTTTAAATGTACACCACATTCCAATCGGTTAATTTAGTTACTGAATGATCAGAGAAAGAAAATCTCTATTAATGGTATAATGAATTTAAGAAAAATTCGCAACAATGCTGTTATTAACGGGTTTAATAATTGAAATAATATCTTTTCATATAAAGTAATATAATTAATTATGTTTTTGCATCTTTGCTTGCATTTGCAGCAAATAATTATTTATTTAAAAAAAAAAATTTCCAATTAATTCGTTTATAGCTACATTTTTCATTAACGGGTTACTTTAATTCAGCTATGGGTCACTTATATCAAAAATTCACTAAAGTTCCAAAAAAAAAAAATGTAGTGACACTATTTTTTATTTATTTTGATAATAATTGTCCTCATAAACTTTTGATTAATTTAATTTTTAATTATGTTGTGTGTGTGTAACCGATACAATTTTAATTGAAAAGGTGGATGGATGGAAGAGATACCTTGTTTTTTTTTCTTTTTCGTATTATTTACCAGCAGCACCCAGCTGTACAGCAGCCAAAATAAAAAAAGAAAAGACCCCCAAAAAGTAAAACTCCAATAAATTATTAATTAATTTTTGTTTTTTTTTATGTAAATGTAATCCTTTTTTTCAGTTTTAAAATTTTGTGTATGATAAATAAATTGTTTTTTTTTTTTGTTGAAAATTAAATTTATGTTAAACATAATATTTTCTTCATTTTAAAAGAGAACATTTTTATTACACAAACATATTTTTTTATTTTATTTTTATAATAATTTAATTATTTTTTTTTTTCGTTGCAAATAATTAATTTTTTTTTGTTATCTATCGCATTTTTTTTTCATCATTAATCACAGAGCAAAATTCACAAATATATAGATATATACATAAAAACATAAAAGATATATTTTTTATTTTTTAAATCACTCTTTAAATAATTACATATTTTTTTTTTTTATTAATTTTAATTTTCCTTTTTATTCCTTTTTTACTTTTTTTTTTTAATTAGGATATTTTTCAATTTGCAATTAATTTTAAAAAAAACACAGAATCAATTATTATTAACTATTTTTTTTTTTTTTTTGAGCACTAATTAAAAAGTCTTTTATTTTTTTTATGTTGCTTTTCTTTTTGTTTTGTGTTTTGAAAAGGTAATTTTGCACGAAAAGCCATACACCAAAATTTAATTACATAAAAAAATTTAATTTTATATCTTTTTTTTGTTTTTTTTTTTTTTTTGGTTCTTTAGGTTCCTTTCGCATAAAACTCTTTTCACCAAAAAAAAATTATTAAAACTAAATAAAATAACAAAAAAAAAAACATATAAAAAAAAAAAAAAAACTCGCACGCCTCTCAGGATCTGTTGTACCCAACGAATGGCTTGGGCATCACACAAGATAACACAACACAACACAACAAAAATAAAAAAAAATAAAATACTTTTCGACCAATGACACTGTACGACAAAAACGGAACCAAGAAAACGAATACAAAAAAAAAAAAAAATTATATTTTTTTTATAATAAAAAAACGGAGAGTAAAGAGGAACAAGATCATTGAGGATGTGCTAGGAGTTCTTATGTATATCTATATTTATGTATATATATATAAAAAAAAAATATCCTTATTTTCAATGTTTTTTTTTTTGAGCAGATATATTATTATTATGTACAAATACTGCAACATAAAAACGTAGATACACAACCGAAAAAAAAAAAAAAAATATTACGACAAAAAAAAAAAAAAAAAATTTTTTTTATAAATATTTTGCGACGGCGAATGATGACGACTTAAGGACAAATGTATATATATATATATATATTTTTTTTTTTTTTCAACAACAACGACGCGACAGTGTCCCCTCGAACGGATTCATTGATACTGGCTTTACACTACTGCGTCTCTATATTTCGCAAAAAAAAAAAAAAAAAAAAATTTATATAAATATCCAGCCATTTGAGCCATCTACAAACAAAAACGACGCGACAAAAACTTATATGCCATATAATATATATAAATTTTTTTTTTGTATCTCTAAGTACATATTTATGATATTATTGTAAATGTATTTAATTTCAGTTGAGTTCCACAAAAAACATAAAAAAACTTAAATATAAAATGGCATATAAAAAGAATTTTATTATTGAAAATTTTCAATTTTTTTTACTATTTATGTATTTGTGAATATCTTTTATGTTTGTATGTTGGTGTTGCTTATCGGACGCAATATAAATATCAAGTAAAAAAAAAAAAATACCGAAGAGAGCCAAAGTCAAGTGTCACAATATATAGTAGCATGGTTTTATATAAACAAATATATGCAAAAAACAAAAAAAAAATATAAACCAAATCAGGGTGTTTATTTTTGTGTCGATATAAGATATTGTATATAAATATTTTCTATGTTTTATGTTTTTTTATTTTTTATTTTAAAGTATATTTTTAATGTTTATACTCTTGCCATATAAAGTAAATTTAAAATTTTTGAATTTTATAGATACCAGTATGTAATATGTTCGATTAGAAACAAATATATTTATGCTGTGTATTGGAATAGATAAAAGACATTATAATAATTCGTCAAGAAGAAGAAGATATTTTTTTTTTGAATTGAATAAAACGTTGTTTTCATTTGATTGTATTTTCTATTTGAATTCGATTATTTAACCACCACAAAGGTATATATTATTTAGCCTATCCAAAAAAAGCTCTCTAAACATATTTTTTACACCTGGTTAGTGTATGTTTTTCATTCTGATGGTTTTAGAGAATTAATTGACTTTTTTACTTTTATAAGTTTTTTTTATTGTCCAAAAAATTATATATTTCTCCCACATATAATTACACAAAAAAAAAATATAAATCTTTAATTTTATTTTTTTTTTTTGGTCCTGTAAGTCCTTTTTATCAAAATTCCAAAAAAATAAAAAATTATATTTTATGTTAAAGAGAAAATATGTTTAGTTTAAATCTTTTAAAACTTATTTTCGTTTCAAGTTAATTTCTTCCTTTTTAGAGTCCTTTGAATTGTCGATAATGTAGTTCAATTATTTTTCATACTTTAACTTTTGGTTTTTTTTTGCTCTTTAACAAGTTTTGCTCCGTTTTTTTACATGGCATAGAAGAGAATTTGTTATTTTGTTTGAATGTGTTAGTGGTTGTTTATTTTGATTTTTCTTTATTATAAAAAATTTTTTACTGAAATTTTTTAATTCAATCAAAATTTTATTGAAGAGAATTCAAAAAAAATTTCCCTGAGAGTACCTGAGAAAATTTTTGTTCATTGTATTTGTGTGTGTGTGTGTATCTTATAAATTTAGTAAATAATTTATCAGGCAATAAAAATCCATCTTTACTTTTTTGTATATGTGTGTAAGTAAGTTTTATTAAATAATAATCTCTGAGATTGTATATAAATTTTATAATTTTCTTATTAGTATATGTTGTCGCATTTTAAAACGACAATTCTCTCTCCTACCCTACATAAAAATAAAAAAAAAAACTATGCGACATATACAATTTTTTAGAGACAAGTATTTTATTCGAAATCCCATTTAAAACACATTTTTTTTTTTTTTTTGTTAGAGTATGAAACGACATAAAACCACTCTCAATAATTTTTTGTTATATATTTAATGTTTATAAATAGACTACATACACCCCACTCTGCGTATCATAGTAGAGTTTAGATATATATATATAAAATTCAAACAACGACAGTTGGGACGAATGGGAAACTTTCGGTCTTTGTGTGTTTGCTTTTTGTGGGACGTCACCTTAGCTCACGGGGACATGCGACCTACTGTGACCGTTTTTATTTGAAATAGCCAGATATGAACGACAAAATGCGATTGAAGAGGACAGATAATGTGCACAAATTTATCCCCTCTTTTAAAAAAAAAAACATAATATTGTTCAGATACATTTTATATTTATAAAAAAAAAAAATATTGGATCTTAGTGTGTATATATATTTTTGCTAAAGTATATTTTTCACGTATTTTGATTACATGAGTGGGTATATATGGCAATATGATAAATATTTCTCATAGTGACAAATACATAATAATCGTATTTATATAAATATACTTAATTTTTTTGTTGGGTGATATACATAATATATATATTATATTAGAAATGAATTTATATAATTAAAATGGCAGTAAAAATTATTATTGTTAATTATTTTATATTTAATATAATTATTTAATTATCATAGTTTTAGTTAAAAATAATAATAATCGATAAATTAGATTAATTTTATTATTTATTTTGGTTGTCAACTGTCATTATCCTTAGTAGCTCCCCCCAAAAAAAAAATTACAAAAAGATTTTAGTAAAATATTATTATACAATATTAGTATTAAAGTACTTTATTAAAAAATGGTATACACACGAATCTTAGAGATATACAAATAAAGTTTTATTTTTAAGATACCCGCCTCCTGACGTCAAATCAAATGATTAACATTTTTTTTTTTTCAAAACTATGCTTTTTTAATTGGTATTTTTTTTTTCTAAATCTTAAAATTACTAAAATATTTTCATAATTGAATATTTTAGTGGATAAAGGTGTTAAGTGATATTTTCAATTTGATTAAATCATGATTAAAATTCTCAGTTTGCTGCAAGTAGTCAAATATATGAAAAAACTTTTGGAATATCTAAATTTGAAAATATATCTTTTCTGTAGCAGAAAACATCTTGCATATTTTAGTCTCCATTTTTTTTTTTTAAATGTCACTTTAACACCTTTATCTTCTAACCTCATTTTATGATAATTTATTTAAAAAAAAAAAATAAATTATCATAAATTAATTCTATAAAATTTAAATTACCTACCTTAAATGGTAATTTAATCTAGAAATGTCTAATATTTTTGGATTCATATATGGAAATTAAATCATAATTTAAATAATAATTATAAAACTAAATTACATTTATTTTACATAAAAATTTTCAAACTGCTGACAAATTAACTCTTTAATTACAAAATTTTATTTCCAAAAGATTTCTTTACTATAAAACTGAAATCTTCAACAATCATTTTTGTCCATTACAAAAAACTATACATATTTTCAAAATAAATATAATTTAACCTCCTAAGCAGAGGCAACATAACTCTATATATGCGCATTTAACTGATATATTTATATATATTATATGTTGCGCGAATATTTCATGACCACATTATGCTAATTTTCTCCTGAATAATCACTGGAGGGTAGAATAAAGAAAAAGAGTATATTACGCAAAAAAAAAAAAAAAAATATACTGTTGTGTAAAATTGATATTCTAATTGCATTGTTTAAGTGCAACATGAACAACAACAACAAAAAAATAAGATTAATTATGCCTAAATTTACGAAATTTAAAAAAAACAAAAATATTATGGCAAAATTTAAAATCATAGATAAGATATTTTTATGTACAGTATAGATACATAAATTTGAAATTTAAAAAAATTGATCTTTTTACAAGTTTTTTTTAAAAAATTTTTTTAAAATATACAATTTATGATTTTCAAATATCTAAAATATTGAATTTATATCTTTTAATGTAAATTACTAGGAATTTTTAATCTTATTGTTAAAATTATTTTTAGGAACACTAATTAATATCATAATCATATCTAAAAAAAATTAATTTCAATATAAAATAACTTAAATTATCCCAAACTTTTTAATTATCACGAAAAAAAAAAAATGGTTCATGTGTGTTGCGTGTCTCTTATTTAAAAGTCATATTAAGTCATTTTAAAAAAAAAAAAATGTCTTATCAAGATTTAAATAATTAATTGAATTAATGATCTAAATTTAATTAAAGTTTAATAAAAATTTAACTGAGATTAGATATAACAATTATTTAATATACTGGTATAACAGTTTCCCCATTTTTTATAAAATATTTTATAAACAATTTATTAGCCGCTACTATAATGATTGAAACATAAATTTATGTTTCAATCATTATAGTAGCTGCTAATAAATTTTAATTGATAAAAGTAGTTTTTTTATTATTATTTTGAATGAAATGCATAAGACATTTAATTAAAAGTATCTTTAATTTAAAGATTATTTAATTAGTAACAACCCCAGCACCAAACAATCTAAAAAAATTTCTAAATAAATCTTTAAGTTAAATAGTTGACCAATAATTTTGACATTCTATGTTTACTCAATGGGTGGTCATTTAATGACCACATCACAAAATTATATCTTAAAAATATAATAATTTAATTTTCTAAAAAAAAACAATTGGCGGCACAAATAAAACAAAATTTTTTTTTTTTAATAATGCACAGGTATGATTTCAACTTTTTTATTTTACTATTGTTTAAAAATATAATTTCAGTAAGGTATGGTGTTCTTTTATGTGCCTGTCATCAAAAAAAAAAAAATTCTAAAAGATCATTAAACATATGTCAGAGAGATATCTACAATCTAAAAAAAAAAAAAATATTAGATATTCTCACTTACAGGTATTGTTCGTGTTGCAATTCACAATTTAACAATTGTTTAAAAAAATATTTTTTTTAAGGTCCTTTATGTCTCTATATAAAGAAAAAGGATCAAAAAAAAAAAACTATGCGAATTAATGGTCAACAATTTTAAAATTTATGTTGTTTTATGTTTCAAATTTTATTTGGCATAAAAAAAAAATAATATTTCAGGTCTACTAATTTGTTAACCGGATAATCTGTAGCGCATGGCGCTTGCCTTTTTTTTTTCTTCTTCTTCTGTCATCTTTATTAGCCAGATAAGAATTATGAATATAATAAATTTTTTTTAGAAGAAACATATGTATTATGCTTTCTTTTTGGTGAATTTTTATTCCCTTTTCATCCATATGGGATTTAAATGTCATATCTAAAGGATTTAAAAATTTGAAAATAATTGGTTTTAATTTTAAGTCCCAAATAGAAAATTTTGTGAAAAAAATAATAATAAAGTAAATTTGCTATTTGTATGAATAATAGGAAGATAATCTGTAGTTTTCCTTAGTCTTGTAACATTTGACATATATTGTTCATTTTCTGTAGTTTTCCTTAGTCTTGTAACATTTGATCTGTAGTTTTCCTTAGTCTTGTAACATTTGACATATATTGTTCATTTTAAGTTATACCGAAATTATATTAATCCGTTTACCAATTTTGCTGATGAAATTTTGAAATTTATTTTATGAATTGAGCTTTTCAGAAAACCTTAGTCAGTGTAAAGTGACTTAAAAGCGAAATTTGATAATTCTGGTTACTAGGAATTTGTTAATTGGCCCGATTACATATTCTGACATAATAATAGGACAATTATGCACTTTAAGTTTACTAATTTTATAAGAATTCCGAGCCATATATTTTTTTATAGTGAAGAAACTTTTAATTGGAAAAAGCTTGTTATTAGTGAGACAATTGTTGTTAGCAAACCGCTGGCATTTTTCCCAGTCTTCAATTACATTTTATTGTAATTTTATTACTGGTACTAATTTAAAGCTGAGTAAACTTAGACCAACATTGATATCTCGGGCGGAAGTTGAACCCAGTACCTAATGCACCAAATACACTACCACATAATCCACCGAAATTTGATAATTTAATTAAAAATTCTGGTTACTAGCAATCTGTGGATCTGGCCAATTGACCAGGATATACATAGGACATTTTCGATGCGTACACAAGTGTTAAGTGCTGGTAATCTCCAAACAATAATTTACAAGCACTAGTGGTATCAAAACGGTACAAAAGCGCTAATCAATCACAGCTCGTTACTTTGACCAACAATAAATTCTAATCAATTATGTATCTTTTCGATATAAGTATTTTACATAATTTTATTTATAAATTGTCAACATTACATTAGGTTAAATATGAAATTTTTAACCTAATATTATTTTCATATGTTTTAACTATCAAAACCGTTTTAAATAATATATAATTATTTTTTTAAATTTTATATGTAATGTAATTTTTATATCTTATCAAAAAAATATTATTATTATTTAGTATCTTATTGCAAAAGATGTAAAATGTCTCACATTACAAAATAAGTTTTCTTATGCACGCAATATAGTTTTTATTTTTTAAAAAAAATAATAGAACGTAATGGGTGGATTAATAATTGATAAATGTACCTTGTGAGAATTACAGCAAAAAAAAAAAAATTAATTAATTAAATTAGTTAATATAAAATTTCACAGGTGTAAATTTTAAAATATATTTTTTTTAAGATACGAAATTTTGATTAACAAAAATAAAATTGTATAGTGTTCCGAAATTGCATGTCACCATATCTAAAACCTAAACAAATCTTTGACTATAACTTCAATTTATTGAAAATCCATAAAAATAATGAAAATAGCAATTTTAAGAGTTTGTTTAAACATATTTTTCTCCGTGATTTTGTAAATGTTTTATGTGACAGATACATTTTAAATATTAACAAATCTTTATTTAAAAGATAAAAAAAAAGAAATAGACTATAGTAAAAGTGAATTTCTTGTGATATATGTACATTTTTTTTTTCAAACTTACAAAAATAGTAATAATAATAATATAAATTTGAACTACTATTCACATAGTCCTACAGAAAGGTTACCATACTCAAAGTGTACAAGGAATATAAACCGCAAAAAAAAAAAAAAACATTATTTTCGATATTTGGTCGGCCTTTATCCAAGTTTCATGAGAGATTAAGATAACAAGTCTATGTGGAGAACCTAAGAATGGAGAGATTTAGTGCTATGGGTTTTTTTTATTATTATTATTATTAAATTTTGTAGAAAGAAAACTTTGTTTTGGTATCACAGTGGTTTCGTAGCAGTGCAACAAAGACAAGGCGGTCTCAGTAGTACAGAAAAAAAAAACACATTTTTAGTATATATATGGTCATGAGAAACGATGTGTTCACTTTGCACTTTTATTGTGTATCGATGTTTAAATATATATATGATTTTATTATGTACATGAATTTCAATTTCATTTAAACATGTACGGAAAAATAAATTTATTTATCGGAAGAAACAAAAAAACATTATTTTTAAAAAATTATTCGAATAAGATCAATTTTTTAGTATTTTTCAATATGTATGTTCACATCCAACATAATTTTTTTTCTTCTATACACTGGGAAAGATGTAATTGTACTAGTTGTCTCAAAATATAATGTTGAATTTTTGAAAATAGTCGAACTTATCATGTGATCGTACTTTGCATAAAAAAAAAGCAACATAAAGCTGACTAAAGTGTAGACCAGAGAAGTTCAACGCAACCAAAAAAAGCTCATAGAAGACCAGCCGAGAAACTTAGATCAAAGTAGTCGGATGTAGTCGCTAATGACGCTAGAAGTTGACTGGGGTTTCCCAACAGATGCCGAGGATTAACATATGTGGAGGAAAAGTACAAGAAAATTGACCTGCAAAATCTAAATTAGAAGAATCAGCTTAATAGTAGTTTTAACATTATATAAACTTATGCCTGGTCAGGTATGAAATTTAACGAAATTACATAAAATTGAAAAGAAAATTCTTGGCTTAAATGTGGACTTCTTGTATTTCAATTATTTTTTTTTCCCTATTTTATGTTTTATGATGAGGCAGAAAAATATCGAAAAACAATTCACCGAAAATAATATTTTGACTGAAAATTATTAATAGTTGCATAAAATTTGATTAAATTAAAAATATGTTAATTTGTATCTGTGTTTAGATTGTAAATTGTAATTATTATTTACAAATTTACAATTACATATTTAATTATTTTCATTTTTATTTACAATTAAATCTTTTGGACAGATAATAATTATGTTTTCGATTTTTGAAAATTTTTAGTAGATATTATCTTCGATTATTTGTGAATAAACTGTATAGTACTCGTAAATTTACTTTACACCGTGTGTAAACCGTGTATATATGTTTTTTTTTTTTTTAATAAAAATTATCCGGTATTACTATTATGTTATTATATGAAGCAAATATCACAATTGTACCATCGTCAGTAATATGGCGTATCGTCCACTTTAATAGTGTTTTTTTTTTTTACAAAACGATTATTTTATACAAAAATAGTTTATAAAATATCTAAAAAAAAACAGGAACAAATCTTAAAGTTTCATACGATCTTATGAACGCATATACACAATTTTTTTTAGCAATTGTAATTTTTGTTTTTTTTGTTGTTATTACAGATGAACGAGATCATCGGCCTGTTTATTTAGTTTTAGTGTGTATACCATCAGTATTATATGAATTATGGAATTTAATGAGGCTGGCAACTACAAAAAAATACAAGAAAATTATATTACAATGCATATAGTGTGTTTACCCACCAAAACAAACTGAAATCAGAAGGAAATTAACATGACGGAATATTTTTGTGCATCCATATCAGTGAAATTAAAACACCTGTGCATCAGAATTTTAAAACAAGTAAGAATTAAAAAATATATATTAAAAATATTTTGAGATTTATGATTAAATGATGATAGCATATATAGTCTTTTGGAGTTAGGCTTCTTTCTAATCTTTTATATTAAATCTTGATCGTTAAAATTTAGATTTCTTAGTATAGTAGTTAATAATCTAATTTGATTTAGGTTTATATATTTAATTTACTACCGGGATGAAATTGTGTCAATTTATTTGTCAAAAAAAAAGACAACTTTAACTTATTATACTAAAAGTAAAATTAAATTATTTAGTACATTTACTAATATTTTAAATCTACCAGAAAAATTCACTAAATTCTTTGATATTTAAATATGAGAAAATTTTAAATTATAGGGGAAACTCGGCTTTATCAATGACATAGGCACTTCCGTGGTAGTCAATGAAACAAGAACTCTGAAGTAATATCCACGAAATTTATATTTGTTACATCTGTTAGATTAATCTATTCCCCCCTAACAAAAGATACTCTTTGGTGTGGCTTCTTCATAGTAATTTCAATCAGAAATGCAGGTTTTTAATTGTAGGTCTAATTTAATATATTTTTTTGTGAGGTCCTAGCTTTAAGCTGGGAAAATTCTAGCTTATCAGTTGCAAAAATATCTGTTGTTTTTCATTTCAAACAGAATAAGTACAGAAATATTTCCTTATATTATGATTCCTAGATTTTGGTATCATAGAATTAGAATTTCGTTATCACGAAGTTAACTGTAGTATCTACAAAGTTAGCCGTACAGAACCTAATTTACTTCTGGACATATATATTGAAAGTCTAAAAGAAATTTCCAAATATGACATTAAATATTTATGAACGAATATTGTACTTGTGATAATTTTCTAATATTTTAGTTTTCTTTTACGAAGTCAGCCAAGTTTCCCCTACATTTTTTTTTAAAAACAATTTCAAAGTTTTATTTTCTTTGAAAAATTTTATTTTAGTTGTTAACTAAAATATTTTCTAAAATTCATATAAAAATAATAGTTAATCCTTTAATAATATTTTTATTTCAAAAATTTTATTTCATAACTTTATTTCATAAAATATAATAAAAAAAAAAATTATTATTATAAATATTTCCACCTTTCTCTCTCAAATTGTTTTGTTAATGATTCGCCTTTCAAAAAGAATTTTAAGCATAAATTCTTCTTTTTTTTTTTTTTTTTTTTTATTTTTATACTTCAATCAAATGGGACAACACCCACCATTAAATAAAATGCCATAGACGGTCGCCATCATATCGCAACATAATATAAAAAAAAAAATTAATGCTGAATATCACAACAACAAAAAAAAAATAAAATTACTTTGTGGTTTTCAATATGATACTGCATAAAAAAAAAAAAAAGAAAACAGTTTTGCATTTGGCTATCGTCATATTCTATTAGATTAAGTATTGGCGATAATACATATTTTTATTTTTTTTAATATGTTATATAAATCTTAACAATAAGTCGCCTGAGGACAATATTTTTTTTATATTTTTTATATAACAGAGATTAAGAGGAGGCCACAATACGACCATAAAAATTATATATATATATATAATAACATAAAATAGTATCTCTACTTATATATTTATGTAAAATTTTATTTGTTGTATATTGTTCCATCAATTGTTAAAAAAAAAATATTCCCAATCAAACGATATTTAATCAGGAAAAGTATTCAATATAAAAAATACAACGCAAAAAAAAAAATTACAATGAATCAATAAATTATTCTAAATACCATTAAGTTCCAACAGATATTTAGTAACAAATCTATAGATATTTTCAAAATACCACCTGAAGTCAATATTGAGTAACAAAAATTATTTGACCAAAACAATTGTATTTTTTTTTTTTATTATAATAGATTTTTTCTTATAAATCCTCTCTACAAATCTAATAATAATTTTCATTGTTTTATGGTAAACATAAAATAGATTTATCTTTAAAATGCATAAAAAATTTTCAAATAATCAAAATACAAAAATAAAAAACTCTTGATATAATTTTAATGTCAGATTTTAAATTTAACTTATGATGAGATGATTCCGACGAGATGACTCAAAAATAATAATAATAATAATATTATTATGTCAAATATGAAACCAATTATAAAATTGAAATTTTGTAGGATTATTGATAATCCCCCCACTTGAAAATATTACAGAGTTTATTATCATAAAAATATATTTATAAATAAATTCATAATTGGAGAATTCAATCGGACTTCTTTATTTATGCATTTCTTCTGTTTTTTTCAAAACTACTTTAAAATTATATATATATATATATATAAACGGAAGTATACAGTGTCAGCTTCAAGTGTTTGGACTCATTTAATATCTATTTTAGCTTCTTATTATTTATATTAATATATATAGATATATTGTATATTTACATATGTATATAGATAAAATATCTTTTGATTAAATTAAGAAAACACAAGGAAAATAAAAATGAATCTTTGCATAGCAACAAATTATAATAATATTTTGGGTTTTACCAGTTCAAAAATATATTATTTGGTATTTAAGGAATAAAAATACGGTATATGTTTTGGGTTAAGTGAAAAATACCGCGTAGCAAAATTACTGTAAAGTAATTTCATACGTATGATGTTTTTCGACTTTAGTACAATTCTGTCATGTGCCAAGGCAATTCCAAGCTTGTCGCTTGCAAGTTTCCAAGTGTTTTATAACACCAATTGTCATAATGTATTAAATTAGATTAGATAGCCATCCTAGATTATATATTATTATTATTTTTCCCTTGTTGACTTCCACTGAGGAACATACGGCTCCAAATATCGAGTTATCTGTAGATGAAGCTTCTTTAATATTTTTGAATTGCAATGGATTCCGTACCATAAATTTCTTTATAGTAAAATTACAGCAAGCTAATGGTTTTATTAGTGAGACATTTGT
This sequence comes from Empis livida, assembly GCA_963932195.1. Taxonomy (NCBI): domain Eukaryota; kingdom Metazoa; phylum Arthropoda; class Insecta; order Diptera; family Empididae; genus Empis; species Empis livida. Next base: position 6,778,608 of record OZ010648.1, read on the forward strand.
TATTAGCAAATGCCCTCGACCGTTGGCATATTTTCCACTCTTAAATTATATTTTATTGTAATTTTATTACTGGTACTCATTTAAAGCTGAATTAACTTAGACCAACATTAATGTCTCCGATTGGAGTTAAACCAAGTAATTAATGAACCACAGCTTATCTTACTATAAATTGAGCCAACGTTGGTCTGGATTAATTCTGCTTTGCTTGTCGATCGTCGATGTCAACGTTTGGAAATTGGACTAAGTCTCCGCAACAAAGTTTTTTTTTGGCATTTATAACATGACTTCAGAAGAAATTATAGAGTCTGACAAAAGCAGTGTTCGGCTGATACTTTAAAAAAACAATTTAAATACAAATAAAGTAGACGAAGTTAATTTTGATTATATAACCTTAAATAAGTTTTTTTTTCTTAAACTGAAGGTTCACCTCATTTTTTGCTGCTGATGAGTAAAATATCAGTATGGTTCCTTTTCTGTAGATAAAATATTGCAGAAATTTTAGATGAACAAACTTAATATTGATTAAAAAATACTATATATACGAAACTAGGTAGAATTATGTTAACTTTTTGGATGCTAATTTAACAAAATTTCATATATGCGAAATTAATTAATCCTTTAAACTTTTTTTGCTATAAAAAAATCACAATTTATAACAATACCAAAAAAAAAATGGGCGTTTATGAAGTCAGATCCTTTTCAAATCCTAAAAAAATAAAAAAAATACATAAAATTTTAACATATACAGTTTAGAATACGAGTGTAAATTAGAACTTTATCGAATTTAGTCTATTAAACTTCTTTCATATATTTTAGATTGTTTATAACTTTTAAAGCGTTTAATTTTTTAATTAAAACAGTGGAGTCTTTTACAATTCTAATCTTAATTCAGTATCCAAGTAAAATTCTGAATCACAATGTGAAAATATCATCATCATAACATTTCATATATAGAACAGTTTTTTTTAATAAAATAAAAAGTGATTTTTTAAAAGTTAAAATTGCATTTCACAATTGGGGAGACTGCACAATTATCAGCCACAAGGATTTATAATATATTAATGAAAATTAGTTTTTTTTTTTTAAATTTTTTTAGTCCTGATGACGGTGGCGCGGCAACATTATATATATATATATATATATAAAAATAATAATGTGTATAATATAAATGATCTGCAAAACTAAATTCCATTAAGATTGGGTTCCTCCCATGTGTCATGCAGGTATGTTGAACCCTTTTTTTTTTATTTTTTAAGATTGTCTTTAGTGTATAATGAAAATGAAAAATTGTAAAAACTGAATCGAGACATTAAAAAAAATATAAAAAAAATAATTTAATAATAATAATCTACGCGTCCCTAAAAGTTTTCTACAATATAACGAAATGACCCTCTTAATTATAGCCTCTAGAGAAGAGTCCAGACAAGCAGAGACCATTTTCGAAATGAATTCTGCCTGATTAGGTTCCTTTTTATTCTTTTCTGTTTTATTTCATTATATTTTTTTTATTTTTTTTTGTATATAAAACTAATTTACTGACTTGGAGTTTCTTAAGGGTTATATGGATCTCTAATGTATATTACCAAAAGTCCGGTTTTCATAATAATAATAATAATAAAAAAAAGAAACCTAAAAAAAATCGTGTCCACCCGATTTCTGAAATACAGACTCTAGTTTTATTAGATTTTAATTTAACTTTTTCTTGTCCTTTTTATTTTATTGTTCGAGAAAAAAAAAAGTTAAAGGAATTAAAATTACTTTTTATACTTTTTTCATGATTTTTATCACAGTTTTTTTTTATTAATCATGATTTTATCAACTTAACAATTATGTAAATTGGAACTTTTATAAAAATTTCTTTTCTAATTGTAAATAGAATTGTTAATAGAAAATGATTTTTTAATTTATTTAAATAATTTTTAATTCGTTTTTAAATAATTAAATTTGTAATATAATTTTTTTTTTTCCTTCGATTTATTTACTGTATTACTTTAAATAAATTACACCTGTAATTGGCCTTGTATTATTCTACTGTGTTTGTTCAATATTATTCATTTTCGATAATAGTTTTTAACTTTAGCTTTTCCTTCATAATGCAAATAATATTTTTTTAAAAAAATAAGTTAAAAATAAGGTGATTCCTTAAGAAATTATAATTGAAAGAATTTGAAGTAATATTACTTTAAGTGAAAATATCTTATTCTATGGCGTACAGCCACTTACTCTACGGTGTACAGCGTATTAAGAGCCTGGGCCTTAAAACCTTATTCCAATGAGTACGATCTTTTGCTGTTAATTTCCAGTTTGGAAAATTTAGCTTTCTTATATCTTTCAGAACATCATCGTATCATTTTATTTTTAGTTACTTCAGTGTTGGAATTGTTACCCGAGGTTTACAACTGATCCTAGTTGTAGCTGTCTAATGTGATATTTGCTCATGATTTTATTTTGTTTTCATTAATTTTAAAGTCAACAACTTTGGCTTTCGTATTATTTGCTTAAACTAGTTCTTGTGTCGACTTATTCCATGTGGTATCATTATGCAAAACACCAGCTTCTCTCATAACTTTTTCAACTGCAAAGTAGAATAGTAGTGGACCAGACTATCTACCAAAAAGATTTGGTTAATGGTTGATTTCCCTGGCATAAAACCAGCTTGCTATTTTCCAATTATTCTATTCGCGTATGGTGTCAGCTTACTTGCGATAATTCCAGCCAGGATCTTGTACACAGTGTTACATTTTAATCTGTCGCCCTTGTGGGATTATTATAGCAGTTTGCCAATCTTCTGGCATAACTTCTTACTCCGATATACTTCTTGCTCCCATATTCGTGTATAAGTTATTTTTTAAGATCTAGTCCACCATTCATTAAGCATTGCTGCTCTTCTTGTTGATATTCTAGTCCCAAACTTTACCAGCACTAAGATATAATTATATTAGTTTTAAAATAATTTGATGATGATGATGGTGGAAAAGAATATTCAAATCCAAACTCAATATATCTATTTGTTTTATGTAATATTCAATATTACTAAATTTAACATAATAATCTTATCATACTCGTATTATTAACTTGGAACTCACCTATATTTTGATTTTAATGTTTTTTTTTTCCTTTTTTTTCATGGCAGTTGAGTTGTACACGTTAAGTGCACTAAACTGACCATAACGAAATAATATTTTATAAATTCTGAACTGTTACAGAAAGTGCGCCTTACAAGTAAAATATCATAGTATAACTAGACTCTTTTGATAGAGTACAAAAGCGCACAATACCAGAAATACATCATAACACTATAAACCGCTTTGCTTAAGGGGGGGAACCTCGTTTTTATTTTTATGCAAGCACATTCTGTAACGCTGTAATATTTTGCTGCCGCTTCTTTTATTCATGTTCTTTTTTAGCAAGAAAAAAAAAAATGAATTACGATGCCACCTTTTTAATATTTCTGTTTTATTTTTTTTGTTCACTGTAATTTGTTGCAAACTTCCGGATCTTCTCTTCAATTTTTAGATATAGTTACAATCTTATGTATAAAAATAGTATAATGCAATTCATTTATATTTGCTATCATAAATTATAAACTAAAACAACTGCGAAATAAAAAGCAAAGCGCGATTTAAGTAATATTTTTTTTTTTTTTTAAATGGATTAGGCAGCGAATTGTTTTACCATTAATTAAATTAATTAAAAACTATAAAGTGTAGCGATTCCATTTTCGGTTCAAGTGAGTAACAATATTTGCACAGTTTTTTTTTGGTTTCTTGTTTTAAATATATAATAAATATAAAAATGTTTGCAACAGTAAAGATATTTAACTGAACAATATTAATTGTGGTGCAATAAACTTCTTATGCTAATATTTATATTATATCGACTAATAGTTAGAAATTAATTTCAGAGAAAATGTCATAATAGTAAATTTTCACATAATTAAATAAGCAAACTTAGAAAATTTGTTTCTACATAAAAGGACAAAGAAAATCTTTAACTTTAGATATTGAAAATTGTAACTTTTGCAAGATAATTAAATTTTATCTATCGACTAAATAATTATTATAAATTTTATTAACACGTTCGCGTGAATTGCGGCTTAAGATGTCGTTGTTGTTTCTATCCATATATATGCAAATTACGTCTGGAGACGTCAAAATGTTAATACAATTTCTGACAGGAAATTCTGAGAGGAATTATAAAATTTTAATTGAACGCGAATGAGTTAAGACAGTTTTTGATTGTTTCTTAATGTAAAATGTAGTTTTTTTTCGTAAAATATTTTTGTCAAATTGATCTGAGAATTAAATTAATTACATATCTATACCACAATATTTGTTATGGTATTTTTATCATAATTTTTAATGTTGCTATAAAAACAAAACCGTAGAAAATATCATAATTTTTTTTTTTTATTGGTTTGGTTATTCAGAGTTGTTTTTCCACTTTAATATATTTTATTTAAAATTGCAATTTTGTAAATAAGAATAAAAGATACTAAGAAGAATTATATAAAAAAAAAAATATATTTAAGAGAAAATATCGCGGACATTATTTTTTTATGTTTAAATAGTTTAATAAAAATTTCTGGACGCAATATATTCATAAAAATTTGACATTTATCGGTAGATAATTGCTGTCAAATTATAGAGTATAGAAAAAATTTATTGACCAGGACTAATAAGAGGGTATAATATTTCCATATTTCGCGGAAACTATCAGTTTGGTTTCGTAAAATATAACCGCAGATGATAAAAAAAAAAAAATTTAATCTATATATACATATAGTATCTAAATTAAATTAGGGGTTACCTTTAAATATATATTTTTGTTGGTGTCGGTAGTTTTCTGTTATTAACTTTAAATTATAATTACATAAAAAATATAATAGTTGCTCTACATTTAATATTTATAATTTATTTATGTTGTAAGTCCTTTAATAAACACTTTTAAAAAGATTTATAATCGTCAGGGGTTAAATAATTAAATGGAAAAAAACATATAAAGAAATTTTAAACAAATTATGTTTAAATTAAATAAAAATTATAATTTTGTTATTTTTTTTCAGAATTTTAGATGAACATTTGCACCTTTTCGATATTTTAATTATTTAATAACTTTATGTCAATTTAGAAATTTCATATTTAAACTATGATGTAGATTTAATTTCTAAAATATTTTATAATTACATTTTATCATATTTTACACCAATATTTAATTATTTATACTATCAGATTGATTGAACGTTTTTCAAATTAAATTTTAAAATTATAAGGTGACAAATTTTACTTGGAAAACGTTGAATTTAACTTCAAAAATTGTAGAGGAAAGTCACTGAAACCGTACTGCTTTTTAAAAATTTAATTTTTTTTAGATTTTTTAATAGTCCGTTTATTAAACTATTGTACTTCATTAAAAAATTTGTACTTCATTTAAAAGCCGTCCAATTAAATATTTGTATCAAACTTTCGGTTGAGGCTAGTTGCCTAAATTCGAGTTATCATATATTATACGAATACAATTAATGCAAACTGTCCTAAACTTAACTAGTTACCTAAATTCAACGATTTGGGATAATTTTATATTTCGGGTTTTGCGGAAAATCCTACTCTTTTCTTTTTCACTTATAGAGAAACATGGAAATTTTAATTTATTACAAAAATATGAAATTCTGAAAATAAAAAAAAATGGTACAATTGAGACGATTGTCCCCTATATAATGAAATCTTTTTGTGTTAAAGGAAACATTTATTTTTTTTAAACTTTACAATTACATAGTAATCAACAGTTCGTTAATTTATGTATTATTTATATTAATTTTTTGTACTAAGAATGAAAATTGTATTTTTTTTTTTTTATTATTATTATTTATATTTTCTTAAATGCGCGCACAATGTATGTATAACCTTGTTGGGTTCCTCAGGATGTTAATATCTATATATAAATTTTTTTTCAAAAAAAAAAATATTATAATATTTTGGTGCCTTTTGAATGGCAAACAGAAAATTGAATGACGATGTCCAGAAGAGAAGATTGTCTCAGCAGGTTGTCTTTTGATGTCGATGTTCGATGTAGATCAATATTTCAAATATACTGTATATTTTTTATTTTCAAAGTAAAAAAAAAATAAAATAATATAAAAAGCGCTATAGTCTATAAATATAAGCACACCTAAAATTTACGCCTTTATATACAAAAAGCTACAAAAAAAAAAATAAAAATTAAATATATGTATAAGTATCTAAGATATATTTATGATTCGTTTTAATGCCCGAACATGTTTAAATATAGCAATTGCGCCGGAGAATTTCAATAAAAATGTCATATATACATATCGATTTAAATCAGGCCATTTTGCACTTTTCCAAACAGTCAAATACCATAATGTATTCTCTTAGTAATCTGAATTTTTTTTTTTTTTAACTTATCGCAGAATTTCTGATGTTCAATTTAGAATTTTTTTGTATTTTTTTCTGTACACAATAACTTCCTTCAGCAGGTCTCCAAGCTGGAAAATAATTTTTATATTTTATTATAATTTTTTTTTTTTTTTGGCTTAGTGCCTTGTTTACTTTTCAACATTTTTCATAAAAATAATCTAAAAAATTCAATGATATTTTTCACACTCTTTAATATAATAAATGTTCACACACTATGAACTAATAAGATATATAAAAAAAAAAAACCGAATTGAAAATGAAAATCCATCTGAAAAATGAAGATTTAATTTCGAATTACATACAAGAAGATGAAAAATAAATAAATAACAAAAAAAAAAAAAAAACAAGCAAGCAAGCAAGCAATTTTTCTGTTTACCTTCGGCGGGATATCAAATTGTCCAATAAATAATTGATGGTTATATATACGAAATAGAATCTCCATAAAAAAAAAAAAAAATAAGGGGAAGAAAGTTTCGACACTTTTTTTTTGTGTACATAAAAAAAATTTTTTTTTTTTTTTCGAATCACTTTAGATATTCCATTTGAGTTTTAGATATATAGATATTAAAGTACAAAGTCTTGAAATAAAATATTAAAATAGAATTGGAAATTTGTTTATATTAACAGAAATAAAAATGGTAACAACTTGTCTATAATATAAGCAAAATTTTTAAATTCAATTAAAGATTTGTACAGTTTTTTTTTTTTTTTGTATCTTGTATCTTGTATATAAAAAGAAAATCATAAAAATAATATCTATTTAAATGAATATTTATAGATTTTTGTGGCAATATTGTTTTGTAGCACCAGCATATCAGAAAAAAAAAAAAAAAATTTAATAATAAAAAAAAATAATTTTATGACAAATTTATGCTACTAATGACAATAGTGTTGTGTCAAGTGTCACATTATATTTGATTATGTTTTGTATATCATAAATTTATCATAAAACAATAAAAACAATTTTTTCATATAAATATCATTATACGAAGGATAAGTTAAAATATTTCAAATAATTAAAAAAAATATTAAATTATTTTTGTATCTATTATTATTTATGATTATATCTTAGGCTTAGGACAAATTTAATTACTTAATTTAAAAATATCTATAAATTGGATATCGCTTCGTAGTAAATATTTTAAGAAGTTATGGTACCCTGATCCTTCCTTTTAATCTAAACTTTAGTTTAAATCATATTAGATACTCAACCAGTATCAAATTTTCGGTACAATTTTTTTCAATTACATAATAATTAAATATAATTATTATTTAAATTTAATTTATATAAATTTTTTTTTTTTTGGATAAAAACATAATTTAATTTAATTAACGAAGCACAATAAAAAAAAAAATCGTTCATTTTTTTTATTTTCACATTGTGCAGCCGAGTAAACATGCGCGACTTAATTATTTTTTTTCCATGTTTTTATGATTATGATAGAAGTACAAAGATTTTTTTTGCACAAATAGATACACCATTTTGTTTCTATTCGAATTTGTCATATCAAAAAATATAAACCAATCAGAATATGTCAACAAATTGTCAATCATTTAATTTTACAAAAAAAAAAAAAATACAGTCTGTTAGACCCAACCATAATTTTTGTTGTTGTAAGCACTTCCGTACTTAAAATTATTATGAAATTTTGTACTTTTTTTTTTTATTATTATTACGGTAATATGTTTGTATATTTCCAAAAATCACAAAAGGATATTTAGGTACTAAATATACCTTTACATATTTGGGTATACCAAAAAAAAAATCATTTTGAACTCAATTATAATCACGCAATTATCAACCCTCAACATATTTTTTTTTTGTGCCATTCTCTTGTTACACCAAAATAAAAACAACAAAAAATATGGATTAAGTTTTATGTCTCGATGTATCTCTGTACGATCAATGGTTGATTTGTGTTGCAGATGATATAACTAACCAAAAAAAAAAAAGGGACGAACACTTATTCTTACACAAAAGAACAATATTATGGTTATTTTTTTTGTCGTCGTAGTCATCGTTGCTGTTGTTGTTATTGTTGTTGATGATGATCCCTGTAACTTGGAACAGATGTACGGCTTCCTTTGTGCCATATTGTTCAGGAATAAAAATTAATAAAAAATTTTAGGTTATGGCATGTTTGTATATTATTTCTATTATAAAAATTTTTCATATCATATTTAGTAAAACATAATCTTTCGATTATTATGTAATATTTTTGATTATTAAATATTTATAATAATATTCTTTATGAAAAACTTTACCGAATTTTATATAAAAAAAATTTGTGTAATTTGCTAGCTCATTTAATTTAAAGAAGGGCTTACATCCTAGTTAAATAATAGGCTTTTAAATAGATTTATTTTGTTGAACCATAAAAATTTAGAAAATAAATAATCATAATTTTAATATACTTTATGTAAATTAGAGAATGACGGTTATGCCCACAACTATTTTAACAAAAATGAAATCTTAGAAATTTTTAAGTTCTTTGATTTTTAAACTGTACAAAATGATTGTGTCCATAGCTGCTCAATAATTAGGTTAAAACTTTAGATGTTCCAATAAAATTTTCCATAAATCACTTTTAGATTAATTTTACTCCTCAAATAATGTTTAATTTACATGAAATCGATTTATTAGTCGTAATTACGAAAAAATTTCAATAAAAAAAAAAATTAATCTAAACTAATTTTATGTTGGTGTCAATTATCAGAAATAATATCTTCACTCTTTTAAATCTAAGATATTTTTTTTGTTAAAGTTATATTTATTTTGACATAATCTAATTAACATATTACAGAAAATACAGATTTAAATTAAATTTTATGACAATAGCGAGTTTACTTCGATAAATCTGTAAATATTTAATTAGCATAAAATAAATTCTATTCAATTATTATTATTTTTTTGCATAGCATTTTTTTTAAAAATGTATCTAATATTTCTAGCTTTTTGGTACAAGCATATTATTATTTTTCAGTAAAAAAAAAACATATATAAGCCTTGTTTAGCATTTCATTTTTTTTTTTTGTAATATCTATATGTATATATATGTATGTACATTAAAAAAATATTTTAAATTTCATCAACTTATCATGCACCAAAGAAATAATAATTCAGAGAAATCGCCAGCTCAACCGTGGGGATTTCGCGTACTAAATATTTTTTTTTTTTTTTTACCTGTATACAACAAAAAAAAAAGTAACATCAATTAAATGATACAATTGCAAGGCATAAATTTGATTAATAATGAAGCAATGTCGACCGCAATATGTTCGCATCTTCTGTCAAGCACTTAAAAAAAAATTTTTTTTTTTTTTTTTAATTAAGTCACAATGTTATGCGCGTATTCAGTGAGAAAGATCTTTGATGTTAATTGTATCTAAACATAAGAAGAAAAAAAAAAAATTATGTTTATGAATTATCTTCACCTTTTTTTTTTTTTTTATTATTATTTTTGTTGCTATTTTACTTTGTTAAATTTTATTTTTCACCTTCAGCCATGCGCTTTTCATATTCTGAGAATTTTCAATTATTTATTATATTTATAAATAAAATTAGAAATATGCGTAAATATCATAAGTAGCTTATGTACATTTTCCATAAAAACATAAAAAAAAAAAAATAATAATTGAAAAACATGGTTCAGTTCACAATTCCTCACGCAATAGAAAACAAAATATAAATACTAAATCATAACTGTTTATGTTAATTAGTATCTATTTAAAAAAAAAATAGAAATTATTTTAATATAATTTTAAGTTTTTCTAATAAAATATCGTTTTTCATATTAATCAGTGGTGAATGATATTAATTTTTTTTTTTTGTGACAAATATTTAAGTTTAAGTGACAAATTTCAAAAAGGTATCGAAATTACATTAAGATATAATTATTATTTCGTTAAAAAACGATTACACAGAAAAAATGATTAGAAAAATCACCTAAAACAATGATAGATTCTTAATCTAGTTAGATGATTTATCTAAATCCAATTTATTTACTTACTCGGCACTACAGCTGTAGTAACTCTTGGCCGAGGAAAATTAGTTTCTTCATTGGACTCTGTTCTGCGCAGCATTTCTCCAACTTCCGGAAATGTTGAACATCCCCACGCCCTCACGTCTAGTTAGGTGCTTTATCTAAATCCAATTAAGTGATTTTAGAAAATTGTGTTTCATTAAATTGTAGATAATTTTTTCCAAGTTTAGGTCGCTAATTAGATGATTTTTCTAATTAAGATTGCGCCAATTGCAAAAGAATTTCTTTTGCGATACATAAATCAATTGAATATTTAATCTGTGAACTATATTATGCCAGTAAATTAATTTTAAATAAATTAACTAAAGAATTACAAAAAAAAACCTGAAATAACTTTTTCACCTCATTTGGATTAAATATTTCGTCTCCTCTTACGAGTATTCCATAATCGATTTGTCAATTTTCAACTATAAAATTGTCAATAAAATTAATTTTGTTGACAATTTTATAGTTGTCAATAAAATTGTCAACAAAATTGTCTAACACTTATTGATTATAAAAATATTAAAATGACTTTTTCTATTATTTATTAAATATCTGAAATTACAGAATTTTAAAAAAATATTTAATACTTTAGTTTTAAAAATAGTAATTAATTTCAAGGTGATATAAAATTATAATTTATATGTTAAATTCTATTAAATTATTATTTTAACAATTACAATAAATTTAAATACTTAATAGTATCATTTACGGTTTTTAAAAGACCTAATTTGTTAATTTAATATAATATTTTGGTAAATTAAGTAACCGGAAATGAAGAGATTTTTACTGTCAAAAAAAAAATAATAATATGTGAAATTTTTTTTGTCACAATTATCTTTTTTTTTTTATAAATAAAATATGAAATTTTATGATTAATAAAATATATTTTTTATTTAAAGAAAATGTTTACCACCCTAAAACGAAAAAAAAAATAAAATATAAAAAAAAATAAATGGCATATTTTAAAGTTTTTTCCGGTCATTAATCGTCCTCTACCTGAGATTAAATTCATTTTAGTGGAACTAATTATCGCATTATTGGTCAATCTGTGTGAGTGTCGCAAGAAGTCGCAATAGAAATAATAATAAAAGATTATTTCAGAGTTATTTTTCTTTTAATACACTGAACTCTTTTTTTTTTTTTCAGTTTTATTTTTATATGCCGTTGGTTTAACGAATTAATATATACAAGAATTTTATACCTTCAAGTAAAGTTATACCAGGTGTGCTTTTTTTTCATATTATATGCACTAGTTATACAATTTATGTGAAATAACTCATCGTACTGTGACCAAATGTCTTCATACATATACTATAATGTGAACCATCGTTATTTTATTTTTATTTTATGGGTGTTTTTGTAATTTAAATATTATACGAGTACAAGGTGATTTAAAAAAAAAAAACAATGTTTTATTTGTATACACAGCACTTGGATACATAAAATCATTTTAAAAATTCATAAATAATTAATTTTTGTACGAAAAGTTCTGCATTAAAAAGTAAATTTGGGTAATTATCGAGAAATATTAAAATATTAAATAGAAATTCTATCAAACAACGAAAGTTCTGTGATTTTTAAAAAGTTTTTGTTGTTATTTGATTAATTTTAGAATTAGATACAAAAATATCTTTTAGTTTTTCTCTACAAATTTTTCGCAATTTAATAATTTTTGAAATAATCTTTCATAAAATATTTATTACTTATTTACAAAATTTCTTGAATTACCTGGTAAATTAAATAACAAGTGTTTTATTTATTAAACCGTGCATTTGTTTTATACGCGTTATATATGTACATATACATATATTAATTTTTTTATTAAATAATTTAATATCTGGCAATACGATAAACTATGATTGAATATATACGTTGTGTTTCGCTTTCTTACTTGCTTGACAAAGTGAAAAAAATGGAAATCTAAAGAAAATTGGTTTTGAAATTGTAATGAAGTTTCTTTTTTTCTTGCTAAATATATATTTTCAGATACAATAATTTATAATAAATTAGACATAAATTAAAAAAAAAAAAAAAAGATATGTAAATTAAATTTTTATTTTTATTAAACCAATTATCATTAAACCAGTAATACAAATGAAAATTTCAATTTTTAATAATGTAAAACAAATAATATATTATTTTTTATTTGTGCGGTTTTAGTGTGTGCTGCGTTAATTGACAAGTTAATGTATATATTTAATCATTTTAGTAAATTAGATAACCAGCCTACTTTAAGATTAAATACTCAATATGTTTTATATCTTGAATATTCTGTAGTTTTAAGTTATATGATTTATGCTTGGACCCTCTTAACCGTCAATTGACTAAGATCTTGACTTAACCGTCAATTGACTAAGACCTTGACTTAATCATCCGCATACTTTTTGCCAAACCTATCTGACAGCAAGGAAGAAGGAGTCAAAATATTTATATCGAAGGTACATAAGATAGTGAAAATCGTATAGAATTTGCGTAACCGTCTGACGTTTGCAAGCTAATAGTTAACTTCGGATTGCCGAATTTTACAGTAGTTAATTTCGGATCGCCGAAATTTAAATCTCAGCAACCATTAGTATTATTTCCAATTTTAAAATTACATTTTACTGTAATTTTATTACTGGTATATTTATTTAAGGCGTATTACACTTAAACTTTAGACCAACATTAATCGAACTTAGTATCTGTTAATGTACCACAGCATAGTACACTACCACTAAGCCACCTCTTTTAAAACATTATTTTAATTGTAATAAAAATAATTGCGTTGTCTTGAAATTAAGTTTTTTCAGTTTAATATTAATTTTAAAAATCTTCAATCTACACTTAGAGCTTGTGAATTGAAGTGTCAATTTGATTTCCAAGATTGAGACTAAATGAACAAACAAACAAAACAGGCCAAAATAAAATTAAAATCCAAATCGTATATAAAAAAAAAAATTGATTAGCATATTAAATTATAAAAATGGGGGAAGGACAGTGACTCTTAAAGAATTGTTTTAAAAGACATTATATATAAAAAAAAACACGACAATTTCATTGTCATCTACAAAGTTATGTTAGCTAAAAGCAGTTGTTTATTATGCTTTTTTTTTTAAATCTACAATAATTAATTCAATTTTTTTTTCCATTTTTCTTTTAATTTCAAAAATATGTTAGTATTATAGTAATTTGCACTTTTTTTTTTTTGGAATTAATTTATTTTATTTATTTTTTTCAGGTAGATAATAATTATAGAATAATTTATTCTTAGCAATCTTCTGTCCTTCCAGACAAAATAATTGTCCGAGAGAAGAACATACAATCCTATTGTTATGTAAATGACAAACTTTATCACGCTAACTTGTGCATATTTTAACAAAATGACGATTCTGTTTTTCTTTAAAATAATAAATACTTTTACAGGTGAGTTTTCAAATAAATATTTTTTTATATAATATAAATTTTAAATATAATATTTAATATTCAGCAATAATTTTCAATTTAAAACATACTATTTTTTTTTTCTAATATCTATTTATATGTAAAATCTGGTAGATATACTGTTTTTTTAGCATAAAATTCTTTCAATAATATAGTCCTGGTAGCTTAAAGTATTAAATATTTAGAATAGTGAAATTTTTCACAAATTAATTAGTTAAAAATTCGGTATTTTTTGCTTCTAATTTAATGTTGTAATTAAAATGAGCTTAGTGATATTTTCATTTTGAATAAATTACGCTACGAATAGTAAACATTTGCGAAAACTTTTGAATATCAATATTTGAAAATATATCTTTTCTGTAGCAGAAAACATAGTACATAACATAGTACATAATTTAGTATGCATTTAAAACATTCATATTTCTAATAATATCAAATTTTTCAAAAATATCACTTAACACCTTTATCCTCTAACATCTTTAATTATATTTATGAAATATATAAATGTTTTTTCGTTAATATTTTTCGCAATAAAATAATAAAATATCTTTCAACAAACCTTATTTTAATAATATTTTCTATAATATAATAATAATAAAAATAGTATTCAAAATTTGATGAGAGCGTGCAAGCTAATTATTAGGTGTCCAATTTTATTACTGCGGCCGTCATAAATCAATGAAAAATGTGTCGTTTATACTCGTATATATATATATTTTAGAATATAAAATTATAAATATGTAAATTTAATTGCCTTCTATTCAAATACTAATATATATGTAGGTATATAGATATTTTGATTTATAAGTTTGTAGTAGAATTAAGTTGAATAAATTAATACTACGTTATTATAAAACTTAATTGTTTTGTTAGCATAAGTTCGCTAAAAATCTAACATTCAATTTTTTAAGTAATTTCGTATCGGTTAAATTAAATTCAAAATTAATACAAGTAGATTACAACAGATATTTCAATATTTTTAATTCTTATGTAAAATAAATTTGGGTGTATCAGTGAGTATTCCAAATATGTAGCAGGGTATTCCAAAATAAACTAGGGCGTTCAGGATGTCCAAAAAATGAAATAGGATGTAACAAAAATTAAACTGGGTGTTCAAAATTAAACAACATGTCTTAAAAATTGTAAGATATCTTACTTAAGATATTGATGATGTTGATGATGATGATGATCATCATCATCATAATGATTATGTAACCTTAATTGAGGGTACATTAATTTTTTTTGAATATTCTTTTAAATTTTACATTCAGTATATGCTCGAAGCATTTAGTATAGGCTCTTCTTTGCGATTCTCATAGTTTATACTTATGCAAAATTTTGGTAGAAGATTATACAGTTGAGCGGTACTTGAAGAACCATAATCACGACCAGGGTTAGGATCAGAGTCAAGATCCGAGTCAGGGCTAGGACAAGGATCAGGATCAAGTCATGACAAGGATCCAGATCGGGAATAGAATTTGAGGAAACAAATACTATTTTATATGAAAAGCATCTGAAAAAAAATCTCAAATATTTTACTTGCGACAAATATTTAATTAAAAATTCAATTATTTTTCCCGAATTTGAATAATTAAAATACGAGTATATAGAATAAAGTATTTCATTTTGTCAATTTTTATGTTTAGTTCGAAATTCTTTATATACTTCTATGTTGCCGAATTGATATAACCAATGATAGTTAGATATGTAGTTCCTTTTTTTTTTGTAAATAATTGTACAAGTGAATGTCAAAATATAATATTAATTTACATTTATATATTATGATTCCTCTTCAAAAATTTCAAATCAAATTATATAAATTATAATAAATTTGTTATAAAAAAATAAAAATTCCTTTACTATAATTATCATAAACGAAGCATAAAGTTAAAAATGATTATTATTTATGACATGTTCAAAAAAAAATCAACAATATATATGTTTACAATAAACATATATTAATTTGAATAAATAAATTCAACTAAATTCCAAATTCTACACAAATCATTATATTTTTAATATAAAAATTATTACATCAGATACGAAAGGTCCAAAAACATTTTTTTTTTTTTTTCTTCAAATTCAGAATTGACAAAGGTTCTTCTTGGCAAACAAAAAAAAAAAGAAAAAAAAAGTCAATTATTTCCATATAACCACATGAACTCTAAAATCTTTTTCACAACCCAAAAAAAAAAATTATGTAATTTATAAAAAAAAAAAAATCAAAATCAAAAAATATGATCATAACAAGATATAACAAATACATATAG
Source organism: Empis livida (assembly GCA_963932195.1). Taxonomy (NCBI): domain Eukaryota; kingdom Metazoa; phylum Arthropoda; class Insecta; order Diptera; family Empididae; genus Empis; species Empis livida. Next base: position 6,794,763 of record OZ010648.1, read on the forward strand.
TTATTACCCATTCACCATCATAAAAGTAAAATGACGAAAATATTTTGAAATTTTCATAAATATATATCTTTCATTATTATTATTAATTTTTTTATATTTTTATGCTGTCTTTCTTATATTAAAATTTTTAATAACAAAAAAAAAAAATAATAATAATAAATTCTGATAGGTTCTGGGCCAAGGCGAGGATGAATTTTTTTTTTGAACTAGAGTGGTTATGTCCAGTTAAACACAAAAATTGACAAATGTTCCCGGTGTGATTGATTTCGGTCTTTCAAATGGACCAGTCATTATGAAAAATTGCTGATCATTAGCTTAGGTAATTTTCTCTCCAAAAAAAAAAAAAAAAAAATACTTATGGAATCTACCTTTGATTGTTACCTGGTGATTTTTATGGTTCCAAAGAATATACAAAAAAAAAAAAAAAAAATATGCACTCTCACAATCAGTGTGTAATATTTTTTGATTTAAATTGGATTTTTTTTTTATTCTTTAAGGATTCTCTTATTCGTTTCCGTCAATCACATGTAAATTATCGAAAGATTAATCGACTCTTTGAGTTTTGTTTGATGTAAGCGTCTTCTCTAAGATATGAAATATCAAAATCTGATGAGTTGGTTACAATTTTTTATTTTTTTTTTATATTAGGCAACCAAAAAAAAGTAACAGAAAAAAGTTTTGTATATAAAAATAAATTTCTTTGTTTAGTTGTAAAAAAAAAACCAGGTGAAGAGGGGAGCCATAATTATTTCTTAAAAAAAACAAATGGGAAATAACTCAAAAAAATTTTGTTTTCTGTGTTCCATTAAACATATTTTTTATAACTAAATTTAATTTGGAAAGATTCTTGACAGAATTTATTTAGAAAATAATATTATTAAATTTATAAAATACTAATTTAATTAGAAAGTTACCACACCGGGTGACAACTAAATGTTGAATTGGTGCTTATGGAAATTCACGAACCAGCAGAAATTTTATATAAGAATGTTCTATAATTTTGCATGGATTTATTTGAATTGTGTCGACGCATCGAACAGGTAGCTATGGAAAGAGCTGTAATAGAATATATTTGTCTCTTTCATTTATTCCCCGAATTGTCAAAATATATTAAAATACAGAGATGACAGTTGAAATTCTGAAATTTTAAATCTAAATTATTTAAAAACACTTATTGCTCTGTCATGTAATTTTGATTGAAATGTGATTTTTTAAATTAATTTTTATAAACTGACATTGACAGTTGGGCGAGTAATAGAAAGAGAACGACTATAGTTTTAGTTGGACACTTTGTTTATCAAAAATTTGTATGGAAAAAATATTTAGAGCGCTTCCATTGCTACTTATTCTATGTTTTGACATAATATTTTTTTCGAATTTTGGGACATAAAATACTACATATTTTAATTTAATTTTTCTATTCCAATTATGAAATTATTTTTGACATACCAAATGACTTTTAAGTGTTTTGACATATACCAAACTAATTTTAAATTAGAATAAATTACGTTGGTATGAGCACATTTCCAAAAAAAAAAAAAAATGTTCTAAAAATAATTATATCAAGGTCATTTATTTTATATTCATTAAATATTAAAATTACTCGAAATTGAAATATTTACGATTTCCTTTTAAAATGAGCTTGTTTATATTATAGAATTGTTAATAATTCAAAATTAATTGAACTGTGTCGCGGAATTTAATAATATTTTCAAAATATAGAATCAATATAATGTACGTGTATACAGAAAAGTTTGTTTGAAGAAGAAATTTGTAATAAATTTTCTGATTTTTAAAAAAAATAATTTTAATTGATTACATATTTTTCTTTTAATCACTTATTTTCATCACTTTTACAAAAATACTAAAAACTCGTAACTTAAAAGTAACTTAATTATAAAATCTTTTATGAAAAATTGACCAATACAAAACATATTTAACATAATTTCATTCTGCATTTACTTCATTCCATGCAAAAAAAAAAAAATTGATATCATCCTAATCACATAAAATTTAAACTAATAAGTAATTTTTTGTGAAATTATATTTCAAAATATGCTAAATAATAGTGATATATATTATCACTTATTAAACAAGGTTTACCGTATGACGAAAATTCCAGTACATATAATTCAAATAAATGAAATTTTTTGAAAACAATTTCAGTTCATATTAAATTATAATATTTTTGTTAGTGCAATGCAATATGCAATATTAAATAAAAGTATTATAAACAAAATCAACATTTCTTTTTTTTTTTGTGTGTTAGCCTACACGCTGTTTGGCGTTGGAGGATGGGTTTTATAAACAAACCAAAAAAAAATTGACCATATTTTTTTTTTTATATATGCGCTACAACGTTTCACTAATATTTTCATCGGAATGTGATTAATGGCTATGATGCCATAAAATTGCAATCGGCGTTTTTATTTTTTATGGAAAATATATATACACATACCTATATATATGTATACACCACAGGATACCAAAAATATTTTTGCATCAATGATTATTTCTTGTTCTTATTATTTTTTTTTTATAAAGAAAAACCTATTAAAGTGGAAAGTGAGGATATCTGAATTGGATTTTATCCTTTTACACACAAAAAAAAAAATAACTATTTTATTATTATTATATTTTTTATATCGTTAGTTATTTTGTTCTTAAAGATATTTTTTATATTGGACACTTTGCGCCTAACTTAATGTTTATAATTCATTTGGTCTCATCTAAGTTTTATATCTGATTTATTTCCTTGTTTACATGATCTTTCTTTAGTTTCATTATATTGCATAGCACATTGACTTTTTAATACTCCTGTCTTATTTTGATCAGATCACCACCTCCTTCCATTGTTTTTGAATTTCTTAAATTTGATTATTATTATTTTTGTTAATAGTGAGTTTGCTTAAACAGTCAAATACTTACCATATATATATAAAATGATTTGATCGAAGCCTTAGGGTCTGATGAAGTTAAATAAAAGTATAGAAAGTATATAAAGACAGTATGAGAATAATTTGTGATTTTATTTAAAGTTATATACCAGTGACTGTAAATGACGATGATGAATTTCTGGATGATGACAAAGAACACGGATTTTTAATAATACTAGAATTCAAGCAAGTATACCTTTTAAACTATAACATTTCCATTTTAATTCTCAATTTACTTATATTTTTTTTAAAAACAAATACAAATTAGACAATTTAGAAATGTCAGATAATATGACAGATAATATAAAAGTCCTGAGGCGCCAAATAAAAAAACCAAGGATTCAAAACTTAAATTTTTAGTTGGTCAGTTTTGGGCAGTTAATGCCATATACTAACTAAAACATCAAAAATTGAATTTAATTTAAATTCATCTTCCTTCTATCCGGTACGTCTAACTAAATTATTTTGTAATCGTTTTCGCCATTATATTCTGTCCAATTTTCTTTAATTCGAAAATTCCTCGTATACATAATTTTACACGGTCACATGACAAAATATATGAAATGTTATGTCGATTATATACCTGTGGCTGATAAATATGTGTTATTCAATGCCAAAACATTTTTTTTTTTTCAACCAAACTTTAAATTTTCAAAATGCTATTATCACAGCTGGAAAGATTTTTGATGAATATTTTCGGTGATACAAAATGGTTCAATTAAATATTAATAATTAGTTAAGTTTTATGGCATTGTCATCTATGCAATTATATTTTTATTTAACAATTATTTTGTATATTTATAATATTTTTTGGTAAATTGATGATAATCGTGCACTTTATGCTATTTCAATATAAATTCTATCTAATATATATGTATCTATTTTTTTTTTTTTTGAAAATATTAGATAATAAAATGTTGAGATTATTTTTTTAATGGCATTTACCATGATAGGATCTGATGATTATAAAAAACGAAAAATAATGATTATCATAATGTATCTGCCTTATATATTATGCCGAAAACATATTTGAAAAGGATATTAAAGTAATTTGTCAAAAGTGTCAAAAGTCGACCAGATTGTTTTTTTTTTTTAGTTTGTATAATCCAAAAATATTCTATCGCTGATTCTTCGTTTAAAAAAAAAAAAAGAGTGTTGGCGCGGCCCTTGTTTTATTTTATGTTGTTGGTTATTTTGTTATTTTATTCTTTGATTCCATTTGTATCTTTTATTTTGTTAATAATGAGAATTGAGGAATTAACAACAAAATGTAATATGTTTATAAAAAAAAATATTATAGATGATCAGCAAAAAATCGCTTAACATTGAGTTTACTTATATTTTTGTCAGAGATGCCTTAGGGAAATTTTTTGATTTTTTTTTTGAAAAAAAATAAAATAAAAGTAGAACGCCATTCTGTATATTTACCTGGACAACTTGGTACCTTTTTGTTTTTTGAAATTTTTTTTTTTTTTGAAAAGTTGTTGTAACGTGTTGGATACAATTGTACTACACACATCAGTTTTGTGAAATCTAGGGATAGAAAAAAACTACAAAAAAAAAAAAAAAAGAAAGATCCATCCCATCAGTTGAAATGATGACTTTGTAAATTATTGATGGCGTCTACATTTTTCGTCTTTTTTGATTGAACTCTTGCGACATGGACAAATTATAATTATGCGTGTTTGTATATGCGTAGAAAAATCAAAAAAAAAATAAAAGTTTTATAGTAAAATACAGACTGTTAACATATTACATATCTATACATACATAATAGAAAAATGATTAAATTGTTTTTATAGAAGGCAACCAAAAAAAAACTATATAAATGAGTATTGATAAATTTGATGTTGTTTTTATTATTACGATATGACTGATGTGATAAGAAATTGGAAAAAATATAATTTACTCTTAAAAATTTTTTTAATGATATCTCATCAATTTAAAAAAAAAAACCAACAATTATTTTTTTTTTACAGACAATTTTATTATTTGATTTTCGGCAATTAATTAATATATTTTGACAAATTCCTTCCCAGAGATTTAAAAATTTGTAAAAAACCAATATAATCTTGCACATGGTTGCACATGAAACTGACAACTCAGTTTCATGTGTAAGCTTATGCTCATAAAATTTGACAGTTGCCTCATAGATGCAAAAATTGTTTTAGTAAAGAGTGCAAGTGAAAAAAATTAAAGATATCAGATTTTTTTATTTTAAAATCTATATTGTTCATAGTGAAGATAATATTTATTTGAGTGGTACCTTTCTGCGGCTCATTCTGTGAAAAAATGTAAAATGTCCCACATGCTACCCTACTTTTTATGACAGCTGTTCTGATGGATTGACCATATTTCTGATGTATTGACGAAATATGGGTGCAATTTGTTTATCTACACAGTATGTCTTCAGCCATTTCATACTGGTTTGTAGATATTTCACGAGTCTGCACTGCCCTATTTTGCTCCTACTAAGCTCTAGCAGCGATTTCGTTTTAATTGGTAGATAAATTCTTTTGTGTAGGGCTGATTAAATCATATTATCTTTTATGATTAGGTGGTTCTGTTGAATCCTCTTAATTTTGCATTTGGTGATACCGTAGAAGTTATGTAAACCCGGCTTCTACTCCCCTTTTTTGTTAGAAGGTTAGCTTCTGTGTTTCTGATTAAAATATTTAAAATCAGGATAAGAAAATTGTCTGTGATATAATTTTTTCATCTTTAAATTTGAAGAGAAATCATTAAAAAACTCCATTAAACTTAAAAGTAAAGTTAGTTTATTTTTGAATATTATGAAAATTAACAAATAACTTTAAAATTGTTTTTGAACTTCATTTTCAATAAAAAAGTTGTTAATTTAATTAAAACTAATTATTACCAAAGAAAGACATGCCGACAAAAATAAAAGACATATAATTTAGATAAATAATTAAAAATTATTTATATAGTGATGTGATCTAAATACAATTTAACTTTCACATATATTTTAAATAACGAATATTGTCCATAATATTTTTCAATATTCATAAAACTAATTTTAAATGGTGCTAAAAACCAAAAACAAAAAAAAAAAAAAACTGTCCAACTTTAAAAAAAAATCATTTATGCTGGATATTTAACAACTATGAGATTTATTTCTTGTTAAACTATTAGCAACTAATTAAAATTAAATTATCATGTTGACTTTTATATTATTTTAAATACAAATTAAACAAAAATTTTTAAAACGATATTATTTAACAAATTATTGGAAAAAAAATACATGTAATTTAAAAAAAAAAAAATCGTTACAAAAATAAAATTACAAAATTAACACCAGAAATAAGAAATTGTGTAAATATGATTCGTGTAGAAAGTGTATATAGGTATAACGATGATTTAGAGACGTTTTCTTGACAAGTTGCACATTTAAAAAAAAAATTTTTTTTTTTTTAAATCTGATGTTAATTAACATTGTCTGTAAAATAATAATAATATTTGCTGAGCCTCTTAATAATTAATTATCAAGTTCTTAAGATTTTTGTAATAAGAATAATAAATCTATAAACTTAAATCTTAAACTAAACAAATAAAATATTTATGATTATTTATTTGATTGTAAATATTTTTGAATTAATAACATAGAAATACAAATATAAATAATAATAATTTTAAATTAACTTAATATTATGTTTCATCCCTTAAATCTATAAGATACTTACTTAATATGTAAATTTTTTTTTGTTTATTGAAATATGAATTTTTTTGAAATTACAAACATGATAATAATAATTATTAAATAAAATTCACTTACTTAATAATTTGTGTTGTTAAAAAGTGCATTTTTTCCAGTTTATATTAACACTTTTTTTTTTTTTCGCCTCAGGTTTATTTAATATTTCATCTTTCTTGACTGATTGGGATATGCCTGAACGCGTACAACTTATTAGAAACTTCGGTTAAAATTACCAAAAAAAAAAAAATTAATAAAGAAATTTATTCCAATCTGTTGCTAATATATTTTAAAGATTCAATGAGGGATGGCCCTTTAAACGATTTGAGTAATAACAGTAATGAAGTAATAAGTGTTTAACATGACGTAAATGGTTATTAAAGGCGATTCATATTTTGAATACAAATTACTACTAAAAGGAAGAATCATGTATTAAAAAAAAAAAGAACCAACTAAATAATATGTTGTCTAAGTATATTGGTTTAATTTATTCGAAGCAATGAGGTAAGAAATACAAAAACAAATTAATTACGAATTGGAGACTGTTTGTTCTTCATTTTTTTTTTTTTTTTTGCGACGCTGGTGCTGCGCAAACACCTTTCTCAATACTTCATTTTTTTTTTTGCATTATTATGGACCAATGCGAATATATAATAAAATTTACATTAGTTTCAAGTATTTTTTTTTTTTTTTAGTAAATATTATTACTTGAGGCATTATTTTAAGTAAGAACTGTTTTAGTTATTTGATATAGTCTGTACAACCCCATTCATATTAAACTGTATAAAAATTTCTATCAATACGAAATAATATTTTTTTTTTTAACGTCCGTCTTTTGGGGCAGATGTTCTCAAAAATATTATTTTAAAATCTGATCAACTTTATTTTTATTATATATATCTTTTTTTTTTTTTTTTGAATAAATTGAGGAGGTTTTTATGATCGTACATAAATTTTGAATAATCACACGCTTTAAGGCAATCATATTTTTTTTTTTTTTTTAATCTGGTTGTAAATGAAACTCTTTCTACAAAAAATAAATTTTTGATTTGTATCTTATCAAAAAATTAAAATATTACCATTATATATGCCCTCTCTAGTACATATAAAATATGAATTCACTTCCGAAATGCATTTATTTATTTATTTTTAGATTTTATAGTATACACTTTAAATTAAATAAATATAGATACATATATGTCGGTTTTGACAATAAAATTAAATTAATATATAAATTAATTAGCAATCTTATTAACTATCATATAAAATGTTTAATAAGATTTTTTGTAATGAAATAATCAATCTTTTAAAATACTACAGGATATGCAATCTAAATTCACACTTTTACAATTCATATTCACACTTTTGCAATTCAAATTAAAGTTTCTGCAAATCAAATTATTTTGCAAAACAAATTTAAACCTTTTGCAAATCAATTTAGACCTTTTGCAACTGAAATTCAACCAATTAAAAAAAGTAGATTTGATGTTAACAAATTGAAAATTAATAATTATTTTAACGATCGCAAATAATATTGAAGAACCGGAGTTAATTTTTGGATAATGTAAGCCTCCGCAAGATCCGTGATCTAGTTGGCCAGACTAGGCATTCATTACTTTTTCTTCCATTTACTCTCCACGGATAAAACCGAATGAAGAAGGTTTTTTTGGAAAAATAAAATTAATATTATTAAAAAAATAAACTTTTCAAAAAATTATTTAGTATTGGTTGAATTTGTATTGCAAAAAGTTTTAATTTGATTTGCAAAAGTATGAATTTAATTGGCAAAAGTATGAATTTGAATTGTAAAAGTTGGAATTTCGAGTGCAAACCCTATATCAAAATTAATACTTTAGTTTTGTCAAATTATTTAAATTTAAATATTAAATACGTTAGAAATTGACCTGTTCCCGCCTGAACTTTTTATTTATTTCTATTTCGACTTATATGTCTACATAAATATTTATGAGATATTTTTTTATGTTTTTCAAATTTCTTAGTCAGTCATTGTAAACAGCGTAACAGGCTATTTAATTTTAATTTTTTTTTTTTTTCAGGAACAGAAGATTTATATCGTAAACTGAATTTTTATTAATAAAAAAAAAAAAATAATATATGCAAAAAAAAATGTCTTAAGAGCTGGCGGAACGTTCACAGTAACATGTCATGTGATGGAACTTTTTTTTTTTTTCTATAAAAGTCACCACAAAAGATTCATGAATATTAAACGTCACAGTCTTCTAGTCGCCTTAAAAATGGAAAAAACACTTCAAGTAAGAAAAAATAATTTTTATTCTAGATTTAATATATTATCATTTTAATATTTTGTGCTTCTGTCCCATGACTGCTTGTTAGCATTTTATTATGATAGTAGTGTTTTTTTTTTGTAGATAATGATTGTCCGAGTTTTAAAATTTTCAAAAAAAAAAAAAACTGTGACGTTTATTTTGTGAAAATGATTATTTTTTCAAGTCAATCGATTTAAAATTAAATGACAATTTTTTTCAAAACATTATTACATATATTAAATATAAATTTATATAAATGATTGGTAATCAAACATGTCACTTTAAAATAAAGATTATCGGATAATCAAAACTGTCAAATAATTGTTGATATGTGCCCTTTTTTTTGTGCAAATAAAGGTTAAAAATGTCACATTAATATAATGAAATATAAGTTCAATTAAAATTTAATTCTTATCTGAGAATTTATATTTAAAAAATTATGTCACAAACAAAAAATAATTATATAAAAATTAGATGCACTTTATCGCAATTTTCTATTTTTTTTAATGTAGTTTTTAATTCTAATGCAATTAATGCTTATTATTGTTCCCCAAAATAATTCAAATTATTTGTAATTTTCAAAATATTAACTAAACTTGAAAATTTCATTATTCTTTTATCTAATATCCAAAAAAAAATAAAATAATTATTATTAATCTTCAAGATCCACAAATCACAACAATCTTTTGAATATTGAAGAGGCGTTACATAGTACTATATTTTTTTAAAAAAAATTGTAAACCACAATCAATGGTTTATGTGGTTAAATTCTGTCATTTCTTTTGCCCTTCATTGTATCTTTGGTCTGAAGTAAATTTTTATATTTAGTAGCTACAGTATACAACCGCAAATTATTACAGTATATACATAAAAAAAAAACATAAAACTGAAATTTTTTTTTTTTAAATTTAACAAATTATATGATCTTCTAAAATTATCAGCTATCATCATTATAAATTATCTAACTACCCAAAATGATATCGAAATTAAAATTAGAAATTTTTTAGTTTCAGATGCAAAATTATGATAACATTTAGATTGTTTATATCTAAATATTTTCAATCTAAATATTTTTCACAAATATTATCAATTGTAATTTTGAAATTTTTTTTATGTAAATATACGTTGGGTTCTATTATTTGTAATCTGATACAAACATTTTTCATTTCAGATGATCTTAAAAGTCATGTAAATTAGTGTTGTTTATAAATTTGACGTTTCTATTCTCTGTGACGTTTATAATTAAATCCTTAATAAATTAAAATTAAGAGCTGTTAAACAGGTAAAATATTTAATTATAAAATTCTAAACACTTTCATTTTCATATCAATATCTATCTACGCACGGTGAAGAAACGAAAGCATAACATTTTGAGGAACTTTTAACAGCTTTTTATATATTTTGGAAGGTTTTGTATTTTAGAACCTTTTTAGAAAATTATAAAACAAAACCGTATTTAAAAGTATTGAAAATGATGTAATAGAAAATAATGAATTATTTCTTATAAATGTTCAGTGAAAACGCATTTTTATCGTGATGACACGATAATAAGAGCGTCCAACCACAAAAATAAATAAGACTGTTCGACCGCAATAATAATACTAATAAAAAAAATTTAAAAAAAAAAAACGTGCAACACTATAAATTGAAGTACTATATACAATATAAATTATTATGGCGTGCAATTGCAATACAATAACAATCATCCATCTACACACCACAAATTTTTTTTATTTTTTTTTCAATATCACAAAATAATATAATATAGTTTGCCACTATATTGCAATTAAAGTCATCGCAATTTGAAATTGAACGGTCGTTTGATACTAAGGTGGTAGTGGCATGTGGCATACATGCTTAATGTTGCATATACAAATTTTTTATATTATGAATTTTTATTGATATTAATAATGCTGCTGTTTAAATTGATGAAATTCAAAATAAATTTTTGATTTGGATATGACATCAATAAAGAAAAATTGATATTATTATGCTCCGAAAAAGGAATAAAGCTTTTTTTTAAGATTATAATTACAGAAGAATAAGGATCATGTAATTGCAAAAGAATAAAGACAATGGACTGCATTAATATTAGTGGTAAGTCATAAAACTAAATTTATTCTCTTTAAAATATATTTTGGTGGTTAAATTAGAGGCTGAATAGTACAGAAATTTTATGTATATTTTTGTTGTGTGAGAATAAGCCTTATATAACAAAATAACCTAAGTTACCCATTTAATTTTGAAAAAAAAATCTGTTAGGGTATTTTACAGCATTAATGCATATCTTATTATATATTCATAACTTAATAGCATAAAGTTTGGTTTCATCTGACTGGATAATTACAGATTGTCTTTATTCTAGCTAAAGTATTAATAAATATAATACTTTTAAATTCTTGAAAATAGACATAGTAACCAAAAATATAGTAAGCAAGAAAAATGTAGCGTGACAACAAGTCACGTTTTATTTTTTTTTATGATAAAATTAACATCAGTCGTACCTTGCCATACACAGTTGTGTACAATTTTATTCTATACTGATTATATTTCATGAACTAAAGTTTTAGACAAAAAAAAAAATCACACCTAATTGATTTAAGCGAAGATAGTTATACAGATAATAGTTAAAATCTTATAGATTCAATGTCATAAGTTTTCAAATTAATAGAATTTTTAAAAATTTGATAATTTTTTTTTAATTTCAAGATAAAATACATATTTAGTGTAATTTAAATTATTTTACTAAATTGGATGTTGGAAAAAAATATTGTAAGCAAGAAAAATGTAACAAGGACTACCTACCAGAATATGAAATATGTTGCAATATAAAATTTCAAATTTCATAATTAATTCTTCAATACGCTTTTATTAACCAAGTCAATATGTTAATTGTATATTTCAAATGTTTGAAGATTGTTAATTAAATTCGGATAGAAATTCTTTATTTGCCAAAAAAAAAAAAATTTTTAAATAAATATTTATGCTGGCGATATTTTTGAAAAAAAAACAAAAAGACCATTGGTTTGCAGCATAAACTTCCAGAAAAAATTAAAAAATTAATTATACAACAAAATTGAAAAGAACAACCGTTGTTCGTTGGTTATAATAATGACAAATAACAAAAGAGCAAAAAGAAAACAAAAGAACCATTTTATTTTTGAACCGCAAATTTTCTGCATCGATGTGGTTTATACCTGGATCTTTTGAATTTGGTATAAAAATAAAAAAAAGGGTTGCTTTAGTCTTTTCAAATCTTTTGTCTAAATGATATGACGGACTAACCTAATTTATATATGTATATAGTAATGGTATGTATCTATATACATATTAGTGCAAACAGAATTAGATTAAAAATAAATCTCAGTTTTCAAAGCCAAGAGTTTGTTTAAATTTCAAGCATCCTTTTTATTTTTACAAGCAAAAATATTTTTAATATTGGAATATTTTATTTTCAAAAATTTACAATCTATAAATTATAGTACAACAACATATAATTTACCAAAGTATAAATATATTTATGCTTCTATGACCTAAAATTATTTTGTTAAATTTATTTGTATTGGGTAAAGTTTATTCACATACTTAGGCCAAACATTAATACGCGAATTTTCCCAAATATTTATACATAAAGTTTGATAGAAATTTAAACCTAAAGGAAAACTTATGAAAATCCCAAACTATTAGCTAACAATACAATACCATATTTTGAGTTACTATAAAATTAATTGTTATATAGTAAAACATTGAAATTAATTTTACATACTCACTGATCTATCTTTATCAGAAATTCTCTAAAATGAAAATAATGTTTTACATAATAAGATATTTAATTTAGTTTTATTGAACATATATTTTTTTTAAAATATAAAATTTCTTTAACAGTTTACTATTTTCAGTTTAAAAATTTCATTTAGTAAGGGGATAGATACTATTTTACCAAAATTTATGTGGTTTTGTTTGTATGCTTTTTAAAAGAATCTGATTATCCGGAAATTAAATTAAATGAACGATTACTTTGTAAAATTACATAAATTTTCTAAATTAATTTTATAACAAAAAATTCTTTAAATTTAAGTAGTAATCTTATTCGATTGATGATCATATTATATATTTTTTTTAAAATATACTCGTAAATAGATATTTTCCACCTTTATCTGGACAAGATATAATAAAACTGGACAAGAGAATCTTAATGATTTTTAAATAAAATATAATTTAATTTTTAACAGATGATAAATTTTAATTCAGTTCTTTAACATGTAAACTATTTAAAACAATTAATCTATTTATAATATTTAAACGCAAAAAAAAGTAAATGAAATGAAAAATTTATGCGCAAAATTTCCATTATAAAAGAAAAATTACAAATAAATAGTTTTTCTTAGAATATAATATTTCCACATAATTCAAACATCCGGAAATTAATTAATTTTTTTATAATTTAAATTGAAATTGTGCATTCTATGAAGTCACAAAAATAGTAGTTATACGTGACCAAAATCAAAACATAAAATATTTACAATTAGAATATAATATCTTTTGTGCAAATATTTAAAATCTTACAGAATAATATTATTTTTTTTTGTGTTATGGTTAATTCTATGCAACAGCATAGGGGGATAGTCTGTTAATATCGTTATTAAACTAATTTTAGAAATCCTCTGTTAAAAATTATATTTATAAAAATTATAAATACATATTAATTGTTCTGCATTTTTTTTTTTTCTGAAATAAACAATCTTCTTGTTTAAATTTATATTAGTGAATAGCCTTTAATTATGATGGTGACTTTAAGACAAAAATATTTTTCTTAAAACTTAATCGTTCTGTTTTCTTTTGGATTAAAAATTTTCAAATGCCACGTGTATAATCCACGAATATAAAGTTTTTTTTTTGTAATAATTTTTACTAAAATAGTTTTTTTAAAAAAACCAGATGGCAGTCACATAAATAGAATTTACATTATTTATATTGAATAATTATTTTTGTACACTAATTTACAATAAAAAAAAAAAAATTGTTCAATAAAACGGTCGGACCATTTATACGTAGATACGTCGAACGAGGAAAATTCATTTAAAATTAATGTTTTATGATGAAATTCTAATTGTCAACCAAAATCGTCGTCAATTAGTTTTTTTTCTGACATTTTGTTTATTTGTTAACAACACGAATGTTTATTTACATTGTTTCAACAAAAATTCATGAAATAAATAAATCACATAATTTTTACATAAAATTCTATTAATTCTTACAGTTTTTTTTTGTAAAATTTATTTTTTTGTATAAATATTTTCATAATGTGTTGGTTACGTTACGTGTCGGTAATTTAATTCAATTATCTGAATTATTTGGATTATCTGAAACGAAAATACTTAAAAGTCCTAGTTAACTTCCAGATAAATCGCTAGAATCTATAGTATAATATGATGCTATTTTTGAAAAATTATTTTGAAATCAGTTAATTTGAAAATTTGTCCAAAAAAATAATGTCAGATTTTAATCTTAAAGCGTTAAGTTAATATTTACGTTGTTAAAGTTGTATTAGAATATTTTTTTTTATTCGTAAATAAGCAATTAATCAGCTACTACCTATCCTACAATAATACTGAGTTATTAACCGATTAGCTCTTCATGTACATTTAAATGTACATCAATTTTTGCAAAATAATTATCTTATTTTTACAATATTTGACACGTAAAGTACATTTTGAAAGATCTACTTCAACAAAAACCTAAGTTCAAAATTTTTGAGCAGTTTAACTGCTCCTGGTGATTTAGAAAACTAGTACAACATAATTTTCCGAATGAAATTTAATTCCCGTATGAAAGGGTTAATAAATATCTTAACCGAAAATATAGTAATTTTATTTCATATCGAAAAATGTCACTAAAATGTTTATGGTCATTTAATCAAACTAAAATAATAAATTGAAAAATATTACCGCACACATGGCAATAATTCAGATAAATAAGAAAATGTATTTAAATAAAATTGTAGCGTAACGCGGAATTCATGCAATTTTTTTATTTTTTTGATAAATTGCATAGTCTGTCATATGTTTTTAAAATATACTGAATATGACAGCATTGTTTGGTGGTTGTATTTTTTTTTTCTTGGACTTGAAAAAAAACTTTTGAATAAATGTCACGAAATTATCATCTACAACGGACAAAAGATCCGACCATGATAAGAAATGATGTCAAGCAATTCATCTGTGAGTTTTTCCTATTGTATGTACCATATTATACTGTTCAGTTTCTTACAAATGGTGTAACTTGATTTTATTTTGATTTTTATACATATAGATATAATATTAATGTAAAATTGTGCGGTATAATACCAAAGAAAGTTCTTTATAAATCAACATGCAAGCTATATCTATAACTGAGACAAGTATGAGTTTTAATTTTAAAAGGATTCTATTGTGCCCATTAAAGCCTTATTTTATTAATAAATGACTAAAGATAGTATCACGTATAATGGAAATTATGAGCAATTTTAAATTTGAAACTATATAGTTGTGGGTGCATTGCGGATTCGTCTTTCATTTGAAAATATAGAATGTTTTAAAGAAAGGACAATTGTTATTTTAATTGGACATTTTCGAAGAAATAAAAATTAAATAAAACTTCTGAGAAATATTATATTGTTTGGTAGTCGTTTATACGAGTACCATTAAATCGTTATACATTATGTTATAATTTAAGCGGTGAAAAACTGTTAAAGAGTGATTCTTTTAACCAAATCATATTAATTATTAGCACCAAAATATTTTAAATTATGTTATGCCTAAAAATAAAAATTAATATAATTTGTGCACAAGACGAGGACACTAACCACTATTAATTTTAAGGCATTGACGAAAATAATATAATATTTGCTATCATCGTATTTTTGCTTGCAGTTCCTTCCAGTGAAATATTCGAAAGTTATTGTTAATCTGATTACAAATATTTTTTAAACTAAAATTGGTTATTTTCAAATGTATATCTAAATAATATTTCTAATATTTAGCATAAAACATATTTTAATAAATATATATTGTGAACACTGAAATATGCAAGATTAATTTTCAAATATTTTTCCAAAATTATAATAAAACTGCCTTTACTTTTCCTCCAATAAAATCAATTCGGTGTAGTAATGTATTTTCCATCTAAAATATGTTTAAGTTTTCATAAAAGACTTTGATTAATTTTTAATTAAGAATTACATTCAGTTAGAATTACTTGGTGTTGACAGCTGTGTAAAATACACATTTGTAGGCAATTACATCGTCTAGCATTGATGGTGACTCTGACACTGGACTAAAAAAAAATATACTTTCAGCATTTAAATACGATTTTGACAGAATTGTAACAGTGTTTGTTAAGTGTATTCTACAAATTCAAAAGGTAAAATTTAAGTTTATTATTAGTTAAAAAATTTTACAGAATTAGGCTTTTGGTAAATATGACTTTACGGTTTTTTCCATGATCTCGATCAGCCTGCGGACATAAAATACGCGAATTTTGGTCAATTTCACTCAATTTTGTCACATAAATATCTTTTCATGTTTTACTCCAATAATCTAAGAAACTTGTAACACTGCAAAGGGCTTTCTACGCCGGAATTGTATATTTCCAAATCTAAGGACAGCGTCAACTTAACTCCAAGTTGACGGTGATGCCTTAAATGTAATTCCATCTTTAATTAATAAATTCAAAATCTGTTAACACAATAATTTATTAAATATTTTAAATTTAATAAGATTTTCTATAAATTTTAATTACAATTTTTAAAATAAATTAGAAACTAAATAAAATTTAATTTACTTTACGAATAGATTTTATTATTTTTTAGAAATATAAAATTCTTATATTTATTATTTATTTATCTTCCTGTTATTGTAATCCCTTTTAAAATAACATTTATAGTCGTAAGAAGGTAGCCATTACTCTATGTAATTCGAATAAGGACTTATATTTGTGTTTACAATGCCGCCATCTAAAAAATTAAACCTACAGCATTTTAAAAAAAAAGAAAAAGAAACCAAAATAAACCGTCAGAAATTAGATTGCCTTTTTTTTCAATTTGTTTGCTTTGACAAGTATATTTACATTTTAAAATTATTAGATAACTTAGGGAATCCCTAATTAGCACATCATAAAATAAAAATATTTCAAAAAAAATAAATTCTTATTGATTATAGTTTTTCGGTAATTTTCAAAGTGTAATGCAAACATGTTGGCAAGCCAAATGTCAACTATAAATATTTGGTTGAGTTACAGATATGCATCGATTGTATTTTCCATTTAGAACATTGTAATAATTTAGGAATTTTTCTACGAATTTTTCATTATATTATGGAGGCATGACAAAGTACGATTTACCGACGACGGTTACCAAAAACAAGAAAAAATACAGTAGCCTTATATTTATTTAACATGTCGCCTTTTAATACAATAAAGACTGCGTGGGATTAACAAAAGTTTTTGAAAAAAAAAATAATGTTTCGTTTATGGTGACCATTTTAATTATGTTACTTTTTTTTTAAACCCTTTAGTATTTTGCCGAATATTATGATCTTATGATTATTTCCGACAATTATTGTTAAAAGGATTATGCAACCATCAATAAATTATATAGTTTTTTTTTTATGATTGACCGGTACATAAAAAATGTTTTGTTGGAAAAGCAATTAGAAGATTTTTGAATAGAAAACAAATAAATTTATTTAAAAAGGAATATGTAAAAACTAAAATATTTAATGATTTGTATTAGAGTATCTTACAAATATCCTAAATATTTGTATTATTACGTAAATAAAGTATAAGGCCAGAATTTACTTATATCAGATAATAATATAAATATGTAATATGTTTCAAATTGTATAACTATTAAATGAATTTTTGAATAATTTCAAAATTATTTCTGATCAAAGAATTTTTTTTAAGCTTTTTTTTTTCTGCTGCTTTGAAATAAAATTAAAAGCTAATAACCTTTTGCTCCCAAGTCAACATAGATTCTTTCTTTCAAAAAAAAAAAATTCAATTCAATTTTTTTTTTTACGCATTTAGATCAAATCAAAATTCTAATACATAAACTGAAAATAAAGAGTTTATTTTCAGATTTATATATATATATATATATATATATATATATGTATCTATATGTAAAATATCTGATGAACCAATTAAAAAAAAATTTTTTTTTTTAATAACATTTGAATCAATTCACGCACATTCATATGGAAATCGTCAATCAATTATTGAATTTTTCCTGCTTTCACAATTTGGAACATTTAATTCGAATTTTTTTATACGCAGCATAATAAATATACATACATAATAAACAAATAAATGTTGCTTACTTAATTTATAAAAAGAATAGAATTTTTCAATCAAACTTAAAATAAAAAATATTTTTAGAAAATTATGTTTTCTATTAAATAGAAATTTGAAACGAAAGCAATACACCCAACTCTTTTTTTACACGGTTTTTTTTTACACGATTTTGAAATAACACGATCCACAAAAAAAGAACAAATCTTCTTTTTTATACGAAATATTTGGTTTAACACGATTTTCAAAAAATAAAAATTCTTATTAATTTTTTTTATGTACTACTCGGGGAATACCCAAATTTTATTATATGATGTATAATCAAGAAACTGAAGTCGCATTTTCTATTTAAATTTTATTGTTGCGTTCAGTTCGTGGAAAAATTATGTTTTAAATATTTATTCTTTTTTTGCACTGTTTTTTAGAACAACTTATGGTTAATTTTTCTATTTTACACGGTTTTTTACAATTGTTGAACACATCCTCAATTTTAGTATGGTTAGCATGTCTTTTTTTACACGATTTTTTTTTACACGATTTTAGTTCGAACGTATCTACCGTGTAAAAAAAGAGTTGGGTGTATTTAAAAATTATATGCAATTTAAATTTAATATAAAATTCTTAGATTTGCAGTAAAATATTAAATTTTATATTAAAAATATTTTTCATAATATAATTTCTTGAGAATTAAAAGATTGTTTTTTCACAAGTTTTTATTTTTTTTATGTATATTTGCATAAAGATAAATTTACTAAATTTTTAGTGTAAAGACAATATAAATTGTTTTTGTTTTATGTTTCAAATCCCATATGGCCAATAAAAATTTTTAATCAACCCTTGTCAACGTAAAAAATTTTTTACCCCAAAAAAAAAACCCAAGAACGGTGTCAAGTTTAATCAATCAAAATCTCAGCGTCAATTTTACATAGAAAATATTTTCATCGGTGATGTTTATATGTCAACAACAAAAATATTTAAAAAAAAAAAAAACTGTGCCATCTATTATCTTCATTTTCCCTTTTGGTTGTTTTCCTGTTTTTATATTAAATTAAAATCTAATAAAAAATTACCATTTTTCTCGAAAACTTTTAGATAAAATGGCTTGATATATCTATATACATTATGTATGTCTATATATAAAGAAATTTTAAATTAAAATTGCTTATGTTTTTATAAATTAATAAAAATTTAAGATTTTATATTACATAAAGTTCAGATTTGTTAAAGAAAATCAAAAGACACCCATCATAAAGTTGATAGGCTGTTATGTCTGTCAAATTTTAGTATTAATAAATTATACCTAAATTAAACTAAATTTAACTAGGAATATATTAGAATTTCCAAAGTTGTTTACAAGTAAATATTTTTCAAAAAGGACTCACAAAAACTACATTTCATTAAGTGTTTTTTAATATAGTTGCCTGACAGTTTGCCATCTAAAACTAAAAATGTTTTTTTTTCCAAAATTACTTCGAAATGTACTAAAAAATTGGTATCCTACATAGAATTGCATTAAATTTTGTTACTGTGTAGTGTAATGGCTAAAAGTGATAAAATGAATAAAGATACGATTACGAATATTTAGTATATAATTATTTACCATGTTTTATAGATTTATACTTTTCGATTCTCAAAAAAAAAAAGAAAAAAGTCTTTTGCTTAACTTCTCCCCTTATCAAGTTCAATCTTTATATTATGTGCGCCGCAATTGAAAAGATTGCAAAAAAAAAAAAAAACTAGCGAATTGCAACCGTAAAAAAAAATTCTGATTGTAAATGCACTGCGTGCATAATTTCTGGTCAAAGATAACATATAAGATCGTATTCCTTTTAACAAAGAGATAATGCGAAAATCATGTAATCCATTAGCGTTGCTCTTTGTTAGTTGTGACAATGACAATATTAAGATAACAGAAGATAATACTTTTTTTTTTTTGGTTTGGTTTGGTTTGGTTTATACGTTTTTCTTTCCTATTCATAAAAATTTTTGCCACCAAAAAAAAAAAAATATTAAAACTTTATCCACAAATTGAATTAATTTGTTGTCACCAATGGATACATAAATCTTCAATTGATTGGTCATCTGTTTAGGTGGTCTTCTGTTTATAATCAGAAGAAGTTTCCTTTTTTTTTTTTTTTTAAATATAATAAAATAAATTCTTAATGTTACAATAAAAAAAATTATGTATATAATTATTTGAATTCTTTGTGGGGGTTTGCTAAATGAACTAATTTAAATTTTGTAAAATTTATAGTTTAATTAATTTTATGCTAATATAGTTTAAGATTGTTGTTAACGCGGTAACAACATAATTTGTCATATAAATATTAATATTGTATTCTAATAGAAATTGATTTCTTCAGTTAAAAGCTTAAAGACTGGGAAAAATTATAACTCAAAACCTATAAGTCTGTTTTAACTTTTGAGCAATAATATTATTACATTAGAATCATAATTTCATATTTAATGATATTAATGTTATAAAAGCAATTATCGAGTAACGAAAAATATATATATGTATATATTTTTTTTATTCAAAACATAAAAATTATGTTTTTCCAAAGTTAAAATTATCTGTCCATTTGTAATTAAATTTTTTTTAAAGATATTATTGTATATATATGTATATATTTTCTCATCTTATAGAATAAACTAAATTGGCTGGTGTAAAATCGAATATCTATAGTAAAAATTGAACTGACGGACAAATTGAAGGAATAAAATGCATCATTTTAACCAGAATATATATTAGATGTACAACACCCATCACCAATATAATACTGAAAAAAAAAAAAATAATTTCGCCGCGATCTATGATGTGCGCCTATACTTAAAGGTAATTTTTGTTTTTAGCATAATATAGTAAAATTCCAGTACATAATAAATCTGCCAATAAAATAGTTTTGATCACACCCAGAAACGTGACTAAAAATCACGATTAAATTTACTAGCAAAATTGCGCACATTTATAGTGTGTAAGCGTTTTTTTTTTTTTGTGTTGATCCACAATAATCACATTTAAAGTTTGTCTTTTTCCATAGCAATATATTAAAAAAATGAAATGTAATATAATCCAATTTTGTAAGAACTATGTGAAGTCGCTTACAAAAAAAAAGTAGGTACCAATAATTTTCTTAAAGCATAAACATTTTTTTTTTTCTTAAATAAGAAAATTAAATATTATATGTTTTAGGAAAAATTTAAGTAGTAGAAACCTGAAATATATTGTGTGTTATAAAGATTTTTGATATCAATTTGAATTGAGGTACTAAAGAGCAGTACAAAAATGATAGATACAGTTTTTCTTTTTATGACATTAATATTTCTTATTAATGCTCCTTCACAATTGATAGTTGTTATTAAAGAAAATTAAATTTTTCTTAAATTTTTGGAAAATTATTAATAGAATACAGTTTGTTTGTAATTTAGTTTGTGGCAATTTTATTTGAAAGCATTTAAATACTAAATTATCAATTAGTTTTAATATCTAAATATACATACATAGTTAAAAGTTAATTTTAATTACATATTTTTTTTGTTAGAAATTTTATAGATACTGTAATCCATACCGAATCAGATAAAAATTATAATACAGTACTGTGAATTTTCAGCTACTTTGATAACAAGGACTGTTTTTTTAATACCAACTCTCAAGTATAGTAAACTTTATTAATTCATTTTTCGATATCGCTCAAAAGTCAAAATTTATTATCGATGAAAATTTAGATTTTAATAGGAGCCTTAGTAATTCATTTTATGTAATTATTGACTGGTTAGTTAGAGAAACATAATCTTCATATTAACGATATATTGAATTTAAGAAAAATTCGCTATAATTAACAGGTTTAATAATTGAAATAACATGTTTTCAAATAAAATCGTATTTAATTATGGACATCTTTATTTGCATTTGCAGCATATAATAAGTACAAAGTACTTATCTAAAAAAAATTCCAATTAATTCTGTTTTTTTCTCGTTCATTAAATGCTACTTTAATAAAATAATTGGTTCAGCTATGGTCGGTTATATCGAAAATTCACTGTATTATTAAAATTTTAATTTTAATGCAATTTGACCTTAAATTTTTTGTGATTTTATATATACGAAAAATTAAATCTTAAATTAAATTCTATATAATTACATTTTTATATATTCTCATATCCATTAGATAATATTATTATTAGCAATAAAATCTTGGTAATATTTATATAACCCTTAACTATTTCTAACTTATATAAAATTTTATGTCACATATAAACTTGAGTTATTTTTCTAACAAAAAAATTTACCCTTTATTTTTATTTTTTGGATAATAATAATAATACAATATTGTGTAATAAAAAATGAATAAAATAAAAACACATTTGGCAGTGAATCAAAAGGAAACACTTGATTTTACCTAAAACCCCAAAATCCTAATATGAAAATTGCGTCACATAAATAATCAGCCTATTTCCTTATTGTGACATGTTTTTATCCCCGAGCGAACATAAATAACTTCCCAAGTCTCGACCTAATATCAATTTGTAAAAGTCTTATTTTTTTCTGTAATAGTCATTTACACAAACACCAATATTATATTTATTTGTAAAAAAAAAAAAAAAAAAATAATAACCCAACATAAAAATATACAAAGATACCAAGTAAAGAAATGAAAATATTCGTAAGACTTGGATAACTAACCAATATACTAATTCACCCCTTTTTTTTTTTTGTAGAAAATAGCTTTCGTTTAGGGAATTATTTACAAGCAGTTTATGCTGATGCTTAAGAAGATTTTTTTTTTTTTATTTTATGTTTTAAATGGATTGAAGAATTGCAATATACTTTTAATCTTTTGAAATAAAAAAAAAAATTGATATTAAATATGTAATGTGAAAAAGCTAATTTTTTTTCTGTACAGGAAATGCAAATACACGGCACCGTGTACACAAAAATATTTTGTTTTTGTTAGAATTTAATGAATTCCCTAAAGGGTTATGTCAGCGAAATAGAATTAAGAAAGTTTACTCTGTGGAGCAATTAATGAAAAGAAGAACAACAAAAGAGTTCATAAAAGTAATTAAAAAATTAGACCAATTTTACCTTTAAAACAATATATTTAATTCTGTGGCGGGGGGGTATATGAAATATGCTTTATTTTATGTAAATAATTTAAAATATTTTAAATTTCGTCAAAATAATTATAAAATTTTAGTTTTAAATATGCTTATAAAGTCGTAGCTCAACAAACTTAAAATTTAGTTATCTAGTGCTTAATTTCTGAATTAATCAGCTGATTCTTATTGATAGTAAATTAATAATAAATTAATATTTCTCTTTTCAGTCACTTTTCAGCAGTGTACACCGAAAGTTTACTAGAATATATTGACATGACGAGAGCTGTTACTGGAATTGAAAATTTCCTTCAAATGTGGCAAAATTCGGTATAGGAATATTTATTGGTATGTACATAATAATAATAAATAAATATGTATGCATGCATTTTACAGAAAATTGTAATTTTCTTATTTGCAAAAAAATATTCTAATTTTCGAGATATAATTTTTTACATTTACACCCATTCCTCAATTTACATGTTGCTCGATTTACACGGTTTCACTTTTACACGGTTTCTAAATTGTTGCACTCATTTCACAAACTCGTGTAAATTTTTTTTGGTTTTATTTCTCACGGAATAATATTATTTTATGTTTATAATTTTATTAAATAAATTTATTTAGAACCAATCACCGTTTTTTTCATTAAATTTTTGCCGCTTTTTACCCGGTTATTCTGAGCATATCCAGGACATTTCTTCATATTTCTTGATTAGATTTACACGGTTTAAAGGAAAGAACCAATCGCCCTTTTTCATATTCATTCTTTGTCTCGTTTTACACGGTTTCAATTTACACGGTTTTTCATGGAACCGTGTAAATTTACGGATGGGTGTATTTTATCTGATTTTTTTTCCATTTTTTTTTAATTTTTTACATATTCAAAATAGTTCAAACTTTAATATTAGAGTAAACACGATAAGTAAACTATGTATATTTTTTTTTATATTAAAATTTATAATTTTATCCCTTTATAAAATTAGTAAATATTTCTCCAGGACCAAAGCAAATAGTAAATACAGAAATATTTTAAAGTATTGTCAAATTTTTAAAAACTTTATATCACTATTTTTATTAAAAAAAACATTTTATTTTAACAATTTAATTTTGTTTGTAAAAAGAGTTTTGAAATTTTATGCTCAAACAAAACCATAAAAAAAATATTTTGGGGTTTTTTTTTTCAAGCAGAAAACTTTATAGAAAAGCTTTTATTTAATATAGTTTTTTCACTAGTTTAAGTGAAAATCTACAAAAATTACCCAAAACAAAAAAAATATAAAAATTTAATTTAATATATACAATCCTTTCGCGGTCACAACGCAAATTTAAAATTTTGATATGAGGACATAAATATCTATATTTTCATATTACATATATTTTTATACTGAATTATAGAAAGGAATTTGTTTGGATATTTTCAAGTGTCATTCACAAAAAATATGAAAAAAGTTTTATATTTTATTTTTTATTTTTTTAAATTAGGTAATTTAATGTCTGAGTTGAAAGCAAAGCATATTTGTGGATAAAAACGATGTACGTATCTATATATCTATAAGATAAATAAGTCATTGTTCAGTAACATTTACATAGTATCTAAAATATAAATTTATAGTTAAATATTTAATATTGGTATATTATACCAATTCTATATTATTTTTAGAAGATACCATAAAATATTAATTAAAAAAAAAAATA
Source organism: Empis livida (assembly GCA_963932195.1). NCBI lineage: Eukaryota > Metazoa > Arthropoda > Insecta > Diptera > Empididae > Empis > Empis livida. The sequence goes on from OZ010648.1 coordinate 6,819,824, forward strand.
AAATGTAGTAGAATTTACTGTGATAGCATCTATACAAGATACAAGTATATAAAAAAAAAATATTAGTTGAAATTTTTGAAAACAACTTCTTGACAACAAAATTTGTAAAGGTTATTATTTGCATAAAATATCAAATAAAGAATATATATATATATATATATGTTTATAATTATGCTTCTGTTTTGATCCTGTCAGATGAAAATTTAATAACAAAAATTTCAAAGTGTCCATTTTGAGGTAAAAGTTCAGACGAGAAGTATGAAAAATATAAGGATTTACTTAATATTTATATATATATGTATGTATACTGTATATAAATATTTGTAAATTTACAGAATTTTTAAATTGATAATAGCTATATCCTTCTTTTTTTTATGAATCTACTTATATATTTATATATTATGGTTAGATTCAGTAATGATTTTATTCTGACAACTCGTTTTATTATATTAAATAAACTAATTTTCCTTTAAAGATTATAAAATTTCTCATAACAGACTAAAAAATTATGTATTTACCAGTATATATGTACATTTAGATTATAAAATAAACTCCCTAATGGTATTTACATAGCTTTTATAGTCAGGAAATTTTAAATGGTTATTTAGAGACAAATTTTTTAGAGACATTAAAATAATAAAATAAAAAAATTCTACCATTAATAACATAATTTTTATTCTATGTAAAAATATTTTATTTAATTTAGTTTGAGGTGAAATTTTTGAAAGACCATAGAGTTAGTTTTTCGATTAACAAATTTAACAATATTTTTCATACAAATTTTTTTTTTTAACATATATTTATGTACAAAATGTATGACAACAAATCGCAATACATATATGTATCCTTAAAAACCAACAAGTTAGACAATTTTGTGGTTGTAACCCCAATATAAGATTATAATATTTTTTATATAAATAAATAATTAAGAATATAACAATTTTAATATGTCTCTAATTATGGAATATTTTTTTGGGGTTATATAAAAAAATCAATTTACAAAATTCTGGAGTTAATTTTTAGGTTAAATATAAATTCATTAAAATTCAATTTTAATCATTTACATATATGAAAAATTAATGATTTTTTAAAGTTATTTACTTAAAATACTAAATTAATTTCACTAATTTACTTTGGTTCGAATTATATGTTAATGACTGTCAAAAAAGTGTAAATTTTAGTGAGAAGAATATATGAGGAATTTTAAGAACTTTGAAAATATAGATGAAGTTATTGAAATTATAATTAGAGGAGTTATCGTGAGTTTTTCGATAATATATTTCCATAAATTTATAGGTTATATTTAGTGAATAATCTTTGAAAAAAATTAAAATATATTTTTAAGATAATAAGCGAAATATATAACTTAATTAAGAACTTTTGATTGACTAGAAATACTATTAATATTATTATTCTACTTTATGGTATTATAGATTACCGATAATTTTTCATTTATTAGGGTATTCTGGTTTTTTTGTTTTTTTAACGAGTTAACTAAATAATTTTTATACATTTATATGCTATCCCTTTGGCACAAATAAATTTCATTTTTGGGGTTAAATCTGAATATATTAAGATGGCGATGGGGTTAAATCAAATATTCTTAAAGAAAATGTATCCTTAATAAAATTTATATTTTGTACAAAACTGAAATATATATCACGCCTAACAAACCGTTTCTTTTTTAATATATCATATTTATTATAGATATCTAAGTTCGCAAAAAAAAAAAAAAAATGTATTTCAACCACTTTACTTATCTCAGAGTCAGAGTGTTTTATTTTTATTTTTTTTTTTTTTTTTTTTGAGACGTGGCCAGCATAGAAGTATCTAAATATATATACATATATATATCTATAAATATGTGTGGTTTATTCATATATGAAATGAGTACGACACCCTGGGGACAAGTTACCAATCATAGATTTTTATATTTGACCATTCGTTTTTGTATTTTGGTCCCTTTTCTTAAAAACTAAAAATTGACTGCATATTTATGACATTGTTTCACATATATTATGCAGGAATATTATTAGCATTAAAAACTATAAGAAAATTCTTTTACTTTTATTCTTTTAATATAAATGGCCTTGAGTCTTGTAAATTTATTATTAAACCATAATTGATGATTTAGTTTTCTCATTTTATTGGATATGTATGGATATATAAAATAATAAAATCATTTCAGTTGTTATGAATTATTAATTATTGGTTCATAATTTAACATTAGTTTTGATTCATTTTATGGTTTTTTGAATAAAGATTTTATAAAAGATTATTTGAAATTAAGACAATTACCTAATAAATATTGAAATAATTTAAATTTAACTTAAGAATCTTTATCAATTTATATATTTTCATATTCTAAAATCTTATTTCTAATAATCTGTGTAAATTTTTTTGAGAAATATTGAGAATTACTCAAAATATGGAATATAATTTAAAATTTAGTTTTCCCAAAACTGTTGAAAAAACTAAATTTTCCAAATCTCTACATAAAATATTTGGTATGAATTGACGAAAAATTTACTTTCTAATAACCCTGTCTATTTTTTTTTTTGATAAATATTAAAATTTGCTCAAGATATGGAATAGAGTTTAAAACTAAACTATTGTTTTTATAATTTCTGTTTTTTAGCTACGAGGGCAGATTGATAATTACGTGGCCTACCTGTGATGCAAGTATGAAGTAGGTATTTTTACATCTAAAATCATTTACACTATATATATATAAAATTTCAATTCAAGTCAATCTCAGTGAATTTATAAAAATGGATAAAAACGAATTTCGTGTGTTAATAAAACTATGTTGAAAATAATAAATAAAAAACGGAAATACTGTGTTTTCTGTGACAGTCCACGTAATTAACAATCAGCCCTGGTATCAACACAAGAAATTCGTTTTTATCCCCACACGAAATTCGTTTTTATCCATTTTTAAAAATTCACTGAGATTGACTTTCACGTCCTTTTTATTAATGATAAATCAACTTTAACTAATATATTATTATTAAATACTATTATTAATTTTTTTTACAGGAAGAACAACAATTTTTTGTTATACAGGAAGGACCACAAAATTTTTGAGTTTTGAACCAAAATATTCGCACTATGAGTCCATCAGAAAGTTATATTGGACGCCATGGAAAAAAGTTATTGCAAAATTCTACCTACTTTAAATTTAACACTACCAGAGATTTTATATCAGCTCTTAATCAATTCAAATGAAATTAATTCTTTAGAAGTTAAAAGACTGACGAGGAAATTCCACAAGTAATTGATAATGAAGATTTTAAAACGTTTATGTACTATTTGTTTTACAAATAAAATAATGTTTTGTCCTTTATGTAAAACAATTGTTCAGAATTCGATTATTGTTTTCCTTTAATATATGTTTAGTATTATAATATTTATAATATAAATATTATAATTACATTTATATTAATTATTAGTATCCAAATACAATTAGATATTTCATCAATTATTTTAGTATTACATTATTGTATGTTATTTATAAACGTTACATAATATAAATAAATATTATCTTTAATACATAAATATTTTGTTGTTTTTCTCTTTTATATTGGAATATATAAAAATTTACTTTACAGATAAATTTCAGAAAGTAAGTATATTCCCAAATAAATAAATGTCAAGTTTGAAGAAAAAAAATTGATAAAAATTAGTTAAAATTTGACCAAATCTTAAATTTCCATAATTTACACTTTTTCTCTCCTCATCTGCAAAAATTATTTAATTTTGGTTAAAAATTAAATTTAAATTTTTTTACAAATTCAGTAAAAATACCAGGCGACCATAAATTTCAGAAAGTTATTTTTCCAATTTAAAAAAATATTCGTAAATTTTACTCAGATACTAGGCGACCATAAATTTCAGAAAGTAATTTTTCCAATTTTAAAAAGTACATATTCGTAAATTTTACTGAAATACTAGGCGACCATAAATTTCAGAAAGTAATTTTTCCAATTTTAAAAAGTACATATTCGTAATTTTACTCAAATACTAGGCGACCATAAATTTCAGAAAGTAATTTTTCCAATTTTAAAAAGTACATATTCCTAAATTTTACTGAAATACTAGGCTACCATAAATTTCAGAAAGTAATTTTTCCAATTTTAAAAATTACATATTCGTAAATTTTACTCAAATACTAGGCGACCATAAATTTCAGAAAGTAATTTTTCCAATTTTAAAAAGTACATATCGTAAATTTTACTCAAATACTAGGCGACCATAAATTTCAGAAAGTAATTTTTCCAATTTTAAAAAGTACATATTCCTAAATTTTACTGAAATACTAGGCTACCATAAATTTCAGAAAGTAATTTTTCCAATTTTAAAAAGTACATATTCCTAAATTTTACTGAAATACTAGGCGACCATAAATTTCAGAAGGTAAGTATTCTTAAGTAAATATCAATTTCAAATTATAAAAATTGCATATTTTTAGGCGTATTTGGAATTTTAATATTTTTAAAATCCGATAGAGGGAGCCCTGTTGTTCATTTTGAATGTAAAAAATTATAGATTTGACTTGGAAAAATTACTTTCTGAAATTTATGATCGCCTGGTATTTTTACTGAATTTGTAAAAAAATTTAAATTTAATTTTTAACCAAAATTAAATAATTTTTGCAGATGAGAGAAAAAGTGTAAATTATGGAAATTTAAAATTTGGTCAAATTTTAACTAATTTGTAACAATTTTTTTTTTTTTCAATTTGCTGAAAATCATAGAAATAATTATTTGGATCCATAAATGCTACACCAAATTAAACCTTTTAAGTTGGTGTAGCACTTTTAAAATGTGGTCCCATTACAGGTGGTCCCTTTCCAGTATCCCTTATTAAAATTATAAATAAGAACACTAACTTTTATATATCAATTTGTTTATTTATTTTACCAAAAAAATTTACATAACAATAACAGTATATTATTACTTATCCTATACCTATGTACAATGTACCTACTTAAAATTTAAAGTTAATCACAGATTATGACTTATTTAATATTGTTTGACTTATTTAATATTGATTATGACTTATTGAATATGACTTATGTAATATCATTTTACTATAGATACGTTCAGAGTTGTTGTTGTTGTTGACTTGGTCCGTATGTTTATCAGATGATAGTCTTCACTCTTTTTACTATTCAACTTTCTCATATTCAGCTGTATACGGCTGGTGTTTGGTGGGCTGTGGTAAAATTCGTTGTACCAATGCAAAATTCTCAATCCATCTACAAAATTCTCAATGCAGCTATAAAAATTGATTTGCCACAGATTCAAATTTTATAATATCAATTTCAAACAAGTTGAAGTACTCCCAATTTGGACGAACCTGCTAACAAAAGACAATTTTTGTTAAATATTTTATATAAGATAAGTTGTATTAATTATTTATACTATATAATATTTAAAGAATTAAGAAAATTAAAATATATTTTAAAATATTTTAAATTAAATCCAGAATCTTTAAAAAATAATTAAATAATGATTTAAATCAAAAATTCTTTTAATATATTAACATTATTTATAATTTAATATTGTTTACACGAAAATCTATAAAAGTGAAAGAAATATTTCGTAAAATGTAATTCATTTAAGTTTGTAGTCAGACAATTTATAACCAGATGAGAGTTATAAAAATAGAAAATTGACATATTTTCTTTATAGTTTTGTAATTCTAAATATGAAACACAATGTCACGTCTAAATGTGAAGCTGATTATTTTACCATCTGTATTATGAAAACACTTTTTTTATAAATTTGGACATCTGAGACTTAATTTACGTGACGACAAACATTAATGTACTTAAGTATATTGTTAACATGATTATATTTTTAATGTTGTCCAACAAAATAGAAGGCCCCAGGTTACTTGTTAATTTTATATAATTTCGTTTTGTTTGGATTTAATACCAAAAATAATAATAATTGAATTTATTTATCTACTAGTAACTAGTTGAACCTTAAATTTAATTGTCACATCATAATTGGTTTTATTTTATTTTGTTTAGTTTAAAAAATATTTATAGATAATCATAATAATAATCACAATTTTTTTTATAGTTCAGTGGCCTTTCATTCAAGCATTAATACATAAAAAAGACAAAATCCATAAAATTGTCATTTATTATGTTTGTCTATATTTATAAAAGAAAAAAAATTTAAGAGGAAAACAATTAAAAATATGAAAAATTAACACCCGACAAATTTTTCTGTCAATAGAATCAATTTTTTTTTTGTACTGCATAAATATATGTATAGAGTAATCCATTAGTTTTTCATCCTTTCAAATAATCTTAATGTCTCGCGATTGCATTATTAAAGAAAATTGAAAATATTGTTTTTTTTTTTTATTTTTCCGATAACTATAAATAAAAAAAATTAAATTTTCTATAAAATAAAAACGGGGGGGAATAGAAAATTAATTCATTCCAGAAGAAAAATCATAATTTTTATGGGGTTATATGCATTATAATTTTAGATTATGTATATTATGATGATGTTGCTGTGGTTTTATACTACATATAATAAGATTTTTTTTTTTTATGACGCCATACATCTGACAAACAAAATGTCAATACGCGTAAATTAACGACAGAGCACTGGTTTTGCTTCCTGTAATGTTTACTAGTGGCGGCAGTATTGTCTATGTTGTTTTGTTCACATCCCCTCCCTAATCACTAATCATTTATTTATACGAGGTTAAACTTAAAGATTTCAGATAAAATTTTCTCCGAATAATAAAATACGTATAAGCTCAAAATAGTATTGAATAGTTGTGCATTCTTCTTCCCAAATCGGGCCAACGCCTCCCATTAAGAGTTTCTAAACATTCTATTGCAATTCGGACCTACTAACTTTATATGGATTCCAAACCATAAATTTCTTTATAGTACAGAAACTTTCTAATTACAAAAACCTAATCGCTTTTATTAGTGAGGCATTTGTTGTTAGCAAATGGCCTCGAACTTTACCATTTTTCCCAGTCTTAAATTACTTTTTATTGTAATTTTATTACTGGTAGTCATTTAAAGCTGAGTGAACTTAGACCAACATCGATGTCTTGGACGGGAGTTGAACCCAGTACATAATGCACTTCAGCTGAGCACACTACCACTTAAGCCACCGCTGGTCTTGTGCATTAAAATCTAATTATATTTAAATTGCTTCACATAAATCTATCAGAATAATGTTTGCTTAAGAAATTTTAATCTGATAATTCAGTATAAATATCAGTTTAAGCATAAGACACGTTGAAAATATGTTTTAATCGTTCCTTGTACAAAATTATAATCAAGAATTTTAAATTTACAAAGTATATATTTTAATATATTGCGACTCATAAAACAATTCTATGAAATTTCTATATAATCCTAATGTTTAGACTTGGAGGTATCAATCCGGTATGTGTTTATTTGGACAACACATTTTAATTGCTTATAAACAATTTTTTTGAAAATTTCCACTATTTTCTAAATAAATACACGTGTTTTTAAAAAGAAATATGTCAACAAATCAAATTTCCTAAAAATACATTTTTTTTTTTTTTTCGTTGTATATATTAATCCATTTTCCGTATTTGAAATCGTAATTTTTTTTGGTTGTCCTATTTTGAAATTACATATAAAAATTGATTGAACATAAAAATTCATTTGAATTTAATCAGCTTGAAAAATTATTTCGAATAATTGACAAATAATGAAAAATCAATAAAAATTGAAAATATTTACTATTATTTTGGAGATAAAATATCATACAGATTTTTTTTGTTGTTGTATTACTACATAAATTTTGAAAAGTTAGTTTTTATTTGGTAAATTATCTGACTTATTACCCTCTACAATTTTAACAAAATGCAAAAAAAAAAAAGGTTAAATTAACATATTTGTATGTTTTTTTTTTATGTTGTTATTCAATTCAACTAAAATGTTTCCGTGCCGTTACTCTATTCAAATTAAAAAGATTTAAGGTTATATACCGGAGTCCTATTAATATAATATAAAAATTCCCTTCTCATTTCTGTAAAATACATTTATCTAATGAATCCTTTTTGTTTTTTTTTGTAGAAATAAAATTCCCGGAAAATTTTATTTTGCAAATATATAAAAGGAAAAAAAAATTACATATACATGTTTTTAAAGGTTTTTATAGCAAAGGATATTTCTTCCTTTTATTTTATTTTTTTTTAAAAGTTTCGCAAAATTTATTTTGAAAACGAAGAGATTTCGAAACGGCGATTTTTACTAAAAAAAATATGAAATTATTTGAATTTGTTTATATGAAATTTGTGCATAAAATAAAGTGAATGGACTTTACATGAAAGATTTTTACATATATACAAGAAATTTCCTTTAGTAAAATTGAATTTTCATAATAATAATAAAATTAGGTAGATTTCTAAATAAATAGAAATGTGGAAATTTTCTTCCTTGTTTTTTTTTTTTAATATAAGTTAATGTTTACATAAACTTATTGTATACCATCGAAGATATCGTTACATTCAATTTATAGAAACAAGACCCTTGTTAAATTTTTATACATATATATTTGAATTACTCAGGTTAAACCCTTCCCTCCAATTAATTAGCTAAATAAAAAATACAAAAAATAAAAATCGTTATTTGACTATTTTGAGGGTAAATTATAAGCAATTGAAGTTTAGTTACACAAAAGATTTATATTTTGAATTGAAAATGAATTATTAGATTGTACAAAAATCATGAATTTTTATATCTACTATATTTAGATATAATTTCTATAAAATGGCATAGGACGACATAAAATATTGCAAAAAAATTTAATTTATTAGTTAAGTATATATATAAAAGTGCAGGAGCATTACATAAATATAAATAAATAAAATGAAATCTATACAAAAGCATATTTCATTGCATTATATGTTATATATATTTTCATAAAATTTGTTAATCAAAATAATTTTAATTATTTTAAATACCTGTTTTATGTGTCCAACATTCATGTAGATAAACTGACGTATTCCTTTGTATTACAATCCCAAATTAATTAAAGATATAGTCTTTTTTTTGACAAATTTATGTATTTCTGAAATGAAATGAAATTTGAGATATATATATTAGAATAATTTAGTAAACTATACGAAAATGACTTGTCGAAATTGGCCTTTTTTTTAATATACAAAATTTCAAACCTTTTTTTTAAAACTCAAAGTTTTAAATAAATTTTCAGCTCATTTTTAGTACGATATTAAGAAATATTCACAACCATTTAAAATATTTTTAGATCCATTTTAATAAATTAGAATAATTATTTAAAAATTTCTCTAAGTACTAAATTGTATATAATTAAAATATGTTACCAATTAACTTAATTTAAATTCTGAAAAAAAGGGATATAATTTTTTTAAAAAAATAAATAAATGCCATAGTGATAATTTGTATCAAAATAAAATAAGTAAAAAGGTCTTGTTACTAAAAAAAAGTCCTAACCCATATTCTATATAATAAGTTGAGACCACCCAAGTGGGTGTTAGGTGCTTATATAATGGCTGATGTCATTATTACAACATGCCATATTATTTTCAATACGTAAACATACCACTTTAAATAGATGCATTCAAATGGCAGACAAATTCTATATACATTGTATATCAATCCTGTAATTATCACACGCTATATGCAATATTTGCATAAATAATACAAGTACAAATATAAACAGATATAATATAGAAATGGAGTTGAAATCCAATGCTACTAAGGTAACCATAAAAAATAATATTGATAGAAAATCATATCATAAAATATGTACAATTAATAAAATTACATTACATGGAAAATTTTGTTATACAAATAATTATTAGTAATTAATATTATTAAAAGTAAATAAAATATTGATTTATAAATTATTAATTGTATAGTAATGTGTAAAATTCCTTTAATCATCCCCTAAATATTTACATTAATATAAACATTATATTATTTTACATAACATAAATATTTAATGCCAAATAATTTCATTTATATGTATTTATGATTAATAAATTAACTCGAAAATCTTAAAATTCTTTTGCATTTCATCTTTAATAAACATTTCATTATTATAAAAATAAACTTTATTAAATACGAATTTAGTTCAGATTCAGATTATTAAAAAATCTAATTATTTATCTTGGAATTTTAAAATCTCGTAATTTCACCTGAAAATTAAAAACTTTTTCACAAAACTCGCAAAAATTTTTTTTAAGTAAAAACATTGGATATGATAGAAATAAATATTCAAAATATTATTGTCAAAATCATGACATCATCACTCATAAAAAAGTGATATTTATTGTCATTACTATCCAGGATCTTTTCAATTCACTATTCCGGGCACAACAAAAGAACATTCAAAAAATTGTATATTAAAAAAAGGTCCCTTATCGAAGATGAATAGAATTAAGATATTGTCAAATTTGAAGTACCCATGCTCAATTGTAGCATTTTATATAAGAGGCACCCTTCTTTTTTTTTTTTTTTTGAAATAATTTCATTTGACCTGACATCAAAGCTTGACTTTTGTATGACTGATAAAAAGAATTTTTTTTTTTTTTGGTTATTTATACACATAAAGTATGCAATTCAAAGGCATCACAAACATCACTCAAAATAATTTTTTTTTTGGAATCAAAAAAAAAAAGAGCATAACGAAAATATATATGTATATACATATAACATAAATTTATTTATTCAAAAACTTTGATATATCATTGCCTTTTTTTTTAATGTAAACCCAAAAAGAATTGAAGATTATCAGAAATTCACATGTTTATGAGGGTGGGTTAAATATGAGATAAAGCAGAAAAAGAGTTTACGGTGAATAAGTGATATATTTTATATTATAAGTTTTAGATCATGGATTTATATCATTCAAAGAAAATTCCTTTATAAATTTGTATACTAATAAACAAATTTAAATTATTGTGGAACCCATTCGATGATAATTAAATGTTTCCTTGGACTGAAAGTTTTATTACCATATAATACACAAAGTCAGTGGATACAAATTTTGTACTTCAAGGAGAAAAAACATGTCAGAAGAATTAGGAAATAATAAGAATATCCTGGATAAAAAACTTAACATGATTTGGCTCAGGATGTCATATTTAGAGCAGCAAAATTAAAACAAAAAATATATAACCGTCTGAAACATAGTGCGACCTTAACAAATTTACATTATTGTGGAACCAATTCGATGATAATTTGAATTATATTACACCAAATATTACGAAAGTTTGATATTAAAAATTATTGAATTTTCCGGTAACTTTTTACAGATGTCAATATTATATCTAAAAAATTTACATTTATTAAAAATACTCTATTAATAAACTATTTTAAATCATTTAAGTGACGGTCCATAAAAATTTAATAACTAATCATTTTTTTTTGTAACACTCTAAAATAATATATTTTTCAGATTTTTCAATTACAATCTATTTATATTTTTTTTTCATTTTATATAACCAGCAACAATAAATGTTCACCTCTTTCTTTACAAAATTAATTTTATATGCATTAACAGGCCCAGGATTCAGGACATTTATTCAAAAGTTAAAGAAAAAAAAAAAGAGTACATATCATATAATAGAATATCTTTTTTTAAAAAAATGTTAACGAATTTATGGTAAAGATTCTGTTAAATATTTATTACAAAATATATATTTTTGGAATATCAGAAAATAAAATTGTGAGAATAATATGTATAATATATTTTATGAAAAATGAGATATTTTGTGTCAAATTCTGACACAATAAAGTTCAATTATTCATTGTTTAAAATCAGCTGTCGAAAATATATATATACATATATAAAAAAAACTGTCTGTATTATGGTAACTGAGAATAAATTTAATATTCACACAAATAAAAAAAAAAAAGGACTGACTGAATTATTGTTTAAGATATAATAAAGTATTTGGGGAGAAACTATAATATTCTTATTTAATACATCATTAAATTCACATATATCCTTTATAAAGATTCTTTTATTATATAATTTCATATTATCCTTTTTTTTTGTGTTGAATAATATTAGAATTTGATGTTTGAGTGGGACACTTTAAACAGTTCAATAAGGGTTCATTTCATTTCATTTTTTTTTTAAATTTCAAAATAAATTTTATTTTTTTTTGTATTCCGTAGAAAATTAGATTATAAATGGTGTGAAGTCTTTTTGTGGTTTCATTAGGAAATATGTCAAGAAATCATTATAATAGATACAAGTGGAACAAATATAAATTTTGAAATTTAAATTTAAGATTTATAAATTTTAAGCATTTAAAAGTATGTTACGATTATAGACCTTTTTTTAAAAAATTAACGTTTAGGTTTTGCTAATGTTGTAATGCAGATTGTCGTAAGAATCTATTAGAGTATAAAAAGCGATTACGGAAACTAGAATTACAAAATTACTAAGTCTAGAAAGATTTCAATTATTAAGAATTCTTCACTAAATCTTTTAAGATTTAGTAAACTATAGTTTTAATCTAGTTTTTTTACTAAGGAAATTATTAATAAATTAAGTCTTAATAATTTTTGTAATATTTTTAACGAATATTAATATGTAAATAAATTTTATATGAAAATAATTACCTAATCTTTATGTTAATATAAATTTATTCTACAAGATTTCATAGATTCTTTTAGTAAAATACCAATTAATTATAGCCACTGCAAAGAATGTTTTGTATGAATTATCGTTATTCATATATGCAAAACTGGTTAATAAATATATACTTCTACATTCAACCTACAGCATAGAATTAAGTATGATAGAAAAGGATATTGTATAAAAAATCCCTCACACAATCTAAATTTTAAGATTTAAGCGATATAAATTCTAACACAGGAAACATATCCTGTTTTTATGTAAAAATCCATATAGCTCCATCTATAAAAAAAAACAAATATAAATATATTTTAATAAAAAGATATTAATGATTTTATATTATATTATTTATTACACTTTGACAAACTAAAACTTATTTATCTTATCTTTATCGGTTAGGAAATAAAATTTAATTATTAATTTAGTTATTATGAATAAACTTAATCAGTAAACGATTTTAACAATTAAAAAAACTGTATAAGATTTATTTAAAATAAAGCTTCGAAAATATTCGTATTTTTTTTTTTTTTTAAATTAGCCTTTTGACATAAGACAGAAAAACAAGAAGACAAATTCTTTGTATTATTTATAAATTTAAGAATATATAGTTTGGTATTTTAAGACTCTATTGCACTAACCTATATTGGGGTACCATGCAATTATCTTTAAGTCAATAAGAGAAATTTTTTAATTATATAAAAAAAATTAATATCTAATATCATTTAAAAATTTATTTAATTTAGTTTATTCACAAATCGACATCATTAACAGATCATTTATTATCTAAATATAATTAAATGAAATAATACTTTCTTTTTTTTATTTATTGTTATTATTATTATTATTATCTATAAATCATGAATTATGTTTTTATGTGCAGCATATTATTTAAATTTTTAATTAAACTGATATTGTTTTTGATTGTATTTCACTATAATGTATTTTAAGGCTACTTTTCAGAAGCATTGATTTATAAAATTCTGATAGAATATTCCACATATTACCATTATTATTATTATTATTATTATTATTAAAAAATATCTCAGGTAAAATTATTGAATTTTTTATATTTTCATGTTCTTCATCATCACCATCAATATCAGAAAATTCGTGACTTTCATTTGATATAATTTTTCTTTTTGATAAATCTAAAAGTCCTTGTTCTTCAGTCATTTTCATTTCTTTAAGATTTTCATTTTCATTTTTATTTAATAATGAATCAACCGTAAAATTTGTTAAATTATTTTTATTATTTGTGAATTTTTCACTTTCTATAAGTCGTTTATTTAATATTACATTTTTTTTCATACTAAAATCAATTGGTTGATCATATTCTTCATTTGAAAATGTTTTTGTTGCTGGTGTTGTTGTTGGTGGTGGTGGTGGTGATGATACTATTTGATAATCTTCATCTGAATCACTTAAATTTGATTTACTATATTCATCACTTCTATAACTTTCTATATCATCATCATCATCATCATCCTCATCAAATTTATTATCATCAGAAATATCTGTACTTGAACGACGATCATTCATTTTGAAATTCATATCAAATGTTTGTTGTTGTTGTTGCTGCTGCTGCTGATGTTGATTTTGTTTATGTTGATTATAATAATTATTACCAATTCCATTACCAAAATTAAAATCAAATAATGATGTTTGTGATGGATAACAATTAACATTAGATAATATTTGATCAAATTGATAGGCATGAGATGAATTAACTGAAGGTATTATACCGGCAGATGATTGAAATAATAATGGATATGGTTGTGATGTACGGCCATCATGTGGTGATATTTTCCGTCGGATATGTGGTGAATGTAATTTTGGATTTGGATTTGCACTGTGACGATTACGTGAACGCCTTGAGCTAAATACCATACTGCAACCCTCAACTGTACATTTATGCATTTCTTTTAAATGGACCGCAGAGAAATGAATTTTTAATGCTCCCTTATCACAAAACGTTTTAAAGCATATACTACATTGTACACGTTTTTTACCAGTTGCTGGATTTATAAATTGTCCGCCTAAATTAATTGGTGGTGAACAGCCCCAATGTTTTTGTTTTATTGATAATTGTTGTTGTTTTTGTTGCTGATGGTGATTTTGTTGTGGTTGAATTATAAATTGTGATGGTGTTATAGAATTTGAAAAATTATCAAGGGATTGTAATCGTGACATTATATGTTCCATACTTTTAATACTACCAGAATCACTAACTGGACTCATAGAAAAATTATCTGAATGCATATTGATTTTAATTTTAAAATTTAATTTTTTTTTTTTGTCGGAATTTTCAAGTGAATTAAAGATAATCTGAAAGTAAAAAAAAAAATATGAAAACAAATAGAATTTTTTATGTAAAAGCTATTTTTTTTTCTTTTATAAATTTTATATTTTTGGCAACTTTTTCCCATCACAAAAAAAACATTTTTTTTTATTATATGTATATTTGTTGGCAGCACACATTGCATAAGAATAATTATTTGCTATTTTAAGATATTATAGCATTATGGAAAATGCTGTATCATAGATTTTTCATCAAATATTTTGAGTAGAAATTGATTAATGAATAAACAAAAAAAAAAAATATACTTATTGCTAAGAGAATTTAGGGAAATTTGACGACATTGAGGGGATTTTTTTTTTTGTTGGTAAATTGAAATATCATTATAAAAAGTACAAGACATTAATTCAAAATTGTACATAAAAGATTGAAAATTATCCGGAAACATTAATCGAAACTTATAAATTCTTTAATGCTTTTCCAAAACTCAATATATTTTTTTCAATAAATTATCTGAATTTCGAATAGAAAATGATATGATTTTGATCTAATAAAAATATTAGTAATTTATAAATAATTTGCATTCGAAATTTTTTTTGGGACAAATTCGCAAGTCCGCGACATTTTAAAAAAGATAATATAAACTCCAATTGAAATTTCAAATTCTACGATAAAATGATGTTGAATAATTTCATACAATAACGTAGTGAGTGAGACTCACTGTTCAAGTTGCCCCAAACAATACCGTAGTCGGTTTGATTCGGCGTTAGAGTGCAAAGGGTTAAATTATTTTAAAGATGATTCATAATTTCGATAAAAATAAATTATAAATTAACTAATTTCGCTTCTGAATTGTCAATTGCATAAGAATTTTCAGTAAATGATTTCAAATAAACCGAAAAACTAGAAATAATAAAAATAATAAAAAAATTACCTTTTCTAGTGAATTTAATAAAATAAAAGCTTATAAGTACAAAAAGCACTTATAGATATTTTTTTCATAAAATTAAAAGACTAATATTTCCTGTTTAAACAATTTTTTTTATTTATTTTGTCTGTCGTCTTAGTCATTTTTTTTTTTTAAATTTTTATGAAATGTGGAAGTTAAATTTTAAAAAAAAAACGTACGTAATTTTTATTACGCATTTATGATTTCAATTTGATAAATTGACAAACAATTAAATATGACACAAACGAACAAGAAAGAAATCAAAGCAACAGATATTATGGGAATTTTATCATTTTTTATAGTTTCAAGAGTTATAAAACTTTATTCAAAAAGAGACAGAAAATAAAATTAGTTTTTTTATAGTCATTAAATTGCTTTTAATTTTGTCATCAAAAGTCACCAATTAAACCAAAAACTTTCGTATTTACACAACTCATCATATCCAAAAAAAAAAAATTTAATTATGTATTATTTTTAATTGTCCTATTTCTCATGACATTCATTGACAAATCTCGTACGTTGACCGATTGAACGAGCTACTGGAATTTTCTAAATACAAAATCTTTCTAAAAAAAACAACTTAAATTTAACTTTTCTCTGAATTTACGGAAATCATAGACGCAATTTACAAAAAAAAAAAAAATCATTTAAAAGTTTTCCAAAGAAATGCAATTTAATAAATAAATTTATTTTTAATGATAACAATCTTTAAATATGAGTTCAAAATTCTAAGAGATTTACAAAAACCAAAAAAAAATACTACATTTCGCACCTTTATCAAAAAAAGTTGATGTGAAAATGTTAAAAACGTACAGAACTCTGATTGCGTGACCATAATAAATACTTGAATATCAGAAAGAAAAAATAGCGGCAATCTGGTCTAATAAAACAGGATCAGAGACCATAAGTGGTCATAAATATCTGTTTTCACACTACCATTTTTTTTTTCTTTGCTGTGTCCTATGTCGTTTCTGATGCGGGCACAATTAAAGACTAGTTTTAAAACGATTTCACTGAAAACTGATTTTAAAAACTATAAAATTCTAACAAAGACTTTAGACTTTTGTTATGGGCTTTAAAAATTTTTTTTTTTTTAATATTTAAAAGAAATATCTAGAAGATTAAGTTTTATTTGTGTCTCCATTTATTGACGTTTAGTCATAAAAAATTAAACTATAAAAATTTATAATTTGATATTATTTTTTTTTGTAGTTATTAAGAAATATTTATCACATTAATATTCTTATTGGGTGACAAAAAACAAAATTTAAGAAGTTAAATACTGTAATCCTAAAAATTGGTTCTTTGACTACAGTTAACCGCAGAAAATTTAATATTTGACAATACATTTTTATGTAAATACTAATTTAAAACCATTTCATTATAACTTCAACATATTCTCAAAAAATTATCTAGCAAATAAAAATTATTACTAAATTTTTTATAGTGTTGATTAATGATTTTCGATTGACCTACTATGCGTACTGTCCACAATTTAAAAAAAAATATAAAGTCTAACGAACATATCCAGAAATGCTGGTATATGTAGTTTCTAATCTTGGATAAAGTAATTATAACAACATTTACAGAAACATTTACAGAAAATATAAATTATTGTTTGGTGTGCTAGTAATGAAATATATTTATGAGTGACTAAAATTGTAATGAAATTGATTATTTGACTATTAGATTTTATATGTCATTTAAGACAGTTAAATTTGTATTTATCTAAATTATTTAAATTATATATGTTTTATAGATTTACAGGTGGAACAGGAAATATAACTATAAATGTTTAACATAAAATTATTCAGGAATATACATAAATAATCTATTTCATATACAATTAATGTTTACAAGTCAATTATAAGGAAAATTTTGAATTTTCCGAGAAGTTTTTTATTTTTCAAATATGACAAAATTAATTAACTTAATTAATATTAAAGAATTAATTTGTAATTTAAGAATTTCAGTTACTAAAAGTGATTAATATTACATAAACTTTATAGAATTATGAAATTTGTAATAAGAGAACGATTCTAAACGACTTTTTAGGCCAACATTTTCGTTAAACTTTAATTACAAAATTTAGAAGATTTTAGTGACACTTTAAATCATTTTAAAATTTATATCAATTTTTTGAAAAACCTTCAAAAACAAAAATAGGTAATTTTATACCAATTTTCTTGTTGATTTATAAAAATCACTATTAGACCAAATTTAAAAAAAAAAAAAGGTTCGAAAGGTAATTATAATTATAATATTTAAGAAAATTTTTTAATTTTGCCAACACATATCCATTATTAAATATATTATATACATATATGTTTGATGATTATGACCACTCAGCGCTCTGAGGCAAAATCAACTCTAAAATATTTAACCTTGTGATATCCAGAAAAGGAAAGATTGATAGATTTTATTAAAGGTTTTTTTTATTTTTTGTTATAACATTAAAAAGAAGTTAAAATTTACTTTAATTTTTCATTATTAAAAACCGAAATATACTATGAATCTCTTATTTTAGAGAAATGTAAAATTATGTTTATGTATTATAATGATTATAATGTTTAAAAGAAGGTCATCATATAATTTTAAGATATTGTAAATCGAGACATGAAGCAGTTATTTATTCCAATTTTTGTTTTTTTCACATTTTACATTTTTCGTTCGCGTTTATTTTTTTTTATTATTATTATTTCTGTCTGATTTCGTGATGAGCAAACAATTTCGTCAATCAATCAAAAACATATAAGATAAAATAAAAGCACACATAGAAGAAATACTTTTAATTTAACGGAAAATTAAAATATTGTTTAAAATTTAAAAAAAATGGAGAACTTAACTTGGTATATAAAAGTGTGTAATGTCAACTTGAAGCATTAAATTAGTTTTTTTTTTTTTGTAGATTTAAATAAACCGAAATTATTCATGGCTTGGTTTTGAGAAACTTTGGTTTAATAGTTAAAACATTATGTTTTGGTACAAATAAATTTAATCACGTTTAGGAATTTAAATTACAATATAATTAGAAAAATGTCTTTTTATATTGAATTAAATATCCTATTATGTTTTTTGTTTACAAATATTTTGTAACATTAAAAATTTATATTTAATGTTTATGAAACGATTAAAGATTGGTTTACATTAACTACTGTAACAAATTATTGTAGTTGTACTAGTCAAGATGAATTAAGAAAATTAGTTAATTGAATAATTTTCAAACCTTTTTGATTAATCGAAATTTTTGTAATAAGTGTTTGTTTAACATAAATAATTTGATTTTAAGAACTAAACTGAAACAAAGTTTGTTAGTGTCGTTTAATTTTTAAAGGAACAAAGACCATTTTTCTTTAGACTTTCTAATAGTCAATGTGAGATCAAGTACAGATTAACAAAATAAAAGATATAATAATGGACATCATTCATTGTGCAATAATTTACATTATTTTAAGTCACATTCTAGATTAGATCAAAGTTGTTTGCTTCTAATTGAGAAAGAAAAACTATTGTGGTGACAATTGTTAAATTTTAAACCCGTACATTTCCAAAAGGAGAAAAAACTTATACTTTTTATCTCTTATCAAACGCAACATAAATTTAAAATAAGATATAAATTATAAATTATAATATTTAAATTCAAAACAATTTAAAATTATCACTCTAAATTATAAAAAAAATTATTCACACTAATTTGTAAAAATAATCACAAAATTAAAATAAAAGTAACTCGGAGTTTGATAAAAGAAAATAATTAGTGTGTGACTTAATTTTACAAAAAAAAAATACATAAAATCTTAAAATTAAACTTTTTAAAATCACTATTTTAAGATATTTTCATTAGCAAATAATATAAATAATTTCAACAACAACAAATTTTTCAAATTATTAAACTTTACAAACAAAGTGAAATAAAACTTTAAACATTTCATCATTTTTTAATTAATTAACAAAAAAAAATTTCATTAATTAGAATAAAATTCTAATTAAATTCTATTATAAATTTTCTTTAAAATTATGAATTTATTATGATGATATCTTTTAAATACTACAATTGACCCACAAAAGAAAATTCACACGATTAATTAGACAAAAAAAAAAAGATAAAATATTTTTGCCCTTGCAATCTTTAAAGTGCTAAAGATTCACTTTAAATTAAAAAAAATTTAATAAAAAATACTAATTTTAAAAAGTAATTAAAAATATTTTACATACCTCGTAAATAACAATCAGTGCTGCTTCTAAGAAAGTAATTAACTTTCGATGTTCTGCAACAAAAAAAAAACACTTAAATTGTTCAATAATTTTAGTGAATTATTATTTTTTAGTTCAAATCTATTTTTTAATTAAAGGCACATTTAAATTAATTAATGTTTATTTTTTTTTTTTTTGGTTTTTAATTGTCCACCAAAAATTATTACTTTTTTTTTTTTTTTGAATTTAATTAATAAATTTGACAATTCTCACAAAAAAAAAAATTGTCGCTAAATGTCCACAAAATCCAACATAAAAAAAAAATACCCCCAAAATAAAGAAACAATTTTTTTTAAAAATAAAATTGACTTTGAAACGTACAAGACGACAAGTCTAAACGAACTGAACTGCCCACGTATTTGTCGTATCTAAAGATGCGACAAATATTCTGACACAAACGGAGGAGGTGACACTCTTGTTGCTGTTATTCAGTTTTGGTAAAATTTTCTGGTATTTTTTTTTTTGTTAAATGTTCTTCTTCTTCTTTAAATACATTTACAATTTTATTCTTATTCTTGTTTTTCAGGTTGACAGATATTTTATTTATGTATTAGTGTGAAAATAAAATTTTCAATGTATTTTGGATAAGAAAAATGATTTTTAGTAAATAAGGAAAATATTTTTTTTTTTTGCTCTTTTATAATCAAATAAATTACTCAGAGTAAATTTTATTACTAATACAGATTGAAAATTTTCTCTCAAATGTTAGCTTTAAACAAAGAGAAAAATTAAGTTAGGTTAATTATGTTTTTATGTAAAATTAATAATTTGCAATAATTACAAATTAAAAATTATAATTATAGAAATTTTTTAATATTTAACAACAATTTATATTAAAGTTGACTTTGACGGAATACCAGGATTGAAGATGAAACTAAATGATAAAAACTTGAATGGGTAATGCAGTTCATTAAAATTGGTAAAGAGAAAATTAACCCAAGGTATGAAATATGATTTAATATTATACTGAGAAATTTATGTAAAATATAAAAAAAAAATATTTACTTTTCAGCTTGAAGTATTGATGAGAAAAATTTCGATCTAACATATTTTTGCTATTTAGAACATAAATTCTCTAATAATGTATTCGTTTTTATCTTTTTTTTATTTTTATATTCAGATACCGGTACCATGGCCGCCAATAGCAGTTACTTAAAAATTGAATACATTTACAGGTCTATAATTTAATTTATCCCTGGGCATGTCTGCTGTTAGCATTTCGAAAGAAATTTTATTATAGATATATAGATACATATTTTTTATCTTAAATTTTTTTGCATTTAATTGATTGTTAATTTGGCAAAAAAGTGGACAATATTTTAAAGTTAAATGAAAATTATGTAAAATAAAAATTAGTAAGAAATTTTAAAAAATTTAAAATATATTCAACATTTAACAAATTAGATTGAAATCAATGTAATTCAATTATCTCTATATATGTTTGTAACATTTTAAATCAGTAATACATATTACATAAATTAGACTAAATTAGATTGTTAATTATAATCATAGCAAATAAAATAATAGAATTTTTTTTTTTTAAAGTTTAATGTTTTTTCTTTCTACAATAAGCAAATTTAAGCACGACCCATTTCATGGTTGGTATAATTTTTAGATATTTTATGTAATTTAATCTATTATTGTGATAAGAAATTTTGTTCGAATTAAAACGCGACCTAATCTTTGAAATTAACATTGATAATCCAACTTTCATTTAGAAAATGACTCGAATTTATTAAAGAATGATAATAATTATGCAATTAATTAGCCAGACACCAATATTATGAAAAAAATTAATTAGCCAGACACCAAATATTTTGAAAAAAAAATTGTATTAGAAATTCAATTTAATGTCATAAAGAAAAATTAAAATTAAAAAATACCGAAAGCATGAAATAATATCATTTTCATATAACAAAACGAACCAATATTTTCATTATGATTTATTTTAATCATAAAATTTTGTCTAATTCACGATTTTAAAATTTATAAAAAATGTATCCCCATTTTTGATTATTTATAAAAAAAAAACCAGCAATAAAAAAAAATTAATCATTTTTTTTTTTTACTTTTTCACGCACAAGCCTTAAAAAAAATATATAATCACAAATATATATAGTTTATAACGAAATTATACCTGTTGCCTTTTTACTTGATGTCCACACAATTAATATTCTCTCCAGATCCTTTAAATGTCTCATTGTTTGCGGCTTTTCTACACAAAAAAGGACATATGACAAGAATACACATGTCGAATTGCTAAATGACACAATTCGGTTTATTTTTTTTTTTTTGTTAATGGATTTTTACTTTGACAGATCTCACATCTTTCGACATCATCGTGCTTGCCTCTAAAAAAAAAATAATAATAACAAAAAAAAACATGAATTATTCGGTCTATAATATTTTTTTAAGGGTCTACTTTTATCATTTTAACTGTAGACATAATCACAGATCACAGTGAGAAGTAACCTGTAATTTAGATGAGGACATATAATTCTAATGACTATGAAATCTTTTGTTCGATGATTACACTTGATGGGATAAAAATAAAAATAATAAAAAAAATAAAAAAAAACGTACACATATAGGTAAATGTATATGGGACCTCTCGGTATCGTGACACATAGGTCAGTGATTTTTGACGCCGTTTTACATTTTATCTTTTTGTACACATTGATAAAGGAAATTTTTTTTTAGAAGATCTTTTGTGAAAACATTAAAAATTTGATATTAAATAATACAGAGTGTCCTTGACTGTATTTAGAAATCGAGATAGTTACAAGCATGACCAGTGTTCATGACTATTTAGAAATCATGACAATTTACAACTACCAAAAAAAAAAAAACATTAAATACAATTGAACAACGTGTATAAAATGTAGCAAATAAAAAAAAATAAGTAGAAAAATTAGATTAAAATTACTTTTGGATAATTTGTACTCTACGTCATACCTGAAGATGAAAAATATCCTTTCAATACCGATAAACTAGTTAATTTTTTCTAGAATACTTTAATTTATATTAAATTTAATTTAATAATAATATTTCTAATGTGAGATGCAGGATTTGCACTCCAAATTTAACTTTTTGCAATTGAAATTCAACCAATAGTAAATCCTGTTTACAGTGGAAAGTAATTGGAAGAAAAAGTAATGAATAACTAGTCTGTCCAACAAGATCACGCACATCTTCCGTCTTACGGAGGCTTACACTATCCAAAATTAATCTCGCTTCTTCAATATTATTTTCGATCGTAAAAATAATTATTAATTTTAAATTTGTAAACATCAAAACTACTTTTTATAATTAATATTCTTAAAAAAAAATAAACTTTTCAAAACAGTATTTACTATTGGTTGAATTTGAGTTGCAAAAGGTTGAATTTTGAGTGCAAACAGTATAAAAAGAAAATATACTTAAGTAACATATTACTGGAATAATTTCAAGCAAACTAGAAAATTTATTTAGATTAAATCTATATTTCCGCTTTATACATTTTAAAAATCTCATTAAATTTTCTGTTTACATTAAAGTAATCAAAATCTTTGAATATCCTTTTTATAATACAAAAAAAAAAAATACTTAACCCGATTTTTATAGCAACATTATTAAATATTTTTCAGTTATCGATAAATAAATTGAACAAGAAAAACTTATATCTTTTTTTTTTATCCTTTTTAAAATTTCTATTTCTTTATAAATTTTTTTTGATCCTTATTCAGGAGATTAGTAAATATTTTCATTTTACTAAGCTTTCTGTGGTACAATACTGTATTATTCTTTGCTTTTGTTGTTATTATGACCATTGTTAACCAATTATCTTCTTGGTATGTAAATTAAGTATCTTTTTTATTTTGGTTTAGTTATCTGTTTTTTTTGCTAATATGCGCCTTTTTATGAAAAGCCTTATTATTAATAAATAATATATACACACACAAAAAAAAATAATAATAATAATAATAACTTCTTGTTTAATTTAGATATTTTTTTACATAGCGCCATGAGCTTGGAAAAAGATTAAATAGATGTATACAGCAGAATATTATGCACGGTTAGAATAATTTGAACAAAAAAAAAAAACTAAGAAATCATCAGCCAAGAACATAAAAAAGAGTAAAACGAAAGAAAATAATTACTCATTCTTGATGAGTTTTGAAAAATTATGCGCCCTTTTAAGTTTTTATCCATATCGTTACATACTTTGGGAATCTGTAAAATAATATATATGTAGGTATATAAGTAATATTGAAACGTTTTTGAGTATGGATTTGTAAAGGTTATGAAAATATCATTCAAATTTTTACCTGTACGTTAATCTAAAAAAAAATAAAAAAACTTGGGCAATGTTTTTTGTTTTTTTTTTTTCATTAATCATTTTCGACAACAAATTAAAAAAAAATTTATATTTTGGAAAGGTACAACTATGTTTTTTTTAAGAAGCATATTTTTATACATAATCTTATATCATTTGATGATTTAGGTTTTTTTGCATTGTCAACTTTTGATGATGAAACGTTCAAGAGATGCAATCCAATTAAATTTCTTTGTCGGGATCAAAGCAATTATTATATTTTTAGATTTTAGAGTCCTTTTAATTTTTTTTTTTTAAAAATATTATGTATACACCTAAACAGGATATTGGTACATTTTACAAATATATGTTGGATCCTAGCTAAAAGATTATTGACCACCCATGGTGTAATAAATGAACTGATATTAATAAACAAAAAAAATTGAAAAACACTGTTAAAAAAAAACATAAAGTTCTTGTAGAAAAATTATGCTATTTCTAAACGAACAAAAATTTCGAATTTTATTGATTATAATTTTAAATGTTAATTTTATCTTATATTATATTTATGTTATAATATCCAATTTAACACGAGAATATTTATTTGTGAATATTTTATTAATTTACAGTACAATACTATAAAATTTTAAATATCCATACATAATCCAAGGTAAATATATAAGTAAATTTTTTTATGGTATGCGCAATTGAGCTTAAATACATGAATTTATGTACAAAAAAAAAAAAATAGAATCTGACCCTGAAGGTTTGGTGATTAGTTATATGTTAAAAAATTAATCGAAAATTAATTAAAAACTTTTATTGAAGTATTTTAAAGAGAAGTGATATGCTAACAAAAATTTTTAGATAGTTATTCTATACAAACTGACAGAAATGTATATGACGGAAGCTAAAACTAATTTTTTTTTTTATTATAGATTTTCGAACTTTATAAGTTTAATTGGGGAATTGTTTGTCTAGAATTTTTAATCAGCATGAATTTATAAGTTTTCTATAATTTACAATTTAAAGTTACTTGTTATTTTATTAATATCTTCATTTTCAATTGAGGAAATTTTTAGACTTTTATATTTATATATACTAAAGATTAGCACGATAATCATAATTTTTATTTTTTTATATCCGAACTTGTAAAATTTTTATGCGAATTGTGAATGAGAGTAATATTGAGCATCTTGAACGCAAGTGATAAAGCAAGAATGACCAAGAAATAATTTTCGAGCGTTCCGAGCGATATCGTTACCAAGAAAATTTTACTCCTCAGTAAGAATTCAGTATACTGGGCAACCGCGTTATTAACGGAACAATCAATGCCTTGTGATCACGGTTTTACAATCCCGCGTTCCGAAGTTAACTTTTGCCTACGAGAGATGAGTATTTTCTGTGCGGTCGTTCCTACTATATGCCCTTGCAGTACCAATATGTTGATTCTCATATATGGCCTAACGGCAGGAGAGCACAGTGATGGAGACTAATTGTAACATTCGGAAACAGATGTTGAAGTCAACTTGCGATGTTTTAGCCATTTGATGGTTAAGAGAGTGTACAATGAATATAATGCTAAGAGGGTGGACAACGGGTATAAAAACAGGGATGTAGTTGTTAATTGTTTTCCAGGGGGAACACTAAGAGAAAAAATGTCAGGTATATACTCGGCATTAGTTCCGTACTTTTGGGTTTATTTGTGTGCGAAAACATTCTACATTTATAGATAAAATTGCCGATTTATTCAACTGTTACCTTTGCAATGTAGGAAAAGTATTAACTATGTTAAATTGCAATTTATCCTTGGAAAACACATTCGAAAAAATTCGGATGACGCCGCCTTTCGGAATGTTTTAAATTTATCTTTACCCATATCTAATAGCAAATTCCTCAGCCTTTCCAGTCAGCGTTTCCAGCTTTCAACAATTTGTGTTTATTTCTTAGTCCGTCCGGCCCTCTATATAGCGGGACGGATTAAAATTATGGCGGTCTTTTATAATTAATAATATAAAATGTAAAACGAAAATTATTGAAAGAAAAATTAATTTTTTAAATAATATTTTTAATGGATATTGGTTTATCGTTCTCAATTTTATATGAGATTTATGTGAAAAACTGGCGTCTTCTCCGCTCTCTTAAACTCCCATTAGCTCATATGTCATAACTGAATTAAATGTGTTTTTACTGATACCAGTAATCATAAGAACTTTCAATAAATTCGACACATTTTTTTTTGTTAATGGTGAACAAACATTTAAAATTATGAAAATATGACAAATTTCGATTAAGTGTTTATAAAAAAACACTTATTTAAAACAAAAAAAAATTATTTTATATTTATGAGATGAAATATTCTTATTGTATTTACTAAACCGGATAGAAAATTTTGTTGAAAAATCAACACCGAATGTTATACAGTATAATTATAATTGGAAAATATTATATATACTGTTTTTAATCAGTCAAATACTTTCTTCCGTATCTATTTAGCCATAATGAACAGAATAAAAATTATATACCTTTACGTAATAAAAATAATTATGTTTATACGATTTGCGCAAACTTATTCGTTTAATATCTTTATGCTACATGAATCTTGCTCGCATGTGCATTATTATTATTATTATTTTTTTGTTAATAACTCATACAGCATGAATGGTATATAAAGTGGAGAGTAATTCCATCAAAATATACTCGTTTAATTGAAAAACTATTTCATATATTAAAAAAAAAAAAAAATATGATAGTAAGCGGAACAGGTGTTTTCCGTACTGTGAAAAATTATGGTTGAAAATCTTAAATAAAATATATATAAAAAAAAAAACTAATCGGTGAATTATTTGAAATACAAAAGTTCAATTACCGTTAATATAAATATATATATATATGTAAATTAAATAATGAATGCGTAACGAGTTTCACATTCAACAAAATTCAGTTCCAGAGAAAGTACACCATGGAACGAATTAAACACGCCTGTTTTTTTTTATGTTATATATTAATTTCTATTAGTTTGCAAGTTTTTTACTTGTCATCAACCTCAAAATATTTTAGTTAAATAATTGGACATTTTAACTCTAAAAAAAATGTATATAAAAAAAAATTGTTATAGTTTGTGTACAGTTTTCAATTAGTTTCCGATTTTGAAAAATGAGTAAAGCCATCTTATAGATTATAAAATATAATAAATTATTTTCAAAATATCTATGGCTCACTAAATAAAGTCGCACTAAAAGAGTAGGGAATTTTACTGCAGCATCAATTACAATTAATATATTAAAAAATCCTTAAATGAAGTATAACATTAAACTGAAAATAATGAATCTGAAATTAAGATATTTATTAACTGGTAATAGCCGCAACCGTTTATATTTTTTCCAATTTAAACCGGAATCGGATTACAAACTTTAATGCGAATAAAACAATATTAAGATTTTCTACAAGAAAACAGTTTCTTCCGTTTTCCTCAAAAATTCTAACATTTTTAACCAAAAAAAAATTTACGAATTACATTCAGATTCAATATAAGACAAGTTTGCTTCTTAACTGGCTCCTAACAGGTTAATATCTTAAATACGACCTGAATAAGCTAGACAGATCCCACGCACCCACTCTGTAGGATTCTCGCGTGCCTAATGCGAAGGCCGAGAATATTGCAGAGAATGTAGCATTCTTGTGTGCCTAATGAGAAGGCCGAGAATATTGCAGAGAATATTTTCGGGCCTGTCATTAGACAGTCAATATTGTCTTCTTTCAATTTTGATCGCAGTAGATTTTTGAAATTCTCTGCAATTCTTTTTTTTTCAATTTTAACCGTAGTAAGTTTTTGGATTAGTTGGCCTATCACTGGCATATCCATATAAACTAATTAATCACCTATACGTTTTTATACTAACTAATGAAATTTTAAATTTATATTTTATGGACCCCATCGTTTTAATTTTACTTATTATATAAAATTATACGCCATTTTTTTTTTGCCTATGATTTAAACCGAATGTAAATTACATATAAAAAAAAACACCTACAATTTACAATTATTCATCTAACCAATCATATTTTGTCGTTTTTAAGTGTAAGTTAGTCAAAAAAAATTTGTCACCATTATTTATTTTCTGTCATTTGATTGTTTGTGTGACATTTTACTACATATTATATATACGAAAAAAAAACAATTTGGCGTGGAAACGTATTTATCGTACCCTAAAATTTATTTATCTACATTTACCAGTGAAACATACAATTATGTAAAAAAAAATATATCATTATTATATTACAAAACCAAAAAAATTGAACAATAAAGAAATCCATGTTTAGAGATACATAAGAGATCCTTTTTTTCCTTTTTTTGTTCAAATATATAGGTTATGTTGGATTATTAAATAAAAGAAATTTTAAGGATTACAATTTTTCCCATCAATATGAAGATTTTGTTCGCGCCCACAGGAAATACAATATTTATTGGAGGATTTTTTTTTTTTATGTTGGTGGTTTTTTTTTTCTTTTCAATTATTAAAGGTCGTGATTTATGAGAGCACCCATACGCAATCAAAATATTTTTTTTTTTTATTTCAAGTACACAATTTTTTTGTTAAAATGTATATATACATATTGTGAAATTATTTGCTATAGCATCAGGAAAAAAGAACCAAAATTATAAGCAGGATAATAGCGACGATGAATAAATAAAATAGGGAACACAATTTTTATTTTATTTATTTTTTTATGTGAACAATAGAAGAAGACGGGAACAAGTCCTTATGTAAGTATAAGGATATTTTATATGCTTTGTCAAGATAAAATTGGATTGGTCCTAATACGGTATAACTTAAATATTGAATAATATCATACATATATACCTAAGTTAAAATAATCTTCTTTTTTAAAAAAAAAAATGTATTATTTAACAAAAAAAAAAAACAGATGCACACATATTATCTTTACGTATACGCGTTTCAGTTTACAGTGATTTTACTGAAATGAAGAATAAACAAGGGATTAATCAAAGTTTAAAATTTTAAAATTTCCTACATTTAATATCGTGAAATTTTATAATTGCAATATATATTATCACTGTTGTATATTACATTTATAAGAGCATAAAGGACATAGATAATTATGTAGAAAATTGTGCCTTAAAGATTTTTGTTAAATATATACTTGAATTCAAACAGATGCCATATATTTAAAATATATTTTATGGCATTAAAAAAATATCGTAGCCCAATCAATTAATTTTTAAAAATTTATATAAAAAAGCATCCTTTTTAAGTATATTTTTTTTACTAAGTATAATATGTCAGCACTTTTCTCATTTTTCTTATTAATTATTTTATAAGTTGAGGGCTGAGATCTGTCATTGTCAAATAAAATGACTTAACATATTTTATAAAAAAAAAACAACAACTGTAAAATTTGATAAATGATTATAACTTTTATGTATAGTCCTTTTAAAGTATATATTATCCTTAATTATTGCTTTTAAATTGAAATTCATTTTATGAAATTATTGCATTATTGATTAGAAAATTATATAAGTATATTAAAAAAAAAATAGGACCTAAATATGATTTCAAGTTTTTTTTAATATTATTAGTTTTTACTATATTCTTGGGAGTAGAGTTTACTGTAGTGGTCTTTAAACAAACTGCATTAATCGTCAATTAATTATTTCAAAATTCATCCATTTATCCTTTTCATTAATCACCATTTTAGGGTCTCAAATACCGAATTATGTGTACTTGAAATTTCTGTAACATTCTATTTTCAATTTGGACATTGTCTATGTACACAAATCATTAGTTTCTTCATAGTCAAGAAACTTATTAGTGAGACATTTGATGTTAACGACTGGTCTTAATCGTCAGCATTTTCCACAGTCTCAGAATTATGTTTTATTGTTATTACTAGTATTCATTTAAAGCTGAATAAAATTAGACCAGTCTTCGACTGAAATTTTGCCCAGTACTAAACTAGCGCTGATTTCACCCATTAATTTAACTTGGATTTAATTAATCTTCATTTTGCATTAATTTTGTCATTATTTTCTGTGCATGCACCACACTTAAAGCGCCTATGTAAGAGCCACTTGGGATATTACTAAATTTATATTTAGTAATATCCCAAGTGGAATATTGACACATCATTTACGCGATCCTCGCCCATTGTTGATCGGAAATATAATTTATTATGACTTAGAGTACGCTGTAATTTCTCGCTGTCTTCTGGTACGCTTACTGGTAAGGTTCAAAATATTCTAAGCTTTGGAAAAATGCTTAGAAAATCTATTTTATTTAATGGGTGGTTTGTAGGTTTTCAAATCAAATGTGGAACTACGGCAAACATAAGAGCGTTTCATAGATTTTTTTTAAGGGAAATTTCTTTTCTTGCCCTACATAAAAGTGCGAAATAAACTGTCTAAACATTTTTTTATAATTTCCAGTAGTTTTCCTAGCGATATATTTTGAAGGCGCTTTTGAGTTCAGTTCAGAGGCCCAATCAAAAGATCCTTGTGCACCACTCTTCCAGGGCCAGTATGCACATATACAAGTTTAATCTCATTTTAACGAAACTTCTATATCTATAACGTTAAAATTTCAATATTCATATACTTTATACAATGATTTTACTTCAATTTACTAGGATTTATGTACAAACAACATCACCCTTTACGTACAAAAAAAAAAAAAAAATTGTTATTAAAATCAACGTAAGTGCGTATGCGTATGTTTTGTTTGAAATGTTTTGAAATGCTTGACATTAAAATTAATACGCTATATCGTTGTAAGTGGTTTTTTTTTTTTTTTTGGTTTATCGTCATCGCATTTACCAATCCACAAAAAATAATAATTATGATTATTTTTATTATTATTTTCACTAGTACGGTGATTTTTTTTTGATGAAAATTGACAATTATCATAGATGTGTGTATTTTAAAAGTATATATACCCTCAAAAATTGATAAAGAAGTGATTTTATTCGAAGGGTTAGCACTAAAAAAAAACAATGTTAATCGGAATCGTTTCTATGGATGATATTAGTGTGTATGTAAAATAAAAAAATCTCCACCCCAATTTTTGAATTTTAATATTTTTGCATATTACTTCAATGTTGTATTTTTTTCTATATATATTTATTAAATAAAGGAATAAGCATTCTCACTCCTGTGTCCTTAATGATTATATGTATATTCTTTGAATGAATGAAAAGGCAACTAACCCTTCAATATTATATAGAAAATATTATTTTATTTTTTTAAATCATTGATAAATTTGATGAAAAATAACATAATTTTAAAGGAGCTGGAGGTTTTTTATTTTTTTTTTTTTAATTTCCATGAAAACGCACTTCGTAATTATAATATTCTCAATGACTTTGTTAAAAAAAAAAAATTGTAAAGGGGTTGACATCTCAACAACAACCAAAAAGGGGTAACATTTGCTCGATAATTTTAATATAAAATAAAGGAAAATATTTTCGCCATATTCAACGTGGCCATTTTTTTATTATTATTGCACTATAATCACAGCAAGATATTTGGTCAAAAAATATTTTATATGTACATACATATTTCAATTATAATATTTAAATAAAGGATATGATTATTTCAGGGTTCCCAACTATCCTCGAGTCGCGAGGATTATCCTCGTTTAATGTTTTTGTCCTCTTGTCCTCGTGAAAACAACAAATGTTGTAGTTCAGAATTTAACTACAGAAAATGAATAATATACACAAATTCCACGAGACGCGGAACTGAATCAGAAATCGTCACTTCGAATTTTGTGATGCTGGTAAAAGTATATTTTAATGATGGCAATGACAATCCAGAGATTCTAATTTTAGTGCTATAACACAAAAATTAATTGGAGACCGGTCCTTTAGTTGGCCTAGTTTCATCCGGCTTTCCCATTCCCTTCAAATTATAATCAATACTATTAAAACGCACAAAATTAATTAAATTTAAATGATATTTTATTAATTTGCCTTATATAGTACGTTTTTCTATGGAACAGAATTTAAGTTTCGCCATAGTTTTATCTCCGATTTCTCAGACTGTAATATCAAATTCAAAATTTTTCTAACACGAAAAATTTAAGTAAAAAATGATTCATTATCATAATTAAAGTAAATAATAATATGGTATCTTAGTTATTATAAAATTCCGAAATTTGGGGACAATGCATTTATTACCTTTGGTTAACCATCTCAAAATGCTAGACATATCACACGTACCACTTTGAAAAATTGGGCACAATGCGACGCTGCGATTGCAAAAGGTCTATATATCAGCAGATACAGGCTCTTCATCCAGCTGTTTTAGAAAAACCTTCAGGTTCACTTAGAAACTAAGTTTCTGAAGTAAGGTTTTAGATCTTTATGGTGCCAAAATATGTCAATCTATGCCATGCTGGCTTTTGGAGTTAGTTGGGCGAGCCCTGACATAAATTATATGTAGTATTGATCTCAGCAATATTACATTTTTCACTTATTTGAATATATTTCACTGGCTTATTTAAGGATTATTTTGTGATACAGTTTTTGAAATATAATTTTTCCAAAAAAAATTTATATTATTTTTCTAAATGGATCCCCATTTATTGCTAATCCGCTGTTTCAATTATACATAATTATTTTTAATTAAAAAATATTTTATTTTGACAATTACTCTTCAAAAAAAAATTCCATTTATAGCAAATTTTAAAATTATTTTTTTTTTTTTGTTATTCCCCAGTTATACAAAATTTTAGTGAAATTTTCAACACCTGAAATCCAAATAAATACATTTTTACCCATAATCTATTACAAAACCAATATAGTCTCTGATATATGGCAGATAAAGATAATAAAAAAATTTAGTTACAGCAAAAAAATTTGAATTGTAAATCCCCATTTAATAATATTGTATACAAATTAACAACCGACAGATTTAATATTAATATTTATGTGAAAAACAGGCATGTATTTTTTTACCAACATAGCCTTGAGTTTATATCTACAAAGCCTTGAGTATTTTTTATAAATAATGATGACGCAAATTAAAATTAATAATTATTTACTCACCATTTTGAAATGTCGAATTTTGAGAATTCTTCTTGACGAATTCTTCAAACTTTTCACAAACTGCATTTTCCATTTTGTAGAATTTTTATAATCACTAAACTGGACCCTGAATATAATCTGTAAACAAAAAAAAAAAAGGTTTATTAAAACATTTTAATTAAATTGGAAAAATATAGAACAGAAAAAATAGATTGAAATTTTTTGTGTAATATTTATCCCTATTTAAGCAGACTTATATATGTACAATATGTAATTTTAAGAGTAACAAACTAACAATTATTTTGTTGTTGGTAATTGTATCAGAAATATATTGGAAATTACTATAAAAAAAACTATACCCGTACTCAACATAAAAAAAAACATATTAAATATCAAAAAATTACAAAAAAAATTTTATTGAAAATTTAATTCAATTAATGTTTTTTTT
This sequence comes from Empis livida, assembly GCA_963932195.1. Taxonomy (NCBI): domain Eukaryota; kingdom Metazoa; phylum Arthropoda; class Insecta; order Diptera; family Empididae; genus Empis; species Empis livida. The sequence continues at coordinate 6,853,766 of OZ010648.1, forward strand.
TTTCAAAAATATAATTTAATTAAAATGAAAATGAAAATAATTTTCATTCACAAATAATTTCGCCTTATATACAGAGTAATAAAGATATTCATAAATCTTCTTCTTTAATATTGAAATCTAAAAGGAGGAGAAACATATTTAGGTGCTAGTTGAATTCTAATTTAATTTTATTTAATACAAAAATTTATGTAAAATTTTTAAATAATGTCGTTTTTGAATTAATATTAGGAAATGAGAAATATTAGGAAATGAGAAAAATTAAATTTTTCTATAGGTTTTTTAAGAATTTAGATTTCGAGAAATATGCATTTCGTAATTGTATTAAAGGTTATTGACTACAGCAGATGGAATTGATCCTAGATAGTTTCATACCACAAATTTTTGGTGAACTAAAATATAGAAATATTCTATTTTCGATTAGATTACAAAAAATATCAAATTTATAATATTGTTTTAATTATTGTAACTATTACACTATCTTTTCACTTTGTTATATGAGAAATTCAACTAGAGCTTAGTATGCTATCCGTCGTGAAATGAAATTTTCATACAAATTTAACATATCGTGAAAAATTACGCTAACAATTTCATTTTGTGGTACGCTGTTCCATTGTGAAATAATTTACTTTGTAAAGATAAAAGTTAAGAAAATTTTTGCAGTGTAAAAATTTTTCGCTAGTGAAATAGTGAAAACATTATTTCACGACAAAATTTTGACATTTAGTCCTAAAAAAATTTGTCAGTTTGTTTTTATATACTTTTTCAATACCACTTAATGTTTTCTTGTCCATAAAACTTTTTCACAACGTTTTCACGACAGTTTTCACGAGAGTGGAAAATTTCTGTTCACAAAGGTACTAACCTTAAACAAAACATTTAAAAATAAATATTAATGTTACGACAAAACTGGACCAATTGCAAAACTGGACCAAAATTTCAAAAATAGCTAAATATTCCAAAGTAGCCAATTTTCTTAATATCGAAAATAACCTTAATCAATGTATTAGCAATGTATTGAAAATAATTATATAAATTTATAACAGACATTTTATATGAATATTTTTCGTATTACAATTTTATTTTAAAGGACACTTTTAATAAATATCCTTCTCTTCTATACCAAAAATAAATTTATTATAAACGCCCCTTTTTAATGATTCTTTTTACAAAAATAAAAAATATTAATTTTCAATAACCCATAAATCCTTATAAGAATTTTTATGCTTGTATTAATTTTTCCAGGACCTTATCTATAAAAAAAAAAAAAAAATTATATATTTATAAAATAAATAAATAACAAGGATCTTTAATGAAAGGGTCACACAAAGAATTCAATAAAAAAACAACAAGAGTAAAAAAAAAAAGAAAAACTTTTAATAATCAGAAAAATGGTATGAGGACCTAAAGTGTCTCTCATTCATATATTTTGATGACTTGTGATTCGTCAATGTATTTGTGAAATATGCAAAATAAAGATTTTCACTTTTTTTTTTTTTTTTATTAATATGTTAATATTTTTTTTTAACTCTTTTTAACTGGCTTCATTTTCTTTTAAAAGATAAATTTTAATTCGTTAAAAAAAGGGTGTACTTGCTTTGGTGTTGTTTTTTTTTTTTTTTTTGTGCAGAGCGAGAGAAGCGGAAACGTTTATTATTTATAATAATTATGTAAATATATATTGAGTAATGTATACATAATAATATTTATTAAAAAAAAAAGGGTTTAATTTAATATTAAAGTTAAAGGACTATTTTCAGTTGAATATATATATATGTGTATGACGTCTCGTCGTCATCGTCATCGTCGTAGTCGTTTGTAATAGAGATATTGCCTTGGGACAAAACATATGCTTACAGTTTGGAAAATTTTCTTACTTACATTTTGTTCCTTTTACCTTATTTTTTAGTCAGTATTTCAAAATTTCTATGAGTTTGTGGTGGGTTGCTATGAAGTCTTTTGTGGTCTTTTAATATGGTGTCTTTATATAAAAGGTTTTATGGAAAAATTAAATCCTTCTAAAAGTATATACGGTATATATATTTATATTAGTATTTAATATTATTCTAGTATTGATTTTCTACAATTTAATGCTCATTTCTATTACTATTATATATATTTTCTTGGGTGGATTGTAAAGAGAGGGGTGGTTCTTTTATATTGTATAGTAATTGTCGTAAAATTAGGCGACTCCCCTGAGGCCTTCATTAGGATGACTTGATGTTATTTATAATATTTATATATATATATATATTTATCTAGTATAGCTTTAGGTAATTTTTTGGTTTTATTTTTATGTTATTATAAGTAAAATTTTCAAATTTATTCAAAAGTTTGTAAAATTTATCTTTTTTTATAGAAAAAAAAATTAACCCTTTTGTCATTAATGGTTTCTGTTCGTTGTTGGTTTTTGGTTTTTTTTTCTCATTTCGATTACATATCAAATTTAATGACAGTGAAAATTAATTTATTTTTAAAATTTGACGTATAAAAATTTAATTGTGGTAATATTATTTTAATAAAATTTATATTTATTAATTTTAATATCATTGCCCAAAATAGTAAATTTTTATTTTGATAGACATAAACATACCCAGAATGGTGATATTTTATGCTCATAAGTTTTTTTTTATTTGAATTAAATTATTTAAAAATAGTTTAATATATATTTTCAAATTATTTTAAATCACCCTTCGAATCCAGTAATCAATTTGATCCAAAAAAAAAAAACAAATTTTTTATAAAAATAGAATTTTAAAAATTCACAAAATGCACGTGCCATCATCACAGCAAATATAAATGTAATTGAATATTGTATGGAAATGTGTTTAAAACGAAGAATGTTTCCCAAGAGTTAAGTGTTTATATGTCCTACTTAGACAAAAAAAAAACAAAGATATTTGTAAACAATTTCCTTAATTTTCCACAAACCAATCTTGTCTATAAAAAAAAAATATATGTATATTCAATTGACTATCGAATATACCAGACAAAATGTAAACGTTTAGATTATAAACAAACTAATTTTGCATTAAATTGAAATGTAATTTTCATTTTCACTTTTTTTTTTAAACTTTAAATAAAATTAACAAAATAAAAATAAAAAAAAATTCGAAAATGAATTCACCTGTAGATAAAGAGTTTTTATGCTAAATTAAATATATGTTTAATCAATTCGAAAAGTATCTAAAAAAAAAAAAATGCTTTGATGTTAATCATGAAAAATATTCTAAAAAGCCTTCAATTAAATTAGTATTTTTTTGTATATACATATAAATGATATATAATGTGCATTTATTAATATATAAGTATGTATATGTAGAGAAAAATATTCCTTTTTCTGTTAGGCATTCTTGACGCACGCTCCGTAATAATATTATTTTTTTTTTACATTAAATAATCAAAAGTCGATTTCTGTTTTTGATAAATTATTTGTTAACAAAATAATATTTATTCAAATGGAAATTAATGAAATACAATATCAAATAATTTACATGATGTTATATGTAAATCTTTATGTTATTTTTTTTGTAAAATCTAAAAGATCACTGAATATTTGTTATTTCTATACCACTTTATGCTTAATAAATGTTTTATTTAAAAAAAAAATTAATATTCAAAATCATCCTTCTTAATTTGGATGTTTTAATTTGTGGTACTACACTTTATAATTAATTCAAATATTTCTACCATCTAGGAAAGCCTATTATCTACCAGTTATTAGGTGGATGGAAAATTGTCAGCTGGGTGCTCCAGTTATTTGTATACTTCTATGTACTAACAATTAAATGTAATTTGGCAGGCACATTAAAACTCTCAGTATTTAGTTTAGCAAGAAATGCGAAGGTGAATACTCAGAATATTCTGGCCAATAAGGATACTTAACAAAAAACTTCGTTAATACACCGAAATAAAATAGAATTTAGAAGAATTGGATATTTTGTTAGTTGTACGGCATCCAATCAACAATTTTCACTAATTATAAAATTGTACACTACAGAAATTTGAATAATTATCTTATTTTTCGTTAATATACATACTTGTAATTTTTACTTTTTACATGAATGTTTCGGCTCCGCACAACAAAACATAATCGAACTAAAATATAGATATTTCACCCTAAGAAAATTGATATAAACAAAAAAAAAATATGAAATCAGGACTTGAATAAGACACTTGAATAATAATAATTAAATGTTGTTTTTTTTATAATAAATAAAATTAGGGAAAACTTTTTAATTAGTAGCCACAACTTTTACGGTTGTCGAACAATTAATAAAAAAACAAAAATTTGTAGTCGACTTGTAATTAAATATTTTACTTCTCATAGTCTAGGCTAGACCAAAAATATTAGTAAAATTTTATTCGTATCAATTTACTATTCTTATTTCAATTAATATTATGGTTAGTTAAAAATATAAAGTTTGATATTTAAATTAAAGTCCTCAATTCATTTTCCAAATCATAATTTGATTTTACATTTCCGTATTTTAATATTGAAGATATTAAAAGATATAAATGTAAATTGTGAATTTTTTCAAGATATAATTTTAACAACATTTTAAGAATATACAAAGAACCAATATTTTTAATTCAAATTTTCATAATTTAACTATAATATATCTCAACAAATATTTTTCTAAATAATACTAGGAGTAGTTTATTAAAATAAATATGCGCAGTGTATTATTTAGTTAATTGATAATTGGAATTTAATTGGTAATTCCATTTCAGATATTATGCAAAAAAAAATTTATATAAAAACTGAATTATACTTAAGTTTTCCATATAAAAATTAATTAAAAAAATGAAAAACTTGTACTATTTTGCACAAATTTAAAATACCAAATGACTACAAGACTTGAAATGCTAAAGACTTGAAATTTTCCTACAAATTCAATGTATTTTTTTTTTTTTGGCAATTTTCTACCTTTTTCAATTTCTAAAAATTTATTAGGATTAAAAAACATTATTTTCAAATATCGTTTTTATTTTTATTTTATGAGATTTCCATTAAATTTATACATTCTATTGATGACGACACCCAAGGGAAAATAGTGTTTTATGGTATTATATATTTGGTAAACCACTATGACGATTCAGATTGGCAATCTACCGGACATGAATACAATACTAGCTATCAAACAAACATTTAATGATTTTGGACGATTTTAAAAGGATTGCTACTGATAAAGCTCTTTATAATTCGGTAGGATAAAAAAAATGCATTAATGTGAAAATATATTAATGTGAAATAGAAAAATAATTTATGAAATTCAAGATTATTAGAAATTTTTTTGATTTGTGAAGACTAAAATTTTGAAAATAATAAAGACTTACTAAAATCAAATTACTGATTTTAAAAAAGTTATATATTCAGATAGGCTGTTAGATAAATATTGAAACTATGATATTTAAAATACCTTGTAATTATTGCTTAGAAAACTAAATTCCAAATATAACTTTTAAAGCTCTTGCAAGATACAATTTATTTTTTCTTGTCATAAAATTTAATGAATAAATTTTGGTAATGATTCAAAAAAAACTGAACAAATTTCTATTTTTAATAAATGTCAATAAAAAACAACGACCACCAAAAGTCTTGACAAAATGACAAAAAAAAAAATATTGACAGATTTCAATCAAATTTATCAACAATATTTATATTTTTTTTATATTTTTGTTAATAACTTTCCCATTTAAAGACGCACACGTAATCCATTAGCAAAGATGTCACATAACGATTTTGATTGACAAAATGACAGCAATTTTCACGACTAATTTGTAAACAAAATTTTTTTTTTTTTCGATCTTTTCACAATAAATGTTTTAAATATGTCGCCGTTTTTATTATGCATTTGAATTTCTTATAATAATTTATTTTTTTTATACATTTAATTTCAATATTTTTTATTTTACGTCAATGGAAGTTTTTGTACAGAATTGCATTTGTATATTAAATATGTAGTTGATTTTTAATTAAAAGGACGAAATAATATGAATAGTAAGTGCCTAGAACACTTTATAGTTTCCTGATCCTGAATTGTTAAAAAAAAAATTATGGTATTTAATATTTAAAAATTGAACAGCATATAAATACTTTGTTTTGAGAATTTTTATTAAATTAATTATTAATGTGGATTAATTTCAAAAATTTAACACTTTATTTTTTATATTAAAAAAATATTTTACAATTAGTGTATTTTATCACTAATTGTAAAATTAGCTAAAAAATAATCTCTTCATCTCTACTAATATCTATGGTAATCAATTTACAAATCTTTTTTAATAATTTACGTATTTTCCGGTTTTGAATTTTGAATTAAACAAACTCGAATTTTTCCTGCCAATATTCCAAAAAAAAAAAAAACATACATACATATACTAACTATAGTCTTAGTCTAGACAAACTAAATTTTTATGAAAAATTGATAATACTAATTCAATTTTACGAACAATATCCAAAATTAGAAAAACACCAAACTATGAAAATTGAAAAATTAATTTAGTATTTTCTATAGGAAACTAATTAATGCTGATGTTACAATTTATATATATTTCTGTTTGTATTAAATCAAAATATTAAATGTGCAAAAATCCATATGTTTAGGAAAATATCTCTTTTTTTCTGGCAGCCATGGGATATATAAATGAAAATTGTATGTATTTAAAATATCTATATTATTTTTTTGGTAACAAATGTTTTACTAATCAATCATAACTAAAAACGACAAAACATTCAATCACACCAATCCCCAGAATAGCATGTTAATAGACAATCAATATTGGTTCCATTTCGTTGATTAAAACAGCGCCCAAAAACAAAAAAAAAGTACTAGTTTCATTCTGCATACACATTTTTATTCTATGTAACTTCATTGTTTTTATATGTATAGGCATGTTAACTAAAATGACCTTGCATATATATATATATATATATATATATATATATATATATATGTGGATATACATTTGAAGTTTATATATATATTTTTTTGTGCATATATTTGGTATTCTGCATATCGGTGGTAAGAATAACGATGTGTTGTCATATCCGGCGTTAATGGAAAATATAATTGATTGATTGATTCTCTTGTTCATGACACCCTTTCTTTCCCCACATAAAAAAAGAAAAACAAACACCCTAAATTAAAAGTTTTGTAAGTTTAATTTTCATTGTCCAGAGACAAAGAAAGCCAATATGTAGAATGGTTTTGTGGCAGAAAAAATATTGAACAAAATAAATAATTTAAGCAAATAAAGTTTCGGTTATATATTTGTTACGGGTAGAACATCGATAATTCGATGCTTTAACTGACTGAAAAATTTAATCAAATTAACAGGGACATCGAATTATCCCATAACAAAATAATTTAAATAAAGTTTTCTACTGCGTTAAAAAAAATCGAATTAAAGGAGTAACTTGAATTATCCATGCGAATTATCGAGCTTCTATTCGTATATAAGAATTTGTCCACAAATTAATTTGAATTACAGAATTAAATTTCATTAATTAAAAAGCAAGTACATTTTGAATTTCTCAATAGATAATTTTAAATATTTGTAATTATAGTCACTGATCGCAAGAATATAATTTTTAGAAATGTGATGCCTAAAAATATGCAATATATTATAATAACAGAATCAGAAAATGAATTGAAATAATTCGCCGGGTAATAAAGCGAAAAAAAAATGAATTTATTGTATGTAATTTTAAAAAAAAATTAATCGCCGTCATTTCAACGCACACACGCAAACGTCGCAGTTTTCACCATTGACGTTAATTTCATCTAAAATTCTAGTGTTTCCATATTATCTCCACTCAAAGGTTTTCAAATTTTTAAAAATTATGTATTTTTTTATCCTCCTTATTTTTGTTGTCTATGGTGGCAGGAAATTATCCTGTAATGTTATTGAGCCTGGTTTTCATCATAAATATGTAAATTATTATATGTAAATATTTTTTAAATTTTATACAGAGTCTTTGCAGCTTTACTGTTTATATTTCTTATTAAAATTAATATTTTATTTCAGTATGAGTGACCGATTGCAGCGAGATTTATTATTCATAAACTTCGTTGTAATAAACACTAAGAACACAGTAGTTATCCTTAATAATAAATATAAAAGAAATTAAAGTAAAAAAAAAACAACCTAAATTAACAAAAATATTATCCTTTTCCTAAAAATATTTTTTGTACAAAAAAAAATATCATTTTCTTAAGCTAACACAAAAAAAAAAATAAAATTCAGATATTAAACATAGTAAACAAAATATTATCTAAAGATCTAAATTGCTCAAAACATTTAAAGACATATTTTGGCCCCAATTGTTTTGAAATTCTTTAACAAATTTACCCGTCCAATCTAATTAATTACATCAATTTGTCTTTTTCTAAACAAAAAAAAAAAAAATCGAGATCTAAAAATTACTGCCACAAATTTTGTGTACTTTAAATGCCGTCACGTTCCTTTTTGATGAATAGCGTGTTAACAAGATTTTTTTTTGTTTTTTGTTTCAAGCTGTATACAAATTGTTCTTAACTCCAGTTGTGTAACAATTCCAGTTAATGTTATATTTTTGTGCGTTGACATTTGTATTTGATAAATTGTACGAGTAATTAAACACCACTTATAATCTTGTATATTGTAAAATCCAATTTTGTCGTTTTGTATTTTTTTTTACACAAAATTAAGTTTCATTTTACATTTGCCGAAACGAATTAGTGTGAAATCTTACGGCAGTGTTATATTAAATAGAATTGATTTTTTTTTCCGTTGAAATAAGGATTTTTTTTTTGAAATAAAGCTATTAAAATATTAATGAATTAAAAAGAAAATGTAATATTTATTAAATGTTACATTTTTCCTATGGATATAATATTTGACTTATTTACAAAATAATTTTTGTTTTTTTTTTAACCGCGAGCATCCATCCCTTCTTTAAAACAAAAAAAAAACATGTTTACCCTCTAAAAGTCTAAAGGAATGAAGGATAACAATAGAAAGAAAAAAAAAATATGTAACGACTAAAAGTATCGTTAATGTGAGAATTCCATTAAAAGATCGTAATTAAATGTCGTTTTAGCGTGGTCGCATTAAAAAGGTCCATAAATCAGAGGGAGGCTTTTATCTGCTTATGAAGTTTTTTTTTAAAAATATATTAGGAAGTTAATTGATTGAAAAAATTTAAGGGGTACACAAATCTTCCATAATTTTAAATTAAAAAATAAAATTATATTTTTTATAAAATTATGAAACCGTCAAATTTGTGTATTTTCTTGTAAACAAATTATTATTTATTATACTTTAGTTTTCTGTAATTGAATTATTTATATTAAATAAATAAATTCTAAATTGAAAAGTAATTGCAGAAAAAGTAATCGGAATTTTATTTGGGAAAAATTCCAATTTTAAGGAAGAAACCAAGTCAATCAACAGAGTGGCTTATTCGTCTATGTAAATAACCCTGTTCGTACCCTGAATATATAATATTAATATCAAAGGGTCTCTGGCGTTCGTTGAATTGAATAGTTTCATGAGTAGTTTTGCAATCCTGTTTCGTTGAGCATTTATGAGTTTACCCATTTCTTGAATTTGTCCAATACCAATTTCGGATTGTTATAATATCATGTAGGATTGACGCAATTTTTTTTTCAGATTCTTTTTGAAACTACCTTATTACTTTAAAGTTTAAGGTAATAAAGATGAATTTAAGGTAAGCAGAGATCCCAGGAGTTGTCCCGGTATCTCTGTTCGAGTATGGTAATTTCATACTAGTTCGAATCTGATCGTAAATGAATTAAAGGCTAATAATGCTATTTTGAATGTTTTCCATATACAACTCTATATTTTTATGAAATAACGATTAATTTCCTTCGAAAAATTGAAAAATTTATTAGTTTAACTTTTAACACATAAACTAAAAAAATCAAATAATTTCCTTGAAATAGCAATAAAAAAAAATATCCTTACTGCAATCGAATTTCTTTAATATTCTAACCTAAAGTTATTTGTATCAATAATAATTTTTTTCCCCCTAAAAATTACATCCCTTATCGATTTAATATCAAAAATGTATTTTGAGAAAGTTGCCATGTCATTTGAAAATAATTAGCAAAAATGACTTTTGTTTGTTGGTGCCAAACACAAGTTTTTAATTTCAATTAAGTTTGTTTTTTGTTTTTTCCACATGTGACATATTTCACATACACACATGATAAATACTGCGTTGTTTAATTTAACACATTTATTATGAATCTAAAGGATTTATAAGAAAATATTATGAAAATTATTTAAATAATACATATTTATAAAAAATAAAGGATATTTTACTTTCCTGACAGGAAAGGATAATATCACTTTTCTTTTTTTTATAAAATATAAGAAAGCATCTATTAGGGTCATTTTCATAATTCTATATGCATCAACTAAATGGTACAAAATAAGCTATAATAATAATAAAAAAAGTTTAAAATTACGACTGAATATTTTTTTCGAAGGTAAATTTTATGTTGTTAAAAGAAAAAGAAGAAAAAATCTAATAGATGCTTTCTTAAATATTGTAGAAATGAAGAAGAGTTTATGAATAATTTAAAAAATGTAAACTCCTAAATGGTTTAATTAAAAATTGGTCTATGTTAACCCCATCATTTTTAAACATTTTTGTCCACATAAAAAAAGTAAGTATTTTTTTTTAATGTTATAAGTTTGGAAAAATAGTACCTATAAGAAAAATGAATATTTCATAAAACACAGGCTAATAAAAAAAAAAAAAACCTAATAAGCAAATAACATTATGCACCCCTTATTCGTAACGAAAATTTATGAGATATTAATTTTTATGGTTTATTATTATTTGGTACACTTTTTTTTTAAAAAAAAAAATTTGAAAATTTTAGGGAAAATTGAAAATATTTTGTTGACATATTTTACTGTATTTTTGAACACCAAAAAGAAACTAGAACTTTGATAAGACCTGTAGTAAGATGAAAATACGCTTCCTATTTTCGAGAGAAATACCTAGCACTCCGGTGAACATGCCGTAATAGTTTGCGCTTTTAGAAATCTAAATAGTGTTGAATTCCTCATTTCATATATATTTTTTTCATTTGACAATATACCGCATCAAAGTTTAGTATACAAAAGCAGACTATAAAGAACAGTGTTTACCGCTGAAGCAGAGCGTAAAAGTAAAATAGCATAAAGAAGGACAGGAAATAAGTGGATTGACGAAGTTGAAATGACTTAAGGACGCGTCAGAATTTGAAAAATAATGGCTGTAGTGCGAAGAAGAAATATAAGTACAGAAATTTTCAATTTAAAAGAAACAAATTTTATAAAAACTAACTCAACTAAATTATTAAAACTTTTAAGAAAGACTTATTACCTTAGAATCTCCATAATGTATATTTATGTCCTTAATGTATAATTAATATATATTTATATCCATTTATTTTATAGTTATGTCCTTAAATTGGCACTTTGTTAAACACCATAATTTTAATAAAATTACATAAATTTTAATTTTACACATCATTAATAAAAAAAAAGTTGATAAAAAACCCGCAATTAATTTCAATTAATTATTTAAAATTAAATTAAATTAATAATAAATTGCAAAAACACAATATATAATTGTCATTTAATTTATTCACTAAATTAAATTTGATCACGAACTGAGAATAATTTTTTTAAGTAGAACTTAATCCGCCGACGACCAGATTGCAACTGATTTTAATTTCTTTAAAGAAGGCGGAGTTATTTTTTTTTTAATTTTTTTTTTCTGTTATTTTTATTGGAAAAATTTAATTTATTTAAAACTTTTGCGAAAAATAAAGAATTTAAATAAAATTAAGAATTTTTTTTTCAAATTATTTAATTGAAAAGGAGTTCCTAAGGTCCTAGGACTTGCAACCTGTTTCCGGATCTTAGTCACACGCACCACTCTGTACAATTTGTAGAGCCGCCCGAGCACTTCCTCTACGATTCTGAAGTTTTATCTATCAACAAAAACAGATTCTTCGTGCAAGGATTCCTAGAACCAGAGGATATTGCTCCAAGGAAATCTTCAGATTTATTATCAACCTAACTATTTCAAGTTAAATTTAAGATTTTTAGGGTGTCACAACACAATCGCTCCATTTTGTAGTAGCCGTTTCGGGTTTGTGGCTTTTCGGATTAGTTGGCCCAACCGGTACGAAGCTACTTATCTATATTAGTGTAATTTAATTCGATTAGATAGTTTGGATATAAAGTAATTTTTTACGAAAAAAGGTCCTTATTTATGTTAAGGAGAATAAAATCACTTATTAGATCCTACATAACTTCCCTTAATTTAAACAAATGAAGTCCTAATTAAAAAGATGTTCTCACGACAAAATGTAACTAGTAAACAAACGAAATATGACATATGAAATATATAGATTATTACACTTTATTTTTATGTTATTTTTTTTATATATTAGCATAACAAATATCTTGTCCGTTTATTTTTTTTTTATTCTTACAAATTCTTTGATATTAAACGTTAAAACGGAAACCACTAACCATCATATTATATACATTTTACTTATATTTTTGCTATAGGGACAAATTTTGAATTATTTGCAATCATAAAATAAAATATTTTAGGATGGACAAAGATATTTCCATAATATTATATATTCGGTTCGATCCCAAGTATCATTTTAACAAAACTATGAACTTCTTTATATAATTTTCATTGGTTTTTATATAATATTCTATTTTATGCTCCTTATTACTTATATTTTTGTAGTATGTTTAAATTTATTTTATACTATCTATACATTTCGATATTTATTTTACAAACCAAACTGTATAGGATTTTATATTATCCCAAATAAATAAAAAGTGACCAAAAAAAATAAAAAAAAATGGAATAAGGATTTCGTGTGTGTTAATACATATTAGGAGCATAAAGATTATACGATGTATAAAAGAAACGCTGTTGTGTATCATTTTGCCAGGTTTATTCTTTCCATATATAGAAACCCTTAAAACAATTTCTCATTCATATCTTACAAGTTACGGCACCCAAGGGACACCTTACCGATCGCTAGCCTTTATGTTTGACCATTCATTTTTTTTTTTTTAATATTTTGTATTCCAATCACGATAGAAGACCATGCATTTTATAGAATTATTATTTTTTCACAACCCAAACATTTCAAAAAAAAAAAAAAAAAAATTGATAATAATAATATACGTGAAGTTTTTGAAAATTTATGTCAGCAATTTTAAAATTGATATGTTGCAGAATGAAAATTATTATATAAAATATATTTCCTTTTTATTGCTTGACTGAAAAAATAATTGGAATAATTCACATCGATTTTAAAATATTTACCATATGATACGAGTTAGATTAAAGGGTTGGTTTAAGATCGTGTTCTTAAGATTATGTCCTAAAGAAACTTAGAATTAAAAAAAAAAAAACCAGAATTTCTTTTGCGAAACATGAAGCGATATCATTAGGCTAAGCAAACTTTTGTCATAGAAGTCAATTTTCTTGCTCTAGCAAGTAATCTGGATTCTCATTGAATCTCCACAAATTCTACAGTTTGCTGCAATCGGTATGGCGAATTTGTTTAGATTATAATTAAGGCGTCAGTGGCCTGTGAGAAATGTTATAAGAAATCGATCTTGATTTATTTTGAAGTTCATATAAAGTCTTGTTTTATAATATGATACTAGGCTTGATTTCAGTTTTGAAACCTAATTTTTATTACAAAATTTGTTGTAAGCTTTTTGATATGAATTATATTTATTTTCAAGAAGAGAAATATTACTCAAAATTATATAAAATTGTGACTAATTACTAGCTAAAAATTTCAAAGAAATGTTTGGTATAAATTTCGCATAACCTTGTGTACTTAAAACATATTTATGTTTACATAAGGCAAATATATATTATAATTTAATTTCAGAAAATGGGATAATTTTATATTATTTTCTTTCACAAATTAAATATTATGGTAGAAAATTACTAATTTTTTTCACTTACCAAACTAATGATATTCTCAAATGATAAATCAATAATTTCGTTTCTTCGATGGCCATGTTAAACCACATTCTGCAATAAATCAAAAAATTAATTAAATTTATTATGTTAAGCATTTAAAATACTTATTAAAACTTATGCAATAATTTAAATTTAGTATTATTTTTTGGAAAAATGATAATTAAAGCTCTTAATTTTATAAAAATAAAGATTGGAATTAACTTAGAGACTGAGATCCATCTTTAAGTTAATTCCAATTTCCAGAGATTTCTAGAGATTGGAATTAACTTAAAGATGGATCGATATTTAAGGAAATAAAATTATTAAAATGTTGAAGAAAAAAATTTCTATTCTATATTTTTAAAATACTTATAAAAGTTCACAGCAATTCTCGGAAAATCTATAGCAAAAAAAACACTATATTGTTTTCAGAAACCTTTAACTTACTTTTTTTTTATTGAAGGTATAACGAAATATATTTTAGGTCTAGTAAAGCTACCATCGATTTCTAGTAAAAGCCAATTTTAAATGAATATTCACAATTAATTTCATTTTATAAACTATTACATTTTGTCCATGGTCCTTTAAAATTTATTTATTTTCTCAATTCAATAAAACTTTAATTTAAAATTTAATATAATATATTTATCTACCACATAACATGCCTAATACAATCTGTAATCATTAATTTGCAGTATTGTTTAAGGATTTCATTCTTCCCCTTTTTTTAGGTTTTACTTTATTACATTCTTAAAAAAAATACCAGAACTATACTACATACTAAAAAAAAAATACTACAAGAATTGATTGATGAGAAACAAAGTGATTGTCAAATAGAATTTGTCCGGAATTAAAACAAAAATTGTCTCCCTTTTAAGTGACAGGGTTTTATTTTTTTATCTGAACAAATTTTGCAACAAAAAAAAAATTAAGGTCAAGTGATTTGTGTTGTTTTTTATAATATTTTTTATGTAACTTTTTTTTTATAAATTGACGATTAACTTTAAATGGGGGTTGTGTTTTTTTTTTCTGTATTGTAGTATATAAACCGAGCCACACAAAATACAAGATAAATTAAATAATGATGTATGTATCTATGACATCTATTACCTCATCAACAAGATAAGTAATTTTTTTTTTGTTTTTAACTGAAAATTTTTTTACTAGGATATAAAAAAAAAATTAAAATTTGACTGAACAGATTTCCTTTGGGAAATATATATAAAAAATAAAAAATTTACTGCTAATAAATGTATAAAAACCTTTTGCATATTTTTAAGTTTCTTTTGACATATTATTTAAGGGTTCTTTTTCTAAAAAAAAAAAAAATCTTGTATTAAACGACATCAAAAGAATATTTATACTGAAAATATAAATTATACCCCAAGTAAAATTTTTTGAAATAGTATTATGGTAATTCCAAATTATCATTTCATAAAAAAAAAATTTAATATATTTATATGTACGGTATATAAAAAAAAGGTGTATAATTTTCAGATATAATCAATGACTTGTTAAGGTCCAAATATTATCAATGACTTATTCTGTTTAAAATTTGAAAATTTAATTTAATTTCATAAATTTTGGAAACCAATTAATGGTAAAAATATTTATACTCAATTTCAAAGTCCAGATAATTTTATTTAACTTTTAAAGGAGTTTACGGCAGAGATATTTGATATTTAAATTTGTTTAACCTGAAAAAGCATGTAAAAATAATTAGAAAAAATATTGCTCGATTGCACCATTAATTGGGATGATGAGAAAACCAGATTTACAACATAACTAAAAGAGGTCTTACAACATAACTAAAAGAGGTCTTAAGTAAGATACAAAAACTCTTTAAAATCTATCGTTAATCTATCAATACTTTCTTCCAGCCTTTATAAAAATTACAATTTTCACAACTAATATTCACAGATAAAGTAAAACTAATATTTATAAGGTGAAAATATTATATCTAATCTCAATCTATATACGAATATTGATATTCTAAGTCACCAAAGTCGGTCTCTTGCCCGAAAACTGATCCCAAACAAAGTATAAAATAAAATACACTGTATAGTGAACTATTACAACGAATTAAACAAGATTTATCAAAGGATCAAAATTAATAAACACTTCCTGGAAAAGCCAGTTAAAAGCTTTGTCAGAGATAAGTTTATTATAAAACTTTTTAATATTTGTACTAAATAATATGTTATTAAGTTTAAATCATGAAAAACAAATCCTTCTTTTCTCTATAAGCAGCCTTGGTAGCCTAAGGTGTCGAATAAGATAAGGGCTCACTCAAATGATTGTAACTTATATGTAAATAAATAAATACAATAAAATTAACTCATTTTAAAAGCTTTAAATAATTAGAAATATATTTTATATCCGATTTTTATATTTTATGTGATTTTACATTAACATTAATGTCTGAAAAATAATTCTTGTACATAATATATCTGGTATAACCAAAAATAGAAAATAATTAAAATGCAGAGGGTGTTTCTCACGGTTCAGTCCTTCTAATTAATAGTGTTCAAAATGAGCAATAATTCAGACTACTATATATATATAAATATAGAAAGATATTAGTCTGACACTTATAGGTTTTTTTTTCTTTTCCTTGGCATTCCTTGTAAATCTAGAAAAAGGGACAAGAACTTCTTTTGTGGTTTTTTTTTTTTTTTTTTTTGCACTAAAATTGTATATCTATGTTCAATATTCTTAGTCGTTAATGACCCGGTAACAACAATTACAATATATAATGTTTAAAAGGAAATATCGCAATATGTCACGCTGTCACACAGTAGTAAAACCCATAACTAACTCTTCATTTAGAGAAGAAAATGGAAAAGAAAAATATAAAAACTTAACTATTTCTAATGAGACACGTCTATCATTTAGAAAATATACAATAATATTTGATTTGTGATTATTTTCTTTATTAGTCCTTTATCTTCAAAAAAGGATCACACGTGATTGTAATAATTGAAAAAGACTTCTTTTTTTTTAACATTTAATATTATAGGAAGTATATTATTATATGAGCAATATAATTCGAATACAATATTAAATACTTAATCTTTCAAACATTTAAACTATATATATATATATATATATATATATATATATATATATATATATGAACCAGATTACCTGTATGATAAAAATCAATATTCTCACAACATTTTTATTTTGATAAATCCTTAAATATTTTATTTTCTTATGTTTTGTATACTGAGTTTGACTCGTAAACATAATTTTTTTTTTTTGGGAACTTTTGATAAGGACGTGTACGGCTTAAGAAACTTACTTAAGGGTGAATAACTTATGGCTTAAGATTTGCTCATTTGGAATTAAGTTTTATATAGCCAATTTTTTTTTTTTAAGGGTTCATTTCGAATGAAAGAATTTCTTTTCAATTGTAAAGATTATTATGTTGGGTTATAAAAAAAATAAATTTATAGATAAATTAGATTTAGTTATAGATAGTTGAAAAGTAATTGTATAAGAAGTAACTTTGAGTTTATTATTGTAAAATATATAGAAAATGTAACGACAAAAACTTAAATAGGAGGTTTTTTATGGTAAAGTTATTACAAGTAATAAATAATAACATAAAACTGAAAGTACCTGTGTTAATGTACAAAATAAAAAAAATTTAATTTAGTTTCAGAAATATTTAGCAAAATTAAATAAATAATTTATGCTTTTTTTCCTATCGCAGTGAAAAACCTTTTATCTTTTACGTATAAAGCTTAGTATCGTACCGCCGTGAAATGAAATTTTCCATGCTCGTGAAAAAGTTTTATTGAGAAGAAAACATTCAGTAGTATTGAAAAACTATAAAAAAAAAACACAAATTGACGAATTTTTTTAGAAACGAACAATCAAACCAAACAAACAAAATGATCAAATGTCAAAATTCTGTAATGAAATAATGTTTTGAACATTATTTCACCAGAGAAAAATTTTTACATTGAACATTTTTTTTAACTTTTATCTTTGCAAAGTAAATTATTTCACCATGGAACTGCGTACCACAAAATGAAATCGTTAGCGTAATTTTTCACGAGATGTTAAATTTTTATGAAAATTTCATTTCACAATGGATATCATACTAAGCTTAAGGAATTTTTATCAATTTCACTGAAACCATTCTGTTGAAATTAGAAATTTACTTGACCAAATTATTGCTTGTCATTTGAAATTTCGTAAAAAATAAAAAGTAAGTTTCTAATTTTAATTATTATTTTTATTCTTTTATAATAGGAAATAACATCTTTCGAAATTCGAAATGTTAAGTTTATATTGATATTCTTTGTAGTTAATTAACTGTCAACAGCAAAAAAAAAAAAAAAAAAATCAGTAGAATACTTCACAATAAATCACTGTCCTTTATCACATCGTTTTGTCACTACTCATCACGTTTTTCTCCCTCATTTATTACAGATCACTAAACTAAAAGTGCAAGTCACATACTTTAACACTCAGCCATACAAATACCCAAACTAGATATATATATATATATATATGTACCTGACAAGCGAAAAAAAAGAACAGAAATAATTTTATTGTGCTTAAGAAAAGAAGGGAGACATAGCCAAATGAAGAAACATATAGAATATGGGCTATTATTATTATTATTTTTTTAGATAACTTCCTACACAATTACACAAATATTATATTTAGTCTTCTCACTTTATAAGTTGAGTCATATAAATCCTAGTTTTATTTTTATTTTGGTATTGTTATACAAACTTTTTTTGATGATAGAAATATCATAAAACAAGAAGTACATAAAAAAAGAAAATGTATGTTAAAAGTTTACGATTAAATGAATAGCAAACCAATTACAGTTTGTATATTAGTAGTACTTCAGTTACTGAAATAATATGGTCAAATTTTTTCTGATTTATAATTAAAAGTAGTCCATTTCACAATATGAGATGTATGGACTTGTTTAAGTAAGATTATTTTTGAATGATAAAAAAAAAAATGTTTCTTCGAATCAGTAATATCAATAATCAATAATATGACTGACTGCTCATATTAAACGACATGTACTTTAAGTGAATGGGGAATAATTGAAATTCAGTACCAATGGACAAATTTTTTTTTTTGGAAAAAATCATAATTAATGTTCTTTGTTTTATAAAAATAAAAATTGGAATTAACTTAGAGAGAGATGGATCGATACTTAAGGAAATGAAATTATTAAAATTTATTAAAAACTTTTTGGAGAAGTAATATACTTACCTTGGTGTTCCGTCATTACTATGGCTATAAATATCAATAATATTGTGATTTTATTATAAGAAATATTAAATTTTAAGAGAACTGTCAAAATTAAATCAGATATTTCATAACAATTACTACAAAGCTTGTATCTGAACATTAACGTATTAATTATTCAAGCTACTATTAAAGATACTTAGTGATCATATTTTAAAAACAAACATTTTGAATTATACCAGTTGCCAGTATAATCTATACAAAAATAAATTTTCGCTTTTTTAAAGTACATTAAAAATAATTAATTTCAAAATTCTAATCATCATTTATATAAAAATAATAATGAAATTTAATGTAAATTTAATAATCTTGGCTAACTAAAATTAAAAAATGTAAAGGTAAATTATAAACAATGTATTTAATTTGAATATTTTTATGTAGCAAAAGACTTCATGCCATTTAATTACAATTTTAAATACTGAACTAAGAGTTCTGGACAAAAACGGTTCGAAAAAGTTAAAAAAAAAAAAAAAATAATAAGGATTTCGCTATCCGTTCTGTTCATACACTAATAATAACATATACATATATAACAGCTTTAATTACAAAAAAATATATTCGAAAAAAATTACTAAATAAATGAATGTCACAAAACTTTGTCAACAATCTTTCTTGTTTTCGTAAGTGTAATTTAAAGGTAAACCTAATTTAAGAAAATCCATCAACAACCAAAAAAAAAAAAAGGCACAATTAAAAGAAGGCCATTCGTTCTTATTTAGTAGCACCAATAAATATTATAAGAAAAGGAATAATTGCTTTTTGTTTTACAGCTCTATTCGAGATTAATGTGTCTAAGCTCTTTATATATAATGGTTTATAATTTTCGTCCTTCTTTGTTTTTATTTTCCACATAACAATAAGAAAATAGCTAAAATATAACAATACACAAATATGTATAATTTTTTTTGGTTCAATCCCCCAGGAGGAAATACATCTCTTTTAATATAAATTATATCTATAGATGTATATTTCCATAAGATCTTCACAATAACAACTATACTGTTTGTTTTTTTTTTGGTTACGACCCAAGTTCTAATTAATGTTTTTCCATTTGAAATATTCCCTCTATTAGAGTTTTGCTTATACCATAATAATAGAAGAAACACGCGATTTTTATTATTTTTTCTTAGTATATATTTTATGTATCAGTGGACGATGCTCCATTGTATCATTGATAAATATACATTTTTTTTTTTTTATCTGAAAAATTTGGGTTAAAGTCCATTACGGTGTCGAGGTGTTCCAATAAATAAATAAAATGTACAAATAACGAGTTCTATTCTAGATTTATTTCTATTCGAATTAAAAGTACGGATATAATGAGTATAATATAAATGATGGGGGTGACATTTTGTAAGGACATCAAATAACAATTTTTGTTCACATTTATTTTCATAACAATTAAATACAAATATATGAGAAGTAAATATCCAAAACCTACGTTGTCCATTTTCAACAAAAAAATTAGTTAATGATGGCAAATGATATATTTTAATACTTTCGTTGAAAATATTTTTTAAATACGAAATCGGAAATCTTTAAATTTATATATGAGGCCCACAATGCTAATCAGTTGGAGTGGACAACCTGAATTTTGGAAATTCGCACCTCATTTATAAAATTTCATATCAAAAATATAATGAAAAATTAAAATTCGAAAAGGAGGTACTCTATAGGCAAAGAGTCCTTTAACTCTTAACACCGCGAGTCACTAAAATGTCTCAAAAACAGTATAGCAAAAATTTTACAAGGAGAAAAGTGACAACAAAAATAGATTAAAAGCTCAATTCGAAATTTAAAAATAATATAAAGTAGCAAAAAAAGAGTCGATTTGAATTCCTTTGAATTAAAACCTCGTTTACTAAACCATGAAATAGTTTTATAATTTTTAATTTAATTATTGGAAAAATCTTAAATTTAAAAATATTTTTCGTTAATAATTTATAGTGAAATTTAAAATTCATTCAATAAAATTTGTTATTACCTTAATTGAAGTTTTTTAAATTACCATTGAATTTCCATACTAATATACATTTATGTCCTGTTTTAATTATGTCCTTAAATTTGCACTTTTTTTTAACACCACAATTTTGAAAAAATTACATAAATTTTACACATCATACATAAAAAAAAATTTGACAAAAACCGCACTTTTAATTTTAATTTCTATTAATTATGAAAAAAAATCGATATTTAAAATTAAATTAAATCTAAATTGAAAAAAAAAATAAATTGAAAAAAAAAAATCACAATTTTTTTTATATAATTGTCAATTAATTTATTCACTAAATTAAGTTTAATCACGAACCGAGAATAACTATTTAAATTAGAACTTAATCTGCCGACGACCAGATTGCAACTGATTTTAATTTTTTTAAATACGGTATAAAAAAGGAGGAGTTATTTTTTTTTTTGTTTTTTAAGAAAAAAAAAATTTAAAATTTTTTTTTTTTCTGTTATTTTTTTTGAAAAATTTAATTTATTTAAATTTTTAAAATTTTGAACGTTTGAGAAAAATAAGGAATTTCTAGAATTTAAATAAAATTGAAAAAAAATCGTTATATTTAAATATGTACTTCGAGATTTACAATTTGGATTGAAGTCTAGTTCAAACAAAGTCTAGTTCAATCAAAATGTGATCTTTTAATTTAATAAATAAAATTTGAAATCTAATTTATTCATTCGTGATATTTCATTTTATCTAATAATATAGAGTGTCAGAAAACTTTGAAATTATAAAGTAAATTTTCGTAATCATTTAAGTTTTAAATAATAAAATCAATTTAAATTTAATTATCACAAAAATTAGATTCAATTTGGTACATAACCAAAATGCAAAAATAATAATTTAAAGAAATTTTTATACAAATTAATGTTCTTGTAATATAATTTTAAAATTAAATATCTTTGAAATACATATACTCTAACTAAATGAAGGAAACATATAACTCCATAAATGAAATAATCAGAAACTTTAACCTCCCCCACAATCTCCTTCCACAATTAATAATAAATTGGTATAATATATCATATTCCTGCAATATATTTAAAACTTATATTTATATACAATAGTAGAATTATATCACCAAAAAATAACATAAATAATTAACTAAGTTAACTTACTCCATTCAAAAGATAAGATGTTTTAATATTTATGACAGCCAAAAAGTGATTTACGATTAAACAATCTGGACAAAAATAATTCTTTTATAAAATACATATACAAAATATATTTATATTAGTTAATGTCGAAAGGACAAGCAATACGGGTAAATTTCAGTATAAAACTATAATATAATACTTTAATGTTCATATACCAAAAATATCTTAAATGCAATCGAATAACTAAATTTTATATGAGCATTATTTGTGATTGTATTTGTTATTATAGTAGTACCTTAGAAACAGCCGTCCATTTCCCAGAGTGGTAAAGCTAAAATCAATAATGACATGTTCAATAAAGATTTATGGTCTTCAATCCACCAGGGATGTTATCTATTGATAATATGTACAAGAAACTAAAAACCTTATCAATTCTAGTGTATAATTATATATATCTGGTTAGTTTGCTAGCACATTGATAGGTTAACATGTTTTATATAAATAATAAATTATTTATACGCCTTGTATACGTACTCTAATAACTCAAATTATATAAAATATATTTTATTTTAATAGTATAGTAAAAAAAATTTGTCATATCCTTATCTGCTACTGATTTTTTTTGTACCCAGATTTCATTATTTAATTAAAATCGTACCTAAAAAAAACTTTAGCGTACAAGAAAATTTATTGAAACAGATGATAATTAATGGCAAACATTAATTTTCATTTTCTAAAGTATGATTTTCTTTAGAAACTTGAACCTAATTTTCGTATGAAATTTCAAATTTGTAGATATTTAAATTTACAAATTAATATTCTCGTTTCAATAAATCCTCCAATCAAAATTTCCTGCATTCAGTCGAAATTTTCTACACCAGTAGCCGCTTACGACACGTAATGTCCTTATGGTTAATGAATATTTAAATTTACAAATTAATATACCTGTCAATTGAAATTTTATAATGAAGTTTAATCGTCTCTATTCGAAATTTCCCACATTAGATTGAAATTTCATATTCCAGTAGCTGATCCAACCTATTGCATAATATTTTGGTTTATTCTAGTAATAATATTTCCGCAACAAAGTAAATGACAATAAATTATTCAAAGTATTTTTGAAATGACATTTTTACAGAATATTTTTGAATTTTAATCTTTACTGTCAATGAAAGATTTACCGAGTGACAAATTTTCAGTTTACTGAATTACGAGTTTATTGGATCGTGACAGGTTTTGCCGGACTACTGGAATCTGTAATAAACATGAATATCTCGGGATCCAGTCTATTATTTAATTCATTCGACAACATAAGTTTAATTTAATTTTAAATATATTTACATACCCAACATCACTTTAAAATTAAATATAGTATCACCTTTTACTTTTTTGTTTTTTTCGTATAACAACAAACTCACTCCGTCCGAAATTTTCCTTATACGTAAAAGGTAAAGGATTTTTTTATATAAATGTTTAAATAGTAAAGGGTTTCTTTACTTTATATGGTTTTTTTTTTAATATCGTTACAAAATTACTTCAGATATGATGTTTAATTTTAATTATATTTTCAAAAAAAATAAAATATAATTAGCGAGTAAAGGCAAAATTAAATAAATTTCCCTGGGGTATAAAATAAAAATGTCCTTAATTTGTCATAAATTCATTTATATTATCAATTTTTTTATTTTCAACATTTCTAAAGTAATGATTTAGAATTTTAAATTATTTTTATTATGAAATAATCTTACAAAATATACTAATCGAATAATAGTTAAAATAATAAAAAAAAAAAAATCTTATAAATACCATTTAAAAAACCGCGAACAAAAGAAAAATGATTTAAAACA
Source organism: Empis livida (assembly GCA_963932195.1). Taxonomy (NCBI): domain Eukaryota; kingdom Metazoa; phylum Arthropoda; class Insecta; order Diptera; family Empididae; genus Empis; species Empis livida. Next base: position 6,878,021 of record OZ010648.1, read on the forward strand.
TAAAACATGTTTTAAAAAAAAAAACTCACCCTAATCTCCTGGGTCACTCAAATAATTGTCTAAGAAATGAAACTCAAGATGAGCAACATTATTTTTTTTTTTTTGTTTTCAAGATTATATTTTGTAAACCATCTGTTGTTAACTTAATCTGATAGCTAGCGGCAATTTATCATCGCTCAATTTTATTTTTTATTTTTATAAGCGGTGCGTAATTACTAATTAGGGTTGACATGTGGTGCAAAAACCACAATGCCCATCCAACAACACAATAAGGATAAGGAAACCAAAATCAAATTTTTTTTTTTTATAAATTTATAATTGTTTTTTTTTTTTTTTTTGGGGGGTGTTAAAAAAATAAAACACGGTGGCACTTAATTTGCAATTCATTTGGTTTAAAAAAAAAAAAAGCATAAAAGAAACTTTAATTATGCTTGCTTTTATTTAGAATAATGAAGCAATTTATATTTTATAATTTATTTAAAGACAGTATAAAATTAATTTCATTGGATCGTTAGCCCTAAAATTTTCTTGGACTATGCAACCAGTGTTTAAAAATAAAAAGAAAAATTACCATAACATTTGAACAATTTTCAGGATCTTTAAATATTATTGTACACGAGTAAAAGAATTTCTACATAAATAAAATTTAAATTTTAAATTCATAAGATTTATTGTCAATAAATAAAAGGAAAAATTTATCTCTGATGATTAGAAAAAGAAATATGTTTGTTATGTCAAATAGTTATTTAAATCCTTCGTTAATAATTCGATATCATGTAATTAGATTAAAAGGATAATAGATATTAGATGAATTAAAATTAGCGAAGTTTGTATTCCGTCAGAGAAATGGATTGAAAAGAGCTGGTATAGTCAAACAAAAGACCTAAAAAATACTGGGAACGGATTGCGAATGATAATTAAATTTATGAATCGACCAGTTTTTTTTTCTAAATTTCCATAAAACCATAAATTCTGCTCATAACATAAAATGGGGACAAAAATTTAAACTTTACAGTCAACAAAATGTCTTATCCCTTCCCAAATTTTTGTAAATTATTAGCCCATGTGATTGATTCATTGATTTCGATTGGCTAGTTAAAAATAAATTAATAATTAAGTATCTAACCTCCTCAAAGGTAATCTTAATTTACGTACTTAGAAAATGGGGAGTAAGAGAAGACACTCATTATTGGTTTCGATCAGTTTGGATATTGATCTGTCGATCCACATTATTTCAGATTTTTTACTATCCACAGTGGATTGAGCTCTTATGTCACCGGGACAAATAAACCAAATAAATAGGAAAATATGAATTAGATAAAATTGCTTAATACAAACAGTAGGTATTTAATTATAATAAGAACTAAAAGGAAAATACATAAATCATCATCACATATATTGTGACACGTTGTCGCGTACTCATATCTACATATTTTAAATTAATTCTTTAATAGTTCACCATTAAAACTTTTCAAAAAAAAATCAAACTTTAATCTTACCAGATTATTTCTAGCTGACTGTTATTTTAGCTGAATTTCTTCTAAGAAGATAATTTCCATAATCATTTATACCAAAATTATGATATCATTATTATATGTTTATTAGAATTTTTTTTAACAAAAAAAAAACTAATTATTATTAATTTATAAATAAAATTTAACATACGTCATTTTAGTTATTTTATTATATGTATCATAGATGAACAAATAAAAATTATATTTTATGTTTAACAAATTTATATTTTCTCATAAATATACCTTAAGAGTTAATTAAATTATTCCAGCTGATAATACTCAACAAACATTTAATTTTTTTTTTATGGTCGAATTAACATAGACAATTTAATATATGAAATGTAAAGAAATTAAATTATCAAGGAAACGGCAGCAAGCAATGAAAAATTCAAGTAGTAAAAACATATATAAAACGTCTTATTTAATTTAAAAATCACAAAACCACACGCACTTACGGTTGAAAATATTCTATATGTTTACCTAGGGGCCATTAAATCTCTAAACCATGATAGATGATGCTTTTTCAAAGAATTATTCGTCGTACAGTATAGTAAACGTCTTTAAAAAAACAAAAAAACCTCAGGTTAAAGTCTCATAAAAAGATATGTGAATCTTTATGCTACCACATTTATATACCCACTATATAATCGTATATCGTATAGAAGAGATTATTTTCATTATATAAACAGACTTTCTCAACTTTATTAGCCCAGTGACAAAAAATTTTATATTGTAATAGTACAGCGATTCAAATTTTTCAAAATATTCAATTTGCAGAAATCTATTACACCTAGGATCATTGAAATTTATATATAAATTAATAAAATTATGCATCAATTTTACCAAAACTATTATCATGTTATTTTTACAATATTTGACAAGATTTAGGAACAAAATTTTTACGCAGATGTGTTTAAATGCCCCTGCTAATCTAGAAAGATAGTACAGCATAATTTTTCGAACCCGCAAATTAATTCCCATTTCAATAGTTTAAACAATTTTTTCAGTAATTGATAAACTTAAACAAACTTAAATTTAATATTATTGATGAAATCTATGAAAAAACCATTCTTGAATAATCTTAACATATTTTAATCGGTACACGATCCATTAAAATTTTATCACCACAACCCAATATTGTGTCACAATATTTATAGGTTGCAAACGGCTGCTATATACCCTCATATATATTAAAATATTATGCGTGATATTCAAGTCAACTTAAAAAATTATAATTCTTACAAATATTTACATCATATTTGTATCTATAAATTCCATCCAAAAAGTATCTGAAGCTCTGTTTTTATTTGTTTTTCGTTCGTGCAAAATAAGTATATAAAAAATATTTCTTCAGATATTATACACTTAAACTGAATTTAATTTAGTTAAATAAAAATTTATGTTGATAATTTATAAAGTTTTCTTTCATCATAATGGTATTTTTTTTTTTTTTTAGATTTTTCTGAGAAATTTTAAAATTAAAATCGCGAAAAAATGATAAAAAAAGGCAACAATTGGCAAAATATAAAACCATAAAAAAAACAGTAAAAAAGTCAAATAAAAAAAAAAACAGTGTTTTTTGATCCCCCGATAAAAGATTGGTGAACAGAGAAAACAAAATAAAACAATTTACATTGTAAACCACCTGCTAATACTGTTCAATGTGCATTGACATCCACCCTCAACAAATTCAATATTGTTAAAAAAAAAAAAACAACTTAGAAATCCAGGACAGATAAAAGGGGATTGTTGGATATACAACAACAACAAAAAAACACATCAACCCTTAATATCTCTTCCTTTTTTTTTTAGATATATTCATTCAATGCTTTACTACATATTTTTTTTTTTTTCTTAAAATTTCGTGTTAGGAAAAATATTGGGCCAGAAAAAAAAAAATAAGTAAACTGTACGGACAGGCAAATCTAATTCTGATGAACTTAAATTCAGGAATTAAATTTCACAAGGATCTAAAATTGCAATGGTTAACCATTAAGTGTTTTTTTTTTATATATATGTTTACCTTATTGTTTTTCTGTGATCTGTGAAAAGGAAATAAAATAAATATGTATACTTAAAGGGGAGATAGTAGAAGTAGAATACAAAAAAAAAAAAAAAGGCATATGTTTTTTTTGGCTATAGATTCCCCCATTATTGTCTTGGCAGAAGTTCAAATGTTCGAACAATAAAAATAAACGTCACATATTTACCAAAAAAAAAAATGTGTTGGTTTTTATTTTTTATCCAAATTGTCGATTATTTATAATGTTTTTATGTTGTCATAGAACATAAATGGTTTTTTTGTTTTTTTGTGGTTTTGCACAAACTTAATGTCACGTAACATTTGACATATAACACCAAAGTTATTTAATTTTTCGAATTATTAAAATTATTTAGTTTTATTATTATAATTTAAAAATAATTGTTAAGTCCTTTCTGATTTCGAAATAAAAATAATATAATTATTTAATGTTTTATAAGTATCTATACCAGCAAAAGATTTCATTATGTTTTTAATTTTAATTTTTCTGTAAACAATATCCGAGGCTCCGTAATGATTTAAAAATAATTTACTAAATATAAAATACTAATTTTATAAATTAAAATTATATGTAAGTTAATTTCATCATATTTCATATCTAAAAATTTTTAATTAAAAGTAATTTCGGATTAGATATGTTGAATGGCATAAATGTACTATAATTTAATTGAAAAAAAAATTTGATATAATTTTTTCACTTACCAAACTAATAATATTCTCAAATATTGAATAAAAAATTTGATCCTTTGATGATACTAAATGATAATCAACAATCTGAAATTAAAAAAAAAAATTAAAGAAGATTATTATAAATATTTTTATTCACTTTATTTGAATTTTAAAAGCTCATTAAAATTTATAGCAATTAGTTTAAATTACTATTGATTATTTTCAATTATTACAAATTTCTTCTGCATTTAAATTACGAAAATATTAACAGCTAACATATAAATGAAAAATATCTAAAGTAGAGTACAATTTAAAAATATATCTCAAGCAACAATAATTCGATTAACACACTGATCACAAATTTTATTAATAATAAAATAAATTATATCCCAAAACTAGTGAAAATAGATTAAAGATTTCTAGAAATTTTGATTCGACTTTGAATAATTTTGTTTTAAAAAATATCAATTATTTATGTAACTTAAAGTTTAAAGATATTTTTACCCCAAGATAATTATATAATTTTTTAAAGATAGTATATTAATTCCTCCGGATCAATTACAGTTTTTTTTTAAAATTTTTTTATAAAGTTAAAATCAATTTTTGTAAAAATTATAAAAACAACATTTTTTTTTAAATGTTCCGAAATTTTTTTTTATTAGTATGCTACATTAATATTTTTCCAAACAAAATATGTAATAACATAAACGTATATGAAAAATAAAAGATAAGAATAATAATAAAATTTTATTGTCTCATAAACTGTTAAGAATTTTTAAATTCATATAAATATTTTTAAGTGTCACTATGTAAAGTCGTTTGCATAAAAAAAAATTGTTTAATGTACATTAAATTTAACTTTTTGTGAAAAAAAATAGTAGGTAAAAAAAAGCAATAAGAAGCAAATGTTCTCTAGGGAATAGCATATTTATTTTATTATCCAGTATAGATTTATGTTTGACAAAGTTTTTATATTTTTTTTGGGTAATGCTGGGTTAGTCTCTGATCAAGAATTTTATTTCTATGATTTCGAAATTTTTACATATTACATATACCATTCGATCGAAACTAAAATCAACCAAGAAAAAAAATTAAATTTTATCTCACCCTTTTCAATACGAATAGTTTGCAAGTGGAACACTCTGTTTATTGAGCAAAATAAAACTACTAAAATCTTAAATGAATTGATTAACAATCAATATATACTTAAATATACAATAAGTAAAATAATTGATTTCGTGATAGAAGTTTTAATTATATATTTCTTCTATATATTCTGGTGTATTAAGTTAGACGTCAAATGTATCAAGTGACAGGTTCTCAATTCATTTTATTTCATATTAATTTTTCTCGTAACAGGAAAAAAAAAATGTTAGTAGAATTAAATGTTAAAGTTAAAAATTATAGAATTAATATTATTGGGGTGTTCTAGTTTAATAGTTTTATTTATAGAAAGGATGTAGTTAATTAAGCAAATTTATTTTAAAATATGGAAATATTTAAAAATCATCTTTGTTCAAGGAGTACGCTTAAAAAAAATGGGACAACAAAAAACTTACAATTGTGGATTTAATACTTTCATACTCCACTTTAAAATTATAATTTAATTTTTAATTTCTGTTAAACCCCCACAAAAAAAAAATAAATCAACTGATTTCTTTGAGGTTTTGACGCGAAAGAAAGATGATTATCAAACGGAAATTACTCCATATTTTGTATAATTGGAAACTGTTTAATTGGAAAACTGTCGATTGTTAATAAACTTTCTAAAATATTGTATGTGGTATTTTTTGGAAAAGCAAGAACATCAAATGATTTTAAAAAATTATAATTTTTTGGAGCATAGAATTTTTCTACCATAATCTGTGGATTAAAATATATTGTATTTTTGTAATTGAAAGTAAATCAATTAAAATTAAATAGAAAATATTTTTATCTTAAATTTAACATTATAAAAATAAATCTATGAAAATTATAATTTTTAAAAAATATTAACTTTTTGTAGAAATGTACAAATAAAATACTAATGTTTTGTAAATTTACGCAAAATATTAATTTAAAATTAGTTAATTTTAAATTAATTGAGAATCTGAAAAAAATGTCATTTATGTATAAAAAAAAATAAGATAATAATAATGTAAACAAATACATTGAAGTCACAAAATATGAAATACAAATAGTAAATTTAATTATGATCCTGGGAGGATTTTCAAATATATATACTTAAATTTTTGTATTTTTGGCAACCATTTTAATTGTAAAAATGAAATTAAAATATTAATATTTTATAAATTTACGCAAAATAATGTGTATTAATATTTTTAAATTTTAATTTATATTTTATTATTATTAATATTAAAATTTATGATTTTTATTAAAGTTTATTTTTTTAAGAAAAATCACTGAGATATATTTATGCACTGAGATATAAACCCAAAAAAAAAAAAAAATATTATAAAATACTATCAGAATTTTTGTGTCAGTATATTTATTTTATGTAAGAGATATTTTTTTACTAAGAGAGCTTTATTTAATAAAGAGAAAGCTTTAACTATATGTTTAGTATATACTTTCTACCAAGTTTGAGAGCACCTCTATTATATTATATATATATGATATTTATGTATCATTTATATTATATATATGGATGATATAGGGAGTTGGTGACACCTCCCTGTGCGCAAAACATTTTCGGGACAGTATGACAAACCAATTGTGTCCTTTTACACAGGTCATTGTCACAAGAATATTAGCCAATAAAATCAAAGTATGTAACATATATATATAAATTGCACAATCTTTTAAGATTTTTTTTTTAATTTAATTTTTCCTTTTCCCAAAAAAAAAAAGAAAAATATTTACCTAACTTGCCTAGGTTTTATATATAAAATTATTTTTTTTTTTTATAAAAACTTATCTTAAGCAAAGAATTTTATTGATTTTTCTTTTTATTAGTGAAAATTTTATTAAAGAATTTAATATTAAATGAATTTTTATTAAAGTGAAAATTTTTCTTTTTTTTAAAAATACATTTTTTTTTTTTCAAAATTGAAAATTTGTGTTTTTATAATCGGAAAAATTGTTTCAGACTTGAAGTAAAAATAATTTAATTATATATAATAAAAAGAAAATTCATAGCAGTTTTTTTTTTAAAATAAGTTAATATTTTCTATATTTTAATCTTCTGTACAGAATATTGATTTCAGAAGCTTTATAATGATTAAAAAAATATTTACTAAATATTCTACCATATTTTATTTTTCCAGTGAACAGTGAAATATATGTAACTTTTTCGAATTGAAAATTTTTGGTATTTCTATTTTCAATAGAATAGATATATTTTTCGAACATTGTCGGAGTTGGAAATTTTTTATATTCGAATTTTCCAGTGAATAGGAATTAAATATTAAATTTATTCGACCAGCCGAATTGATATTATTACTAAAAATTATCATAAAAATTTAATTTTAATGATTTGGTAATAATTAATTCGATTCCAGGTAAAACTAGAATACCAAATACAGTTCCGTGTAAACAAAAAATTCTACTAAAAAATTCTAAAAATTAAATCTAAATAAACGGTTTTTTTAATATGTAAAATTATTTGATTCACAAGTAAAGTAAAATTATTTGATTCACAAGTAAACAGGATAAATAACACGCAATGTATTTAAAAAGATGAAAGATAAACAAATTTATTATAAGTTAAAGTCATTTAGGATTTAATTTAATCTTAGTAAAAATTATGAGAAATATTTTAAATAAAATAACACTTCCTATTAACACAAATAGCAAATTATATCCATATAAACCAAAAGTGAAAATAGATTAAAAACTTATAGGAATTTTTGAATAATTCTGCTTTAAAAAAAATATATGAAATACATATTTAATTATTTATGAAACTCAAAGTTTAATTTCACGATATTTTTAACTGAAAAAAAGTAAAATAAAGATATTTTAAAACTCTTGATTTGACTCATTAATTGGAAAATTATTCAAATACATTTTAAATATATTAAGGATGTTCTCAATATATATATACATATACATATATCCTTTGGGCAATATTTGTATAAATTTTATTTATCTGTTTTAATTCCAAAAATATAATATTATTTTCCAAAAATGAAAGAAAAAAAAACAAAAATAATTTGGTCAATATCAACATAATTTCCAAAAATGCCTCAATTTCAACTTTCCCTTTTTTTTATCGTTTAATCTTGTGTAAATAATATGTTTCCACCAAATAACAATTTAAATATTCATCCTGATAAGCAATACTTTGCTGTGTGTAACCCAAAAAAAAAATAGAGAAAAAATATAGAAACATTTTGATGAAACGCCCTTGTAAAAGGAAACTACCGCATATTAACATAGATATATAAATGCAACCGATTGAAAAATTATATAAAACAACCAAAATGAATTTATCTTTTTTGTCAACATACAAAAAAAAAAGTCCAAAGTTAGTTTAAGGAATGATTGGTATGCTTAATTAAATTCACAATTAAAATTTTATGAAAAACAAACGTACTTCAAATATAAACCTTTTTTTTTTTTTTTTGTGAATATTGCGTAAAAACAAAATCATCGCGTGTCCTGAGGCCGAATAAGAAACTTTTTTTTTTTTGTGTTGTTTTTGAGAGATTCTTTTAAACTTTTTGATAAAAAGTTCAAAGAAATCAAAAAAGGCCACAACACAACAAAAGTAAATAAAATAAGAAAATTTCTAAGGGGCATCGTTTTAATTTAAATAAAAAATGTATATTTAAAATAGCCTTGATTTCATAAAAAAAAAAACACATTTATTTCGAAAGTATTTTTTTTTCCGGAATATCAGTTAACGAAATTGAAAAACAAAAAAAACTAGGCTATATTTATTGAAACGTGACCAAGATTTGGGTTTGTAGGAGCCGGGTACTGAGCCTGCACAATTGTAATGACTATATAAATTGGAAATGTGGTTTCAGAGCAATGATTTTTTTACCTTAATATCAAATTAAAATTAATATGTTTGTTCAAACTATTGAACGGTACTGAAATCCAGACACTCAGGAAAATTCACCTAGGGAACATAATGGTAAACAAAATATACTAGTTACTGCAATTGGTCATAAAGGGAAAGATCTTGAGAAAACAAAGCAAAGGAAGAATGTCTTGGTTACAAAATCTGGAGAACTGACTCAGCGTACCCACAGCAGCAATGTCCAACGAACAAACACTCTTGGCGATAACTAACATCCAAAGCGAATCGATATGTGAAGAAGAATATGAATATATAATGAATTTATTTGACTTATTATTAGTTATTACACTGTCAGTAATTTTAAATTTATCACATGAGATATGAATGTGTTTCCATTGAAATTAAGCATATCAAAACTATTCAGTCAGTCACGATTTAAAAAAACTATTCAGTCAAAATTTAAAATCTGCCATAACTATAATAAAACCTGCAACAAATTCTCACTGAAAATAAATGCATAATATTAAAGAGTTCAATTTCTTTTCAGTCAGATTTTTGTGACACAATATTTCTTCCAAAAATTAATTCTAACTTTTAGATGCAGCAATATTGTAACGTACGAATGGTAGAAGCTCATAGCTCTATTCCTTTGTTGAATATATTTTTTTTTATTATGTATTAATAAAATCACCAAAAGAAAATTTAATGATAAAATCTTTTTAATATTTGTAATAAAAATTTATAGCAGCTAATGTTCTTTCTTTCGATTAACTTATATTATATTCATTTTTCATATTGTATACATAGTAGTATATATGGATTTGTTTGCAACAGAACAAGTTAATAAGGCAAAATGTGACATTAACCTGTCAAATAAATAAAAATTTATCAACCTTAAGGAAGAATTTTTTTTTTTATTGGTGATGGTAATTCCTAAAGCAACCATCATCGCTACAATATTATCTTCCCTCTTTCATTATTTTTTAGCCCAATGCAAAAACACTGAAATTTAAATTTAAAAAAAAAAAAAATGGGGTGCTCAAGCGAAAATTTTTTTAAGATATATTTTATAATAAGAATAAAAACAAATTATTTAATATTCTGACACAACTACAAAAAAAATTAAGATGAACACTGAACATATAAATACAAAAAGAACAAATCAAAAAAAATACAGACTTTATGTAAGTAATTCAAAGATAAATTATCACGAATGTCCGTAACGTAATATTTTTTTTACTCATTTTTATTATTATTAAAAAAAAATACATAATTAGGTGTTTGTTCGGAAATTAAATAATTTAATTATATTATTTAAATTAGGAAACCAAATTTATAATTGAAACTACCTTAAAGGATTTTAATATAAATATAAAATTTATTGATAAGTTATGGTTCCATCAAGTAGCATTCAAAATTTTAACTTGCATTTGTTAGGCTGCAGTAAAATAGATATTTAAGTAATAACATTACTAATTAAATTGCAAACATTTAAATTTCCTAAATTTATATTGTTAGTAAGTACGACAATTAAATAAACAATATTTATAAAAAAAAATCGCAGTTAAGCGAAAATCGTTTGCGTTTGTCACCCTCCGCATGACAAAAAATTCTTTATGACAGAGTCAAAAAAAAAAAAAAAATATTAATACAAAGCAAAACAACGAATTACACAGCTTCCTTTACACAAAATATATATTATAATTTAAAGATCAAACAAACGGCAGCTAACACAGAGGGCACCAAAAAAATAATAATAATAAATTCTATATTGCAGACGAAAGAAATGATACAGTTTCCTTTGAGGATACAAAATAGAAAGAGATATTTTTTTTATTATTTATATATATATATATATATATATATATATATATATATATATATATATATATATATATATATATATATATATATATATCCTTATACCGGTAATATGCTCGTCGCTTTATTGTTTCTATGTTTTGCCTTTTGCGTTATATTTAATAATAAAAGGCAGAAAACAAAATATTTTAATGCAAAAGAATAATATTTTAATATCTGGGATATATTTTCATGTTCGGTAACTAGTATATACTTTCTACATAAATATATATACATAAACATTAATGTCTAAAAAAAATTATATATATATATGTTATAAGATGAGAAAGGATACATTCTAATTTATCGTCGTGGTATCTTTTTGATTAAATTTAAATTTTTCAATCAACAAGTTTTCTTATCACTCGCACCCTTACTTATTATGACCTCGAGGCATGTGGGGTTATTAAATTTAATATACTTTATTTGTAATTTCAATATTAAATTTTTACATGGTACACACGGCTATATAGCGAGAGAAATAATGTTATTTTACCAAATATATTTATGTATATTACTCGTATAAAAGCGGAAAGAAACATTTCCAATTTACAGACCTTTGGGAATTTCCACAACGGAAGTGAACAGAGACAATAGATTTCAAATCAAAAAGCAACAAAATAATATGTATTTTTTTTTTGTTATATGCTCAAGAATTGGAATATAAATAAATTATTAAAAAAAGAATTTTGTTCTGATTATTAAACCTTTTACAAAAATTATGAATTTTTTTTATTTTCATTTTAAAGCATTGTAAACCCCCACAAAATTTCTATAATTGATTCGGAGGGTGTTAGATTAATTCCACTAAACTAAGTGCCAAATACACAAAAGAATAACAAAAGTTTTTGTCATTGCATTTTGATGCAGTTGAATGAATTTAATATTTTTAGTATCATTCGAAATTCGTTTTTTTTTTTTCACGTTTTACAAATTCATTTCCCATAGGAAATTGGGTAAATCAACGGGAGTGGTAATGTCAACATTTATAAGATAAAAGAAAACCAAAAAATATATGCTAATAAAAAACTTCTAAATTTTGAACAATTTACTTTCCGTTTGATACCATAATTATAATTAGTGAAATGTTGGTATTGTTGTAGTATGTTCATTCGAGAATTTATTGTCCAACTTAAATTTCTCTAGTCCGATTAATTTTAGTTTTTGTATAATAAAAAATGTCAAATTTATATCATGTTTCGCTCTAAAAATCGTTAATTATTTTACAATTATAAAACACCAACCAAAATCAAAATTATAATTCATCTAAAAAATTTTATGATGTTACCAAAAAATAAATCAATTTTTTTATTTATTTAAATTTTGTAATGAAGTTCGCATAAATTAGTATTAGATGATTTTTTTTTTTGTTAATTTAAATAATACAAAAACATTAAAAAAAAAATATTTTTGAATTAGTGTATTTTTTTGTATTTTAATCACGATCAGATTTATTTTTACTTGGTATATTACCATATGTTTGAATATTTCTGTGATCTTTTTTTTCACGACTTACAAATTCATTACTATACGGATCCCTTGAATAATGTGAATTTGGATTTTCATTTCTGTAAGCACCTGAAACTGGGCCAATATAATTTTGATCTTCATACCGGTTTGGATCATATCTCTGATAAGTTAAATCAATATTTGTCGAAGGATTACGTACAATTTCTGGTAAATGAGCATAATATATAATTCGTCGATGTTGTCCAACATTATTATTATTTCTTGCCGGCGGTTGATATGATAATGATTGATATGGTGGTGATTGATATGGTGGTGGCAATCTATCATATATTTCATTTGTATATAATTGCCTATAATCACGTGGTTCGGGAACATCATATCGACGATCTGGATAATGATGATATGACTCTGGATAAGTTGGAGAACGAGGACTATAACTGTCATAAGGATCATATCGTCTTCTATATAAATAATAATCTTCATAATATGGATCGTATCGATTATATTGATCATCATATCTAAATAGAAATTATTTTATAAAAATTGTTATTATTTAAGCTTTGGTTTACTCAGATGATGGAAATACGTCAGAGGCAACAAATTTATAGTTTCTTGAAAACGATTCCATCACACATATATTATAGTTATTTATATTTTCGTTTATAATGGGAATCTATTATCACTAATTTAAATAATATCGACAGTGACGATTTTCCTTCGCAAATGTAAATCAAACTTAATATGTATTTACCTGTCATATCGTCGTAAATATGGTTCATATGATCTGGATGGATAAATATCATTTGGAGGATTATCGATTTGATATCTTGATTTTATTGATGCTAATTTTGGTAAAATTGGCCTTTCCTTATCAATATTCAAATTTTTATTTTGTTGTGTTATAAAATTGACACGCGGTGTTCTACCTTTAATTCCTTCATTATTTGTAGACTCCACTAATAAATCATCGTCATATTTCTTCTTATTATATTCAGTATCAAAAGAATGTATATTCCATATTCCTTTTTTATAAAAATTTGATTCCATTGTTTGTTTCGCTGGCACTGGCAGTAGTTCTTGATTCGACAATAAATTTTCACTACGCCTTATACGTTCAAAAATACTCTCATTTGATTTATTTGGTGGGTGCATTTCCTCAAGATTAGCATTTTCATTGGCTTCAGTCTGATTTTCATCTGGAGGACTAAATTTACTTGTATCTAATCTGTCAATTTGTTCTTTGTAATCATCTATTGCTGATCTTTTATTGCGAATTGCTTTGGTTAAACCAGTATTTGTTAGACTTTCAGCTTCGGAATAAATATCTTGGGGATAATATTCAGGAGATTGATCCAAATCATAACCATCAAGTATCTCTACATCTTCTGGGATGTAAGTGGCTGTAAGTTTTTGGGAGACCATCAGCAGAATAGTAATTCTTAAAATTAACATGATCTGGAATATTATGAGTTATTATGAGTAAAACTACATAAAAATTAGTCTGTGATTATATTTTTTTCAAAAACCCGAATTAATTAATTAAAGAGGATGAAGGTTAGTTAAATTTAATCAAGTGGATAAAATCTCTTTAAAATTTCAAGATCGAACTTATATCTGCTTTGTGGATCAAAATTAAAATGAATAAAATAATGAAACAAATTACTCTAATAAAAATTATTACAGGAATAATATTATTTTATATATTACGTAGGGATCCCAGATCTAAAAAAACAGAACATGATGTAATTTTTGCTCCCATCTTCCTTTGCTTTATTTTATTCCGTTTGGAATAAAATTACTTTTTGACACTTCGAAATAAGTTCTGATTTCGACTGCTAATCCAGCCCATTTTCAATTTTATATTACATAATACGTAATATCAAAATTATTTGTATTTTGTAATACAAAAAAAAAATACTTAAAGTATTTAAATTTAAAAGTGCATTTTTCGCTTTTTTTAATACGATCGATTCGTTTTATATATTTCCTTCTGGGATCCCTTTATATCCCCATAAATATATTTTTTTTTAATTATGACCTATAATTTACATTGAAGAGAATGAATGTAAATTATAAAAGGAAATATTGTATAAATTGTCAAATTTTATTGTAAATATGTAATTATATTTTTATAATTCTTTCCAGTTTCAATTATTTATAATCACACTGCTATGCTACTCGTCCCCTCACGGATAGTTGACAAATATTCAATATCAATAAATAAATAAATAATGATTGAAATGATTGAAAATATTAAGTTAGCTATGCCATTTTTAAATTGAATACGATTTTCACGATTTAGAAATTATCTCGGTTGGATATTAAAGTTAGTACAATATACAAGCTTACACTTGATTTTTAAAAATATTGCGATTAATTGCACACAAAATATTGTTAAATAATTCAACTTTGAAACATTTTCAACAAACTTGATGGATTAAATGCACAATCGAGACTGAGTGGAAATACTTCTGAATTACTGATACGCAGCCTTTTAATATGATGAAATAAACGAACCGTGTTACAAACTTTTGTAATGCAAAACTATTCTAAACCAGAAAGACCTATTTTTATGTTATTACTTCACAAATTTCCCTAAAATGTTATAATTGCAGCTCTCTGTATATACTTTATATACTTAATTTATACACTTTATATACTTAATTTTTATTAAAATTTATGAACATATCAAAGTTAATTTTTCTGCGACGTTTTGGTGATGTCGGTCGACAACCGAATTACATACCGTATATCCGTATTTTAGTTTTGTTTATTAAAATTGAATTTAGATAAATTATGAGAATTGAATGCCGTTAAATCGGAAGTGCAAAAGTATTATATTAATTTCAATTTTACAATTAAATAGGAGGGCGTTTTTTTAAAAATAAAATTAAGAATTAAACATAGAAAGAAATTTAAACTACTACTGAATGTAATAATAACATTTTTAATATATGATAATTATTTATGGTAGTCAATGGTAGTATTTTCATTGATTTTTTTACGATTTGTACGAATATAAAAATGCTATAAAAACAAAAATATTTTTATTCATATTACAAACTAGTAGATAAATAACCAAAAATTTCATTAAAAATACAATATTTGCAGTTAATTAAACATATTAATCAATGTAAGTTTTTTCAGATAGACTTTTAGTATTTACGCTTTCTTTTTCTTTCTCTTTTTTAAGAAAATTATTTATTAATTCGTTTTTGTACGTTTCTGGAATTGGCTGACCTCTTGGTACAGACATTAACAGTGGAACACGTTTTTTCACACAAGTTTCTTTTACAACGTCGGCAACTGTTTTGTTATTTTCTTTTTTAACTCCTGATGAAAATGTTTCATCCTTTGATATCGCTTTCGTGAATATTTTAATATCTGTTGAACCTTTTGAATTATTATTTTGTGGAACAGTTTTATTATTATTTGACATTTCTTGTTCATTAGTATATCTAGGCGGCAAAATGTATTTCCAATCATTAATATAAGGTATATTTCCCATATTATAAATACTTAACGTTTCTGATGACACCATCCAACAAAGTTTCTTTTTTTTATTTAAACTCTCTTTATCTTCCAGAATCGTCCATTTTGCTATTTTATCAATTTGATCCTTTAAAACGGCTTTACTATATTCAATAGAATTTTCTTCGGATTTAAATTTTTCAGCAATAAATGCTTTAAATTCATCTATAAGAAATTTTTTTTTATTCCTATTACCATGTACCAAACGGATTAATTCTACTACTAATTCAAAGGTTAATTCATTTCGTTTTGTTTGTTTTTTTTCTTTTGATGTTGGGGATCCAGCCTCCAAAGGTCTATTGTCGGGTGCAATTATCATAGGAGGAGATAATTGCATTATCATTGCACGTTTATTCAGTGATTCCCAAATAGGGTTTGGACAATTATCCGGTTGGTTTCCATTACTATCGGCCCAAACAATACCGATAATACGAGGTCTGATCTTTTCAGTTTTTTTCTTCATTTCTTTTACAAATTCCAATTGTAATATTTTTAATTTAGCTTTCTGGCATTCCGGTGTATTATCGTGCTCTGGTTCATCTTCATTTTGCATCTCTTCATCACTTAAATGACCATGAGGTACAAAAAATTCATTATCAACTTCATATTCATCTTCAGATTCCTTTTCATCATCACTACCATGCAATGATTCACCTGGTTCTTCCTCCTCCCATTCGTCATCAGAATCAACGTCGTATTCAAAATATGCCTGTAATAAAAGTAATTAAAAAATTATTTTATTTATAAATATATTAACTTTTTTAAATTAAATTTACCTTATCATATGCAAATGGCCTGCGGGGTCCAATAAGTGTACTCTTTTTCGTCCAAGTGCCATAATAAGGCGGTCGGCGATTTTCTTTAAAATGAAAATACTTAGCTTTGTAAGATTGCTTTGATTTTGTAGCTTCATCAATTGAACGACCAACTTCATTTAATTCTTTTTGTGATAAATTACAATTTAAAAAAATTAAGTATAATATAACTTTTATAAATTTCTAAATAAATGTTTTAGTAAATATACTATTATCGCGAAATGTTCACTTTAAGTTTAAAAAAAACTATATTTTAAGTAAAGTTAATTCACATAATAAATTTCAGAAGTAATTTCAAATACATATATTGAATTAAAGTACAAAATATTATATACGACAATGTTTTACTTATTTAATAATATAAGGACAAAGATATTAAATAGTATTATTATGCTGGAAAATTTTAGTGACTTAGTCGAGATGGAGAAACGACACGTACCTATATAGAATACTTTTTAAATTTGTTTTTATTAAAACAATTCGAACTGATAATTTCGAAATTGCATACAACAATGTGATTGAATCAAAACTTATTTAAAAAACGTAAGAATATATTTATTTTATATTAACCATAGAATAAGCTAAAATAGATATTGTACGATATTAAGTATTAACGAAATATTTACTCTGATATTAAATTGTATTGAAAATAAAAAATAATAATAATTTATGTCATTATGTGACTTACCACTTATAATAATAACATCATCTGTAGATTCTTTTTCAGTTTTTTCCAATTTATAAGCTGCATGCTTTCCAGTCTTTAATAAATTCAAATAATGCTCCTGCTCAGATAATTGCCATTGATCAGATATGATTGCATCCAAATTTTTCTTACTATCGACACTTAGTTTTTTTCTTATTAATGGTGCTAACTTCATGTCGCCTTTCACTTGAAATGGCATAAAAGCACGGTGCCCTAATTCACACGAATATTCTGTGATATGATCTGCATCATTTATTTTAGAATTAGACTTTTTTTGATGAAAAAATTTTGTAAAAACTTCGGCAGCTTTTCTTTTCTTATTTTCTGCTTCTTCTTTCTCTAAATCTTTTTTACGTTTTTCATCATCACGTTTTCTTCGTTCATCTTCTTTCTGTTCATCCTTTTTTCGTTTTTCTTCGTCCCTTTGCCGCTTTTCTACAGTTTTCATTTCAAGCTCCGCCATACGTTTTTTTTCTTTTTCCTCCTTTTCTTTACGTTTTAATTCTTCCTTTTCTTCTTTTTCTTTTCTTTTTAATTCATCTTTTTCTTCTTTTTCTTTTCTTTTTAATTCATCTTTTTCTTCCTTTTCCTTTCGTTTTGATTCTTCTTTTTCTTTTCGACGCTGCTCTTCTGTAACCTTACTTTTCTGATCTTCCATTTTTCTTTTCTTTTGTCGTCCGTTTTCTAATCTGTCTATTTCATCTTTCTTTTTCAAATTTGGTGAAAGATTACTTATTGGACAAAAGATGGAATTTATGACAGTGTTCTGGCTTGTAGATTTTTTTTCATTTATAGGCTGTGGAGACATAAAATATGTAAGTTTTCTAGTTTCACCAAGTTTTTGTTTCGTTGACTTAGTTTCATTTTCATTATCTGTATGTTTGACTTCCTCTTCACCTTCATCTGATGTTTCCAACAAAAATATTTCTTCTGTTTCATTTATTGTTTGATTTTCTCTATTGACAATTCTGTTGTTGCTCTCTTTTATTAGCTGTACTTTCTGATCTTCATTAATTTGCTTTTCTTTGATATTCTGTACGATTTGTTTCTGCGATCTTTTTTCAGTTTCATCAACATTATTACTTACTTCAGGATCACTACTACCACTGTCCTCTAATTTGGATTTACATTTTTTACGTTTCTTCTTTCCACTTAGTGGTAATTTTATTGTTAATTTGTTTGATGTTTTAGTTTGCGATTGTGAATCATTGTGTACAATCAAATCTACTTTCTCATCTATATTGGTTTTGTTATCGTTATCAAGATCTGTAGAAGATTCATCATCAGATAACTCAATTAATTGTGGTTCTGTGCAATCAAGATTTTCTTTCAATTTAGGTTTTAGTAATTTTGTCTGCTTCGGTGTGGATTTTAGTGCTTCTGGAGAGTAAGAAAGTTTTCTTTTTCTAGATTCAGATAATGTGCCAGCAATCTCTGTTGAACTAGATAACACTTTAAAAGGAAGTCTTGCCTGAACCAATTTCTTTTCACTTGTAGATGACTTGTTTGTAGATTTCTTTTCAACGCCTGACTGAGGCGTTGTACTAATTGTATTTTTATTATTCATATCAAAAATGTGTTTGCAAACACCAAAAATTTAAAAATTATTGAGCACAAATAAATAGTCGAAACACTTTAGCTTCTTTTTTAATAAAATGTCATTGAGAAAACAAAAAAGGCGCCAACATTTTATATACAATTGATTTTTAGTTTACGAATTTACCTAAAGAGGCATGTACTTTTCATAAAAACAAAAAGTCCCACAGGTGGAGTGTACCTAGATTAGCTGTCAAAATATTAAAAAAAATTTGTGACATTTCTGTGTTGATCGATTGTAAAAATTTGTATATTCGAGAGCTGACGACTGTCAAATGCCATAAAAAAGCTCTGCTTTCAAAAAATATATCATTATCAAATTCTGCGATTACTTTTCCCTTAAAAATCTGTAAAAGGCTTACATTTTAATTATTAGTAATTCTTAAAATCTAAATATATAAATATTTTTTTAATAGTAAGTATATATATAAATATTTTTGTAAAAAATTATTTAGGCTATTAGTGATTTAAAAGAATATTTATCAAACATCTTTTTCTATTAAATTTATGTAAAACATTTAATTTTCCAGCAAAAGTTAGTAAAAAATCACTTAAATCCTATAATCCGAATTTCCCCCTAGTTTAGTTTTAAAATTGTATTACAATAATTCTAATTTTAAAATTATATTACAATAATTCTAATATTTTAGAATTATATCCGAGATGTCGAAAAATAAATTGAATTTGACGTTACCACCAGGATCAGTAGAAGCAGTACCGGTATCCACACCACCATTTAAAACCCCATCTGGAAGCGAGTATTTTTTATTACTATTT
This sequence comes from Empis livida, assembly GCA_963932195.1. Lineage (NCBI taxonomy): Eukaryota > Metazoa > Arthropoda > Insecta > Diptera > Empididae > Empis > Empis livida. The sequence continues at coordinate 6,897,969 of OZ010648.1, forward strand.
TTATCTTCCGCAAGTTTACTAATTTATTTCAAGGAAAAATAGTTTATTGGGTAAACCTCAAGTTAGTATTGAAACATTATCAGCTAATTTAGAGGAAGTTGACATGGAGGATTTAGATCGTTCAAAAGTAAGATTATTTCTTCATCAAAAAGAACAAATTGGTGAACTAAATGATGAAGATCTAGAAAAACTAGGCGAATTAGGTTCTGGAAATGGTGGAGTTGTGATGAAAGTTAGTCATACGCCAACCCAATTAATTATGGCTAGAAAACTTATACATTTAGAAGTAAAACCTGCTATTAAAAAGCAAATAATACGAGAACTTAAAATATTACATGAATGTAATTTCACTCACATTGTTGGATTCTATGGAGCATTTTACAGTGATGGGGAAATAAGCATATGCATGGAGTATATGGACGGCGGATCGTTAGATTTAATACTTAAAAGAGCTGGAAAAATACCGGAAAATGTTTTAGGTAAGATTACGTTGGCCGTGTTAAAGGGACTTAGTTATTTAAGGGATAAACATGCAATTATGCATCGCGATGTTAAGCCAAGTAATATTCTAGTCAATAGTAGTGGAGAAATAAAGATATGTGATTTTGGGGTATCTGGGCAGCTGATAGATTCTATGGCAAACTCATTTGTTGGAACACGAAGCTACATGTCAGTATGTATTTACACTTTTTTATTTTTTATAAAATTTTGATTGGAAAATAAATTAAATTTTTAGCCAGAACGTTTACAAGGAACACATTATTCGGTACAGTCCGATATCTGGTCTTTAGGATTATCGTTAGTTGAAATGGCTATTGGAATGTATCCTATTCCACCACCAGACCAATCAACTCTAGATCAAATATTTTCCGATAATATTACCAGTACTGATGATGGTACCCAAGCACCGGTCGAACCGAAAGCTATGGCTATATTTGAACTTTTGGATTACATTGTTAATGAACCTCCGCCTAAATTGGAACATGAAATTTTCAGCGATGAATTTAAAGATTTTGTAGATAAATGTTTAAAAAAGAATCCAGATGAACGAGCTGATTTAAAATCACTTTTGGTATAAATTATTAAAAATTTAGAAAACTTCCATTATAATTTTCTGCTTTTAATACTGTATTTGTAGAATCACCCTTGGATGGTTAGATCGCAAGATGAGAAGGTCGATATTTCTGGTTGGGTTTGTAGGACAATGGATTTGCCACCTTCTACACCGAAAAGAAACACGTCACCAAATTAATTACTGGCTTATTTTGGTTATAAGAAAAAGTATTCATATTGCATTTTAAATATTCATTATCGATTTTAGATTAGAACTATTTTAATATATTTTAAATAAACATTAATGTAGATGTACTATTTAAGCATTAAAATGGCAAAATACTATAATAGACATATATTTTATTTCCACATTATTTATCAATATGCTTACAATCACAATCACCGAAGTGGAATTTAACTATTATTCATAATTTTTAGCAGAATCAATAATAACGATAAAAGATTCAATACAAAATTAGTCCGATTTCTATTATTTCGTAAAAAATACATGATTATTTTTAATAAGAAAATAAAGTTTTATTATTTAAAGTGCCATAATATTGGTATTGTTTTTTTTAAACATAAACATTAAAATTTGATGAAATTTAATAATCGTAATTGTGAAAATAAAACAAAATATTTTAACAATAATGATAATATATAATATAGTGAATTAATTACGTTATGTGTGTAAAACTTACATATTATTTATTTTGCACTATCTACGTATGCTATTCTCAAAATGAAATCTCTTTATTGAAATATCTTGTCAAGTAAGCATTAATGCTTTGAAGTACGCTCGACAAAATATGGCTGTCAAAGATGGTGGCAAATCTTGATTTCTGTAATACATATTGCATTGTTTTTCAGTAAGCTTATGAAATACTGATGCATATTCTCGGTGGAATGAATGCATATCAATATCATTCCTTCCAATGACAGTTAATGCTAGAAATAATATATCCCGATAAACCGAATGAGTACGATCGACACCATTTATATTCTTTAATTTTTGTCGTTCATTTGCCAAACGTTTGACTGGTATCGACAGATCACTGCAACGTATTGCAGATATAATGTGCTGAATTGTGCTAAAATGTTCAACAGATATTAATTTTTTTTAATATATTTAATATACAGCAGGGTTTGTCCCACAAAAACTTTTTTACTTTGCGAAGCCTTTTAGTTAATAAATCAATTCAGGAAATACAAATCAATAATGTGTGGATTGATTTTAAATGGAAGAAATATAAATCAATGATTTCAGATGTAGGAGAAGGGAGGGCGAGAGGTTTTTACTTAGTACGATATGTACCATATCATTTTAACAATAACAATATGTTTTATAACAATAAACAAATAACCTAAACAAATTCAAGCTATGTAAAATGATTTTTCATTTACACCACACAACGATGAATTTATTAGCACTAAATTCACTGAATCCGTCGATTATACGAAAGTCTATTTAATAGAAAAAATTTAAGTAAAAAAGTTTTTTGTGACAAACCATGTATAATATTTTCATAATACGTTTTATTTGGATATGTTTGATCTGTAAGTAATGCCTTAAGCAAAGGACTTGCAGGTTGATTTTGTTTCCACAATATGTACATGGGTGGTCCAGCTTCTGCATGAAGTCTTACATTATCCCACAAACATTGAATAGTAACAGTTTTAAGTAAGCTCAGGGGATCCATCTCATTATTTGCCTGGGATTATTTAATAGTTATAAAAAAATAAAGTAAAATTAAATAAACTATTCTAATTACTAATAATAAATAATACATTTGAATGTATACATACTTCTTTAGGTAAACATAAATTAGGCAAATGAGTCAAACTTTCTATTCTTTCCATAATCCACAATAAATTCCAGTAAACTATTGGATGTTCATCAACGAATGATTTTTTTAATAATGCTGAATCCCCTTCTTGTGATAAAATATTTTCCAATTCTTTTCTAAGAACAAGTGGATTTAAGTATGGTACACTTAAACTATTCAATTCCTTATTTAATTTATCACTATTAACGATAATCTGCACACTTAAAAATGGTACTGTTAACTTATTACATGCATGACAAGTGGTATTTAAGTTTGAATCTTCTGCAGCCCATCCAGACATTATTTCTTCATCATACAATAAAACTGAACAATTATGACATTGGGAACAAGATGTTATTTGAATAAGTACATCGCATTCAATATTTTCTGTAATCTTAAATTGAGAAATAAAAATATATTAGAAACAATGCATTTCTTGCAAAGAATATTAATTGTATAATACTCACTTCTGATGGTAGACTGTACAAATTGTCGGGCAATGTTGGATATGAATAAGCAACAGCAGGCAATGTTGTAGAATTCTCTCCAAGTGGTATTAAGTTATTATAACTAGATTTCCGAGAATCGCTGAATCTGCCCCACAAATCTAAGTCACTAGAAACACGCCTGGATCGAGTATTATTTAAATCTTCATTACTTAATTCATCTTCGACAGTATTGTCGTTTAAATGATGGTGAGAATTTGTTTTAACTGGAGTTGAATTAGCAGAAATTGCTTCCTTTATTTCATCTAGTTTTTTTGCAACTGAACTTGCAGCGCTTTTCAAACTACTTATACCACCTTGCAATAATTCATTAGATTTTTTACCAGTCAAACTCGGGCTAAAATATTTTTAAAAAACATAAACCAAAAATTTGTTACTTGTAAAATTTTTGAAAAATATTAAATAAAAAAAAGCAAACCATTAACGTTAAAACAAATTATATTTACCTAATGTTTGATATATTTTCTATTATATTTGCAGGTATTTTAAGATCATTTTTGAATTGGAATCTAGCAGGTGAATAGCGACTAAATTATAATTTAATAAATCATATTAAAACCCAAAAATAAAAAAATAAAAAACGTGCGTTAAACTAAAATTTTGCCTAAATTAAAATTTTAACATGAAACTTGAATTAAAAGGCATTGAAATAACAATTTAAAAAATTACCCGAAATTAAATTTTAGTGATGACCCAAAACTAGCGAAACTTGATGTTACGCTTGAAATCGGCATAGTTTCTGACCGATGAATTCCTTTATTTAAATTCATTGATTCATCAAAAGTAGCGCTCCTTTGTCCCTTAAATAAAATTGGTTGATCTGTATACATTGTATTATTAATAACTGATATTTTTTTCTCTAATGGTCGTCCTTCATTGACATTGATACTTATATCTTTATCTTCATTTAAAGCCCCCAGTGGATCGTTTTGTGTAACCGGTGTACGTGGTGAAATCCTAAATATAACATTGTATTAGAAACAAATTTATGTGAAAAATTTCTTACTTTGTTGGACTGTTATGCATATTGGATACTTGATCAGATCCATTTTGTAATTCCTCTTGAGATCTTGTAGTTTCATCCATTGTCATTGATTTTAAACGTTTCACTATTTCTTGTTGCGTTGTAATTTTTTGTTCTGATAATGATTTTGTTCTATGAAGGCTATGCAGGATTTTCGCATCACCAGCAAAATCATCACATGTTCTTGAAAGTGGCCTCTGAGATGATGTTAAATCGCAAGTAGTTTTTGATGATGATATTATTATCTTATGAGATGGTGTCTCTAATAAGGGCGACGTTATTGCTCCAGAATCACCAGAAATTAACAGTCCGGCACTACTTATAACATTCGATGATTCTTGCGGCCGAGCTGAATTTTTTACTATAATACCCGATTTTCCCCTAAATTTATCAAAAGCAGAAAAATCAATTAGGGAGTTATTGGACTGTTCTATATGTGATGAATTTGTTGAATCTAAACTTGTTCTTGATGTACCATCTACTGTTTCTAATGTGCTCAAATTATTGTCACATGATATCGACAAATGTTTTTTATTCGAATACTTTTTACCAGCCTTACGGAAATGCGCGGCCCCTAGCACAACATTTTTTATTCGATTCCAACGCAACTGGCTTAAACTGGTTGTATCTGAATGCCATTCAGATTCTAAAACACATCGGTTATAAAATCCATAAGTTAAGGCATTTGGTTGAACACCAGAACGTTTCATAAGATAATTTAAACGTACCGCAAGAACGGGTATATTATGTATTCCACATAATTGCATCATAATTCTGTAACAAAATTCATCACAATTTATTTTTAACTTAGTTGCACGAACTAAAAGATCATAAGCGGCTCGTAAAACAGAATGTTCTTTCCCGGGTGAATCAAGCAGCATACTCGGCAACATTAAAAAATAAAGTGAATAACATGTTGCTAAAAGATACTTAGCCCATGCTTCTGGATTTGTTTGACAACGCTGAGCTAATTTTTGCGCTAATTTTATTTCATGTTTAGTTCTGCGTGCAATTGGAGAACCTGGTGCAGTTGTACTTATATTATGTTGTAGAAAATTAGAAAGATGTGTTTTTTTAACATGTTTTAAGAGTCGTGGATCTAATATAAAATTTTTGTAAGCGTATCCTTGGGCGGTAGTGTCTGCAAATAATATAAAGTATAAGAGAATTCATAATTATAAAATAATTACCTCGACTATTTGTAATTATATCGGGAGGAAGAATATATTTAGTCCGTTCACTATTATGTCCAGACTCCCAATCAACTAATCTCACCTCAGTTGGTGTATCATCATATAAACTAATTTTTTCGGCACATTCATCAAAAAAGGCTAAGCCATGATCGTTATCAGATACAAACGATCTTTCTTCAATAAATCTTATAAACATCTGTGTTTTCATCAAAAGATTGAAAAACTTGTGATGTGTCTAAAGGAAAAATTTTTGTTTGTTACAAATTCCATACAAATTGAAATATTTAATATGTATTATATCTGGATATATAAGAATGTATAATTTTTGATTAACCTTATCACGTGAACGTAAAAATGCATTCAGTTGAAATAGAGCATTCGGATCAGTTGCACCAACAGAAGGACCCTTTGATATTGGTACTAAATAATCTCTATATCCTCTAAGAATGGAGGCCATAAATAGCAAAAAAGCTTCTTGAATTTGTTGTTCCAAATTTTGCTAAATTATAAAATAATTTATTAAATAATATTCATTCTAAAATATAGCATTACTTCTCGTTTTTTCTTTTTAAAATCTCTATCTAAACTATTTGTTGATTCAATGCTACCATGTTGTTTTAAATCTTCCAAGTGTTTTAAACTTTGTTTAAGTATTCGAGCAGCTCTTTTTGGTAGCAATTTAGTTGTTAAATGTTTCTGTGATTCACACATCTATAATTATTATTTTTATATTGGTTTTGAAATTTCATTTTTTTTTTTTTTACACTTATATTATTTGTATCTAAATCAATGCATGTGACATCTTGAGGAGGTTCATATAAATCAAAAAATCTTGAATCAACTCCTATTAAATAAGGCAAAGGCGCATGTAAAACTTCAGCCAGTCCTAATGGACAAAGTGGAATGTAAGGACATTGCCATTTAAACGGAAATAAAAGTGATACAACAGCTTCAGCTACAGCGGTTAATGTTGCAGGTCTGAAAATAGTTTTTGATAATCATTTTATTTGAATATATAGAAAATCAAAATCTCAAAGTTCAAAGTTTAGAGATTTTTTTAGTAAAAGTCGCGGTTTTTTGCAATTCCGAGATTTTGTATCACTCCCTATATATATCTTACCTAAGAGAATGAATTAAGATTTTTTGCTCAGTAAGCGCCAATAAAAGTACATGCAAACAATTTTCTGGTCCTAAATTTGTTAAGAGATGTTGAAATCCAGCACCACTTTGCGGTAAAGGAGAATCTTCAGGTTGGGTAAGCAATATTCGTTCGCTGCTTTCGGAAGATAGCTTAAAGGAAATGTATTTGAAAAATAATTAAGTAGTTGAATAAAAAATTTATTTTACCTGTAATAATATACTTGGTGACGGAAATGGTACTTCATCTAGTAGTTGTACAATATATCGTTCAATCGAAATTGGCAAAGATTGTCCAAACGAAGCTAAACGCTGTTTAGAAAACACATTTTTATTAAAGAAATAATATTTATTGCTTATATTTCTACTTGTAAATAGCGTAACCATTTTTCAAACGTATCTCCAAATGGGTGATGCGATAATAAACAAATTGACTTATTAATATGAAGTGAATTATTTAATTTCAATTCATCATTCCATCCAAGTAATTCTTTTTGTTTTTCTGTTAAATTGTCTTGACTAAAAAATTATGTATTTTATATATAAATAAATAACTAATAAAATAATATTTACTTAAAATCTTCATAAAATGTTAAAGCAGACCCATACACTTTATAAGTACCATCATTTACGGTTAACACAAAAGTACTGAAAACAGGATTACTTGATGATCGTTTCTCCTAAAGTTTTATAAAGTTAATATCTGTTCTACTTAAATGTTTGAATTTAATCCAAATAAATACCGATTTTACAATATGTGGCCAAGCTTCTAAAGAAGCACCCATTGGTAAACAAAAAAGAGGTACACTTGGACATAAATTTAACGGAAAATCATTATAGTCAATTGTTGGATAACGTAATAAAACTTCTGGTTGATAGCTTATAAGTTTTGGACGATTCATTGACTTTTTATAACAAAGATAAACATCACTCCCCATTATACCTTTGTTCAGTGTTTTATGAATTTGACAAAATGCATGTGGTGGTTTCTCACCTATGTACAAATATATAATTTTAGTGAAACTTTAATTATTATATTACCTTTTCCTGGTATTATCACACATAAGTCGGTAACAACAAGCTCATTACAAGGCATATCTTCTTTAGCCCGCCTAAATGTTAAAAATGTCTTTGCGGAAGAATTATTTACATTGGCTAATCTTTTGCCAGGAGATTCCAATACCATTTCTGCATCGGCCATAATACGCTCAGCTCCATCGTACATAACACCTAAAATTCATTTAATTATATATTTATCTTATTTTAATATCGTATTTGATATTTGCTTAAGCAAGAATGTTACCTATATCTACTAGAGGCGGTTTATCTTTTCCGCGGCGAAAATATATTAAACATGGTGTTGTTCGTACAGATCCGTAATTCAAATCAGCACATAAGCCAGTTGGAGTTCTCTCTAAAATTTCATATCCGTGTGGAATATTTTCACCTAATGCCGGAAAATATACACCTATGTCAGTAATAGGATCAATGCTGTTAGCAGCTCTCAAATGTCCAGAATCATTAAAAATATTTTCTTGTAAAAGTTGAGGATTTTCTGGTAAACCAGCAACAACAAAATAATCAGCCACACGTTTTTCATCCATGTTTTTTAAACATTACCTTCGATGTTAACAGATCCGTTTTATTGATTGAAAATAAATTAGATAAAGGAAAATAATATAAACTAAAACAATGAGAAATTTAGTTATTGAATATTAAATTTAATTAAAAAGTAATACGGTCAAAATTTGTACTTTAAAATGATCGTCAGAATGTATTTACGTTTTAAACAAAATAATTAGGACGATCTAGGTCATATTAATATATTTATATACTGAATGAAATATAATTTTATATATTTTGAAGATGCATTTGCATAATACTTTACACATTTTTTTGGAAATTTCATATAAAACTATATCATTAGTTTTACAGGCAATACAAGAAAACAACTACGAACTTTATTTATTTGTATTTTTAAAGAAATATCTTATTTCTGACATTTGTAATACATACTTTGCAAGTTAGTTATAGTTTTATATTTTTTCGACAGTTCTTAATAATTATTAAATTCTTTTAAACTTATTGCTACTTTTGATATAAATAATAAATTACTGACTTGCTGTTCTCTGTCCTTCAGAATTTATTTTGTGTCATCGGAAACTTAACACTTTTTCTTGATGAAAGTTGCCGCTTTAGCTTAACGAAACTTTCCGCATTGACGTAAAGAAAACTTAACGCCTTTACGCTAGTTTCTTATTTTAATTTTGGTTGTACAAACTTTAAGTAAACGTCAAGTTTTCCTAACGTCAAAACTTATCGTTTTCTGAGTTTTGTATATAAGAAAATTAACAGTTTATTTGCAGGTTTTGTTATATTTTGGTACTTTTTGTAGTTGGCAATGCCGAAATTTTGAAATTTATTTACAGCATTTAAGCAATATAGGAAAACTTTATTTATTTTTTTTTGGTAAATTTATTAAAATCAGAATAAAGAAATATTTAACTAAAGTATTAAAATATTATTTCAAAAAGTAGCAACCTGAAATTATAATATTTTCAAATCATATTTTGATATTTCTTTGAACCATTCAGACCTACTTGATATCAAATATATGAAAATATTATTTCAAAAAATTAGAACCGAGGACTGCAATATATATCCCGTTTTTATGGACGGTGATTCGAGTTCAACTCGTCATGGAAACAGCAATTGGGTGCAATCTAAATTCGAAAATTAACATTTTTAAATACTTATAATTTTAAATAGATTTATCAGTTACTTAATTATTTTACCGTATATTTTTTTGCAGGCTCAGGTCATGGAATGGAATTAGGATTGGAACATATTAAAATTTAATTTTGTAATTTGTTGTAATTTACAATTATGAAAATTTTAAAAATTGTTATTTTCTATATCCAGAATTATTCAATAAAATTATCAAGATTTATCAGTTACTTAATTATTTTCTCTACCATATATATAGATAATTATTATTCAAAATTTCCATACATTTTTCAATTCCTTTAAGTGTTTTTTTTTAAAAATTCTTTCAGCAGTATTTTTTTTTTGATTTATTTTAGTTCTTACACCGATTATATATTTTAAAAGCGCAATAATACCAAGAATTTTTAAACAAATTATATTTTAATATTCAATTATATAATCAATGTTGTTATATTTTAATAACAACTATTTAATCAATGTAGTAATTTTCACTAGAATAGTAACTAATTACAAAAGCATTATAAAACTGGAGATTATTCGATTTTAATATCTGTTTGGACGAACAAAAAAGTATTTTATTCTTATAACTCATCTTTGTATATATTAGTGGAATAGTGTGCTTTTACTTCGTGCCAAAAATTAGAACGTTCTTGAAACAAATTGTTATCAACTTGCATTAATTTCCAATTTGTTTCATATTGACTACCAATCCGCATAAATGTAACAGGATATGACAATGATGGTTTCCACTTAACAAACTTAAACCCATCTGGAGTAGGATCCCTAATTCAAATTATTGATTCAAATTTTATTCAAATTATTTTAATATGAGTTTTTCTGTTAAACATTCAACTATTACCCAAATTTCGCAAAATTCACCCACATTGATACTAAGGTTTCTCGAATTTTAATGTCTCTTTTTGATGGCACAGCTGATATAAATAAACCTTTACTAATCGGGAATAAATATTGAAGTTCTTCTGCATGGCAAACTCCTATAAAATATTTATTATTTTTAAGAATAGTTGCTATTTCAAATATCCTAATACCATAATAGTTTTCTCTACCACCTTTAAAAATTTCAGTAAAACTTGCCGCACCCTTATGATCAAATAAGTAAACATATGTAGGTCCAATCGTTCTTTTATGGGAATTGTCCAACCGTATTCTAAGATATTTGTCAACACCAGCCAAAAACCATCCATCTGTGTACAACTAATGGTGATTTCATTATTTTTAAGTACAATATAATAAGAAGTGATGAAAGATAAGAACAAAATAATAAGAAGATAATAGAAAGAAAATGATGAAAGATAATAGGAAATGATGAACATTTGTATTTTTCTAAGTAATACTATAATAGAATAATATACTGATGGCCTCAAGTTGTGCTTAAATTATTGTATAAATTTTGTACACTTACATTTGTCAAGTTGCGATGATTATTTATATCCCAGTTTCTTTCTCTGCCGTTAAAGTAAAACTCATCAATTTTCCTAGTTATGTAATTTTGGACTTCTTCACTGTGATGATCATAATTTAAAGAAATTGGTAAAACTTGTCCAAATTTTTCTTTTAATTCTTCAAGTGCTTCTGGTGTGTTTAGTAATGCTAAATAAAGAAATAATTTTTGGATAATAATACTTCGTGTTTTACAGTTAACATTTACGGGCAGTCTTAAGAGCTCCCTCTTCGGCTGTTAATCCGGTTATCCAAGGAATTGATAATCCGTGTGGTGTTGCAACATTTAAGGGATGTTCTGTTATAAAAGCTCCCGGAATATCGGGTTCTACTACTGGTGGAAATGGTATCATCGGGTCGTAGTCCCATTTCTGAAATATATATTTGTATATTATAAAATATATGAATATAAAAATTTCCTTTCATAATACAGAACTTTAAAATTAATCATTAGAAAGATATTTAATTGACGGAAGTATCTTTGATGGTATACCATATATTTTTTATATTGCCCAATACTTACAAAGAAATCGTAAAGTGCCTCTGTAATATCTTGTGCTGGTTTATTTTGCAGACATTTAATTATATCAACCCAAATAAGATTATCGTCAGGTTTACAATTCATAAGTTCTGCTAACTTTATTGCTCTTTCTGCTGCTACACCTTTATGTGCTGGCTGAGCCCAAGGGCTAAAATATGTACCAGACTGGGAAATTCCTTGTTGAAATAACCCTAAAGAAATCATAAAATATTATATGTATTATTATATAAACTATAATGTAAAATAATAAATTTTTCTCCTTATACCTTTAGATAGTTTGGACAACATATGATAAGTTACACTTGCTCCGCCAGCGCTTTCACCAAAAATTGTTATACGGTTTGGATCACCCCCAAACGACGCAATATTTTTTTTTACCCATTTCAATATCTCTACTTGATCTTTTAATCCATTATTGCCTGGACAATCCACAGTTTCTGTGCTGAGAAAACCAAGTGGGCCAAGTCGAAAATTTCCACTAACATAAATTATACCATGTTCTAGCAAAAAGTCAGGTCCATAAAATGTGCTAATTCCTGAACCACATTCCCATCCGCCCCCATGAAAAAATATCATTACGGGTAAAAGCTTTGAGTCGTCTAACACCTATCAAACATTTATTAAATTTAAAAGAAGGTTCTTTATATCGATCATGTTATTATATTGAGACAAGACAATTACTACAGTGAAATTTAATTAGCTATGCCATATAATCAATAATTCTTACCTCTGGTGTATACACATTAAGATAAAGACAATCTTCACTTCCTTCAATTTGAATATCCCTCCGAAAAGGATCTCTTTGTATGCAAATGGAGCTATCACGTGTGGCTTTTCTTTCCCCTACCCATGGCTGAATTGGTTTTGGAGGCTAAGCATAAATATTTATGTAAAGCGAAATGAATAATGATTTTATCATTTTAGCAAGATATAAACAATTTCTAAATGTTTTTATATAATTAACACTAATTACTATATTCTTAATTTAGTACAAGTTCTTAAATTCAAAGGGTTATAGGTTTTTGTTGTTTTTTTTTTTGCAATATAGAAATAAAATATTTATTGATAAGTATAAATTGTTTATAGTTATATTTTAATCACAATTAGTAATTAAAACAATTTTTTTTTTTACCTGAAAGCGTAGTTCATTTACTGGTGGTTGCGCATATGGTATTCCCATAAAAGCTCGAATTCCATTCCCACGATGAGAACTTAAATAACGACCAACAAGTATTCCACCATGTGGTAAAGTAACTTTTAAATTTTTACTAGTTCGGCTAACTACGCTTATAAATAGAAAACTTACACCAAAAATTATTAAAAAAGTATTTTTAATAATCATTTTTATTTTAATTGTATAGATGAAATTAATATAATATTTTCATTCGATAAAAAATTAAGCGTTAATCACGACTTAATAAAATTCTATTGCAAATGTCATATTCAATTTAACAGATTAAAATAAATACTAAAATTATTTTTTCAATACGAAGCTCTTTATAACTTTTGATTACAGAATTATATAATTAAAATTAAATTTTTTACAGAAATAAGATAAATATTCAAATATATGTATTAGAGTTTTATGGTATAAGATGTGTTAGTTGCAGCACATGTAATTAATTGTAGTACAAATTAAGTGCATGGAATTTCGAATTTATCAAAAACATTTTTTATTAATATTTACATTTTTTATTAATACTAAGTTTATTCTGAAAAAGCTTTACTACCTTCAGAAATTGTTGAATATAAATGTTTATTATAAACCGGTATGCTTTTAAAATTACACAATTTTGCTTCTCATGTAATTGCAATTTTCATCTAAGTAAATATTTTTTTCTTTTGACCCAAAATTGTCAATGTTATTCAAATTATTTTTTTAACAGTCTTGATTATAATTTCTGCAATAATGAAATAAATTATTTCATCTATTTTGGTTCATTTCTTACAAAATTCTCTTTAGCAAATTAATAATAATGATTATAGTTTGTTCAGGTTGACATACTAATAGTCATTAAATTTTTTAATTTTTAGGATTATATGCATTTTTGCTGGCAATATTTGCTATTCCGTTACAATTGGGATTTAAATAAATTTAATTTAATTTTTTATTTGAAACTTTAATGAAAATAAATATGACAAAAACTATTTTAAAATTTTCTATGACCAAATTTTCTATGATCATAATGAGAGCGAATTTATACACACGACAGAGTTAAACCTAAGTTGAAATAGATACTAAATGAACAAACCCCAAAGTTTTCACAAGTTCTTTTTTACAAAATTCTGAGGAATCTAGTTTGTATTTTACACGAATTATTTTTTTTTTTTTTTGTATATATATATATATATATAGTATTTTTACGATCTTTTAGATATTTGTGTAATAATTAATTATCAACAGTGAATTCTTTAACAAATTAACGAATAATTTTCAATTTTAAAATTATAATTTAACTTCATCTTTTTAAACTATTACTTAAATAGAATAAACTTAAATTCATTAATAAATTAAATTTAATGCGCAATAAGACTAATATTGAAGAAAAAAAAAATTCTTTTTTTTTTTTGATTATTCGGACAAATATAAACTAAACAAACTCCAATGTTTGTAAATAATTTTTAGAATGAATATTTTTTATTTATTAATTCAAATTATGTCAGTGATCTACTACCGGTACTCTTTTAAAAAAAACTTGCAAAAAATTATACTATACGGTATAATTTTTTGTTCACACCGTACTATGAACTTCGTAAAACTTAATTATCCCCAATAACAAGTGAAATTGCAATTTAGCTCCAGAATAGGAAAACTTAATCATATTTCGAAAGCCGAATAAATCCACAGAGTTTAAAACTCAGTTTAAATTACTATAGGTCTAGCAGGAGCGCGTAATGTAAAATTCTGGATGGACAAAGTGTGATTGTAAAAATAAAAAATTAACAATAATAACAAAAAAACATGCAGATTTACCCAAACTAGTATCCACAAATATTTGTACAAAAAATTATTTTTTCGCTATACAAAATTTCTAATTGAAGTGACATTCCACCATACCAAATTAGAACATAGTTTAAAAATTGTCTGGTCACTTTTATTAACATTACATAGTAACATTGCACCATTTAATTTTAAGACTTTTAACCATATTCTCTTTGCCATTTCAAAAAAATCATATTAAACTAGTATATAAAAATATATTATTATTAATTGAAGATCTTCGTACATAAATGTGTGAAATTTATTTTTAAATAAACAGGTACTCAGAACTTTGTGCAACTGTTTAGTAAACAAAGGTGACTTTATATCATATGATGGCATAAAGTCACTTTACCAAATTCACTAATTTCACCAATTTAATATTAACGTAAAACAAAATATATGTATACAGAATGTTGTTCTGGACAGCATTTATATCATAGTTTCCTCCTTACCCCTTTTCTTCTATAAAACCAGCTGGGCCATTTGGACGACCCGCCACTGCTCGGTAGTGTAAATTTAAACCTAACCATCAGTTTATAGTAATATTTAATTGAAACAGCAGATAAATACAGTTTACATAATAACTTTTTTATTAAAATATTTAGTTGTGTGTAGTGGATTGCTTTTTGTTGCCAAAATAAGTACATATATAGAAACTTCATTTTTATTAATTCATTTATTAGTTACAATTCATCTTTTACCGCTTTCGCCAGATTGTGTGCTTGTAAATCATGCCAAAAATTTGCACGGTCTTGATACAAATTGTTGTCAGTTTGCATTACTTTCCAATTACTATCATCTTGACTGCCAATTCGTATAAAATTAACAGGATAAAATTGAGATGGTTTCCACTTTTCTAGCCCAAACCCATCTGGAACAGGATTTCTAATTTTGTTCCAATTTTATTAGAATAATTTTTTCCTTTAAGTCAACAGAATTTTACCCGAATTCCGCAAAATTCACCCACAGTGCTACTAAAGTTTCCCGAATTTTAATGTCTCTTTTGGAAGGCACGGCTGATATAAACAAATCTTTTCCTAAGGGAAACAAATATTGAAGCTCTTCTGCATGGCAAACTCCTATAAAAGATATTTGATATTTCAGAAATTTTTTGCTAAATTTGTATTCACTGTTTTTAATACCATAGTAGGTTTCTGCATCACCTCTAAAAACTTCAGTAAAACTTGCCGCGCCCTTATGATCAAATAAGTAAACATATGTAGGCCCTATGGTTCTCTTATGGGAGCTGTCCAACCGTATTCTCAGATATTTGTCAACACCAGCCAAAAACCATCCATCTGTGTACAACTAATGGTGATTTCATTATTTTTAAGAACAATTTAATAAGAAGTGTTGAAAGATAATAGAAAATGATTATTTTTAAGACAAAAATAATAAGAAATGGTGAAAGATAATAGAAAAAAAGTTATGAAAGATAATAGGAAATGATGAATAGGTAAATTTGTATTTTTCTAAATAACACTAATAATAGAATAGTAGTACAATGATATATGATATTAACATGGCTTTAAGTTGGGCTTAAGTTATTGTATAAATTTTGTACACTTACATTTGTCAAGTTGCGATGATTATTTATATCCCAGTTTTTTTCTCTGCCGTTAAAGTAAAACTCATCAATTTTCCTAGTTATGTAATTTTGGACTTCTTCACTGTGATGATCATAATTTAAAGAAATTGGTAAAACTTGTGCAAATTTTTCTTTTAATTCTTCAAGTGCTTCTGGTGTGTTTAGTAATGCTAAATAAAGAAATAATTTTTGGATAATAATACTTCGTGTTTTACAGTTAACATTTACGGGCAGTCTTAAGAGCTCCCTCTTCGGCTGTTAATCCGGTTATCCAAGGAATTGATAATCCGTGTGGTGTTGCAACATTCAAGGGATGTTCTGTTATAAATGCTCCTGGAATATCGGGTTCGACTACTGGTGGAAATGGTATCATCGGGTCGTAGTCCCATTTCTGCAATATATATTTCTTTATTATAAAATATATAAATATAAAAATGTTCATTGATAATTCACAACTATTAAAATCAATCCTTAAAAAGGTGCTTACTTGACGGAAGGATCTTTGATGGTATACCATATATTTTTTACATTGTCCAATACTTACAAAGAAATCGTAAATAGCCCCTGTAATATCTTCTGCTGGTTTATTTTGCAGGCATTTAATTATATCAGCCCAAATAAGATTATTGTCAGGTTTACAATTCATAAGTTCTGCTAACTTTATTGCTCTTTCTGCTGCTACACCTTTATGTGCTGGCTGAGCCCAAGGGCTAAAATATGTACCAGACTGGGAAATTCCTTGTTGAAATAACCCTAAAGAAATCATAAAATATTATACTATTATATAAACTATAATGTAAACTAATAAATTTTTCTCCTTATACCTTTAGATAGTTTGGACAACATATGATAAGTTACACTTGCTCCGCCAGCGCTTTCACCAAAAATTGTTATACGGTTTGGATCACCCCCAAAAGCCGCAATATTATTTTTTACCCAATTCATGATTTCTACTTGATCTTTTAATCCATTATTGCCTGGACAATCAGCTGTTTCCGTACTAAGAAAACCAAGTGGTCCAAGGCGAAAATTTCCACCGACAAATATTATGTCGTGTTCCATTAAGAATTCCGGCCCATAAAAACTACGCATTCCCGCACCACACTCCCAACCGCCACCATGAAAAAATATCATTACGGGTAAAATGTCAGTCTTTTGCACCTTGGAAATTTTAACGTTGTGTATTCAACAAAATTCGAATGTTTTATAATATTGCTATTTAATCACTTGTTGCAATCATTAAATATTATACTTACTTCTGGTGTATATACATTTAGATATAGGCAGTCCTCGTCTCCTATTATGTGATGTGTTCTTGTAAAAGGATTACCTTGTACGCAAATTGGGCCATCACTTGTTGCTTTTCTTTCTCCCTGCCATGGTAGGGCTGGTATTGGCGGCTAAAAAGAAATAAAAAACAATTTTAATGGATTTAATATATTCTACTTTAATTTATTAAAATTATATATTTACCTGAAAACGTAAATCATTTACTGGTGGCTGAGCATATGGTATTCCCATAAATGCTCGTACACTTTTACCTGAATGACTAGTTATATGCCGACCTACTAAAATTCCACCATGGTTTAATGTAACTTTCAATTTTTCACAAGTTCTGCCAAAAATGTTTGTGTATAATAGATTGAACACAAATATTACTATTAGAAATTTTTTATTTGTCATTTTCTAAAACAACTATAAAAAATCTTACAGTAAAAAACAAAGATAATTTAATTTGCCCTTTAATTTAGTTAATATTAAGTATGTTTCAAAAACAAATATCTAAAAACAGAACTTAAAAACTTATGACAATGAAAAACCATTTAGTAGCATTGAAATATATAAAAAGTTAATTTGAATCATTCTCATACTAAATATTAAAACTTTAAAAGAGTTAGCTCTTGTAAATTTCAATGTATTGTAAAAACTTGAATTTTGAACAAGTAGATAGGTTTGGTGGGGATAAATTATATAAATAAAAATAGAAGTAATTAATTAAAAAAATATTTTTGTTAGTAAGCTTAATAAATAAATTAGAATTCTGATTCAGCGAACTATTTATTAGTAAATTATTTATAAAAAAAATTATTATTTACACTTTTAAATAATTTTTTTAATTAGCTAACAGAATACTTCATGGTTTACAGATAAAAACATAATTTATTAATATTAATTTGTATATTGTTTTATACAAATTAATATTAATAAAATTAATATTATAAAAAAAATTTGTATTTTTATTTAGTTGTAATTTTTTATTCTTTTAATTGTATACAAACGAAATTAATTGTATCTGTATAATAATGTTGTTTTTCTACTTTTACCTTATAGCTTGTTTTGATCTCTATATTACTTTCAAGTTAAATAAAAATATATACTGTGTGGTGGGTGAATTCGGAGATCTTTTGAAAAGATCTTCTTAAATGATTTTTCTCATACATGTTTTCTCATATAAATTAATGCATTTTTTTGTATAAGTTCCCTCTAGAAAATGTAAGTTTTTCACAGAAATCTCATAAAATAATTAAATTGAACCATACACGCCCGCCCGTTAAAACAATTTATTGAAAAATGTTTTTTGTTTTACATTTTTTATTAGATGGCTTTTACGACTTTTTGTCCATCTGTCCTTCTGTAAATTTTCAAATAATATTAAACACAGTAAATGAATAAATTGTTGATAGCACCACAGGAGTTAACATTTTGGACAATAACACGGTTGATGCATTGATAGTAATAAAATAGTAAATAGTGTTCAGAACATATCAAAAACCCTAGATAATAAGTAGTGCAACTAAATGCCTGTTATTTTAATTATAAGTTCTGCAGCTACCTGGTGAATATTCTTTTTTATTTGCAAAGTTGTGTACTTTTCCAATCAGTGACAATTGCAATTTTCGTAACCCACGTTTTGTTCAATTTACACAATATAGATGAAAACTCACAAATCACGAACGAATAAAGTAGAATCTACGATGCTTTTATCCTAAATATATATTAAGTAATTAATAACGGTACTGTAGTAAGCAATAGGTGCTGGGTTCAACCCCCCATCGATGTTGGTATAAGTACGATTACTAGCGTACCAGTACTATATAATTTAAGACTAGGAAAATACTATCGGTCGCGGCCGATCAATCTTGTTGAAATTTAAAGTTTTCTTCAGTATAAGGAAATTCATATAAAAAATTAGTAGGTCCAAATTGCAATACCAGAAACTTCAAATACAGGTAACACTTGAAGCCTTATTCAAGTGTAGAGAAAAAAAATTATTCCCTCCCCAGTGAAGTATACAAGGAAAAATGATTCCGTCCCCAGTGGAGTAAACAAGGAAAAATAAATTCATAACGAAATGAATTAAACTACAAAAATAATAAGTTACTATGAATTTTATAATTAAAATAATAATTAAATTATCATGAATTATATTGCGTGATTCATTTAGACTTTAAATTTTAAAGGTACTTTTTCCTGTAGGGATTTGATGATAAATTAAATCAAGTTGTGTCAAACTGTCATGTTATTTTTTCGGTATTGTTTTACATTTCATCATGGTAAGACTTAGCCCGACACAACGTCTATAAATTATTCAACTGGGCTCTTGGAAAACTTGAAGAAGATCCACTGTTTTCGACAAAAATTTTGTTTAGCGATGAAGCCATTTCTGGCTTAATGGATACGTCAATAAACAAAATTGCCGTATTTGATCTGAAGAGCAACCCGAAGAGGTTTAAGAGTTGTCATTACATCCAGACAAATCAACGGTTTGGTGTGGTTTATGGGCTGGTAGAATAATGGGTCCATATTTTTTTAAAATTAGACTGGCCAGAACGTTACTGTGACGAACGAATACATTATAACGGACTATTTGCTGCCTGAAATTGAAACCCATAATCTCGACGACATTTCGTTCCAACAAGGCTTTATTGCGAGAACCATTTGGTGTACAGTTAATTTTTCGCATCGGGCCGGTGAATTGACTGCCTAGATGTTCCGATAGATCTTTTCCTTTAGGACCACGTAAAGTCAAAAGTCTACATGGAAAAACCGGTTACGATTGAAGAATTAGAAACCAACATAATATGCATCATTCGCCAAATACCACTCGAAATGCTCGAACGGGTCATCCAAAATTGGAACTGCAAAATGGACCATGCGGAGTTAAGGTCAACATTTGAAAAAAATAATCTTGAAAAATAAATGTAAATAAATCTTTGATAATGAAGATTATCTGATAAGATTAATTTTTTTCATATAGAAATAAGTACCTCTAAATGAATCACCCATTGTATAAAAAGAATAAACGATACTTTGAGATTCCGTATTGCCAAATTAAAAATCGAAATATATGTAAAATATCCTGCTGTTAAAAAAATCGATTCTTTCTACTCCTTCGAAATATTATAACATAGCTTTCATATTAAGGGAGTATAATTGAAGTTGAATTTTTATTGATAATATATTCAATGAAGGACAACATATTATTCTTTGTATTTGTTTAAATAAAATAAAAAATATTTCAAATATCAGTAATCAGTGCTTCCATAAATGTTTTCAGTTTCGGTTAAATATTTATTATATTAAAATAATTCATAATTATTCGTTATTGCAAGTAACATATCAATTATTAAAAAAAATATCAAATGTAAGGTGGAATTTAATAAATGATTTGTTTGTGGAAATAATTTATTTAGTAATTTGTTAAATAAAAATCCAACTGAATGTGTAATTAGAAATAAAAACAAAATATATTTACATATATTTAAAATATGAACTTTAATTTAAAGGTAAATTATTATAATTTCGACTCATTTTTTTTCTTCAGAATAAGAATCTTATGACGTATGAATTAAATATAATAAAATAAAATCAATATTTTGGTTCATAAAATATTTTACTTGGAAACAAAATATAATTATCGTTATAAAACAGAAATAAATATTTTATAAACAACAATGATTTTTCCATAATAATCCTATTCTTTTGCTGCAAATCTAAACTAAAAATTTTAATTTTTTGCTCAGAATTTATAATAGTGAACTCTGTTTGAAAAATTTATTGAATTTATTTATAAAGTAAAAGTATATGCGTATTCTAAATAAGAGATTTAGCATTACTTATTATAAGATTGTCATATTTATGTTAAATTATTGATTTTGTAATCATTATACATTTTTTTTCTTCAGATGGAATCGTTGTATAGCAGTCATATTAATGGTTTTAATTCTATTTCACAAAATGCATCAAGCATTACATTTGGAGCTCAATGGGGATCTAAAGGCAGTCTTATAGCTCTTAGTGTAGTATTAGGAAGTTCAATAAGTTTGGTTGGATTGGCATTTGCATTTATTACGTATAGGTATTTGTATAAGGATTATATTTGTGGAATATATCCATCTATCTATATTCTTTTTCATTTAAGAATTTTCTTTTTTTAAGCTAGTTGTTCATATCACCGCGAAATTACTTCCCCTTTTTTGTAGTCTATTTTCAGATTTACGTTCACTTGGAGGCACAACACTGTTAAGTCTTTTAGCATCTCTTTTCATGTCACAATTATTATTCGTTATTGGTGTTGGTGGAGTGGAAGTAAGTAAATTACTACATTTAATTTTTTAAAGATTTTTTTTAACTTTATTTGTTGAACTGGAAAAATATATAGGTGGCAATTTTCAACATTACATTTAATTGTCCAAGCTATTATTCATATTTTTAGAACACTTTACTATTTACTATCTTACAGGATTCAGAATTGTGTGTATCGCTATCATTAGGATTATTATATATGAAACTAAGTTCATTATGTTGGATTTGCTGTTGTTGTCATCATGCGTTAAAAGTTTATAGAACTAGTTCCAATTTATTACCACAACCAGAAATTAGAATGGCACGAATGCTGGCTCATTATAGGTATAATTTAAAGATATTTTCATTATTCGAATATTAACTTTATATATTTAATACTTATAAATTTGAATAAAAGCATAATATCATGGGGTCTGCCACTGATAATGGTAGGAATGGCAACAGCGTTTAAAAGCAAAGAAAAAGAAATTAAGTCGAAAATTATTTTAACAGCAGAGGAAACCGTTCAGGAAATTTTAATTAGTAAGCATTGTTGGTGAGTTATTATAAATAATATTAATACGTGTTACTTTAATTATACTAATTTTTTTTTTTGTAAATATAGGTTAATGGAAGGAAATGCATACATATGGGCATATATGGTTCCAGCTATTATAATTCTCGTCATAGGTTTTCACCTGGCATTACAAGCTAAAAGTACAGCAAAAATTTCAGCACAATTACAAGTTGACACAAAATCTAGAAATAAACTTATCAAACGAAGAATTCTACAAAGTGGACTTTTTATTAAAGTATAAGCTTTTATTTTAAAAGAATTGTCATTTTCGATTATTATACCTGACATATATTACCTCTATTTTCTCGAAGATATTGATATTATTCACAGTTGTAAATATTCTGGGATCTTTTGCAGCGTTGTTACGTGTAAATTTACTTTGGGCAAGTTATAGTATTGCTCACGGAATACAGGTTTGTAATTATTTAATAATAGTTTATAAACTAATTTATTTTACACTAATTAATAACTATTTTTATATATATACATTAGGGATTAGTGACTGCATTGCTTGTTACCTGCAATTGTAAAATATTAAAATTGTACAGTGTACCAAGACGAAAAGAACGATATAGTGGAAATACATCTAGTTTATATGACAGGGAAGGAGCAAAATTTGGTGTCTTAACTGTTACAAATCCTAATTACAATTATGATTCCACTACTATTCAAGAGGCAGATAATTTATCATTCAACTTTATGAATTATAAGGAAGAAAGTTTTGTTGAAAATAATAAAAGTGTCAATAAACTTGCATTACAAACTATCGAGCAGAATAATAGCTTCACAAATTCATTGTCAGTGAGCGAATTATGTTTGGATGGCCCACCACCGCAACCAGTATAAAAATTATTTATAGCTGAATATTAAACTGTAATTAATTTAAAAGATAAATTATGAACATATTGAATGACCACATCATATGTACTACACATATACATTTGTAAAACCATATCTAGTTATTTTTATTATAACAAATACACAGCAAAACTTTATATTAAATATTTAAAAAATTAAAACCATTTAAGTATAGTAAAAAATTTAATTAATTTTTTATTCATAATTTGAAAAAAAGAATACCAATATAAATGTAAAATAAAAATGGATCTGCTACTTAATAAATTACCTCAGATTTCTTAATAATGTAGAACGACATTTATCAGCATTTGCACCAATAATCAGTATCATTGTAATACAAATTTATTTCTTCAGTCAGCATTAAAAAATTCCACCAAACATTTGGTTGATAATTAAAATATTAACATCCTGAGGCGTGTTCTGCCATGTCTATTTTAAAGACATAGTTTCTTGTCGTGGTTGTTTCCTATCGTGGATCTTATACGAATATATTTTTTTTATTTAAAGCCAAATATTAAGAAGATTTTTCCTTAACTGTAAACACACAATATTTGGTTAATGAGGATGGGAAATTTAGGTTGGCAATTTTTTTAAGAATAGGTTGAGTAACAAATTTTTATTTCATTCATTTAGTACTGTTCTTATTCTGCCATTTCTAACACATAAATCGGGAAAATTTTAACGGAAATAAAAATTTTTTTACTCAATGTTTATAAAAATGCAAACAAAACACTTTGTTTTTCTTTTTTTTTCCCAGTTGCAGGACGGGACAACTTTTATTAAAAATTTATCTATAAGTCCTACAAAAAAGAATAACCATTTTAAATACCCTTAGTTAAAAAATAATATTAAATCAGTAAAATTTAGCAAAACAATTGATATAAAACTAATGATGATATAAGATAATAATAGTATTCGAAAATTCAATAAATTATTATAAATAATAATAAAACTTAAATTTTACCTTTGAAATATGAACAAGGTGTCATCATTTTTATTTATTTTTGATGTTCTATGTGAATAAAATATCATCCTGTTCACTTTCTACGAAATGATTTATTTTTTTCATAATTATAATTCTTGTATTTATTTTAATAGTTTGAAATGTACTTAGTTAACAGAACTTATTTAAAGCATATTTCAAATTATTTCAAATTTAATCACAAAATTTATTTATATGCAAAATCCGTTTTTCAAACTTTTCAAAAAACATTTAAGTGACATTTAGTTACACTACACTTATAGCCACACAGAAACGGAAAAAATTTGCTTTGCTTATTAAAGAGATACGTTATTTCTCTTAATGGACACTTTTATAGCTTATTTGAAAGCAAGTAAACGTTTTAGCTTTATATTTTTGCAGGACCTAACCTAAAAACACAAAAAAAATTTAGACAACTGTCAAGAACAATTTTTTAACTACGACTTAATCGAGCGACGATCAAATTACAACTGAGTTAAATAATCTGAAAAGTAAGGAGTTATTCCTTGTTTTTTTTTTTTTCTAAAAAAATCGTTACAAATATTTAAGTAAAATATTCAGTTCATTTTTTCAAAATAATATAGTTATTTGTATTGTTTTTTTTTTTTTTGAAAATTCAAATATAATTTAAATAAAATTAACTTTTTTATCAAAATTTTATTATTTAAAATATAAATTGATTGAACCAAATAATTACATGGAAAGTAACGGTTCTTCGGTTAAGTATTATTATCAACCAACTTTCCATATTTCCAATTTTAATTATAATTTTCAATATTTTATGCAAAAATTGGAAATAGAATAAAAATAATACGCTTGGAATATTCTGAATACATAAAAGAATATATATAATAAATCAAAGAAAACACAAATTCTTTCATTGTACACAGTAATTTTGAAAGATAATTAAAAGAATTTCAGATATTTTAGAAGACTGACCTGAACAAGCCAATTGTAAATTGTTTTACACCACGTGTATACATTTTTGGAAAAGTATTGTTGATGTTGTTTATTACAAATTTTTACACAGAATACTAATAATTTTAAAATTTAAATAAAAAACTATTACTAAGTTCTACCATATTCAACTAAATTTAATAAAATAACAAAATTTTCAAAATATGCTATACGTCAAAAATAATAGAATTTTAGAAATATTGCTTTGATGTAATTATTGACATACAAATGCGCCGAAATTCATCGGCGCAACTTTATGTCAATAATGTCAATAAAGTTGCGCCGATGAATTTTATGTCAATAAAGTTGCGCCGATGAATTTTAAAATTCATCGGCGCAACTTTTTTCTGTGTCAGGCAGATTAAATCAGATTGTGGAGCGAATTGAGAAAAAGAAATTAAAAAATGACATTTAAAACTCCACGTCGCCACTAAAATTATTAATGTAAAATATAAAATGTCGGGGACAATAATTTCATAATTTGAACCAATAATAATCAAAAAATCTTAAACTTTTCTAAGTAGTCTAATTGGCTTTGTGTAAATAAATAGCTGTACTATTCTTTGTACAGTATAAGAAAAAATTGGAGACAGAAAAAATAAATATATTGCCTGCGTGTCAAGGCCTCAATTCTAAAAATGGATTATTTATTTACAAAAAATAAAAATGAGGACGGAGATATTTTCGGACCCAAATTTCCTAATTTACCAACAGATTCCGATATTATGGTAATCAATTGTTTTCAACTAAAATATTTTCTAAGAACCGAAATATGACGCAACTTTGTAGAACTTTTTTTATATATCTTTATTATATCTACAAAAAATTATAATATCAATGGATATTAGTTTGTTTACTTCACCAATTTATCCAAATTATTTTATTAGTTTCTAAATATTTTTTTTTATTTTATAATGAACATATAACAAATTTTCAAATCGTTTCGTATCGTATTAAGGATACAAACTGGTCTACCAATCCTGACGATATATTGGATTCAATATTTTCCATGGACAATGATTTTTTAAATAATTTTGATAATACCCAAGAATTTGAGAGCTTGGAAGATCTCTCAGCTCGCATAAAAATGGAAGCAGAAGTATATGAAACAACATCAGCAACTCCATACTGCAATGTTACAGTTGCAGATCCTAAACTTGAAAATATATCTAGTACTTCTTCAGATAGTGGACTTTCGTCAGACAATTTAGATATGTACGTCGTTATCAACTTTATTTTCCCAGCAGTCTACTAATTTCATACTTATTTTAGAGAAATGAGTCCAACCTATCAGCCTTTAAGTCCAGCTTTTTCATCTCCAGGACCATCAATTAGTGAGAGAGGTGCGAAATCCGATATATCATCACCAGATAATACAGATCATATTAAAAAACACGAAGACATGACTAAAGTCGTCGTACAAAGAGTTCCACAAGTTTTAACCATATCAGCTAAAAATCAAGTTAAACAAAAATTAAACGTTTCAAATAACAAAGAAATAAAAATTGTAAAGCTATCACCACACATGTTTAATACATCTAATAACAAGACTGTAACTATTCAAGTGAAAAACTCAAATTCTGGTGCTAAGTTTCAAGCTAATCCAGGAACATTATTTTTAAATAACGGAAAAGTTACCGAAGGTAAATTTATTTCAATAATTATTATTCAATAATTTAATTTTGTTTTAAATGGCAGTTAAAAAATTAGGAAAGGTGCAGAATTGTTTAAATTCACGTTCCATTTTAATTCCGGTTTCTTTGAAAGATGTGAAAGATATGAAGTCAATCAAATTTCTTAATAGCACGACATTTAAAAAAATTGTTTCAAATACAACTAATCCAACAACTATTAAAGCTAACGAAAAGTTTGGTAATTATTTATTTTATATAAATATACATATTTTGACAACATAAATTATTTTTTTAGACGATACTCTAGATGAAAACTCATCTGATAATGAAAGCATTATCATAGAAGATGAATATGATTTTAATGATAACAATTTTGAGCAACAGGTTCACTACACTCAAGGGAAAAAATATCCTAAATTAATACTAACCCAAGAAGAACGTCGCCTACTATCCAAAGAAGGGATTACTTTACCATCACACTATCCACTGACAAAAAATGAAGAAAGAGAATTAAAACGAATCCGAAGAAAAATTCGAAATAAAATTTCAGCTCAAGATTCCCGAAAAAGGAAGAAAGAATATGTTGATGGCCTTGAAGAGAGAGTTAAACAGTGTACCGAAGAAAATCAAACTTTATTAAAACGAATAAAATTATTACAAAATCAGAATCAAAATTTGGCAACACAAATGAAAAAGCTACAATCATTAATAACAAAAGGAACAAATAAAACTGCACAGCCAACAACATGCTTGATGGTTTTATTATTAAGTTTAGCATTAGTAGCAGCACCTAATTTAAAATTGGGCAAAAATATTCAGGAAACTGAATTGGAGGATGTTGTTGAGGAATCGATTCTTCAAAACAGAAGAAATCTTTTATTCGATGCGAAAGATCAGAATTCTGAAATTATTGATGAGATTAATATGAGTGACAT
This sequence comes from Empis livida, assembly GCA_963932195.1. Taxonomy (NCBI): domain Eukaryota; kingdom Metazoa; phylum Arthropoda; class Insecta; order Diptera; family Empididae; genus Empis; species Empis livida. Next base: position 6,925,516 of record OZ010648.1, read on the forward strand.
TTTTGGTTTATCAAATTTGTGTGAACCTGCTTCAAATTCTGCAGATATTTGTACTAAAAATAAAATAACTGAATTCAATAATTGTGAACCAAGTTGCAAAAAACTGAAACACCGCAATGACTTTATAGATTTCGACGTTGATGAACAAAATTGGTACAAAACAAAGAAAGAGGATGAAGAAAAAACAAGTATAATTTCAAATGCTTTCAATAGTTTAGCTAAAGCTTTTAAGAAAAATATGAAAACGTCACAAACTAGTGGATTTAATATAGGAAATAATAATGATCTGTTGGATCAAGATGTTTTGGATATGATTTCGCCAAAAACTAATGGGATATATGGATTAAATTTAGATAAAATTGCTAGCTTTTCTAATAGTGACAATGATGGAATTAATATTTTGGTAAATTCTCCATATCAAAATGAGAACGATAAAAAGCTTAACTTTTCCGAAACACAAAAATTTTAAAAGTATTATTAAAAAATTGAAACTTTATGCATTCTTTTGTAAATTGTTGAGCTTTTTTGTTTACTTTATGTTTTAGAGTTTACACTATACCCATATTATAGGTATATTTAAGATTTTTCTTAACTATGATACATGTGAAAAACAATTTCTTATATTTATGTTAATTTGCAATATTATAAAAATTTTAAAAACAATAAAAGCTTACAAAGTTAGTGTAAGACACATTATCCGAAATTTTTTGTTTTTTCTTAGTTTAAAATAGGTAAAAAAGTAGTACATTTTTTTACCGAGTAGTGTAAAAAATGTTTCTAGGTAACACAAATTTCTAAATAACGTTAAATTTTGCATAGAATTTGTAAGCATAAACGCAGGCTTTACAGTGGAACGTTGTGTATAAAGCATTACATTCATAATTTTATTTTTAAATAATCTATAGAATAATTCATACCTTTTTTAAAAAAAATCATATTCGGGCTTGCATCATCCTAGAGCTTAAATTAGCAAATTCCTTTAAAAAGCATTGTTTGAGTTAATTTAGAAATTAGTTCTGACAATATATTATTTATATTCATTTAATATCCTGAACTCCTCAATTTGTAACATCTAATATTTTAAACTAATCGTAAAAATCCTCTTTTAAATTACTCTATAGAAAATGTTTTACAGTACTTTGGGATTAGTAGTATACACCTTGTGTTGATCATTTCAAACCAAGTTTTTCTTTAATTATAAACTGTGGTAATCTTCTTCCCTTCCAATATCTGGGTATAGGTGTTTCATTTGCCTCTCTCAATTTCTGATTTACATAGTTTTCCGCTGAAAATTTTTCTGCTTCCTTAATTTGTACAATTAGTTCAGCTTGAAAAACTTTTTCTTTTCGCATTTCTCTCCTTTGCCGTACCTATAAAATATATTAAATCAATAATTTCTTTTTAATAACTTGACTTTACCTTTGCCCATTCAAATTTCATTTTCTTCCGCAATTTTTTTAATTTGTGTTTCTTCATTTTCCTTTTCCTTATAACAATAAGTCTTGCTGCTTCTATTTTACCTTGAACGGGTGATGTACTTGGTGGTTCAATGATATTATGATATGTCGAAATTTCCAAGATTTCATTTATAAATGAATTCCTGGGATTTTCAATTATCAAATTTGGTTGAGGTATATCTACAAGTACCCTTCTATACTTTTCAAACAATGGCAGGTCAATCAAATTAGATTGCACAATAGGAGCTTTCATCAGAATTGTAGATGTTATATTACAGGATGATTTTTCTCCTCTTACTCCATTTGAAAGAGCGCGTAATATTGTGTCGTTAAAGTTAGGCAACTTACCTATAAAAATATTCAAGTAAACACAATAACTTCAAATATAATTTAACTTACAAAAATTCAATTTCCTTCCTATATTTATCATTTTAGTAAAAGTTTTTTAAAGAAATCAAACAGCAGGGTCCTTTTCTAAATCCTTTTAATTGTCTCCATACAGCAACATCCACCAAGCAAGTTATCTTTACTAATGCATAAAATTCTACGACATAACCTTACCTAACCTACATTTTCTTATTAAAAATGAAGCGGCAACCCATATCGCCCTTCCGTGGACGATTACATAAAATGGATGGCCAGATTTTTTAAGGTGACCAAATGTAAAAAATAAAAACGGAAAATTTAAAATAAAAACAGAAAAAACTGAAAAATTTTAATTCATATTTTTTACTCAAAAATTTCACCAGGCGATCAAACTTTACGGAAGGTAAATTAAAAAAAACATTTGTTTGTTAGCTTGTGCGCGATATTATAAATTATTATATTATAAACCGTTAAATTTCCATTTTTTTTACAAAAATCAAAAAACAAGGGAAATTTTAAAATATATCTTGAACGAAAAATTAACTACTGATTAATGGAAATTAGTTTATCTTAATAATTAATATATGTATATTAATTTGTTACATTAATTGTGTAACAGAAAAGAAATCGTATATAATCAGGAGTTACGTTGCGATTTAGAACTTCCGTTGCAACACTTCTCATTTAATAAATTTATTGAATTTTAAAAATAAAAATTGTCGTACATGTACATATATAGTAAAAAAATGCATTTATCTCTTCAAAACAAGCGAATAACACGAATATGACTCGATGAACAAGCTTACAGTAGTCATCTCAAAACATACGAACAGAAAATTAGATTATTTCAGGATTACCTTTTCAAATGCCTTTATTAAGAAAAAAAATATTAAATTTTACAATATTAAAAAACCTAAATTGACTTGGTCGTTTTTTAATTTCAAAATAACCGAGATTCGTTTAAATTATATTCACTGGTTCAAAAAAATATATATATATATTTATATATATATATATATATATATATATATATATATATATATATATATATATATATATATATATATATATATATATATATATATATATATATATATATATATATATATATATATATATATATATATATATATATATATATATATGTTTAGTTGTAATATTATTTAACAAATCTCATTTGAAACCACAATTATAATGTTTTAGTTTAATATATATTTAATTTTATATATGCTTATAATACTAAATTTCATGAATGTGATTGATTTATATTTTAATACGCATACAAAGTCTATTATTATTTTATGTTTTTTATATTTATTAACAATTATTTTAACTTGGATTTTAAGCGAAATAAATCACATATTACGACGACGATAACAATGAGCGACAACAATTTTCGTCGAAACGTAAATGGAAAAACTATATTAAATATTTTTCAACAAGGTATAGAAAAACGTTAAAAATTATGTAAGAAAACATATTAAAAATAATATTATTTTGATTGCTATAATAAAAAATTTTTAAACAGCATATAATAGTTTAATAATAACATTTTGTTAATGTTATTATATATTATTGTTTAATTCCTTTCCTTATTTATTTTTATACCATAATTGGTTCATCATCCAAACTTCCATGTTTTTTTTTGTTAGATCGATTATTTTTATTTTTTTTATCAGTTGTATTAAGGTTAGAGCTAGTAATAGGATTTGTAAAAGCTTGCGGATTGTAACTAACAACATTATGTGATAATGATGAAGGGCCGGTTAATATAGTTGTCTCGTATCCACCAGACATACTACGTTTTGCCATTGGCTTCTGGGAATCAACTTTGCTACAAGAAGCTCCTCCACCTGTTGTTGATATATAGCTCAAATTCTGTTGACTGGCCGACCATCTTGAATTGGAAATGCCACTAGTGGTAGATGGTTTTGTTGTTATAGATGATTTTATTAGTGTTTCATGCCCGATCGACAAATTTTGTGGGGGATTTGTAATGTAGTCAATATTTTGATCACGTAGATTATAACTCAACGCCATCGAATCAATACTATTTGAATCGAAATTAAATTGTTTACTTTTTGCTTTCGATGTAATATAAGATGTTTCATAATCTGAAGTACGTCTATTTCCATTATTATTTCCGGAGCTTCCATAAAAGTCATTACTATCCTTTAGTTCTTTGCATTCTGCCAATGAATGAGAATCTTTGTCTTTTCCTGTACTAATATCATCCAAACTACCACCTTCACCCTCTAAATCAGTCGAGAGAAGATCATCATCTGATGTAGCTCTAACTAAATTTGGCAAATGCGAAGTTAATATTGCTTTTTCCTTTTGAATTTCTTGTATGTGACCTTCCAATATCATTTCTTCAGTTTCCGATTCTAAATTTAATGGTCTTGGAGTAAGTTCCTCTGGTGAGAAAACTTTAGAGCTTCTTAATGTACTTAAACGGGTATTAGCTGTATGTGCGGCTGTATCAAGAGTATCAATATCTGCTAGTGTACTTTTAACGTTTAACATTTTTTGTGTTATTAATGTTTCAATACATTTTGTCTGTCTACCAATATCGTTCAAGCTATCTTGTGCTGGAACTAAGCGGTTTGTACGCAAAACACATGGAGCAAAAACAATTGCGAGTGAACCAGCAGACATTCTATTGTGTTTTTCTCTCTGTGCAACAAGTGCCAAGTGAAAAATTAACCGTTCCAATAAAGAATGATGTGAAGGCGGTATTTTTTTAACTAGTGATAATAACGTTTGCACCCTTACAGTTGTCTCAGGTAAATCGGCAGCACGTAAAAAATCGTCATAGCGATCAAAAGTTAACAACGGTTCTGGCATATCTCTTAAAAATGATTTCAAAACATTTGCAAGAACATTAACGTTGTATGATTCATAATCAATTTCGGAAGCAGTTGATTTTTCAGACATTTTAATTTTTAATTCCTTAATTTTGGAATTTACTCCGCTTTTCCTGTATATACCCTCTGAATATAAACCCAACATTTCAATTTTTGTAATTAATTGTTCTATTTTAATTGGAATTTTTGTGGATTCCGAAATACAGAGACTAGTTAATGGCACACCAAAAAGTTTTGAGTCTACTGGAATATTTGGTGATGATGAGCCAGAAATTTGGGCAGATGATATTTTATTGCATGTAGAAGCCTTTTGATAACATCTTTTATGGCATGTTAAACGACAACTTTGACAGACCTAAAAACGAAATAAGTACAATTATATAATATGTAAACATAAGTAACACTTAGTAAAGGACTATTAACTTAAAAATATATCAGCAAAGAGAACTAACTAAATATATTTCTGATATGAATAATAATAATTAAAAACGCTTTAAGATTTTCTTATTTACCAAACATATCCTATCGAGTATACTACTAAAACTTATTTTGTTAAGCAACGTTACTTACCAACCCCCGCTCAATAGGCCATAAAAGAAATAATTGGCATATTTCGCAAGCTGTCGGAATGTTTATAATGGTCAACTGAAATGTATGGCCTAGAAATAAAATTTTTAAAACAAAAACAAATTATTATTAAATAAATATATCCTACCATTGTAACTCGTATGTTCTTCTACTTTTCGTTTTTTATCTTTCTTTCGTTTCGCTTTTGGCTTTTCAGTTTCCCTAGAATTCATAAATTCGTTCATAAATCCTCGAAATGCATTGACACCCATTGTTAAAGGGAAATCATTTTTTCTGCCACAACATGTTTCCATTACCTGTCCGAAATTGTCAATTAAATCTCTGTATTTTATATTTAATGAATCAGAATTTTGCTTATGTGCCACACTGTACTGTGTAACTAAATTATCTTTAAATGCACGAAGAGCTTGCTTAAAAACTCTATCAACTTCAGAAGATTTTTCACCTTCTGTCTCATCCATTTTGTATATTTTTTGGGTTATAAAGTCGTGCATTAAATTTAATTCTTTTGCGTCACTTATTATACGATCTGTAGAATCTGTATATTCTCTTGTACCAGAATATTTCGAGTTTGGTGTTAATGCCTTATCAGTATTTTTTCGAAGACGTTTAGATCTTTTTGCCTCACAGATTAAAGTTTTAACTCCACCATTTTGAATACATTTAGTATGTACCAATACTTTACAGTCTAAACAACGATAACCTTCATTGACAAAAGCATCGCTTTCTTGACAACTAGCGCATTTTTCTGCTTTTCCAATACGTGCCGCTTTCCGAAATCGATGTCCGGCTATATTAATTTGCGTACTTGATTGATACATATCATTACCTCGATTTACATCAAGTAATGAAATTTTATTTGTACTGGGATCCGAATTTCTCCTTTTTAATGTTTCCGTTGAATATTCTTTTGAAGTTATCTTTCGAACGTTTGCATTCAATAAAATTGTACCTGTTATATCGTCACTTAAGTTTGCTCTTACACGACGTTTTGGATCTCGTTGTTTAGATAATCGAGTTCTCAAATTATACTGGTTTTCATCTTCATTTATAGATCCTAAGAATGCTGCTGCTTTACCTTTCGGTGTCAAATCAATTATTGTTTTATTTTCATCTAATGATTGAAAATTTTTTGAATAGGAACTATTTTGGTGGAAAGATGTAATAGACGGTGAAATTGGATGTAAACTACCGCTAATATCGGAGGGATGTATAGATATATTATAGTGTTTTTGATAATTAGAGTTAATTTCATCAATAGTATTGCAATTGGTTCGAGTAAAATTCGGTTGTGATTCAGTCCTAATATTTTGTGGAGTATTTGATGTAATTGATTTTAATATAAAGTATTCTTGCTCCGGCAAATTCTTTTTTTGAGTTTTTATTATATTTTTTTCGATATTGTCCTCAACATCCTCATAGCTCAAATCATGCTGTAGGAGTGGTCCAGAGTCAGTGTGCCTTACTGGTAGTGTATTTTCATATCTTTAAAAAAAATTTTTTTTTGTATGTCAAAATTTTATAAGTGTTTTACAGTACCTTTCAAACACTTCCGAAGGAGAATTATCATAAAAATGTTTTACTGGCGAATCTTTAACCAATATACGAAATAAATTTTTCTCATTTCCCTCTTGAATATTTTGGGGATCATTCCATTTCAGTTCTTGGGTACCTTGATGATGTACAGGTTCTATACCTAAGTTTTTGTTATTATTTCCAGATGAAATCATAAGGCTTCTTAACTGATTGCTTGCTTTTTGCAATACTTCACTATTTTGTGACTGTAAAAAGGTATCGTCATCAATGTTTTGTGATACTGGATTCATTTTCTGTTGTTGTGTTAAAAATATATCTTCAACATTTGCGTCTAAACTGAAATGAGGTCTTTGCAATCCTAGTTTCATATCATCTTCTGATATTGATACAGCAAATATTCTTCATTGCAATAAATAAAAAATAAGTTAATACGCTTTCTATATGCGAATATGTATATTTACCTATCGTTGTTTGGTAAACTTTGAGTAGATCGTAAACGATTTCTGTCCTTTAGAGACTTCTACAAATACATATTATTAATTATGATGTTATATTTCTTGTAAATATTAACTAATATTCATAATTAAATTAAATATACATAAAAAAATAATATTACCAATTTTATTGCTTTAAAATGCTCTCTTGCCATATTACCGCGTATGTGGGCTTGAACAACTATAATACTACTTCTAATTTTGTTAAACCAATTTCTAGTTTTGTACATTCGCCATGTAGCTTGTATAAGCAATACAGCATTATTTTGTATTTTATTCAAATTTAATGTTTTTTGGGATAAACAGATCCGCCAAGAAGTTTGTATTGTAATAGCTGCTGTCCTATACAATAAAAATTTCTTACGTTGCAAAATTCCACGAAACCATCGTTGTATCAGAACAATACTATCAATAATTTTTGTATGTAGTTTTATATCTAATCTCATTTTTTGTGATTCTCTCATATAAATTTTGGTACCACCTAAATATAATTTCAATTTATTACGTATTCATTATAATTATTTGCAAAAATACCTAATTGGTAGTGTTGTTTATTTAAATCCATTGTACTCAAAAAATCCTTGACATCTTTTTGTGAGCTAACTAAACCCTTTGGTAATAATATTCTATACAATTGTATAAATTCCTCATACGTTAACCTAACATTATATCCAGCTCTTCGAATTCTAACAGTTTCTAACATACCAGTGTAACGCAGCTAAACGAATGTTTTATATATTATTAATTATTTAAATAATACAATATTAAGTTATAGCATTGATTAAGAATAATACCAGATGTGTTTTTTCTATATACTTTTTTTTGTACATGTTTTTTTTAGAAAACTTTAAAAACTCTGGTGAGAGTTAGTTGTATTGTACAATTCATATTCATATCTATTGATTGTATTTGTGAATACTATGTTTTATTCCTATTTTTTTTTTGTTCCATTCATAAATACCCGAGATTAGAAAAACAAATTATTTAACTCTATTTGCTGATGAGAATTTTTCATTTCCGTGTTCGCATTTTTTTCCTTTGCATATGAATACCCGAGATGAGAATAACAATCTTTATATCTCTTAGGTCTATGCGAAATATACTACGAAGGCATCAATTTTATGTATATATTGTTTTTGGTATATTATTTTCCTACCTGATTTACTTTACTAGTGAAGTAAAAAATTTTATGTATCGAAAATTATCAATTATATTTTTTTTTCATTTTTCTTCTTAGCTACTTATTGTGGATTTTGTTTGGTTACAACTGTTCATATATTTAAATTTTTCTAAAAAAAAAAGTATATAGAAAAAACATATGTGGTATTATTCTTAATCAATGCTTAAACTTGAATTAATATCTACAACCTTACATTTCTGATTATACATATATATATATATTTTTATGAAATGACAACTATTATTACTCTATATTAACACTTGCAAATAAACAAATATATTTAAAAAATAAAGTAATGGAAAAACCGATTAAACAGATTCCTATATTTCTAAACATTATCAAATTATATTTATACCTGTTTATTAAATTATAAAAAAATTACACTTACTTGACGTACAACTGTATTATCATCAAATTTATTTGGAATTTTCTGTGAATTAGATTTAATGCACCTTATGAAATATGGATTTGCCTTAAAGAAATGTAAAGTATTAAAACTTAATATTATGGTAAAAATTAAAATTAAAACCTGATTTAATGTATCCATTAATGAGCTTAAAGAATTCTGAAACTGTGCTGTAACTGTCAGCGGTTGCTTCCTTGTCTTAATACCGGTTTGATTAATCGAATTCGCTCCAGCAGTCATCATTTTAACCGTTTGCAAATTTTTTAATCCCTTTTTTGGCCTCTCCCTGGGACGAAATGATTTATTTTTTCTGTAAAACAAAACATAAGTCATATTTTTTATATAAGTAATTAAAAAAAAATAAAACGATATACAACATCAATATGCATATTAAAAATAAATAATTAAAAAAAAGCCGTTAAAATAAATTCCTTACTGAACAATTTGCGAAGCTCGAGCCATAACATCCTGACTTGAACGCTCAAATTTTGAATAATTTTTTGAAAAAATTTTACTTGCTACTACTTCGCTGTTAACCATTTGATTTGTTTCATAAACTAATTTACCATCAGGGAAATTTTTATTATTAAAAGCTATACTTGACCAAGAACGTCGTGGATTAGAACGATTAACGATGTTATTTCGCTGATTGATTGAATTCGGTATGTCACTTAGTATATCAGTTTTATTACTAAATAAAAAAAAAAAATACAAAATAAAATAAAAACAAAACAAATAATATATACTTGAACTGAAAATATCACAAACAAAAATCGAAATGTATACAGACACTTTAAAATTTCGAAAAGTAATAAAATCAAAAATCTTTCATGCAAAAGAAAGAAAAGAATAGACTAATACTACTTTAATAAAAACTTACGCAATTCTATTTATTGTAAGATTTACTGAAGAAACCGTTACAAGATGGCTATATAAAAAATATAATTTTGCAGGTACATATAATTAATTATTGTGAAAATAATTTAAAATAAGCGTGAATTGCATTGGAAAGCTCAATATAATTTATAGCAAATTATGCGGAATTTCACAGGACATTATAGTTTTTTAATTCTAATATTAATATATCTAGTTTTTTAATATTAATTGTACTATCCTGTATAAATAAAATAAATGTGTCTATTCTATTCTCTATGAATAAAATAAAATTACTTATTTATATTTAGAACTTTGTTCAACATTAAATATAAAATTGAAATTCTACAATATTTGAAAGTAATGGTTGTGAATTTGAATATTTTAAGAGGAAGCAATTTAATTGTGCAATTTAAAGAGAAATTTTTAAATATTAATTTTAACTGGAATTTGGGAGGTTCGTAATCCTATTACGTTAATGTATTTTTTAGTATATTTAAAAAATAAAGTAATGGAAAAACAGATTAAACAGATTCCTATATTTCCAAACATTATCAAATTATATTTATACCTGTTGGTAATAATATTTTTTCCACGAACATGTTCAACATTTAACATAAATAATATTTAGAAAACAAAAAGTTAAACAATATAGCATCTTTTTCAATTACGTTACTTTTTTGAGAACAAAATGAAAATTTGTGAACCCAATATTTGCACACTAGCAGGAAATTTTCGTTTGCAAATATGAACATTATATATGAATTTTTATTTCTATGCTAAACCAATGCAATTTTGGTTAATTTATTAATAGTATTTACCTCAGAATAACTTCATTATGATGTCGAAACCGAGGTTTTCCTGGTATTTTATTTATTGCATAATCATTTCTTTCTTTCCGATGTTTTATTCCAGCATGTCTAAATGCAAAATAGCTGCGAAAGAAAGCTCTTATAATGGCCCAACGAAATACGGCAACAGGATCAGCTCCAACTAATTCACGAACAAAAGCCATACTAGAATTTTTCAGAACACTAACAATATCTTGGCGCATTAAATCCAAATTTTTCTCACGCATTTCAGTAACCTTCATTTTAAATTTTAGTTTAGATATAAATTTGTATATGTAAAAAAATTTATAAATGAGCCATTTATTTTGAAAGTTTCAGTTCATTATTAAAATACAATATATAAAATAAATTACATTAGTTATTGCAGCCGTTAGATTTGTGAATTAATTATAATCAAAAAATACTTAAGAAAATGACTCATATATACATGTATATATTTCATGTGCAACAAACCTGATATTTCACTTGGCCAGCATAATGCCTTATTATAAAAGCATTTTCCTTACGTTGTGGTTTTTCATAAAATTTATTTTCTTTATGTACACTATTAAATTTTTGTAGTAATGTCTCATTTGTTGCTCCCGGAAAACTTTAGGTTTGAAAGAAATTCAAATCAAAATATATTTTACTGAAATGTATAATCTTACTTGCACAAGTCATCTAATATGCATAATAGTCCTGTCGGTTTTGATTCAAATAAATGGAGACACCCGGAGTTGTCCATAAATTCTATATCTCTCCATTTAATTCCTTCTCTTTTGTATTCATTTTGTTCATATTTAAAAACGTGCTAGAATATTTATAATACAATAATTTACACAGTTATTTTTAATACCAATTCTTATTTTACCAAATTAAAATAGTATTGAAGATGTTCATTTGCATAATTAATGCATAATTGCTCAAAACTATTTTGTGTACCAAAGTCTTCGAAACCAAATATGTCTAAAACACCGATTGAGTGACCTGTATGAGGAGTTTGATCTTTGTTCAATAATGCATGATTAACCTGAATGAATAATATTTTATATAGGAAAATGTGTCGCAAAAATTAATAGAATAGATTACTTGAAGAACGATCCAATCAAAAAGAGCACCATACAAACATTTTCCTAAAGCATCTCTGGCAGCTATTGCTTCTGGCAGTTTGTACTGCATTACAAGTGTTTCGCCACTTGCTTTAACTTTTTTCGATGTTAATGCTGCTAATAGAGTATCTTGTTTTACTTTCAATAATTCAGAAATAATAGAAACTACATCTAAATTTCTAACTTGAACACTTTCATCATGATGATATGTAGATTTCTTTGGGAAAAATTCAACATTTCCCAGTAAAAGAACTGCTGAAAGCACATTAAATAATCGGCGTTGTTTTTCCGATGAAAATCCCACCATTTCCATACTTTGTTTAAGTCGTGAAAATTCATATTTTTCATCGCAATTTTCTAACGTTAAATTTTTAGAATTTAAATAATTATATTTATCTGCTGGTAATAAATGCAATAATTCTCTTTCAGATTCTGTTGCACCAGATAATAAATAATAAAAAACATGGTAGTTTCTTTCATAAGTTCCCTATGAGAAACAAAAATGATACAGTAAAAATTAATTTTATTTATTTATTGAGTACCTGTGAAACAATTCTACTTTTTTCAAGTAAATATTTTTGAACAACTGCTCCTTGAACCATTCCATTTTCTCTATAATTAACCTATAAAAAATCCAGTTGAAAGAAAACTTATTTGTAAAACATAAATATTTCAAAACCTGGATAAATTTTCCAAATCTACTCGAGTTGTTATTATGGGCAGTTTTTGCATTCCCAAATGCTTCTAATACCGGACCAGCGCTTAGAATAGTTTGTTCAACTCCAGAACCGTGTGAACCTTTTTGTGACAGAGCAGTTAGGTGATGCAAAAGAAAATTGGTGCTCTCTGTTTTGCCTGACCCGCTTTCCCCGCTAATCACAATACACTATAAAATAAATTAATTTGTTTTAAAAATAAATAGAAAATTATATACGGTATATGTAATTATTTTTAAGCTAAAAAACACACTTGATTCCTATTTTCCTTTAGCATAGAATAATAAGCATTATCTGCGATTGCAAAAATATGAGGTGGTAGAATTGGTCCAATTCTTTGATTCTGATAAAGTCTAACATATTTCGGATTATAAATTGGATAAAATTTGAAGGGGTTTACAGCGATTAATATACTTCCAACGTAAGTATAAATATAACCTCCTTCAAATCGCTGTCTTAAATTCTCCAAAAGTGTAGTTTCATTTAAATCTGTGTACATATATAATTTTATTTCATAAATTTCTTAAATATAAATGAATTATGAATCTATATACCGGGAAGTTGACACAAATCTGGATATTCTCGATTTTCTGGTTGTAATAAAAAAGGTATAAAATCTCTGAAAATATGAGAATCTAACCCATAACTATCTAACCAAGTAACATCAGTTTGGGACTCTCGTAAGTAAAATCTAATGTATAATAATTTTATATTATATATTTTTATTTATTATTTTTTAATCCATACCTATGAAAATCCCTATCAGAATGCATTGGCCACAAAAGCATAACTGATACAGGTTTCTCATCAGAGGATAAACGTCTTTCCTTGCATTCACCAGCAACTTCTGCTAATTCATAGTTACTCCCAAGTAATCCAAGACGCTCCACTATACATGACACAATTTCATCAGCAGTTGTCTGTTTTGAAGCTTCAACACTTAAAGCTTCATAATGTAAAGACAATGCGCCAACATATACCTTAAAGAAAATAAACACGGTTCATGTCATATACTTTTATATTTTACTGAAAAAACATTTGAATAAATCAAAATATTAGATCTATACTAATATTAATATTATGTGTATTCTCACTAGCTCTAATATAAAATCAAGTAAGAAAATGATGAACTTGTATTGAAGAATATTATTAATTTGTTGGACAATTCCAAACTGTGATATTGGTAAGCTTCGCTTATGCAAGTTACAAGTATTTTATAAAATCATGTATTATTTAATTTTATTTGTAAAAAGCATTCGCATATTGTCCTTGTTATATAAATATAAATGGAAATAATGGTAGAAACTGATTAATCGATTACATAGATATACGTTTTCCAAATTTCATCATCTGACAATATGATTAAAAAACTCGTAATAATGAATACTATATATTATAAACAATGGAAAAATCATAAGAATTGATATAAATATCATAATATATTATTATAATATATTAATGATTAAGTTTTAAATCTTATTTGCATAACTGACATTATATTTTACGGTTTTGAAGAAATTATTTTTTCCTACATAATAAAGATTATTTACATGTAATGTAAGTATCGAATTTATTGAATTCTCCTTGTGTCGCCCACTTTAATATAATAATTCCAATATGCATTATTATATTATACCTATAATAATTATTGTAATCTGTAAACAAGTGCTTTTAAGAAGTATTTTAAAAATATTCCTGTTTAGATTCTTTTAAATACAAATATTATTTAAATTCAATGTTTTATTAATTTACCTGTAGGATATATCTGGAGTTATCACTGATGGTTTCAGTAGATTGCATATTGATTGAATATTTCTAGTCTAGTTTTTACACAATATTTTAATTCATATTTTAAATACTTTTACATTTTTATCAGTCTGATACCGAGTTTCCTTTTTGTTTTTTTCTTTTTTTGTTTTTAAAAACTACACATTTAAAATTAAAATTGTTAAATAAACTTCTAGTTCTGAAATAAATAAATTTGTCATAGAACTTAAGCTATTATAAAAAAAATGATTTTATTGACCGCTTAATTTCCTTTTCAAATATTAAACAGAAAAATGAGTCATGTTATATATACATAAATATATATATATATATATATATAAAATTATATATATATATATATATATATATATATATATATATATATATATATATATATATATATATATATATATATATATATATATATATATATATATATATATATATATATATATATATATATATAATTACAAATATATATATTTATATATATAGATATACAATATTGTAAAACATATTGAGTGTTCATTTTTCTGGGGGATATTCTACAAAAATTATCAGTATAATTTTATGTAAAAAAAAAATTACATAAAATATATTTTTAAAATTTAGGTCACATGGTTTAAAAATACAAAATTAATTGATATTTTCAACATTTTATTATATATGGCCTTAATAATATCCACAAATTCTTTTCTTGTTGGAATATGGAATATCACAAGCTATATGAAATTATATTTTATGACACGACGCTTCAATTTGTCACTAACATGTTTTTATAACTATTTATATTTAATGTCATCAGAGCATTTTTAATCGTAATTTAGACATTCATTAAGCAATATTTTTATATTTTTGTAATTTTATTAACTTTATTTATGTTGTTAAGCGCAACAGATTACATTTTATTTTTCTGTTGGAAGATGGAAGAAATTTTTTTCCCGATTTACTTAGCGGAGCAAAGCAAAAGCAGTAAATTACACACATTTCTCCCATACTAAATATTCCCAGTAAAAAATATACAATAAAATAAAATAATGTACACAGTATTAATTTATGTATAAAGCTGGAAGTACATTCAGTGCGTCCCGTCAACTTGGCGTCCAGTGTATTACAATATCGATTTAGAATTACAATACCGACGTTTGTCGAACTGCTCGATATCATGCAAAAGAGCGTTAATTCATATTACTAATACTGTAAAAATCTCTAAAAGTAATAATAAAATTAAATTTTTCTTTTACACTTAACAAGTGTTTGAATAAAAAAAACATAAAACATTAAATATAAAGAAATTGAAATAAAATAACAGTTCACTAAAAATAAATAGTGAAGTATCCATTTCTAGATTCAATATAAATTCTCTTTATTATTTTAAAATTTTAATAAATTATATTTCAATTAATATTTCCTTCTTCTTTAGGATTCCCCTCCACTATGGAGATTGATAATAATCATCTTTATTTCATTTTTTGAATTAGCAGGTCTTAATAGTTGTATTTTAGTGCAATTGTAGCATTCAGCATCCAAGATTTTTCTCTTTCTGTCTCTGTTTCTTCTTCCATTAATTTTTCCTTCCAGATCAGTTATCAGTAATTCATATTTTAGATTTATTTTTATGTGTCCGAGATAATTTGTTTTTCTGTTCATTATACCATTGATGATTTTTTTTTTATGTTCATTTTATACTTCCTCGTTAGTTATTCTTTCTCTCCATGATATTTTTAAGATTCTGCCATTCAAACACTTGTGTTTTCTTCACTTCTACTTCAATCATAGATGCAGATTTTCTTTATGTGATTAAATACAGCTCTAGCCATCTCTATTCTACCTCTTATATCTATTCTATTATTATTAATATTCATACTTTAGACCCATGATACAAGTATAATTGTATCATGCTTTAGACCTACTGTATTTAAGCAATCATATGAAGGTTCAATTGTTTATTTTTACCCCATTAATCGATACACCCATATCCGTATTTCTTCTGCATGTGTCTGAAATGCCATCATCTGTTTTAATTACTGCCAATTGATTTCAATAAAGATTTTCTATTATCCTAATAGTTTTCTTTCGTATACTTATTTACTATGTTCTACTTCATCGAAAGCTTTCCGTAGTCTATAAAACATCCACATTTACCTCTGTGCCACTTTGTATAATAGTATTGAATAAAAATAAAAAGCTTTTCATGTTGCCAGGCGCCTTTGGAAACTAAATTAATATCCAATGTATGCTATTATTCTTTAATTTAACGATCCGTTCTACGAGAACTGAGTAACGCAAAAAATTTGTTTTCTGTCAAAGTCGTATTTCAGCGTTAAATGTAGAAATTTTACTATAGTCCAGCGTCATCGTCACCTTCAACGCTAATGTAATTCTAGTTTAACGCAAAACGTGCTCGTATACTTTTTTTATGACGGGAGACAAATGTAACGCTAATAGATTATTGAGACAACATAATAACAGTTAATTTTATAAACTATTTTCTGTTGTATTTGCAATGGTGTATTATTTACAATTAATTTTGCATTAGTTGCTTATTTAGGTAGCTAATTTGTTAGAATTTTCCAAATATGATAGTATTCTCGTAATTCATAATACAAATAATCAAATATATTACTTAAAATATTGTATTTAAAATTAAATCAATTAAATCGGTATCGTAAACGATTTGTTTTATTCTCCTATAATACTTTTTTTTATGGGAACGTATTTTTTATTAGTTTTTAGCAGTGTGTATTTTTCGCTTGTTTTTTTATTGGGAAACGTCAGTCAAGTTTGGCGCGTTATTTTTTGTTGTACACGAATTTTTCTCTAGTCATTTTTTTGGTAAAAACTTAAAATTTGTGGTAAAAAAGTGTTAAATTAAAAATAAAGTAAATTTTAATTAATACTCAAAGAAAATCCGTAATAAATTGTTCGGCATAAATTTTATAGAGAAAAAAATTGGCATATAAAATTTTGTATGAGCCTTGTTTTTATATTAAAATAATTTTTGTGGTTAACTTCTGTTAAATTTATTACTTTCATGTTTTTTTTTTAATTGTAATAAAAAAAAAAATATTTTTAAGTGATGTAAAATTTGTGGTTAACGTGAATATGGAATGTCAAAGGTGAGAAAGCTATAAAATATTTAGAAAATATTTTATAAATGTGCAAATGTATGTAAATTGAAATATTATTAGTTTCGGCATAGATTTTAAAACTTTCGCCACAGTTCAACTCTGTTAGAATACCCAATATTGAACATAAACTGTTCGCTAATATTAAGATTAAGAGGATGTATATATTTCTTTGGTGTAAAGGGTCATATTATGAATTTATGTCAAATAACTTAGTTACATCCAATTCCTCGTATTACTGTCCTTTCTTGTTGCCTTGTTTGTCCTAGAAAATGAATGGTACTTGTTGGCTCTACTTATTCATTATTATGGCTGTAATTACAGTTCATGGCAAAAAATACGAGCCGGATGCAGAGAAACCCGAATGGGCGAAAAAAGACATAAGAGATTTTACAGATAGTGACATGGAGCGGTTATTAGACCAGTGGGAGGTTTTCTTTTATACTTAATAATTGCAAATGTGTTTTTTACATTACTTCTTTAAAAGGAAAATGAAGAACCCCTAGAACCAGATGAACTCCCTGAACACTTAAGACCTGCACCTAATATTGACATCTCTAAAATAAATTCAAAACATCCAGAAGATATTTTGAAGATCACTAAAAAGGGAAAAACCTTAATGTCTTTCGTAAACGTAGCCGGGAATCCGACACGCGAAGAAGCAGAAAAGATTACAAAATTATGGCAGACAAGTCTTTGGAACAATCATATACAAGCTGAACGATATATGGTAGACGATAATCGTGCAATATTCTTGTTTAAAGATGGCTCACAAGCTTGGGAGGCCAAGGATTTTCTAGTTGAACAGGACAGTTGCGAAAGTGTTACAATTGAAAATAAAATATATGAAAATAAATCCAAAAAGAAAGATGAACTATAAAAAAATAATCTTTTAATGTAAAAATTCTACATGGAGTTAAATTTGTTTTAGGTGTATTTAAAAATTGAGGAAAGTTTATGATTTCGAACATATTTTATTAAATTTTATCCTTATTCAACTAGAAACAGTTCCGGTTTATTTGTAAAGCATCATTCATCATAAAATTTCTTAAATGCCACAAAGAATTAACAACATCGTCGGGGTTATCCTTTGCTATATTACCTAACCAATGTGTAGGTAATTTGGAAACATCAGTAGATGGGACTGTTGTTTTCGAAGCTCGAAATGTTTTTTGCCAAAGAGAAAGTTGGGCTGAGTTGTTTTGTAGTCCTTCAATGTATCTTTTTAAAATAACATAACTTTTATAAATATAGTAATTTTATAAAAAATTATTACTTAATATATGCTTCAGAATGTAAAACTCTTTGCGGTCTTGGTGGCACAGTCACAAACATAGGTTCCGGTGGTATAGAAGTAACTAATAAAAAATATACAGAATTCATATTTGAATACAATATATGACAATTATACTTTGCTGTTGTGGTGTAACACTTCCTAAAGTTTGCGGGGAAAGCTGCTGCGAATTGATTGGTGACACCATATTTTGAGATTGCTTTCGAGAAACAAAATTTCTATAAATTAAAAATATATAATTATGGATCACCCAGTTTATTTGACTAATTAAATATATTTACTTGTTGCGGTCTGGAATTTGTACAATTTTCCCACCTTTACTCAAATGTACTTCTCTGACATGTTTAATTAATTTGCGCATGTGTGGAAAAGGTGCTGCAATTTTTTTCTTCAACCGAATACAATTTTTCCAAAGACAATGGTATTCGACATCATTACCTTTGTCAGCATAGTGAATGTAAACATGGCCAGTGCGATCTGCAATGCAATGCTCAATGAAATCAGTCGGATCTTCAAACTGAAAGTCACATTGATCCCATAAACATTCGAAAAGCTAGTAAAAATCATGTAATTTAATATTTTGAAAAAACAACAAAAACTAATATTATACTTGGCTTGGCGTTGGGCTAGCACAATTAGCTAACTCTTCCAATAATAACTTAGCATTTTCTTCATTCATTTTTCCTGCTTTATCTTCCCACGTTTGTTTTATATTTGCGGGTAAGCTTTTCCATTCGTTTCCAACTATTCTTGAAATATCACCAAACGTAGAATCTGGATTTTTTTTACAAACGCTACGTCTTATGTCACTCGAATATAGTATGTAACCAGTAACTTTTGAAGACTTATTTTGCTTCAATTTTGCTTTTGATGACATTGCTGTTGATATCATAGATGAAACTGGCGATGAACATGTCATAATATCGGAATGCACAGACTGTGGTTCACCATCTAAGGAATCCTCTAAAACTCCCAATACATCATTTGGTTCAATCTTAAATTCCTTATAAAACAATATAATTATAGCATAAAGTCTTATAATATATATTTTATAAAAATAATATTACTTTGTTTATATCCGCAGCCGAATGAATGTTGTTAATCTATAAATATCATAAATTAAAAAAAAAAAACGTAAATAATATTTTTATATATTAATTTTTCTTACCTGTAAAGGTTTTACAGGTCTCCTAAAGTGAAAAATTTCATCAAGTGTTACTAGCTGGCTGTGATTGAATTTTTTAAGACCATTTCCAGATTGAAATTTTTTAATATTTTTTTTCATTTCATCATATATATTTTCACATATATAAACATCGCTCTCGGGAATTTCAGTAGGCCTGCTTGTGATATATTCATTGTATTGAAGAACAGCGCAGCGGCCAACTATGGCAATAATTGGATTAGTTTCTTGAACTGTAGAAAGGAATAGTTCTTGCCGATAAATATTTTTATTGATATTTGTAGGTAGTTCACTGGGAGCAAGGAGCCACGGTCCTTGAAAATATGATTTTCTTCTATCAAAATAAATTAATACTATACAGTATGTATTAATATATTTATTAAAATTTGTTTAATTTACCCATCGGGAGTTTCCCAAAGATTATGGATTTGAGCTATTGACTGTTTGCCTGATTGGCTTGCGACATAAACAAAATCGCCAGTTTTTACAACCCCACTACAAATTGTATTATATTGTTCATAATATGTATTACCTTCTTCTCCACCACCAATTAAACATATAACATTCTAAAGATAAAAAAATTAATAAGTTAACACATAAATTTAAAATAGTAATATGTACCGGTTTTTCTTTTTCTATCATTGGTTCCCGCATTTGGAGTTCAGCAAGTTCGCCCTTATGTTTTTCGACACGTTCTTTAAATACTGACATAATTCGTTTCAACTCTAAAATGTTCTCACGTGGTATAAACTTAATGGGATCATTATCTCTTACTAAAGCCCAATTTTTTATTTTTTTAAAACTTCGAGCTTTCATACTATAACGTGATTCACAAACATAAATATCTTTGTCAGCATATCCTTCAGGTTTAAATTTTATGTAATCCTTTACACTCATAACATAGCATTTATTCAAAATCTTACTTAGTGGAATGGGTTGACGTTGGTCACTTTTAAAAACTTCCTATAAAAATAAAATAAATATTTTTGAGATTTAACTATATTATAAATTTGACATTTTTACCTGTTCCAGAAATTTACGCGTTGTTACATGATAAGTTTCATAGGGACGTAGAAAGATATTACCAAACATCATCTTAACATTATTGTTATCGGTCCATAAACGTTCAATATATGCAATTCCAGGTATTTTATTATCTGCAGACTCATAATATACAAAGTCACCTGGTGAAAATACTTTTTGATCAATAACCATACTTTCGCCTTGGGTTGCCTAAGATGTACATAGTTATAAATAATTTATATATATAAAAATTATTTTTAAATCAACAAAAATAATAATGATTTTTTAAAGTATATATAGTATATAGTTAATTTGGTAACTTACAGCAGTATCAATTTCATCTTGATCTTGTTCCTCTTGAAGCAATTTTGATTGTCGAACCGCTTCGACAGCTGCACTTAAATGTAATGCTGTATAACTTAAAGCTGGCGAACTTAAAATATCTTTACATAACTGTAAGAAAGTTATATTTGTTTTAATATTTGTTTGAAAACTAAGATTTCGTAAAAGTACCTCATCTCTTTTTTTAATAAAGAATGATTGCAGTTCAATAGAATCTTCAAATACTTGAGAATCTGTTCTTGAAAGTTTTCTGGCCCTCTCCAAACATAAAAATAAATCTTCTTGGAAAATATCCAACCTTTTGTAGAGTCCTTTGTCTAATCGTCTCTTTATTAAATCTAATGATATTCCTCTTATTCTACTTTTAAATAATATAAAAATTAAAACATTGTAAACCATATTATTAATATTATATACTTATTTGTTGAATCGACTTCATCATATTCAGGAAGTTCAGCTAAAGAATCAGAATAACATCTACCTTCTTCATCTTGATGATTATACAAAGCAGTAAAGAGCGACAGCAGCATTTCTTGAACTGCTAATGGTACATCCGGAACTCTTTCATCATTATCTCTGAATTAAAATATATATAATTTTATTTGGTATTTTTTTATATAGATTGTTTACCTGAAACTTTGCTTAGTTTGAATACATAATTGTTGCAGTACTAAGGCATCTTTGTATATTTGAGAATCTGGTTCATTGTATTTACAGGCATTTTCAAACATAAGTAAAAAATCTGCAGCCAATTCATCCACACTTTCATACATTTGTTGTTTTAATTTTTGAGATACTTTTTCCATATCGATGGGATTTTTGATAATATCGAAATAATCTGGATAATCCTAAAAGGTTAATAAATGTCATAATATGTATTTGCTTTACAAAAAGTAATATTTATATAAAATTTTCATTAAACTCAATGGCACTGTAGGTTCGCTATGCTTTCCTTTGATATATCAAATTTAATAAAAGTCATAATATGTATTAAGTATTATTTTTAACATACACTTTTTGATGGTAGTTTTAAAAATATAACAGATAATTGTCGATTTCCTTTTGGTTCATTGTAGTCCCTAATAGTATCATAAAATTGCCACAATTTTGTATCTAGCGGAGAAATATACTTTCTCGTAGTCTTCAATCTAAAGTTATTTAAAATTATGAACATAAACTACTTTAAATATGTTAAAACATATACATTTTAAAAGTTGTTTTTTTATCAACAAATCCTGAAAACTCTTTTAGTTTATCATTTAAAGCTTTTTCGAGAACATTTGCATCCTCATATATCATTGAACCTTCCTCGTTATATTTTCTACAGTTAGAGAACATAAGTCTGTAATCACCAACTACATCATCTAATGTTGAATATTTATCTGATCGTATATAATTTTCAATAGTATTCATATCAATAGGATGTTGAATAATATCATAATAATCAGGATATAATTTTTTTGACGGTTTTTCCATAAATAGTGACATTGGTCTGCGATTGCCAATTACAAACTCAGTTAAAAATTTTTGCAAACCCAATAATTTTTTTTTAAGTGATATATTAATTGGTCGAGTTTTAGGTGACGTATTAAATTGATTAGATACACCAACAGATGTGCCAATAATATTTGATGTAATAATGTTTGTTGACAACCTTGGCCTTCCTTTTTTTTTTGGTACTGTTTCAGTATTTGGAGATTCTTCATTATCGGAGTCACTGTTATCCTATAATATAATTTTTTATTAATGTCAATAAAATTATTATTAACAATATATTTACCAATTCTATACCATTATCAACGATTTTAGTATTCATAATTTTTAGCATTTTAATAGCATCCTAAAAAAATGGGTAAAATAATTTTTTAATATTTTATATATTATCAAATACTTTATGAATTCTGTGGGTAGGTGCAAAAGCTTTTTTAGCATTATCTAACATTAAATATATGTCTGCTGTAAAATCAGATATGTTGGAATATTCTCCTTTTTTTAATTTTGCTTGAATTTGTGACATGGATATTGGTTTCTTTATCAATTCATAATATTCAGGTCTAAATCTGCGATGTGGTAGTTTCCATAGTGATTGTCCTAATGGAGCGCCTGTTGCATTGGGATGATCTATAAGTATTTTGATTTTCGACAAAAGTGAACCAAAAAATAAAATAAAAAAATAAACAAAAACAAATTATAAAAAATAAAACACAAAAATAATGTTTAATAACTTATTAACAAATAAATTTCTTATAAAAAATATAACTATACTTAAGAAAATATAAAAATATAAATATACTTAATAAAAGAAACTCGTGAAGAGTACATTTTAAATTAATGTGAAATAAATTTTTTATCAGAGAAATTTAATGTAGCTTTAAATACCACAGGGGGCATGGTACAGTCTACAAAAAGGAAAAACTATATATGCTATAATATTAAGTTGACCGCAATCTGTTGCTTTTCTTCAAAACAACAATAAAATATTTTAACAGAAATAATAACAAGAATAAAAAAAATATGTAGAAGAAAACTTAAATTACCTGAAGCACTAGCAGAATTGAAAAGATGATCAAAAAGTTGCCACATAGGACTATCTCCTTTTTTCTCATTATCATCATCTTCATCTGCCGAACTCTCAGGCTCATCTTTAAGAGCTGCTATTGTTGTGCTTATAGGAACTCCTCTTTTTTTAGCGAGAGCTTTATATTTTCCGCTTTCAATTTCTATTTTTTTTGTAGTAAATATCTTACAAAGTTAAAAATTTAGTATCAAATAATATCATATAAATTTTTTTAAATGTCATACCTTTTTCAATGTTTTAGCATCTTTATAAATTTGTGAACCAGGCTCATTAAAAATGCAAGCATTTTTTACCATTTGCAGAAGATCTTTCTCCATTTCAGATAAATTTGCATATGCATTGGTTTGAATTTTTGTTGCAATTAATCGTAAATCAATTGGATGATCCACTACATCATAGTACTCTGGATATATTTTTTTTGAAGGCAGCAATTGAAATTCGGTATTTAATGGTCTGTTTTCTTGCGTTGGATCAGTAGATGTCATTATAGTTGCAAATAATTCTTCGTATGGATCAGAATCGTCATCTAGTTTATTCGATGTTTCTGAGGTTTCACTTTCATTTGCGGTAGATCGTCTCGGTTGTCTTCCAATACGTTTAATACGCGGTTCTTCATCTAATCCTAATGACTCAAGTAGTATAGATTTTTTCGTATTAAACATTTCAAATAGCTGACATGCATCTTGATATTCTGTAGAATCGGATTTATAAAAAGCTTTGGCATTGTTTATTAATAATTCAAAATCAGCAGTAAGTTCTTCAATATCATCATAAGAATCTGTTTTTAGTTTTTGCTGAACACGAAGCAAATCAATTGGATTAGCAACAACTTCATAATACGAAGGTTCTTGACGTCTTTTTGGTGCTCTGATGAATGTATCACATAACATCGAACCATCTTCTTTTTTTATTGTTCGAATAGAATCATATAACTGTTGACATAATTCAGACTGCAAAATATATTTTCAGTATACATAAACACTTAAATTTATAGAAAAATTAAATATTGATAAAGAAATGTGTTTTGATAAAATTGGTCTATACATATTTGTATCCAACTATATCTGTCTAGAATTTAAACTATTTTGTGAAAACTATTTCACTGAACTTACTGGATCAAGACGTTTTCGTTTTCTTGCTGATAAAACTGGCGATTGTTCTGGAGTCGAATCATCCACTACTTCGTCATCTTTACTAGCGACAGAACTTGCCCTTCTTCTTTTGCTCAACATTTTCTAAAATCAATAAATACTTTATGATTTATGTGAATTTTTTTTTTTTTTATTAGTTTTATTTATTTTAGTTAGAGCAAACAGCACTAGACCATAGGGTATATACTATTTACTCCAAGCACAAGACGAACGTTTAAAAATAATTAGATTGCCTCTTAAAATCACAAAATTTTTTTCTTGCTATAAACTCAAAAAATATACAATATTTTGACCTGCTTTTTGGGATATATTTACTGAATTTTGGATGAAAAATTTTCTGATATCGTTAACAATTTAAAATGCTCTACAATTTTGGATGAGACTATTTACAAAACAAATTTTTCATCTATTTTCACAAAACAATTTGTAAGCAAAATTTTCTTTCATATTTAAACTTTTGTTTGCCGATAGGTATAACCTAGACCTGATGGATTTCCGAACCATGGGAATTTAAGAGGAGTTTGTGAAAAGTGAGAAATTTCCGATAACTTAAATATAGTTATGGTAAGGTAAAGTTTTTATTTTAATTTTGGTTGCCCTCACCCTCTAGTCTAGAACAGTCGAGACGTCTGCGTCTTCGCCGTTTTGGAAGGTAAGAAAAAATTTGAATTATAAAGGGTGTTTTTTAGAGGTTCACACCTTTGAGTTTGCTACACTGCTTTATTTGACAAGTGATTTAAGAGCTGATAGTTCCTTTTTGTTTAGTTTGGTTTGGCAAGTGACTTTACATAACTTGTTGAAGTTTTTTATGAAAATAATGGTTCTGTTCGTCAAACTTATCGTGAACTCGTTTTATGGTAATTATAATCGTCCATCAGAGCGGCTAATTCGAATAACTATGGTTCGTTTTCGGACCAAGTTTACTGTTAATAATATTGTGCATTACTTAAGACGCCGAACAGCTCCGAACAAGCTGTAGGTGCTGCACAGCAAAGCATTGACGAAAACCCACATCAATTCGTCGCCGTTCTCAGCAAATGGGGTTGTGACCATCTACTTTATGGAAGACTTTACGAAAGGATCTAGGCTTGTAACACCATTACATCCACAGAAAATTACTGTTTGGTGCGCTTTATGGACCGGCCGAGTCATTGGTCCATGTCTTCAAAAACGATGATGGGCAGAATGTTACTGTCAGTGGTGAACGGTATAGATAAATGATGAGAAGTTTTATCGTACCTCAATTAGCTGGCATTAATCTTGGTGACATGTGGTTCCAACAGGACGGAACCACATGCCACAGAGCGCTACAATTAATTTACTCAAAAAAACTTTTGACGAACGAATAATTTCATCTAATGGTCCTATTAATTGGCCACCAAGATCGTGTGACTTAACCGCATTGGAATATTTTCTTTGGGGTTATGTAAAGTCACTTGTCTACGTCGACAAACCCGAGACAATTGAACACCTGGAAATCAACATTCGAAGAGTTGGCGAAATACGACCGCAAATTCTGCGAAAAGTGTGGGACAATTGGAGTTCCATATTGCGCCTTGTTCGCGCCAGCGTGCCGGCCACATGGCCGAAATTATATTTAAACATTAATGTCATAAAATTATCTATCCAAGAAAGCCAGTTTATTGATATTAAAAATATTTTTCTTTGTTTTATTTTAATTTAAAGTTGTGTAACTCTAAAAAAAACATAAATATATGAAAGGAGACGGTGATGTCCTGGACGCAGTAAAGTTCGTTCTATTGTTCATGCAGTTGCAGTTCCGAAATGTCAACATGACAAATAAATCTTGGCAAAATTGTTTTCATTTAAACATTTTTTGAAATTTGTTTAAAAAAAATATGGGTTTTTTAGAGAATAAATCGAATGATGAAATCAAATGAGATTTTATATAATAAAAAATGCGGCTGTTACAACAATATAACAAGAAAATCAGGATTTTAGTAGAATATTTCTAATGCTTATATGCATATTTAATTAACTATTATCTAAATAGCATGTTATTAATATGAAAAAGATAATAACTATGTAGATAGTTATTATCTTGTTATATTAATAACATAATCTACTATGTAGATTATGTTATTAATATGAAAAAGATAATAACTATAAACATTTTCAGTTTTCTTAACGTTTTCGGAACGTTTCATTTGCAGGGATGGAACAATATAGGGGTACAATCTATTTATATTCATCGATACTTTTATATTTTACAGCCGATATTAATATCCTGTAAATTTTAGTGCACAAAAATACTATAAGAAATTATTGTTTTTATTTTGTATTAAACAAAAAATATATAATTTATTAAAAAAAAAAATTAATTTAATAATATAAAATTAAAAGCATTATTAGTCTAAGAAGTATTGATTTTTTTGTAAAAAAAACGTTAGCGTATCTACTAGATTTGGTTTTAATTATGTTGAAAGCATATTATGGAATGGTGTATGTGTATGCCATTTAGATTTAAGCATTCGTTGCAAATGATATATAAGATTGCTAGTATTTTCACTTGTCTTGCACTCCTTATTGCAGATATTACATTTTGCAACGGATTTTGTAAAAAAATGTATACTATGTATTTACTGTATACTTTGATTGTTCTCATTGTTAAAACCTAAGCTAGTTTTACTACAAAAATATGCAAAAAAAATTTAGAAAATATAAATAATACGAACAAAAAATTAAGTACTTTATATTTCTTTAACGTTTTTTGCCGTTTTTTAAAGTATAAAAAATATCAGAATTTATTATATTAATATTAAGTAAATCATATCATAGATGTAAACCTATAAAACAATCATATTAATTATTTTAATGTAAAAATAAATTAAGGCAATAAACGAATTTCAATTTGTATTTCTTATATTAATAACACTAAATAATGTTACTTTTTTGTAAATAATGTTACTTCACTAATTTCGGCTTCAACCACTAAAAAAAACAATTTCAACGTTACCACTGACAACATGTTTTTTAAAGTTTACATTGTCACAGTTACAAATTAATATATAATATACAATAATATGAAATCTTAAAATATCGTTACCGATATTTAATTACTATCGAAATATACTATAGTAGGGAAATATACTATACTAGTAGGGAAATATTGTGTGCTTACTTATTGTGATGCGAAGTTGAAGTAAGCATTATTACTGCATTGTGTACAAATATAATTTTTTATAAAAATCTACCGAAACCCGAAACTTTATTAAACTTTATTTTAGTGGCTTGTGGTGCAATACGGTCGAATAAACATTTTTGCTTCAGTTTTATACTAATAATAAAACTATAACTACTGAATATTTTCTTTAAAGAGTCACAATATTTTTTGATAAGGTATAAATTAACGCAAAAATAATTTGTGTAAAATGGAAAAAGAAAATGCTGTCAATGAGGACGCGCAAACAAAAGGTATTTTTTTTAACTAAAAGATATACATAAGTAGCTGTATAAATTACTTTAAATTAATTTTAAAAGAAAGGAAAAAAGTTGAATATTTTTACATTATTAAGAAATTGTATTTAAATATTTTAATGAGTTCCCCGCCAAAAATTAATTTTTTCCAGACTTAGCATACAAACATGGCGATGATGCTGACGAATTGTTAAAAAAAATATCGGAAGTTGTCAAAGATGATAGTAGCCCCACTAAAGCAAAAGAAGATATAAGTAAATGTTCCGAAAAGGATTTTCTAAAAAAAAATGAATTAGAAAGTGAAAATTCAGAAGGTAGTATATTACTAAAGGAAAAATCGGCTACTATCGCTACAAGTTCAGAAAATGTTGTAGTTGGTGAATTAGTTATGGATATTAATGTCGATTTAAATACTAAAAAAAATATTGATAAAAATTCAAACTCAAATGTATTGGATATAATCACAAAAAAATTTAACAATAGCCTCGTAGAAGATGAGAAAAAACCAGAAGAAAACAAGGTAAGTCCTGTAAATATTGGAAGTCATTTGAAAAGCAATATAAAGAATGGAAAAGAAAGAACCGAAGAAATTGAAAAAAATAAAAACAGTGTATCAAAAAATATCGAAATTATCTCAATGGATACTAGTGATTTCTCTAATAATATAGAACAAATGGAAATAGATTCTGCCGAGAAAAGTGATATGGAAGTAGAGGATCCCGATCCTTCCGCGAAAATAGATACCGCGGAAAAAGATAGTTTGGAGGAAAAAGATATTCTAAAGTTATCAACCTCTGCTAAAATAGAAGTTCCAGGTACACATATTGAAAAAACTCTAAATGAAGTGTTGATTAAAGAAAATCCAAAAAATATATTGGATACTGAAAAACAAATAAAGCTTGGAGACAAATTACAAAACGCTACAGATACAATACAGGCAAATAATGAAGAAATAAAAAAAAATGAATTAACTGAAAATGGTGAATCTATAAACGATGTAACTGTTCAATCTTCAGATAAAAGCGCTAAGGAAGGTATACATACAGCAGATAATAGTACGATTATTAATAAGAGTGATGGCGATAAATCTCCAAACAAAGTAAATATCGAATATGAAAACACAAAAGTTTCTGATATTGAAATCGGAAAAAAGTCTGAAGCTCAAAATAAAATAATATTTGATTTAAAAAAGGAGGAATTAAAATCTAATTTAAATTGTACACCAGTATCTACTCCAACAGTTTTTAATAGTACACCTATTTTAAAACAATTTGAAATATCATCAGAAAATGTTAGTAAAATATCAGAAGCTGAAACAAGTCAAATCCAGAATAGTGTGGAAGAGAAATTTGAAAAGCCTAAAATAAAAGATTGTACAACTGAAACCGATACAGATTGTGGAACTTGTACAAGTGAGAATTTAAGTTAATAATAACAATAATAAAATATTTTTTTTTATTTTTTATATTTTAGCTAGTGAAAGTGATCACAAAACATCGGATGGCATTAATAAATTTGTAGAAATTTGTAAAAACGGTATACACGATACTACACCCGATGACGAAGATGAAAAGTCTGCCAAATATTTAAAAAAATCTGAAGCCAATGTAAAAATTGAATTGCCATCGTGTTCTTCTAATTTAGAAACTAAACTAGATGGTTCCTATCAAGTTAATTTTCTACCCGAGGACAATGATATAAGATATTTTTATGTGGAAAAAGTTGAAGCAAAAACAATTTCTAGTATTAGTTCTGATCAAAGTTCATATGGAAGTGTTTCTAGTATGACCCCATTCACTTTGCCAACAAAATCAGTTTCGAATTTATCTGAAATTTCCTCAACTACATCAACATCTCGTAGCCAAACAACATTTGTTGCTCCAATACAATCATATAAAAATATTACACATGCATTTAAAAACAAAATTGATTTATGTACATTTGTAATTGATCACTTTACAAAAATAAAGAATAAAATTGAGACAGTTACATCAAAAAATTTAAACATAAATGCAATAAAAACAAATATAAATAAGCGGGATGCTATTGTTTCTCCACCTAGTGTTACTGGTGATAAAAGATCTCGTAAACGATCATTAAATATAACACAAAATGAAGGTGAAAACGAAGATATGTTAAAATCCAAACAAGATACCCCAATAACGAAAAATGATATAGATAATAAATATGGTGAATGTGTACTTGCTAAATGGGTTGATAAAAAATATTATGCAGGCCGAATATCTGATGAAAAACCTGGAAACAAATTTGTTGTATTGTTTGAAGATGGAGCATCAAAAATATTATTAAAAGATGCTATTGTGTTTGGTGAAGATAGAGTCTTGCCACTGAAAGATCAATCTGTATACGCTTTGGTAGATGACGATGATTTTGAACGTGGTGTTGTTGTCGCAATTGAAAAACTTGATGATAAAGTTTACTATACAGTAAAGACAGACAATAAAACAGTTAGAATTACTTCATCAGATATATACTTACAAGAAAGTCAGGCGAAAATAATACAGCAAGCAGCGGTAACTAACAAATTAAAAACCGGAGAAACATCAAATGAACATCAAATGGATTCTGGACCAAATAATGGCCGTTCAACTCGCAATAAACGGTTACTTGCATCCCCAGTAACTCCAGAAGCTGGATTTTCTGGTTCTGGTAAAGGAAACAAACGGCAGAAAAGGTATTCCTAAAAACAAAAAAAAAACATTCGTACCCTAAATATAGAAATATGATTCTAATGTCAGTTGCCAAAAAATCCATATTTTAGGTTACATTCCATAATAACAAATGAGAAAACTTTCAATTAACCACCTTTTCAACCAATAAGGTTTGAACATATCAAATAGTTTTCATTTAGAATTAATATTCGTTTATAGTTTCTTCAATTTTTATGTCCTTCCATTGAACTCGACTAATCTATCCAAACGAAATATTCTAAAACTTTTTGCTATTATTTCCATTACGCCATTGAATAAGTACCCTTATTCTATGCATTACCATAATATTATTTAAGAAATATGTATACAATGTATTCTTTAAGAAATGTGTATACATTATTCTACCATATTCAATTTTTCTACTTTTGGTAATTCTAGTTATAATCACGTGTTTAAAATTTTGGAATATTGAAACAAAGTTTATTTAATTTGAAACTTAATTTTATTTCAAATCAATGATTTATGGGGATAAATTCAAAGAAATCAAAATGAAAACAAAATTACTTTCCAATTTTTCCTACAAGAATTACTACCTCAATCTATCCCTATGGCATGAAAAATTGAGTGATATTGTAAGAGAATGAGTGACTTTGTGGGAAAATATATAATAAATTTATTATTATATTGATATCAATGTCTTTTAGAAAATAACTCAATTCTTACAATAACTAAAATGAAATTGAAGTAATTTTTATAATAAATTGATTGAATTTAATAATTTCTTATAATAGTTTTTATTTAAAAATTTTATAATTTACTAACGAAAATATTTCACAAGATAATGTTGCTGATACTATAAAATTTTTGACATTATTTTCACAAAATAATGTTGCTGAAAAATAATTAACATGAATTTGTTTAAATATGCTTTTAATAAATTATATAATTATGTAGTAGGTAATAAAAATAGGTGTGTATATTCATACTTATATAAGAAAATAAAAAAAAAAAATTATTAAAGTAAGTCCATTTCGGGTAGAGTTTTATGATTTTATTATGTACTGACTAAGTAATATAATTTTCACATATTTAGTAACAAAATAAAATTTTATTACAAAACTATTAACAAAACATATTAGGATTAATAATAACAGTCTTGTTAAAAAGTTTAAAAAACAATTTAATAATCAACTATTATTACATATTTGCAATCATCAATGTAAACAATACTGTAACAATATAGATTATACATACTATCTTATAGATTAATTTAAATAAATCTTGTATTTTAAAATATTTAATCTTTCATTTTTATAAATAATAATTTATAATATAATGCACGATTTTACTTAATTCAAAAATTATCATTGCGAAATAAATAAAAATAAAATCGTTTCAGCAGGATTATTTGTATATACAGGCAATATATGACGTGGCAAGAGGGATTAAATTCTTAACGTAATCTCTTGAAAAAAATTATAGTTGACACAATAATAAAAATATTAATCGGGCTTCGCATTTTCTATAAACGGCCTTGTGTATTAAATCTGAATTTATATACCGCTACAATTTGACTAATACGAATTTATATAAAAAATGTATCCTATTTGTTTAAATATGATTTCAATATCGTGCAAAGGTACCAACAGAGTTTTGTATTTCCAAAAAAACCGAACATTTAGAAAATTGAAAAAAAATGAGAAAACACTGTAAAGAAGCTAAAATATTTAAATTAATATTTTCTACAAACTAGTTTTGAAAAAAACAAATGGAGTTAACAATATGGCAATAATAATGTGAACATATATAAATTAACATAAAATAATATTAATTAAATTTATATTTGAAAAAATCTTCAATTATAAATTTATATTGTTTTATTTCTGAAAAAGCACTTTATCCCAATTACAAGTTTTTTGATATTACCAACAAGTTTTTAAATATATGATTTCAATCTTAAATAATTATTTTCGAAATATTTGAAACTATTTAAATAATTCCTTAGTATTTCTTTAAAATCTGCTTATTAGGGTTAAATATTTTCTTTATGAATTTATCTATGATATTGTAGTCAATATAGTTGACACAAAATCTTTTTAATATACCATTTATTATATATAATTCATTGTCTAACTTTTCATAATATTTATTTTAAAATTATGTATTAACGGTATGTTAATACAGGTAAGATTATGTTGTTTGTCAACATAAATATCTCTGTTTTGCGCATATTGAATAACTTGCATTATATGTACCTTGCGGGTTTGAATATCTTATTAACGAAGTAGTAATAACAAATTTAAAAAATATGTTAAAAAGACAAGTATTTATGTCGAGTGTTGCTTTTCATGACTTTTTAGAAATATTCTTTATAGAAGATTGAAATAAAAGTGTATTTGTCCTTTAGAATTGTAACCAATTTAAAACTATAAAAACAATTAACTTGTAAGAAAATATAGAAGATGAAATCATATAAATTAAAATCTATAAAAAAAATATCAAATGCCATAATGATATGTTTCCAATATAAAAATGTAATTGTTAGTATAATTTTAAAAAGTTTAGCTTTAAAGTGTCATGAAAAATAACACCGAATTTATTTAGTACTTAAACTAATTTCGTTGTTTTTTTTTTTTGGTTTTGTTCATGATATATAAAAAAATGAAAATAAAATATGTTAAAAGAAAATTTTATAAATTTAATTGTGTTGGTGTCATAAAAAGTGATACATTTTTATTTATTTTTTTATTATTATTACTATTTCGTTATAACTTTTTCAAGGATACAACAATATACAAAAGTAATTATTAATATTTACATTTATTATAAAAAAAAACAATTAAAATAATGATATTTTTATTAAAGACGGCAAGTTGCAGCGAAAGTAATTCCACAACGAAACCGATATGAAAGTACAAGTGAAATTTCTGATACTCCAGATGAATCACCGGTATCACAAATGAGTCCTGATGTAGCTTTGGAGGCTATCGAAGGTGTTCAACCAGAAGTACAGAAAACAGATTCAGAATCTGAAATTTGCAGTTAGTAATATCGTGAAATTTTTTAAAACAATGTATTATTTTTATTACTTTGTAGAATTGATGTTTTTGAGTGATATCCAATCTTTGGATCCAGGCATTGCCATTCAGGATATATTAGGCTCTGTACCGGAAGCTACAAATATTTTTAGAAATAAATGTTTCATTCTTACTTGCACAGTTGGTTTAAAACCGCATCAATTTGAGCAATCGGTAAAATATGTCATATATTTATTATATGTTTACGTAACATATAAAAGAAAGTGTTTTTTTCAATTAGAATTTGCTTGGTGAGAGTTATAGAAATCGGCAATTTTCTAATATCCCATTTGTAAAAGTTAATTTAAAAAAACAGTTAGAAGCTGGTGGTGGAAGAGTTTATGAACATTTTGAAGATATTCCAAAAAGCAAATATCGGCAATGTAAGTTAATTGCATCTCGACCTTGTTTAACCGCAAAGTATATTCAGTGTTTAGCAGCAGATATACAGGCAAATTTATTCAACATCATTAAAACTTTAAAGTTACTTTCAAATTTTACTTATAGGCCATTTCTCATGAATGGATTATTAATAGTTGTAGAGAAAATCGGCTTCTTAATTATAAGGAATACGGTTTACCTGCAGGTTGGTCTATTACAAAACAAGTTTTTGTAAAATGGTCATTAGGAAAATCACTAGAAAACCGTGAATCAAAAAAACCTTTTTCAAATGTATATGTTTTATTAGCGGCTCAGCAGAAAGATTTTATAGAATATTGGAATCGTGTTTGTAAAATGGCTGGAGCTGAAGTACGTGTTATTAAATCTTTGAATGATGTTACACCCTCAACTAAAGGATACATGGTAGCAGATATGGATTTTCCCCAAGTAATTAGAAACAAAGCAGAACATTTTGGTATTCAAATAGTCTCAACCGTATGGATTGTTGAATCATTAATACTAGGGAAGTTATGTCCTGCAAATAGTAATCGTCAACTCATTGAAACATTTCAAGACGATGATTTATAAAAACATAGGAGTATATAATAATTCTATTTTGTTAATGAATAATAGCTGTTTTGGTAATAATTTTTAACATATATATATTTCTTGTTATTCTACTAATTGAACTTATAATTAACTTCAACTATGAATTAAGTAAATAAAGAAAACCATACTCTTGAAGTTTATATTAAAAAGTTATTAATAGCTTAACCATCTGCCAAAGTCAGATTTTTGCTACAAAAAATTCAAATTTCCCTCGGCTGTATATATGAAATTTGGTGGATGTCCACAAGGCGATGTGAATAATACTTACTGCACCATGTTTGTAAAAGAGAATTATTTCTTATATCAATCAACGACATCTTAATAAATATATTACTTTTACCCTAGTTTGAAAATCTTTGGCATAAAAAATTATTAAATTCCGTTAAAATCAAGTTTATTTAAAAAGAAGTATATACTTTGTAATATTTGTATAAATGCATTTAACGGCTATTTTATTAAAAAAAACTATTTTTTCAACTAATATTAACAAAATTATTCCAATTAATCATCACTGCATCATTATCGAATAGCAGTAATTTCAGACTAACAAAATAATTTTTTTTTAATTATAACATATATAATATGTAGAATTATGATTATTAAACAAATAAAAAACATGGAATATTTAGCAAATAATAAACTATGCGTTTGCATCCTACATCATTCCTCCCATTCCACCCATGCCGCCCATTCCACCCATACCGCCCATTCCACCCATTCCTCCACCTGGGTGATCATCTTTAGGGAGTTCTGTAACAACAGCTTCAGCTGTTGTCAGCAATGATGCTACACCAGAAGCATCTGTCAGTGCAGTTCTTACAACCTAATTTCAAAAATATATAAATATAAAAAAACCAATATTGTATAAAAAGTATACTTTAGTAGGATCAATAATTCCTTTTTCAATCATATTAACATATTCTGCTTTTAATGCATCGTAACCGCAATCTACAGCCATGTTTTCAACTTTGGCAACAACCATTGCTCCATCAACTCCAGCATTTCTTGCAATAGTTAAACATGGCATCCGGAGTGATCGCCGAACGATATCAACTCCAGTGTTCTACGAAATGAGTTCAGAAATTAGTTAGTTTGTTAATTAAAAAAAATATATAATATTGAAATACTTGATCATCATTGCTGCCTTTCAGTGTATCTAATATAGGAATACATCTAATTAGTGCAGTACCGCCACCAGGAACGATTCCCTCTTCTACAGCAGCACGAGTGGCATTGAGTGCATCATGTACGCGATCTTTCTTCTCATTTACTTCAATTTCACTTGATCCACCTACTCTAAGTAGTGCGACACCCGAAGCAAGACGTGCCAATCTTTCTTGTAATTTTTCTTTTTCATATTCTGATGTAGTTTCAGAAATTTGATCTTTAATTTGAAGCACTCTGCGATCTATATCTTCTTTTTTTCCTTTTCCTTTAAGTAGGAGTGTATCATCTTTAGTAATTACAATTTCTCCAATTCGGCCTAGATCAGCTAATTGAACATCTTCCAATTTCACAAGATTTGCCTCATCACCAAAAACAATACCACCCGATGCAATTGCCATATCAGTGAGAGTCGATTTTCTGTTATCGCCAAATCCAGGTGCTTTAACTGCAGCTACTTGAAGACCAATTTTTAAACGATTTACCACTAAAGTACTTAAAGCTTCACCATCAATATCTTCTGCGATTATTACTAAAGGTTTTCTCTGTGTATTAGCTAGCTCAAGTGCAGGAATGATCGACTGTACAGTTGAAATTTTCTTTTCGGAAAATAGAACTAAAGCATCTTGAAACTCAACTTTTGCACCTTTACTTGAATTTATAAAATAAGGAGATATATATCCTCTATCAAATTTCATTCCTTCTATAATTTCTAGTTCATCAATTAAAGTTTTACCATCTTTCACAGTAATAACACCATCACGTCCTACACGTTTCATTGCTTCACTAATGAGATTACCAATAGCTTTATCACCGTTAGCTGAGATTGTCGCTACTTGAGCAATTTCTTCTGGTGTTTTTACAGTTCTAGACATAGTTTTTAAATGCTTTTTAACTGCATCAACTGCAAGCATTACACCACGACGAATTTCAATTGGATTTGCCCCTTTAGATATTTTATCAAAACCTTCTTTTGCAATAGCACGTGCCAATATTGTGGCTGTTGTTGTACCATCTCCAGCCTCTTCATTAGTATTATTTGCAACATCTTGAACTAATTTAGCACCTATATTTTGGAATTTGTCTTTCAGTTCAATTGCTTTTGCTACTGTAACTCCATCCTTTGTAATTTTTGGGGAACCCCAAGACTGTTCAATAATTACATTCCGTCCTTTTGGTCCCATTGTAACAGCAACAGCATCTGCTAAGATATCAACACCTTGAAGCATAAGAGCACGAACTTCCGGTCCAAACTTCACATCCTTAGCATATCGACGTATAATAAAACGTTGGGATAATGTCAAATTGGCAATGGCTGATGAAATTCGTAACATCTGAAATATTTTTTTTGATTATGAAATTAATTTACTTATCTAAAAAATAACTTTTTTTATATAGGAAATAGCAATATTCGAGAAAATATTTGAGGTTATGTAACAAAATGCGATTTATCTTATAATAAAAAAAAATTAAGGCTATCATATGATATTATTTTTCAATTAATTATTAGTTATATTTTAATAATACTTACATTGTGTATTTTTTATAAGAAAAATAAGAAATTATAAAATTTGGGATAAAAGTGATGAAATGTGAATAAAAAAAACGTGAACCGAAAAGCCGACTTTCCACAATGTTCTCAAAAAATTAATTACCGAACGAAAATTCTAGTATTTCGACAAATTTCGGCACAGTTTTTTTCGTATTTGATTTTGATAGAAATTTGTTTTACACAGCCTTCTGAAAATTTTTCAATGAAAGAACAAGTAAAATTTGTAGCTTGTGGCTATAAGCTAACACAGTTTATATATGCACTGTTAAAATTTTTAGTGAT
Source organism: Empis livida (assembly GCA_963932195.1). Taxonomy (NCBI): domain Eukaryota; kingdom Metazoa; phylum Arthropoda; class Insecta; order Diptera; family Empididae; genus Empis; species Empis livida. Next base: position 6,963,579 of record OZ010648.1, read on the forward strand.
ATACTTCGACACTGTCTACACTATCTAAAGTCTGATCTTTATTGGAAAATTTGCTTTAATTGCAAAAGTTGCTTATCTGTCATTTGTATTATTATTTAAATTCTAATTTCAAGACCATATTGAAATTTTTATTAAAAAATATAATATATATTATATGTACTATATTAAATATATTATATTTTTGAGTATAAATATATTATATTAAATATATTATACTTTCTGCACATTTAGCCATAATATGCTACTTAGTCATACATAGCCATAATATGACAACGCAATCATGTTTGTATGGACGGTAATTCGAATGCAACTGAACTATGAACTATGTTCATAAACATAGCAAATTGCTATTAGCAATAGTCATATATTGCAATGTTTATGGACAGTGGGGACCGACCGCACCATGGCATAACATTATGAAATGGAATTGTGAAAATTGTAATATTAAATATTATGAAAAAAAACATTTTACCTCTACACAACCGTAACCAAAATGGATTATCCATTTCAAATATAGAAATAATAGAAAATTAAAAGTTAGTGAGTATATTTTTTTAAAAAATATATTGAAGTCAATCTCAAATCTCAATAGACCACCTTTCTAAAAATATTTAATTTGTCAAAAGAATATTTTAACAAGAACCATCCCATCGCTTCATTATTGGTTACACGTTGTTAAAGTAACCAGGATATGTTAGGATGTGCGAATGTGTCAATAAAGAATTTTCAAATTATATTCTAAGAGTCCGGCTAAATTTCACAATAATAAAATAAATAATTTTTATTAAAAAAATTGATCCTTAGGAAATAGAATTCCGGAATAGTATTTGTAATTTTATTTGAAAAGAAATGCCAAATTAATAATAGAAATCTTAAATTAATTATATAACTTCACTGGGATTAATAGTATATCACAAACTTATGAAATTGATATTAGATCTAATATACTGTCTGGACATTTCTTATTATAACTGTTACAATTTGTGTTAACACCATTGTTTTCTGCTATGTAATATTCTTTAGAAAAATGTTCAGCGGTAGATGAACTAGGCCTGTAAGTAAAATAATTTTTATACATAATCAAAAATGTCAAAATTTTACTCACGTAAAAATAATATGAAATATATTTCCTAGAACACCGTTAGATTGACTAATTTGCCATGAATTGCTTTCGCAAATAATTTTAAGCAAGCACTCTTTTCCAGAAAATCCAGAACTAGAAGAGAAAGATAAATAACAAATATTAGTCGTGCGCAAATTAAATGAATTCATTTAGTCGTGCGCAAATTAAATCAATGAATTAATTATAATTGGTTAATGCTAAGAAATATTCCAAACAGAGCCCAAAGAAAACAACTTACTTTTTTAATTTGTTTTGAAACAAGTGGTAAATGTTCTTTCGGGATATAACAAGACGCAAAGAATTTCTTTTCTTACGAGAATTTGTTGAATTTTCCAATTGAGTAAAGTCATCTAGCTGCCTGTTAATGTCTCTAGCTTCATCTAGTCCCAAATCTTCTGCTGGAATAAACTATATAAGTTTCTTTGTTTTTTTTTACTGAATCCTATTAAATAAAAATGTATTAGTAACCTTTTGTAATGGTCCTGGAATATAATGGTTGCCTTGATATGGGAGATTATAGTTTGCTTCAAAATTATAAGACATGAATACATTTCGATTAGGTAAATCTAGTGGAACAGCAAGAGCAGCAAATATCTATAAAGTGAAATTAAATATCTATAAGCGTAATTTACTAATTAATATTCTTGTGTGATTGGAAAATATAATATATGATTACAATGGACGCTTATGGTTGATTATTGTTATTTGTTTAATTCCAAAATTAAAATATATGTATTGTATAGCTGAGTTAGTTACTATTAGCTTGTCTTGGGCCGTCGATCTTTTTTATAAAACACTCTTGATTTTTTTACTTGATTCGTTATATGTTTTAAAATATTTTTTAACACATGTTTTCTGCATTCACTATCTAAGTATTATACTAATTTAACTACTAAAAATTTTAACTACTACACAGTTCTTAATTTTAATTTAATGGATTTTGCAGTATATTAACTTTCAATTAATTTCCGTGTAGCCAAATTAGCTATTTACTCATTTTCTTTTTGACGCAGTAATAATTTTAATTTTAAAACATTTTTTATTAAATTATTAATATATTCTTACACCAATTGTGCTGCTTGAAGGAAACAACAACGCTCGTTTTTTTTTATTTAAGTTTTTTAATTCATTACTTTCAACTATTTGATACACAAAATTTAAAAACAAGATGCAGTATATAATATCGTGTAGGTTTTTTCGTATCATTTCTTATAGTTTATAACTAAAAATATTCACGTCTTAAAATTTCGAAAACTTTTTCTGTAATGTACATAAATTCACGCACATACTGCAGCAAAATTTTGGTTTGTTAAACTTTTTAAAAATTAACAAATGACCATTGGTTACAAGTACAGACTATAATTTTAAATAATATATCTATCTACAATTAATAAAATATATACAAATGTTTACTATATTAATTACGATATATAAGATTCTTATGGTTTTCTTTAACAAGTCATCGACGATTAAATATTTACTGAAAATATTATGAACCAAAATTATTATAATTCACAATTATTATAATTTTATGTATAATGTAAATTACAAATAATGTGATATAACACAGTGTTTGGCGCATTGTTAAATATTGTGTTGTAGACTGAGGAGGACCATAATTCGGTATGTGTTATTTGTAAAGTAACTTGTTTGTCTATATGTTAGAAAATTATGTATATTTAAATTATGATTTAAATATACATTATTTTCTAACATATAGACAATTAATTTTTTTTAAATTTAAAACTTTAGTTCACTTTTGTTAAAGATTTAATCCTGTTCATCCTGGTTATTCGATTTCATTGTTTAATTTCAGAAATATTTTATATATTATCTATAATCTATAATACTATTCAATTAAAAAGTTCTTACTCCCATTGCACTTTTAGCAGGAAATAATACAGTGCATTGTAGATTCTTAATTATGTATGCCAGAAGTAATAAATAAAAAAAAACCAAATTCATTTTTATAAAATTTAATAATTTTAAATCTATCAAAGTTCTAAAATCAACTGAAATAATAATTTCTTTTTGTTTTACTTTAAAATAATATAAATTTAAGATTCATAATAGAAAATTAAGATCAAATGAAATCTTAATTATTAAAACACGATCAAAATTAGATATGAACAAGTTTATAAAACGTATTAATTTGTTATGTTATTGTTAATATATCTAGGAAACTCGTAGAACATAATTTTGAGAACATATAACAAGTTCCACGTATACCGGCTTCCTCAGCTTCGTAATAAATATCTAATATAGAGTTTTCAAATTTTGATGTTGATGGCCTTAATTAAAATATAATGATTATTTTATATTTATATAATTTTTATATGATTACATAAAAAACACTTTAATTAGCGAACCAAGAATACCATTGTTTTTATGCAAAGATGATTCAGCAGTTTCACATATGAAACGTTGAAGACATGCTAAGGATTTGTTTTCATATCTCTCAATATATCCAAGAATTCCTTTATAAAAATTATTTCGAGTATATAATGATTTTTTTTTTCGTAAATTAATTGGATTAATTTCGTGTTTGTCATTATTATTGACAACATTAGGCTCCCACTAAAACATAATAAAAATATTTAATTAGTATTTTATATTCTAAAATAAATTTCATATACCTTATTAATAAAATCTTTGTGAGTGTCATTCCACGGTAATGCATAATTTGCTTCAAAATTAAATGCGAAGAATATATTACGATTCGGAATATCGACCGGTATTGCGAGAGCAGCCAGATACTAAAATTATTATCTAATATTATAATATAGAAAAACTATGCTATTGTTTATATTTATTAATAATGAAACTTTTTGTTAGCTAAAATTTTATTTGCAATTGTGAATTTTAATTTTTGACGAAAGTGTAATGAAATTACATTTAACAACTTTATATATTTTTTTAAAAAATTATTTTGAAAAGCTATAATATTTACGAAAGTAAAATATTACTTGTAGAATCCTAAATGAACGTGTTTATTGTATTATAAATATTTTGTAAAGGAAAAGAAGGAAATTAAAATAATACGAACACCAAAAGCGCTTCCACGTATAAAAGGAACACATCTTATTTCACGACTATTTTTTAACAAATTTACAAAGACTGTTAGAATAAATTGATTTAAATTCATTTTGCGGTTGAATTTTGAACAATTTAAATAACATTTATAATTTAAATGTATTTCTATCTATTATATTCTTATTTTTATAATAATCTTGCGAAGTTATTAACATTAAATATACTTAACAATTTATGCATGGGAAGGTTTTCCAAGATTTGTTTTATTTTTTAATATCTGCTAAAATATTTATCATTTGGAGAAATTTATTTAATATATGTTGATATTCAAAGCAATTTAAGTACGCCCATTTATATTTTTTCACAAATTTGTCTAAACTATTTTGCTAAATTCACAATCCAATTGGAAATATTGCTGCAGAAGCTGAATTATTATTTAACATTTATTTTGTTACATATATATTTTATGAGCATTTTTTTATGTTTCTCTTAACATTTTTTTTTACAATTTATATTACATTCACTTATTAATTTTTGGAATCTTTTTTTGTTACATGTTATATCTATTTATATCAACATGAAATAATAAAATTTATTTACACATTATCCATGTGAAACACATTAATACGAGAAAATAGATTTTTATTCTCCATTAATTTACATTTACATAACAAATAATTACATTTAATAAAAATAGATTGTTTTGATAGAACCAATAAATAGTAGCTGTAAAAAATAGTATATATGTAATTACTAACAATAGTATTGAAGATTGTGAAATTGTTATGAGCTTTGAAATTAATATTTAAAATGAAAATTTTCCAATTGAACTCTGAATATTAAAGAAATTTTTAAATTACACTAATATATATTTTTGAATGTTAAATCTATAAGTGTAATGACCCTTCTTTAATCTTACTTTTTTTTAATATAACAGTATCATATTCAAAATTGAAAGATGCTAATTCTGTCATTAATTAACACATTATATTATAATCTATATACAATTGGTTTACCTCGACGTAGAATTTCAACGTATTACAATTTAGTTTAATTTTAATCGTCTTCTTAAAATACAGTTTTATGTTATATGTAAAAAATATGTATTTATATTACGGATTTTTATTTTGCTTATTGTTTTTGTTTTCAAATATAATGTGTAAACATTTTTCAAAAAGATCTCTAATATTTCCCCCAACATCACCGACTAGAACTCAGGTAATATCATAGTGTATGAATTAATAATTATATATAATTATTAATTTTACAATTTTTTTAGCTTATTATTGGTATTGGTATACCATTGGATTTGGACACTGAATCTTTAACAACTGGATATGTACTTAAGGCTGAATATTTCTTACCTACTACAGCTATAGAATTGCGTCCTACTCAAGTAAAACCGCAATCAGTGAAAAATAAACGTACTATAATTAATAATAATATCACTGATGGTAAACTGTAAAAATATAATCCTTTTGATGATCTCTAAATAAATATTAATAATTTATAAAACATAGAAAATCATAAATTGAAGAAGTTACCTAAGTTCGATCTAAATATAGAGAATAAAATCTTTAACAAATCTAGTAAGAAGTTGACAATATATCGTTGGGCTATTTATAAGGGAGTTGAAACAATAGTTGATAGGTAGTTTTTGAGTTTCTTTTATGTATGATATATTTATATACATATAAATCTAATTATATAATTGAGAGCTGGACAAGTAGGCCGATCTTGTATGTTGCGAAGTATTTGTGAAGCAGCTGAAACACCATTTCATTATCATAGTGGGCTTTTGGGTGAATTTTTACATATACTTTTGAGGTAAGATTTACATTCATTATAAGTACATTGAATAAAATTTAGAAATTTTTAGCCCATCATCATCAGTTGATGCTGTTTTTAAATATTCTGATAATGAATATTTACATGCGGAGAAACTTGGAAAATATGGTGCACCGTGTAATCTTATTTTTAAAGAATGTAAAAATTCTCTATTAGAGAAATTTTCTGGAGTTTACACTTTTTCCCAACAACTACTCAAATTTCTGTAAATAAAATTAAAATTATATACATATCTATAATTAAAGAAATATAGCAATTTAAATAAAAATGAGTCTTGAATTTTTTAAATAATATTTTTTATATTAAATAATTATTTTCCAGATAATAAAGTAGTATAATTAATTTCTATAACTTTATAAATTATTTAAATTTAATAAGTTCTGAATGATTTTGGTCATTAGCTGTCTAATTTGGTCACATTTCCAGAGGAAATTATGTGAGTGGGACGCACAAAAAATGTATATTTAAATTAAATGTGTGAATTTTACATCAATGAAATATTGTTAATCTATAGTGTTATATACCTCTTTATTACTACATATATTCAAAGGGAGGGGCATAAATACAATTAGGATAATTTACTTTATATTTCTAGTTTATAGATTTACCTATACTTTAAATATAATTATTGCTTCCAATTTCACTATATTTTGCAACATTTTCTTGTATATCTTTATCCAGTTGTTTTCAAATCTTTATTCAGATATTTTGAATTATTATTATTTCTGAACTTTTGCAGAAATATTTAAAAGATTTGAATTGCAATTGTGTAACAAGATTAGTCGTATTCTAATAAATATATAAATAATAAATAAAATTTACTGATGAAAGAATTAATTTTCTTTTCCTTATTAAGCATTAACTTAATAGTATTAATTATTGCTTCTCGATTTAAACGTTTTCTAATATTTCCACCATCAGCACCAACTAGGCACCAGGTAATAATAAAAAAATATTACCTTATCACAATAAATTATTTTATTTATTGTTTCCAGTTCATAGCAGGGATAGGTCTTCCAGCTGAACTGGAGGACCAATCAGTCACTACCGGTTATGTATTTAAAGCTCAGTTCTATTTACCAATAGATACCTTTAAAAGTCAACTTATTCCAGAATTCAGACAAACCAGAAGTTTTGATTTAAATAATCGTACACAATATTTTGCATTTTCCCAACGATTTGAGTCAAACTTCTTAAAAGGTATACGCTGGTATACATATAATACTATGGAAAATTTACTGAACAAGTAATCATTTGCTTTTGAAATATATAAACTTATATTAATCTATTTAAATCTATAGGTTCGGCAGTAATGGTAATCAATGTATATTGAAATTAATATGTGAATCAGCAGGATCATTCACGAGTGGTATGACTATGATAGAAGAAATAATGAATATAATTTTACAGTGGGTATATTTTTAATTAAAAACTTCACTTTCTTATGTAGAGCACTAAAAAATTTGTGAGAATTTTAAAATTTTATAGGCCATCTTCATCAGGAGACGAAATATATTCGAAAAAAGGGTACCAGTATCTATATGCTGAACATTTCGGGAAATCTGGTAAAGATTGTAGCAAAGAATTTGATGGTTGTCATATATCGATACTTAATAAAATTTCTTTATTAATTTTGTAAACATAAGAGCATTTCTACAATGTTGGCGTATAACTAAAACTTTTTTTTAGATATGAGTTGAACATATGGAAAACAGTATAATAATCTCTAATGCTGTCGTTAACTGAAATTTTTTTTTCAAAATTGTTCAAAACGTTGAAAAAAAAGTTTTAGTTACAAAACTGCCAATCGTAAATGAACTAAATAAATGTTTTTTTTTATAAAATTAATATTATTTGTTTATTAAATGCTTTAAACAATCAAAATGAGTTATTTTAATGACATTATATTAATTATAACTTATTAAATTTTATGCTATAGAAGAAAAAATTTTGAATTTCATTAAATTTTCAAATTTTACCGATTTCCGAAAAACAAGCTTTGTCAAAATCCATACCAACCATCACGATTTTTCGCAAAAAAATTAGAAAAGTTTAAAACAAAAGCAATCCCCACATATTTGGTATCTACGTGTTGGAAATTTAATTTCCTGTTCATTTTCGAAGTTTTGGAGGTTTTTTGAATTTATTATTCTTGGAGTTTTTTTGTATTTATTATTCTTTTACACATAATTCGATCTCAAATCGCCCTCAAAATGGCAACAGCAAATTAATTATACTACAATTTAAAATTAGTCGCTTGTAGTGTAGCCGGTATACTTCACTGTGTTTTACGATTAATTTGTCAACATCTGCTGTCGATGTCGTGTTGTATTTTTTGATGACATGGATGGAATTAATAGTTTATTAACTTTTAATAAGTGATGTGATATAATTTTTGTTTTTTAAATAGACATTTATCTGCAGTGTTTTTTACATTTCTTGCGACCAAAATTAAATTAGCTACCATGGAAAATGATGAACAGAAAGAATTTTCTAATCTTCAAAATAATTTTATCAAACAGCAGGTATTTTTATTGACTCCATTTTATTTACATTTGCTTGCATTATAAATTATGTCATACAACAAATTGTTGAATATAAAACTTATTTTCATATATTAAAAATATTAAATAGTTAATAATATTTGTTACCAAATATCAATTTAGTTAATAATATTTGTTATCAAATATCAATCATTTATTTATTTGACTGTTGTCACTTGTTCTAACAAAGCACAATGACAAATTGCTTTATTCCTCTATTTTGTTTGAATAACAATAACAAAATTCCATGAAATTGTTTTTCAAAAACAACTCTTCTTCTCTTTAGCCCTACAGCTTGTAAGGAGGTCTTATAACATTCTATTGCAATTTAAACCTGCTAATTTCACATCGATACTTGATACCAAAAAAAAATGTTGTTTAAGTTTTAACAATTTTTCTTAATATAAAATAAATAATAAGAAAAAAGTGGCATAGAAAAGTCCGTAGATATTTATTTAAAATTTATAAGAATAAATAAAATAATACAGTTGTTTCTTGCAGCTGCTAAATAAATTAGTTTCTGCTGAACTATGTTTTTTAATAAAGTATAATCGTATTATATATTTTTGTATGTACTATGACCATATTTATAAAGTTAAATATGTAATAAACCTGAATTATTTGGCAAAAGAAAATCGCAGAATTTTTTTTTTTAATTAACTATCAGAGGAACTACATTTATGTACTAATTTTTTAAAAAACATCTCATTACATTTATCATTTATTCAAAAAAAATAATCTATATTTTTTTTATACGTATATATATTATTAATTGAATATATTTAGGCTCAAATATCCGCATTAAAAGAATTGGTGAGAAAAACTGAAATAGCAAATGAGAAAACTTCTTATACCCAGGAAAAGGTAAAAAACATTGCTCAACGTTTAACTCATATAAAATCTAAAGTTCGGACGCGTGAAAATCATGATCTATCATTAGGTGAACTATCTGTTGAGCAAAGCCGCATATCTTTTGAGTGTCCTTATAATTCAACTTCTGATATAAAAATCAGTTCGGAAAAACCAGGAAGTGAAAAGTTTTTATTATTACGACAGCAAATGAAACAAAATAAATTAAAAATGGCTGAGCGAGAAAACACAAAGAAAGAAATGGAAGAACGAGTGCTCAAATTGAAAGAAAAAATAGATAATACACAAATTAGTTTAGAAAAATCTACAGAATTGGGAAGATCTATGACAGAATTAAGTTCTTTTTCTGGGACTCCTGTTGCTAGATTCAAATCCTCTGCCGATCTAAGTTTCATTCCCTTGAATATTGATAAAGAACGTATTAAATTTTTGGAAAATCGTATTAAATTCCTAGAAAAGCAGCTAGATAATGACAAAGAATTAACTAATAATTACCCAACTACGAATCAAATTAAATTACTAGAATCTAAAATACTAGATTTACAGGGAAATTTAAAGGAAAAAGAGTGTATAATACAGTCGTATACACGAGAATGTAAAAATACTGAAGATTTATTAGGAAATCAAACCAATTTTTCTGAATTTAATGACAAGGAGTTCGACTCTTTAAAATCTGAAATTTTGAACTTAAAAGAAATAAACAATATTTTAGAACAGACGCGTTTCGATTTAACTATAAAAAATTCTAAACTAGAATTAGAAATCCAGGATATACATAAATCATTTACAAAAACTGAAGAATTAAATAAAAGTCTACAAAATCAAATTTATAGCCTTATGAATAAAAAAGTTGAAAGTTTTCCTGAATATGAAAAAGAATTTGTTAAATTAGATGGACAAGACAATGAAATTGTACCAGATGAAATTAATAACAGTGAGAAAGAGGCAAGTTCTCTTGAAATTACTGGTGAAATAAAGTCTTTATCAATGTCTTTAGAAACGGAACGAAAAAAAGTTGAACTCGAAATTTCGAAAACCCAAGAATATAAAAATAAATTAATGGAAAAAGAAGTTGAGTATAACGTGTTGCATGCGAATTTCTTAGTACTTGAAGAAAAAATTAAAACCTCTCCAAAAACTTTGTTTTCGAAAACTACAGATAAAGTATCCGAGATAGAGATAAATAAATTAAAACAACAATTAGATGATTCAAATAAAAGTATGATAAAACTAAAATTAAAAGCCAAGCAATTGCAAAAGCAAATTGATGGATTTGGAAAAATATCAAACGTTAATAATGAGTACATACTTCTTTTAGAACAAAATCAAAAGCTGCAACAGAAAATTAATGATTTACAAGACGAAAACTGTCAGTTAAGTTTATTGAATAAAAACGATGAAAACAATTTTCCAAGTAATAAAATAGGATTATTGGAAACCACATGTGAAAATCAAACTTCAAACATACTAATTTTACAAAAAGAAAAAATTGAATCTATTGATAGACTTCAAAGTATGAAAAACGAGATGTATACTATATTGAAGAATTTAGTTGAAGTAGTTGGAGAGAACACAATGATCTCTGATATCGAATCAATTACTTTAGAAGAAATAATTTTAAATTTCAATACTGATATAGATAAACTACAATGTTTATATAATAACTACAAGGAAGAAAATTTAGAACTACAAGATTTATTACATAACAGCGATGTAGAAAAACAATGTCTGCACAAAAATATTGAATACTATGTAAATGAAAATGCCGATTTACTGGATAAAATAGAAAAATTAAATAAATCAAATTCTTCAGCGGAATCAATAGTAATTGTTGAGCGATTAACACAAGAAGAAAAAGATGAGCTTGCTGAATTTGAAAAACCAACTAAATTTAACTTAATACAGATGCCTAACAATGAATATAATCAAGAATATGATACTTACTCGGGTGCTATGAATAACGACCTTTGCGATAGTTTGGTAAAACTTAGAGAAGAAAGTTCAGAATTAATGTACAAAATTGAACTTTTTACCGTAGAAAGGAAAGAAGTACTTGACAAAATGGAAACTCTTACAAACGATAATAAAAAATATATTCAAAGAATTGTTTTACTTGAACAAGAAAATGTTGATCTGCAAGAAAATATTATGAACTTAAGACATGAAAACTCTAATATGGGAAAGAAAATGGAGAATATATCAGATGAGAATTTAAAATTAAACAAAGAAATAGTTGATCTAAAAAGTGAGAAAGATGCTTCTACAATAAACTTTGAAAATATCACAAGTCTTACAAACAAATCATTTACACAAAGCTTTATTATAAAATTTGAAAGCCATCTTGAAGATATACATAAAACAATTGAAAATTACAGAAAAGTAAACGATAAAAATAGTAAGCTACAAGCTTCAAAAAAACTTGCAAAGCAAACAGAACTATCTATTGAGGAACTCAAAAATCTAATACGAAATACAGCAGAGTTGGGCACTATTAGTGAAAACATACCCGCAACGAAAATGGAATTAGCTCAAAATCGAGAAAGGGAACTTAAAAGCCAAACTCCTCCAATTCAAGATGTCAATTCTTTACAATTAATTTTCGACACTAAAATTGATATGCTAGAAAAAGAAAATGATATCTTGAAAACTTTAAATAAAGAACTAAAACAACAATTACTTGAATCGTTTAACGAAAAGCAAGAGACAGAAAACTATAATCATCAATTAAGAATAGACTTAAATAATAAGGAGGAAACCATTCATATCATAAATTCTCAACTTATGGATTTGTATAATTCACTAGAGAAAAAAACTGCCCATTTGCTCGAAAAAGAAGGTGCTATTGTACGCTTTCAAGAACATTTGGAAGCTAATGTTCTAAAAATAAATAACTTAGAATTAAAAAATAATGAAAATAAAATTATTATTGATAATCAACATCTATACGAAATTCAACTACAAGCTAAAATTGTTGATTTAGAACAACAAAACGCAACTCTGGAAACAAAAACAGTGAAGCAATTAGATAAACTTAAGAAATTTGCGGCGAATATTAAGAAGAAAAATATTGATTATAATAATCTTGAAGAAAAAATTAAGGTTTTAGAACAAAAACATAATTCTGATAAACAATTATTGGAATTAAATAATGATCTTCAAAATAAGATCTTTTATTTCGAAAACAAAATTCAAAAAATAAATATTTCCAAAACACAAGAAATTAACAATATTGCCGAAAAACAGCAATTACTCGAGACCAATCTTATCACAGTCAAAAATGAGCTAAATCAAAAAACTCAAGAACTTAATAATTTCCAAAATAATTTACATTCAGCTATGACTGAATGTGAGTCGCTAAAGAATGAAAATTTACAATTACAACAAAAAAAATCTTCAGAAGACCAAAATATAGAAAAGCAAAACAATTATATTGTAGATTTATTAAACGAAATAAATATGAAAAATATAAAGTTGGAAGAATTTGATGTTTTGGTTAAGGAAAAGGAGGAAGAGATTGAAATATTAAAATATGAAAGTAATAATTTCAATTTAGCAAATTCTTCTACTTCTGTAATAAATAATGAACTCATAGTGAAATACGATGAACTTCAGAAAAACAACAAAGAACTATTACATGTATATAATAAAGACAAACAATCATTCCGTGATACGATATTTAGGGTGGACAATTTATATAAATTAGTTGAGGGCAAACTGAATGAATATGTAAGTTACGTTGAAATATTGGAAGCAGAACATAAAAATTATAAACATATAATATTTGAATTGGAAGAAATTGTGTTTTCATTTGAAAAAGATATAAGCATATTAAATACACAGCTTCAAAATAAAGCTGAAGCAAACGACTTCAAAAAAGAAACTTTAATTAATCGTCTTATTATGCTATGGAATAATAGAGAATTAGAGAAACGATTAACATTCCAAGAGCTTAAAGTAACTGATGGAATATCTGAAATAGATTCACCACAAGAAGATATTTCCGCAAGTAACAATGAAATCGCTGCATATGCTCACCAAAAACAAATAAACGAATTCGATATATTAACGACGCAAGTTAAGCAAAATCAAACTGACGATCAAGCTTTAATTGAGAATGAGAATAAACGTCTTAAAGATAGTCTTAAACAGAAAGAAATTGAGAAGAAAATGTATGAAAAAATTATCTTACAGCTGCAGCCATCTATTTTACTACCAATAAACTTAAAGTCAGTTGCAGAAGTTTCCAATCAAAAAACAATCAATATTCAAACTACATCTAACATTTTGCAGGATGAAACAACAGATTTGAAAACTATTCTTAATACTAAGCATGAACAATCTGATAATTTGCAAATATTCCATAACCAATTAGAGACAAATGTTGCAATTACTAGTAAAGAAAATATGTTAGATGAAGATAAAAGTTTTTCCTATCATCCAGGCCCATTTCAAGAAGATATAGTGCCTACATTGCCTCGTACAGGAAATATGTTGTTTTTCGATGAAATTGATAGTGACCATGTGAAAGAACCATTTACTAATATCGCACAAACACAATCAATAAGTAAGGAAGGTAAGATAGAAGATTTGCAACGAAATGTTTCTGATTTAGAGAAATATGTAGCAGATTTAGAAAATAAAATAAAACATCTCACCAAAATGACTGAAGCAGCTTCAACAAATAAATTACTGACAGAAAAAGTTGAAAATACCCATGTACCAAATGAAACATTAGTTGCTGTTTCCACTCTTTATGAAGAAGAAAAAAAAAGAGTTCAGTGCTTCGCAAGTCGCGTTGAAGAATTAGAGCTAGAACAAAAACGTTTAGAAGAGGAAAAACAAGCTCTTCAAATTAAATCTGGAAAAATTATGAAAAAGTTGAAAGAATACAAAGTGAAAATAGACCAACAAAATCATTTTATAAATACTGGCAAATCAACGTGTACGGGATCATCTGTTGATTTGGATCTGACAATTCAAGAAGAAATGAAAAATGAAATATTGCGATTAGAGAAAAACTCTACAGAAATTATGAAAAATCTTGAAAGTGAAAAGGTGGAAAAAAATAACTTATTAAAACGTATTAATATTTTAGTCGCAAATAATGAACGATTTGTTGAAAAAAAAGAACTCCAAGATATTCAAATAAATAATTTGCAAAGAGATATACGCGAGTTGAAATTAAAAACTATGCCAGAGATAGACTGTGAGCAACAAGTTCATATAAAATATAAAAAAGATGACGGTTTTGAAAACGATGATACAATATTTAATCAAGAAATGCATTTAAAAGGTGATGTAGAAGAGGTACAAGCAAAACTGGATAAAGAAATTGCTATGAAATGTTTACTAGAAAATCAATTAAAATGCTTGCAGGAAAAAATATATACTCTTGAAAATAAATTTTCTATAGATCAGGAATATTCTATTAAATGCAGTAATGCTGAAATATTGAATAATGAACTTGAAAACGAAAATCTTAGAACTCAATCCAACGAATATGAAAATGATATAGAAAAACTAGTAAATTATTCTGTTATTATACTAAAAAAATTTAATAGCTTAAGAGAGGAAATTGAAAAGGTATTAAATGAAAATTTTAAATTAAATATAGATCTTCAACTGGCAACCGAAACTAACACAACGGTTGAAGATATACAATTAAATTCTATTAATACGGTTCAAAATACTGCCTTTTGCCTTGATCAAAGTTTGTATGAAAACAAAATATCTGAACTTATGTCCCAATTACAATACCGAGAAATTGAGAAAATACAATTAGAAGATCAAGTTGAACAGCTTAAAAAAAATAATCACACATGTTCTATTCAAGAAGATACATTCGAAGCAGATTCGAAAATGTTAGCAAAGGATATTATTGAACGTAACCAATGCTTGCAACCTATACATGATTATAATAGCGCTGATTCAAGTATTACTAATTTTACTGTAGAAAAAAATAATATAGAAAAAGAAAGGATTATTTTAAACGAACATGTATTGCTCGGTATAAAAAAAATTGAAGAAAACTGGAACAAGAAAATGAGAGATTTTACTGATATTTGGAAATCAAATATTTTGGAAAATGGGTCAATTTCTCAAGAGAGTGTAAATTTACTTCAAAGTAAATTGGATGAATTACAATTTTATAATCAAAAAGATAATTCATTAAGCGGTCAAGAAAATGTAATTAACATTGAAGAAGAAAATTCGAACATTATCCAAAATATGACAAAAGCGATAGAAAATCACAAATTAGAAATTTTGACTTTAAAGGATGAACTTGCTTTAAAAAGTGTTCAACGTGATCCATATGCTCAAATATCATATTCATTAGAATCTTCACCATTGGCGCGAAATAGCTATATATCCAGTAGTAACTCTGAGCTAGACTTGACGTTATATATGTTACATCAAAAAGACATGCGATGTGAAGAATTACAATTGGAACTTATTAATTTATTGGAAGAACGAGATACATTACAATTAAAGTTATCAAAAGCAATTAGGCAAAATGAAGACATTAAGCAAAATTTTGCAAAATTTTGCGAAGGTGAGTTTAATTTCTTTAAAATAATTAATGTGACACTTTGTTTATCGGACATTTATAATATATAGATAAACAGTTTCCTAATATAGAAATTGCTTCTGCAGTTAGTTTGCAAGAACAGAAATATGAAGTAAAACCGAAGTAATTGATAATGATATTATTTTTGGATCTCAAATTTACATAACCATTATATTTTATATTAAAGGTTGTATTTACTAAGTAAAACGAAGGATGGAAATATTGCAGAACATAGAGAACGTAAACTAGAAATAATGGAGCAGGATGTCGCCAATATTCCTTCGGAAGCTGTTACACAACTTGTTGGAGTAGACATGAGTAATGGTTGCAATTACAATATAAATTTCTTATCTAAATTAACATATATCTTACAGCGAATTCGACTCAGTCAGCATCTACTATTCTCTTGAATTGGTTGTGGGGTAAAAATGTTTCTAATACAAGTTAAAAAATAAAATACGCTTTAAGAGGATTATGGCGCTGTAATTCTTAATTAAATGGGATTGGAAATTATATGATATATGTAAAAATTAGCCATAATTAAAAAATTTAATATGTAAATATCGATTTGGTATTTTGATTTTTATTGTAAACTGTACGCGTATCCCTTGTAAATAATGATATTTCTGTTCACGGTTACGTAAAATACGGAATATTTGAAAATTGCTTATTTTTAATTTGTGACTAAAACGTTAAAATTTTGAGTTAAGTTAATAAATCAAGAAAAACATTACATTCAATTGTTTTGGTGTATGTAAATTTATCAGTTGCTAAAAAAATTTATAGTTCCACTTTGTAGTCGTCTCAAAGTAAAAAATTAAACAACATTTATAATAATAAACACATATCACAATGATATATTTAAACAATTCTTGCTGGAGAATGATGAAATTTATATAATTGAAAATTTCGTAATTAAAAAATTTATTTGTATATTAGTAAATAAATTAAAAAAATTATTTGTAAATTATTTAATATAATAATTGATATATTAAATAATTTACTGTTAAATAAAAAACATACTTTTTTTATTACTATGTATTTTTTATTTATTTAGGCCCTATAACTAAAATGTGAATTTAAAAGAAGCATATATGTATCTGTTTTTGTTGTTGCTCACGAAACTTAAGTTAATTATTCTTGGGCTAAGTTTAAGCATTTCTACTAATTTTTATGTTTCTATTAATTTTTAATTTATTTTAGGGCCCCCAGGGCGGCTTCTACATATTCCGAGTTTCGCAAAATTATATCCTAGTTCGAATTCATTACATGTAAGGCAAAATTCGGATTCGAAAATGAAATGAAGATTTTATTTTCGGATATACGTAAAAATTTCTTTCGATAATTATTTTCATGCATTTTTTCTATTCTAGTTCCAATCACTCGAAAACTAGAATACCAAAAATATCCGACTAGGACTATTTTCTATCTTCGAAAAATATTTCTATTCCCTCGAAAACTGGAATACCTAAATTTTTCGACTTGTAAATTCCTATATATTTTCTGTTCACTCGAATGAGTTAAGTTAATAAATCATTTAGAAACAATTTTAAGCTAATTATAGGATATTATTTTAGAATTAAATTTTAATTAGAAATTAAGCATAAATTAATTTAGAATATATTTTATATTCGATAGAAGTGTAAACTTCTAATAGTATGTGCACTTAGTTTGTTGGATTACTGCAGTATTCGATAAATAATAGAACCACTTTTACCGCAATGTTGCAATTATTTGTAAATAAATAAATACCTATTTAGTTAATAAATTACTAAATTCCTAAATTTATTCTGTATTTCTGTATGAAGTTGTAAAATCTTTTTATATGGTAAATCCAACATTTTTTATGTCGTATTATTTACTTTGGCAATTATATATGTAATTTCTTTATTTCAGTATAATGATAACTTTTTTTAAAAAAATTACCCTTTGACATTTTTTAAAAGCAAAAAACAACAAACATATGTCAAAATGAAATTTGTTAAACGGCAATACTATTGCAGACCCGAAAGAAAATCTCCGAAAACATTTTCTTTTGGGTCTGCATGACTCGAACGAACCGTATTTGTTAGAGTTAGGCGGTTGAAGTTCGTAAGATATATGGATGAAATTCGTAAGATATGTTCTAAGTGCTATTAGGCCGATTCACACTTGTATGCAGTACATGACTATAAGATATCATGTATGGCTCCAAATTCTATTTAGGAACTGTTGTCACGTTTGTATATTTGCATAAAATATTCAGTTTATTGAGCCGATTTACACTTACTTGTCCGCACTTGTATTTACGAACTGTTGTCACTTTTATATGTATGTGTATTCAATTTATTATCATTACAAATTGTGTACTCAAAAAAATAATTCTGAACGCAATATTATTTATTCTTTTTTTATTTTTGGGTTAGTGCGTAAAAACTCGTGTATCATTTAAAATTGCTGTTTCTCGCTGCAACACAAATATCGCTTCCATAAAATTAGTTTATAGACGAGAGGGTGTGAAAGGAACACTACAAAGTGTAGCATAAATACGACTGTTAACACACAGATTGGCGTGAACTAAATATTTATGAAATTGTTATACAATTTTTTTGTTTTACGTCTATTAACATGTCGCTGTTGTATAACTTACACGCTTATTAGTAATTGGCGTGAACTCTATCCATGAACAGAACAGAATTTTTCCTTTTTCATATTAAGATAAGGCAATCGCCAAAACGGTTAGTTTACAAAGTTTGCGATGCGAAAATGTTGTCTTGGAAATTATTTGGTACATGCATAAGGGATTTAAATGTAAATTTCTGCAGGGAACAATACAATTTTTTGGTTATGTATGCCATGTTTGTAGGGCGTTGTCGAGTTAACCCAAATAAATTAGATAATGTCTAATTATTACATTTGATATTTACTGTGTGTGTAGTTGAGTTATGTACAAAGTTTGTTTGCAGCAACTATAATTGTCATTATTATTTTTATATTAAATTAAGTTTTCTGTTATAAATTTTTGGCTAACTGAAATTAGTGAAGAAATTAGTTATGTCTTATAATATGGATGTTTATAAAATATTTGCGTTCTCATTATTGGTTGGTATATTTTTAAGTATTCAAGGTAATATAAAATTTTCGTTCAGATATTGCAAATTTTCACTATTTCCTTGCTATAGTCTCCCATGTATCTGGGCTAGAATGCTACGTATGCTCAAACCAAACTGGAAATACTGAAAAATGTTTAAATACAATTAAAACATGTGAACCAGGAGAAGATGTGTGTTTTACTGAAATAAGATGGGGAAGTACCCCATATTTTTCACAAGGTGCCTTAAAACAGTATTACGTCTCGAAACGATGTTCCACAAAAAATATTTGTCAAAAAACTAGAAAACGATATATGCCTTACTGTACACATATTTGGTATGAGGACTGGACATGCTCAGAGTGCTGTCAAGGTGATCGCTGCAACTATTATGTTATTGTAAGAAATTTCTGGGAATATCAAGACCTATAATAATATATGTTATTTTTCAGAGTGCGTCAACTAAATTTCCATTTTCAATATTTACGCTTTTAATGTCTTCTATAATTATAGCTCTAAAATAACTATATTCTATTAAAGAATAATATAATCCGAGCGCCATTCTATATAATTCTATATAATCCGTCCATTAAATGTAATTCTATATAGTCCGTCCATTAAATGTAAGTCGTAGTTCATATAAAATCATATACATTTTTTGTAAGGTTCAGCTATGGTAATGACTGATAATGTTTTTAATCAGAATGGAAACTAATAGCAACAAAAATTATAAAAGAGAAAGTAGATAGATAAAATTTAAGAATTTTTAAGTAACATCGTCAGAAAAAGGAAATAGTTAAATATACACTAGGTAGAAAAGTCTGCGTATACTTCAATATGGAATTATATGTGAATAAAACAAGCGCTTAAATTTTAATTTTAATAATTTTTTTATATATTTTAATTCAATGTAGTGTTAGTATTTTATTTTATTAGTTTTAATAGAATTCATATTTATTAAAAGGAAAATATTTTAAACTAAACAAAAAAACAAAAGGAAATTAAGTAGAAAAAGTCTGCGTACCTAGTGAAAAGCAGAAAGAATATAAAATTAAACAAAAGATCGTAAAATGCTGTTGGACGTGTCTTTCGCAAATTGTTAATTTACAAAGATGACCCGAACGTGGATTTGTAGTATTATTCCCGCGGCCTTAAAACTGTTTACCACTCTTTGAATAGATGAATATTGCCTTCCTATTTCACGATAACTTACCTAGAACGTAGGCTTCGTCAACATGACATAACATGGAAAAATATATTGAAACGTGTTATGTGTGATGGAACCACAAAACCACCAAACCACCAAAACCAATCCTAAAAAGATTAAAGGAGGTCCTTAAAAAACGCAGCTGCCTTTAAGTTATTAATTTATTTGAAACATTTTTTTTACTTTATATTCTTTTTGCTCTTCATTAGGTGAACGCAGACTTTTTCTACTTAATTTCTTTCTCTTTTTTTATTTAATTTAGAATATTTTCCTTATAATAAATATGAATTCCATGAAAACTAATAAAATAAAAAACTAACACTTCATTAATTAAAAAATTATTAAAATTTAAATTTAGGCGTTTGTTTTATTTACATATAATTCCACATTGATAAGTGTACGCAGACTTTTTCTACCTAGTGTAATAAAAAAATTTTAGAAACAAAAGTTTTATCTCATCCCGAAGAGAAACAAAGGCAAAACCCCTAAAAATGCTAGAAAAATACTATTATATCTTCTTAATATAAACACAACTTTTACCAAAAAAAGTCGATCGAGATTTAAAATAATGCAAAATAAATAGTCATTATCACATTTTTAAAAATATAGTGCAGAGCCTAAAGCAAGAAATAGAAAATAAAAAATAAAACGAAATATAAAATTAAGTAAAAATTTTAATAAAACAATGTTAAGTAGAAAAGTTGTTTTTAATGAAATTGTAATTTTATATTGTTGTTTATAATAAATTAATTTTTAATAATACAACTGGCATTTAAATTTTTATACAGGATGTATAATTTCGAATTGTGTATATATTCCCATGTCCTGGGAATTTATTATATTTGTTATTTTTTTCTATTAATAATTTCGAATTGCAGATTGTATACAAAAATTATTATTTGACTGGATTCTGTCTGCTATAATTTATGAAGAATCTGTTCTTGTGTTACTATAGGTTGCTAAGTAAACAATATTTAAACATTAGCTATAGTAAATGTTCCAAAGTTCTAGGCATGGTCAATTAAACTGGTAAATTGTAGTGATCCACAAACATTTCAAAATAAAATATTGGAAAAAGTGTCCGACTCAAACGAATATCATTGGCATTTCATTAGTATTGAAAATTTTATAAACACATGGCAATGATACCTATTTTCTTGCATTTTAAATTGATTTACTATTTTAGTTATTTTGTTACTTAACTATGTTCACTTCAATATATTCAAACTTGCTATTTGGCCCAAAGTAATATTTTATAAAATATTTCTTCTAGCCCATTTGCATAAAATTTTAATGAAAGTGTCAAAACAAAAATAAGCTTTCTTATCACGACGGTTAAAGGGAGAGTTTTTTTTTTTTAAAAAAAAACTATATATGTAAGTTGGAACTCCACTATTAATTTAACAAAATATAAATTTATGTTTTATAATCTTACGTGAGATATAGTAATACAGTTTTTTTTTACCGTCTACAAAAAACTTTTGTTAAAATTTTCAAATAATATAGTGTCATTGATTTTACTTTTAATATAGCTATCATTATTGCAAGTGAAGTTATATCTGTTTATATCTTAAGAATATTTAATATGATTTAAATGATCCGCAAGAATTAAAGATATAGCTTCTAAAATTATAATTATAAATTAATTCTTGTCATTATTAGTAAATGTTGTAGAAAAATTATCTTAAATATTATTTTCGTTTTTTTTTTTAGTATCCCTCCTTTAAGAAAAATAAATCAATATTTTCTTAAACAAGCTTTTACATGAAAGCTTAGTGAGCTTAAGAATTTCGATTTAGTTTATAATTACAAAAAAAAAAAAATTATTAATCACTAAAGTCGAATATTTTGTAGTTACAGAAAAATACATAAAATTAAAACAAAATATAAATTAAATCTTAAAATAAAAAATACCAAAATTTGGTGATGTTAATTGTAAGTGTTTTTAATGACTTGTGTATTTAAAGTGCCACAAGTATTAATTTAACTAAATTTGAGTTAGTGCTATATCAAATGAAATTCATGTTATCCTTAAAAACATAGTTATTGGAAAATTAAATATTTTGTATATTAAGTTCAAATTCAAGTGACTATATTCAGGTGAAATTGGAATAAGGAAAATATAGGTAAAATATATTTATGTATAATGAACACTACAAGATAAATTGATATTCGCGAATTTTTTAAATATTATAAATAATAATCAAATAAATATTCATGAAAATGATACTTCAATTAAACTTTTAAGCTCTCTGTTAAATATATAGTATCACATTATATAAAAAATAATTAATAATTTTTAATTTTCTTTTGTTATTGTAAGGAGTAAAAAAAGAGGTGAAATTGAAATACGTGTTTATTTATTTTATTAAACATACATTAAATACAAAATAATAAGGAAATATTATTTGACGTAACTTATGTAATAAATTCTAAATATCATCAAAAATATGTACATAATTTATAGTTTTGATGATTTTTTTTCTATATATAAGGAAATTTAACTCAAAAATTATACAACTATAGTACATGTATTAATTATTTTTCCTAAAAGTTAAGAGAAATGTAGGATAAATATCTATTATTCGTATTTTGCAGTGTATGTATATTCAATATTTATAAATTAATTGTCGATGTTAATGAGAGTCAAATTCTAGATTCCAAACATAATGTCTTGGCAATATTAATTTTCATTCTGCATATCTAGTGAATATGTAATCTATAATTATATAAAAAAAAAATAGTTATTGCTCTTGTTAAAAAAATCGAAACTTAAATATTTTGATAATAGTGTTCTAATAATCGTCCACAGATGGATAATCGATATAATGTGACAAACATCTGAGAAAATACAAAATCGTATATATCTCAGAGTCATTTGGCAAAAAGTACATACTTGCATTTTTGAATAAACGAGAAAAAGTAAATTTTCTGTTTTTTCCTTAATTATCTTTTACGGTTATATTATAATATATTTTCAAAATATATTTTTGATTTCAGGCAGAAGTTTTAAAAGAATTAGTTTTATAAAAAAAAAATCTTTAAATTTTGGATGCTAAGTGTAGTAGTTGAGTTTTTATTTAGTTAATTGGAAAATTATATTATTAATAAAATTATTTTTAGATTAAAAACTTTTAGCTTCGATAGGTAATATTAATTTAATTCGATTTTCATGAAAAACATAATTTGTTCAACAATGAAGTTATGTACTTTTTGCCAAATAACAGAGATATATAAACTATACACATATACGTTAAAAATATTGAGAAAAAAAATAAAATAACTATAAAATCAAAATTTAAGGATTGTATTTGATCCATAATTCAATATGATTCATAAACTCAATTTATTATTATAAAAACTTAAAGTTAATTAAGAATATTTGTGTTAATAATTCCTTATATAATTCTAATTAATTAAGAAGTTCTTATTTTAAAGCCTTAATATGACTTTTATCCTCTTAATCATAACACATTATTATCAATTTTTTATTTTAGATCTATTTAACAAATCACTTAAGGAACTATATATGTATCAATGATATTTTCGAAATTGATATATCTGTAAAATGGGTAAAACTTTTTTCTTAGCTTTTTATTTCGGACTAGTTTCGATTGTAGTTGCTAGTCAAATAAATAGTGATCCTGCACCAGGTCGATCTCCTGGTCCACCAGGAATAGATTCAGTAAATAGTATTGATGAAACTTCTACAATACTTATCACAAATAATAATAATGGTGTTATAAATCATTTAGATGATTCAGATAATATAGTAGATAAATTAAACTATGAATATATATCGATATATGAGAAAAATAAAAATATTAATGGAAAATTAGATATGCAGATAACATCTAAATGTCCTCATGAACAATATAATAATGAAATTAATACACACGATAATAATAAAACTTACGAATATTTAACAGAAATTCAATTTAAAGACATTGTTAAGTTCGATATAATACATGATGTATTTGACGCATATATGGGATTAATTTATGGTCTTATGTACAAAGGTAATTTTAATTATTTTATAAATATTTTTATACTTTGATATGGCGCAGAAATGAACTAGTTTATACTAGATAATATTAATTTAAGTCGATTTTCATGACTAATTGAAAACGTCGTGGTAATTAAATTGTATGAAACATGAAGAAGCTGTTAAATTTTGTGGCTGATTTCTGATAAATTACGTTATATGTTAACAATAATATTATTATTGTATCTTTCAGTTCGATTGGAAGCAGTTATGCCCAATAAAATAAAAAGTTTTATAGTTGAAACTGTTTCTCAAGATGGAATATCCATAGGAAATTTTGTTAAATATAATTTAGATAGTCAATTACCAATATCCTGGATACAAGCAAGAAATTACGAAAATATTCTCCAAGATAATCAAAAATTAAAAGGTGATTTAAATTAATGGTTTGATAGTCAAGTCAAATGTATAATCAAATGAATTATAATTTTCAGATGATGCTAACGATTGCAATAATAATATATGGACAGATGATTTTCATAATAAGTCTACTGCAATTGCTTTTTGGATTTCGAATCAATTTTATGATTCAGATGCTACCGAATTTAGGTAATATAACTGTATATATTTTTATTAGTAATACAGTATTATATATGTTTATAATACTTATTATGAAAGAAACGGGGCTAATTGCAATTCCCCGCCCTGCCAAAGAGTGGAACTTCCACTAACGTCTGTTAAGAACTCTATGGGGTGTTGGGGTACAAAACTCTTTTGGGGGTCCTCAAACGCAGTTGACTAGATCTCTCCTAGGCATGAATAAACACTCATGTAGTGTATTCATCAGAGTCGCTACTGGACATATTCTTCTGAGAAAACATGCATCACGGCTCAATTTATTGGAAGAGTCCATCTGTAGAGGCTGTGGTGATGAGGATGAAACGGTGGAACATCTGCTATGTAGGTGTCGAGCGGTTAGACGTAGGAGGTTAAGACAAATGGGTACCTTTTCTTGGCAGATCTTTCGGAGGCTGGTACCTTTAATCCGGTAAGGACGATCTCTTTCATGAGGGATGTAGGGTGGGCCGACGCGCTGTAAGAGTAAGGAGATATTGGATTCGGCCGCCGGTGGGGGGTTTACAACGGGTCTCGCTACCGGTGGACTCGATCTCCAAATCAAGAAACCAACCATTATATATATTTCCTAGAATTATGTTTGTTAGACCCACACTAATTTTAAAACAGATGCAAATCCTTGAAATATCTTTTAAAGATTATAAAATAATTAATAAAAAAATTATAATATATAATTTCAGGATTTATTTACGGTTGTTATCAACAAATACTTCTCATGTAGAAGAAAATATTTTTTTTAAAAAAACTGTCACAATTAAATTGAAAAAAGGTGAATATTACATAAAAAAAAAGTTTATTCTATATATTTCAATATTATTACAAATAATATTTTATATTTTATAATAACTGGGAGTATAATTGTTAATTTTTCAGATTGCAACTTGTGGTTAAAAAATTCTACAGGAATTGTTGACTATACATTTTTACCATTATATAGTATAGACTGTAAAATTAATTTTCCGTCTTATGACGAGGTTTCATTTTCTCAACCACCAGAATTTTTAATCAAATTAAATCGATTAAATATTCCATGTGATAGTGGAAGTTATATTCAGTTTTCAGGTAAACAAAAGATATGTGGAAAATTGGAAGAATTTAATGAAAATGAATTAATCTATCATTTTAATATACATGAAAATATTAGCATTAGAATATATAAAAATCCTATGTTCAGTTTTCAATATAATTTAGTTGATTATTGTTATAATAAATCTGTAACTCAGATGAATGCAACATTTTTTGTTAAACCCATAAGAGATTCATTAGAATGTCATATTAAAATTCATTTACCATATGGAAATAGGATAAATGTAACAATTATAACAAATTATGCTAATAATGAATTACTTAATGATGTAGATGATATTGATATTGAACATGTATTACAAAATAATTATTTCAGTAATAATAATGTTACAAACAATTTAGATAAAGTGAATAATAGTAGTAAAATATGTGATGGAATATTTATAAAAATTATTGAAGGTGATTATATTCAATGGCATCATTGTGTATCAGAAAAAAATGCAATAAAAAAAATTTCATATATATCCACTAGTAACATTTTAATAATACATGCTAAAAAATACTCTGATTTGGAAAAATATGGAGATATTATTTTAAATACGAAAATTTTACCATCTGTATTATTGACATATAAATTTGAATCCATTCCTGAGATAGTAGCAGATTGTGCTTTTGGTTGGATTTCAATACAACAGTTTTGCGTAACAACTGTTGAAACTGCTATGTCATGGGAAGATGGTGAGGAATATTGTTCAAATATTGGGGGTCATTTAGCATCAATTCGAACAGATAATAATCAAAAACTAATAGACGAAATGATTAAAAATAGGTAAAATGTTATAAAATATATACATTTTTTCAATTAATTGTATATTTGAATGTTATTAGTCCAAGGTACCAAAAATATTTCGCTTATTGGATAGGTGGTTCAGACAAAAGATTTGAGGGAGATTACAAATGGAGTGATGGTCTTCCTTTCCAATATTCTAGTAATTAAAAGAAATTTTTATTTATAAACTCAACTTTTAATATATTGGTTGATTTAAGATTGGTTTCCTGGTTGGTCGAGGCACAATCATTATAATAAACAACCCAATGATGATGGCTTAAGTAATCAAGACTGTATTGAACTTCGTAAATATTTTCGAACACCTCCTGGAATTCACCAGTCAACAACGATACCATTCTCAGAATCTTTTATGTGGAATGATAGAGATTGTAATGCAAAGAATTATGTTGTTTGTGAGAGCGAAATATCAGATTGTAAATATTGTCTTTTCCTATATACAAGAATAAAGTTTAAAATTATATTGTATATTTACAGATATACTTAAAAGTAGTTGGCTGGATGATTGCAATAAAACTGTGTCCCTTAGTAAAGAATCACCTAAAGCATCAATATGGAGCCCGTCCTTTCCAAGGCAATATCCTGATAATGCAAATTGTTATACTACAATTACAGCACCTAATGGATACAAAATCGTTATTGAATTTGAAGAATTAGTTATTGAAAGCGAACCAGGGTAATATAATATAATTTTAGACATAAGTTCTTTAAAAAAAAATTGTGGATATTTTTCAGATGTAGTTATGATTTTTTGGAAATAACTGAACCAACTGATTATTATGAAAATGAACAAAAAAATAAGATATATATACCAAACCTATCTGGTCATGTCCATAAGCGGAATAATTATGGAAAGCGAAATGTGTATGAACATTCTAACAATAACAACGATTATGCTCAAGCAAATTATAATAATTTATTGAATATATTTTCTATGCTATATAAACCTCATTTAAATTCTTTAATTCGAACACCTAATTATCCGAAAGGAAATATACTCTATCCAGCCAATATTTCAAAAGAAAATTTACCAAAAAAAATATGTGGCGACTGGAGCTCCAAATTGAAATTATTGAGATATATTTCGAAAAATTCTTATTTAGGTTTTCATTTTGTTTCTGATTATTCGCACAATTTCGGTGGATACAAAGCAAAAGTTTTTATGGAGAACAGTAAGTTTTCATTAAATTAGGATTTAAAAATTTAAACATTAGAAAAAATTTTTAAATCTATAATTTTTATTCTATTTTTAAGGAGAATCTGAATGTTCTGATGACCGCTTAATGTCATTTAACAGTTCTTGTTATCTGTTTGTGTCTTATCCGGAAGTAGATTGGTGGACAGCGCAACAAATTTGTAAAGGTATGGGAGCTCAAATAGCATCTGTTGCAACATCGTTAGAACATAAGTATGTAACTATTAATTATACGTTTTTTTTAAAGCTCAAAAATAAAAATAAAACAAATAAAATAATTTTTGAGAAATGACCTTCAATTTTTGCAGATTTATTACTACAAGTATTAGAAACCAAGCGGATTATACGCCTCAGGTTCTGTATTGGTTGGGTGCTGAATTTGTACATAGTGGTGAATTTAAATGGACTGACAACACTAAAATGAATTTTCAAGTAAAAAATTTGAATGGCAAAAATTAAAATTTAATAATATTTGGTAATTTTAGGGATGGTTACCTGGGGAAGAAAAAATTGGAGTATCGTTTACAGATTCAACGTGCCTTGGATTACAATGGAAAAAGTCATCCACACCTACATTACCGTCAGGGTTGTATTGGGAAGCAGCAAAATGTCGTAGACTTGGTGGTTATATTTGTAAAAAATCGCGACCTCAATATAAATATTTTGAGTTAATGAATGAAACTGTATCGGGAACTGAGGGTCGTTTAACATCACCTGGTTATCCAGGCTTATATCCTCCTAATACAGACTACTGGATACATATTGTAGCAGCAGCTCGTTCTCGCATTATTGTACAATTTCAAAAGATTGATTTGGAACCACAAGATGAATGTCTTTACGATTTCATTAGCATTCAGGATTATGATCAAGTATCAAAAATACTACTAGAACCCGGTATAAATATTGTACCCATGGCTATGTTAAAATCTGAAGAAAATTTGGAAAATAATCAATATGAAAGTGAACGAATGCATTATTTACGTAGGGTTAGACGGTCTAATAGTAATGGAAGATCAACACACCACATTGATCTGAAAAGTAACCAACTTAAAATATTTTCAAGGATAAATAACAGAAGAAAAAGAGAGATTAAATTCCGTAATAAAGGACACATTAAATGGCGTAAATCAAAACGCGATGTAGTTGGACGTTTTGAACAAAGCTCACCATCTTTTCTACCATATGTTCGTTGGTGTGGCCAACATGATTCCAATATGTCTAAGTTTGATTTTGTATCAATATCAAATGAAATTACAATAAATTTTCATAGCGATTATTCGATATCTGGGTTAGGATTTGCCGCAGTATGGAAAACTGTTGATATGTCTGGTTGTCCAAAACAAAGCTTAACATCACGTGAGGGTATTGTGACCAGTCCAAATTATCCACATTTTCTTATAAATAATATAGATTGTACATATGTCATTCAAGCTCCAAATGGTAAAAAAGTATGGCTTGAATTTAAGGATTTTGATATTTTGGAAGAAACTGTGGTATATATTGATATTGGGAATAACGCTTTCCAACCATATATTAAGAAAAATCATATCAATGAAGGAATATTCGTTAGTTTAAAAGAACAAATTAAAATACAAATAAAAACCGCTCAGAAGCCCAGAGGTAGAGGATTTCAGGCGATATATAAAACTGGTTGGTATTATATTATTGTTTTACCTAATTAAATAATCAAACTAAGTCAAATTTTCCTAATATTTATTATTATAGCTATTGGTTTTATAGTGAATTATATTTTGAAGGAAAAAATATAGTTAAGAAAATAAATTTGATAATGTTTCTTTTAATATTTTTAGTTGGATCGACAACTCAGGAAAGAACACTTCAACTGTCAAATATTTCAAACGGATATTTATACCATCTTAATTATCCAGAAAAAGTTCCCGAAAATATATATTTTAAACAGCATTTAATTGCCCCATTGGGTGATATAATATTGCTTGAAATATATGATGTAGAATTCAGCTCAAAAGGATGTGCTAATGAAAGCAAAATAGAGGTATTAAATATTTTTATGAAAAAATTTGTAAATATAATTTGTTTTATAATTTAATTCAATATCTAAGTTTATTTCATTAATTTACGTTATAAATAAATAATATTATCTTAATATTAACTAACTATTCAGGTTTTCGATTACTATGCGGACAATAATGGCACAAAATGGATTTTATGTAAAAATACTAACAATCAAAATAAACTCATGGATAAAGGAAGAAAGCCAAACAGTTTTGATCATGAAGTTGCCCCTGTTCATATAACATCTTATTTAAATACTATTCATATACTTCAAGCAACATCCGATAATTCTTTCTTAAATTTTAATGCTACAATTCGAATTCAAGAAGGTTAGATTTTAATAAATCATTATTCTTATTATAATAAATCATTTAAATAAATACTTTTTAAATTTTCTTTTAGTTTGATTAATTGATTAAAAATAATTGAATTAGTGAATTAATAAATATATTTCTTAATTTTTTTTCTAATATTTAACAAACAAATTTTGTAGACATGAACTATAAATATAAATTGACTTTGGGAGATGAATTAATTGAATCTTGCCAACCAGATCCATGTCTTCATCGTGGTAAATGTAAAGCAAATGGAAATAAAGTTAGATGCCAGTGTTATGGTCATTTTACTGGAAGGTATACAGTATAAAGTATATAATAATAATAATCTTAAATTACTTATTTATAGATTTTGTGCTTTGAATTTGTGTGAGCTGGAACCTTGTGTATTTGGAATATGCGAGCTAACGCCAAATAATTTTAAGGTATATCGATAAAAATATTTTCCGATAATTAATGTTTTTTTTTTTAAACAAAAGTGCCACTGTCAACCGGGATACATCGGTTCGACTTGTGATCAAAAACAAAATCCATGTGCGGATAATCCATGTGAAGGCCGAGGAGAATGTTTTGTGAGAAATGGCGAATTTACATGCAGGTTAAAATATTATATAATTATTATTGATGGAAGAATTCATTGATAATGTGGTTAGCGTAATTGTTGTCTTGTATATTTGTTAATTGCCTATGTTCTAATATGTATCTAAGAATAATTTCTTTCTATTAAGTTGTCATAAAAACCACAAAATATAAAAGAAGCACACATTTAAACATCCTTTTACGATTAATAATATAACAAATTAATATACTAATATAAATAAGTATATTAAGTTTTAATTTTTGCAAATTTGCCTTAAATTAGTGGGTAACAGCGGAGGGAAGTAGTAGCATTCTTTTGAGACTTGTGAAACCTGATGCAAGTGGTAGTCTGTTAATTTAGGGTTTCTAAAAATAAACTTAAAATATCTATCTTAACGCCGGATATATATTATTTTTTCCAATAATGAAAACTTTGAATTAACGGGTGACGGCGTTCTTCTCAGAACTGTAAATCCTGATGCAAGTGGTAACTTGTTAATTCAAGTTTTTTAAACGATTATAAATATATACGTTTATAATTTATTATTATAATTATTATCTTCTTGCTCTTGCATGATTTTCAATTATTTTTAAAATTTTAATGTTCGCATTAAGCAGTTATGTGTCTAATTATAATATTTGTGTGCTGTTTTCGGTGAAGGTAACATCAGAGCTTAATCCACCGCGGATAGTAAAATTTTTCTCAGCATGTGGAGAAAGTGCATGAGAACAAGCTTAAGGTAATATGATATAGTATTATTGTTTTGTTTTCGTCGTCTCATGTTGAGATGTTACTACGAACAATATCTCTCCTTATGCTTGTTTCCACTGATCCAAACAAATCATTGGTTCCTATTTCTAGCCCCTTTTTATGGTTAGAGAATAATTATCAGGCTTGTAATTAGGGATTGATGTTGGATTAGATTTAAAAATAAAAATAAAATAAAAAATCAGTAAGTGGCCCCTTTCTAATGCTTAAATAATATGCGGAATTCGTGTAAAAAAATGATACTAATCACAATTGTTTTTGCCTTATAATTTTTAACATTTTTAATTTCGAATATTTTCAAAATAGTTTTTTTATTTCAGATGTCATGCTTGGTGGGAAGGACGAAAATGTGAACGACGCATGTTACATATTCCGTATAAGCCACTTTCAGAAAGAATGTTACAAGAACCATTCTGGCTTGGATTAATAACAGTTTTTGTTGTTCTGGCTTTTATAGGATTAGTGTGGTGTGCTAAACGCCATTTTCCAGAAAAAATTGAAAAACTTTTAGCTGAGGAGGCCGACCGAAATAGACGTAAGTGATTCATTTATAATATGTATTTATATTTCGATTTTGAATAAATAATTTTTATTTCATACACCATCAGCTTCTGGTTCAGTGCATGGTCATCATCACACCTCTCTTCGGGAACAATTGCAGTTTACATCAGCAATACCTCATGGAACAACGATTAATTTACATGGGCCATCACGTTCTATCTTTAACAGACTGGGTATAAGAAAACCGTCTTTATTAAGCCTCAGCAGCCCTAATCCATCTGCAGGGGCAACAGCCCGTACATTTTCGCTTGATGATTTATTACAACCACTCCCTCGACGTAAGACAGGCTCAATTCCTATCGATAGTTTCCTCGATCTTTTCTTGCATCATCGTTTCTGTCTATAAATTAATTATAAATATGTATAATAGTTATATAATATTAATTATATATACTATAATTTATATATATATATATTATATATTCAGTGGTGAAACAAGGTTTGTTCAATGTCTGTCAGTCTAAAATATTTGATGAGTTATTTACTACATTCAGGACGGTCCAAGATTTTATAAAATTTTGTGTGTGGCGGCGAAGAATCTATTAAAATCTCAAAAACAGAGAGTAATGATGTTTAGCGAAAATGTTCTAAATTGTATCAAGATTAATTTTGTAGAATAAAATGCAACTGTTCCCAGAAAAATTAAAAAAAGTTTTAGCTGAGCAGGCCGACCGAAGCGGTTCTATAATTTCGTATTATCACAATCAATTGTAGCATTTTATATTTTATAAATATATATAAATATATGTATATATTTATATTTTATATATACATATAAATACATTATATATATATATATATATATATATATATACTATACTATATTTAATATGTGTAAAACGCAATAAAACCCTATATTGGTGGGTCACGCTGTCCTGAATGTGTTAATACAAAAATTACACGTACATAAATCATAAATTATGTATAAATCACGGAATTATTGAATCATTTTGAATCATACGGTTTTAATGAATATTTAAAGAAAGAGTTGCAGTTATGTGATATTGTCCGTCTAATGCTATATGTCCCATTTCGAAAAATTCCGATTTTACACTGTAAATATTTGTAACATTTGATAATAATGAACTTAAAATAATTATGCTGTACTCATTGTGTACATTTTTTAACCAAAATCGAAATGAACAGAAAAATCTCAATTTTGGGGATTAATTCTAAAAATCTCTAAATAAACCTATATAAAATTTAAATTTGCCACTGATAATATTCTTAATATATTATATATATTTCTTAAAACTTTTGACATGAATTAAACTGGTACATTAATATTCTTCTAGACTTTATGACAAACTTTCATTTCTACTTTTATAGAACCGCTTTATCATAATATATTATTTAGTTATACATTTTCTTTTGCTTATCTCTTTTTCGATTGATTTTATTTCTACACTGTTAAATTTCAATATCAAAGTTTATATTTTTAAAAATATATATATATGTATATTAATATATAAGATATATTTTATTTTAGAGACTTGAAATATAATTATATGATATAATTTTATAATGTAATATATATGCAAATGCATAAATAAAATTGCTTTTTCAATTGGAATATCTCCATTTTTGTCACACTATAAAAATTATTTTCAATTTCAAGCCCGATTCATAGACTATATTCTATAGAGTCTATAATATATTAAATCATGTAAATTTATCTTATACGTTATATGTATATATTAAAAGAAAATTTTACAATATATATACTTGAACGAAGTCAAATTTTGAAAGCCGTAATACTATAATATAATTTTTTTGCATATACGGTATGTAGTATAATTTTATTTCATGGATACTAGAAGTAAAAGTTTAATTTATTTTAAAATCCATTATGTAATATGAATTACAAAAAGAGAATTATTATTTTTTGTTTATGCCAAGTACTATACATATTATTCTAAAAAGTAATTTACAAATTTAAAGAACGGTAATATAATATAATTTCTTTTCAACAAAAAGATACGGCTGCTGGAAGGCAAAATGTGAGATTATTATGCACCTTAACAATTATGATTTAATTTTTTCTTTAACTAATTTATAATTTGTGTTCAGCATAGCTTTATACTTTGTTTGGAAATATTTCTTTCTATAACTATATATTATTTTTTTTTTTAATTTCTATAATACTTCATACAATTCTAATATTCGAATTTTATTGGAAAGGATCTCCATCGCCAAGAAAAAAACGAAATAATTCGACTCCTGTCAAAAAGAATGCTGCTGAAAAAAAACAAATTTTACAACAATTAATATCTCCAATTATAGCATCATCAACAACAAAATTAAATTTAGGAGAACTAATTCAAATGACTGAAAATAATTTGAAAGAGGAAAATATACAAAGTTTTGAAAATGAATCAAGGGAAACCACATTTTTAAATACATCGACAGCACCTCGTTTACTAACTGATCCGAAACTGGAGAAGAAAGTTACATTTGCCCGTCTACTAAACAAAGTATCAGCTGAAATGAGCTCCGAAATGGAGCATGGCAGTGTAAGATATGATGAATTGCTAACATATTTATTTATTTAGAGTAAAATATTTTAATTTAAATGTTGTTCATTAATTAATTTTGGTTTATTTGTTCTAATTATTAAAATACTTGATCATTTGTTCTAATTATTAAAATGCTAAAAATGCTTGATTATCCAGGGTATGAAAATTTCTACCGCAAATAGTTTTCCTACTGAAGTACTATTTCTTCCAAATTCTGTACCCGCATCACCATCTACAATTGACATACACTTACCAAATAATAGTACATCAAATCCAGGAAGCGATTCCCTTTCTAGTTCAGACATAGCATTAACAGATCCGAGCTGTAAAAATAGCATTGTTACTAATTTCAAGGAAAACAGCAATAAAAAGATAAGGCCAAAAACATCAAGTGCCGATTCTATTCTGGCAATGTTTAGGAATTTTGCATCAGCTACTGGTGGTGGAACTACGTTATCAACATCTTCTATATTGATTTCGCCTTCAACAACTCCAACACCATCAAGTCCTCAGGATGATATGCCCGGAGATGATGATTCATCGACATCATCTATGCATACACCTGTTAGCATATCCAGTGGCCCGCCCGATTCACCTGTGTTTTATAGAGCAACAACTATAGATGTTCCCGTTTTAGATGTTATAAATACTCGCAAAAATATACCAAATACCAACTTGTTACATCCACCAACTGTACTATTGGAAATTCCTAGCAATGGAATTAATAAGTGCCTCTCTCCAATACGAGAACTTCCTACACCAATTCCTTCTCCAGCGCTAACTCCAATTATGCCAAGATTACAAAGATCAATTTCCCCTTTAGAAGACGATTCGTGTTCAGTTGAAGATTATGAAAAACGAAGATTTGAAAACATGGTAATTAAATTAATCCGATTTTAAAATCATTTCATATGTTTTATTTCATTTAAGACAAATGTCATGACTACAAACTATGCAGAAATAAATGATTTTGATTCTCAAAGAGATATTATTCAGTCCGCCGTGAGTGATTTAATTGATGCAAATACCAAAGCACAAAATTCTAAACATAGTAGTACTTTTCCAAGTATAACAATTGAGCTAAATCCACCAACCCCTGGTGAAAAAACATTACGCCCTCGGGATCTAGTTATACCAACGTTACTTTTAGAACAACCGTCTCCAACAAAAAACAGCGTCCCAATGATTTTATTTCCTGGATCGCCGCCTCCTCAACGCGCCATAATTATTGATGAAACGAGTTTTATACATCCTAAAAATCAGCAACAAAACAGGTAACTATTTTATTTTTAACACCAAACTTAAGTGAATTTAAAC
Source organism: Empis livida (assembly GCA_963932195.1). Classification (NCBI taxonomy): domain Eukaryota; kingdom Metazoa; phylum Arthropoda; class Insecta; order Diptera; family Empididae; genus Empis; species Empis livida. The sequence continues at coordinate 6,999,641 of OZ010648.1, forward strand.
AGAAGTAAGATAAATTTTATTTAGCACTTTGAAACAATTCGACAAATCGACATCGTTGGATTTATCTTTTGACCCACCTACAATTACTTTAACTTCCAAAGCAAATGGGCAAAAAACTCATACAAATTCTATAGTTTCAAATACAAACTTTAGTGGGACATTAGGTACAGAAAATTCAGCTGGAATGTGCTATTTGAGTCCTTTTGCATGTAGCCGATCTGATCGAACTATATCAGAAAGTAATTTAAGTTCATCGGGCTATTCCAGTATGGCCAGTCCAGGACCAAGCCGGTGTAGTTCCAGTAATCCGCTTTGCCCGAATGAAATGGAAGAACCTGGAACTACTCAATCTGGATCCAATTTTACTTTTCATTCATGTCTGCTTAATAAAAGACAATCTTCAATTCTTTCGATATTCAAGGAAAGTATTAATAATAATAATCCAATACGTTCAAATGCCAATATTGATCAAATGCGCTTACGGTCTGATTCAGAAACTCTATCAGATGATGCGATACTTGAGTCCAATGATGAAGGAATTGGTACTGATCATATCGACGAAAAACATGAAGATAATGATGTTAGTAAAATAAATGGATTTGAATTAAACACTGAACGTGATATTGTTTTATCAGGCCCAAAAAAATTAAATGCAGCAGGAAGTCCTCCTATGGCCCAGTTACAGCTACCATTAATTACGGTACAAAGTGAAGGGAAAGAAAAAGGCCTATCACCTGTATCATCTCGATCTGAAAGTCCTTTAAGTGAGAGGGCAGGAATGTGCAGATTTTCTACACATTTTTATGGAAAAAGGGATCAGCAGCTTCCCTTTACTGATTCGGATGGTCTTTACGATTTTCCTTCTTCTGATGGTAAAGCTGCTTCCCACACACATCCCAGACGTAGCAGTAGCAAAAAACGAGATCGAAAATCGAGCAAAACTATACCAACTCAATCTCCTACAAAAAGTCAATTAGATCTACCAATAAACGATTCAGTTAACCGATATGCAAATTCGAAACATTTTCATTCTCATCATTCGTATCAAGCAGGTACAATATCATCTAGAAAGAGTCCAAAAAGACGACAAAGAATTCCTGTGGCTAGTAGTTCATCGTCAACAGAAAGTCTTACTTCGGCAAGAGAATTAACAATTCGAATGAATAAAAGTAAGTTTTTTATATGATGTAAAAAATTATTAGTAAATTATTATTTTTCATAGAACTACAAACTCCTAAAAGAGAAAATCGTGGACAACAGTTAGTTCTGGAAAAAAATGATAGCGATTCGATTCAGGTAGATATTCTTTATGGATATTTGCAAATAGTTTCCTATAATTTACATACACCGACTTCATCATAATAGTTAGTCATAATTATGAAAATTATGAGATTATCATTAGATTACATTAATCATTAATATAATATTTTTATTTTTAACACATGGCATTTTGGAGATTTTGTTATTCGGCTTTTGTTCATTTTTGTTAGCTAATTAATTTTAATATTTCGAAATTAAAGTTGTGTTATAAATTTTTTAATTAGGAAGATTCCAATAACATATTACCGGATATTTTTGGAGAGCAACAAGTAAAAATTAAAAGCAAATCAAGTCGTTTGAAAGCCATAGGCAACCAGATAAGGTAATACTTAAATAAGTTGATTACGCATTTTAAATATAACTAATTTACTAATAATTTCCTTTTTTAATTATTCCTTGTATCTAAGTTAATATTATATGAATTTTACTTTTGATCTGCATAATTATGTTGACTTCAGTTCTTATTTCTAATACCAAATAAACTTTGTATTATAGTTCATCTGCTACGATATTGTGTGTTATATATAGTTTGTTTTTGCAGATTTTTACGAAGATTAGAAAAATCTATAAAATCTCGAGGAAAATTACTGCAGTCTGAATGCAGTCCTGATGATGAACATAATGATGAATTTAGTAGCTTGCGTATCACTTATCCGCTGTTATGCACACCAGTTGACAACCAACTTGAAAACTTTGATCAGAAACATATAGAAACTAGAAATTATGAACGTGCTCCTACAGATGAAAATTATTTTAGTAATAAGTTCAGAGATTAAAAATATAACAGAAGCCTATATTATAATGTCATCTATTTTGTCGAAATATATTTTTATCTTGCTTTTTCAATTGTTCAGGCTGTATACGGTAGTCGTCTACACATAAGTCCATTAACATTTTATAAGAATTAAAATTTTGTAATTATTAAAAATTAGTTGCATTTATTATATTCAGTGATAAATTTCATCAAATGGAAATATTAGCGTTATTTTCTGGCATAAATTTTAGTGCCTTAACATTAATTCAAAAAGATAAAAAAAAACAATCAACTTCTGTTTTGTATTTGCGTATCTTAAATGTTTTATTTCTAACGTATTTTGTAAACTATTTTTATATATTTAAATCATTTAGTTTCACCCAGATATCATACATTTATTGTTAAGTAGTGAAATATATGGAGAGACAATATACGCTTCATATTTGTTTGGGAGTTCATTTTATTAAGTGGCCTGAAGACAAGTTATTTACTATAATTCACAGTATTTTTAATATACTTTAGCTAATGTTGTACCGAATATCTAGGGTAGTATTCTGTAAAGTGATTTATGACAGTCGACTATCAGAAATCAAATATCGGCTTGATTTTACGGTGATAATTGCACATGATTACCGTGACAGCTTATTTGTTATCACAAATGACTATTAATAGTTTAAGGGTATTTGTTTCAATTTAAAAAGTTTAAAATATATTTTTGTAAACATTCTGATTGTGATAGTGTGACTATCACAAAAATTCCACCGAATACCACCCCTGCTTTAATTACTACATAGTGAATATACATGAATTTTTTTTTAAAGATTATGTACAAAATTATTAATAGCTCAACATTGAGTTGAAAAAATTGAATATTTATAGTTACAAATCACAATTTATAGCAATTATAAAAGTTTTGCACGTATTGATAAATGAATAATAGGCCATAAAATTGATTTATAATTACTGTTTTGATGTTCACAGTGAAGATATAAATTATATAATCAAAAAAAACTTGAAGTAGTATATAAAATACAGCGTCATGTATTGATCATATTTTTCAGAACATTTTTTCTATCGAGGCCACAATTTTTGCAGATATTTGAAACAAAATGCTTTGAATAAATTCGTACTTTTGGTTAAATGTTACTTATATTTCTTTATCTGTCAAATTAACGTTTATTTTCAACGAAAGTAATTTTAAATATTAAATTAAATTAAATAAGAATATTATTGTTCATGGTGTTAAGACAATCTTTCAAAAATAATAATTATTAACTATAGATTATATAGATATTGTAAGAAAATATCTATTAAAAACTAAAAGCAATAATTATTTCTTGCAGATATTCTAAATTTTAACGATTTAATTGCATCGAATATTATATAAAATATTAGCTCAATTTTAATTTTATGATTATAATATTCAAACAATATTTAAAGATTATTTGTACAAAACAAATTTACTATAATCACACTTAAGTATATAACACACATAAAAAAATATTCTAAAATAAAACAATTTCTTCCAAATTGTTAAAAAAAATATCAAAAGTCAAATGTTAAATATTTATAAGCTAATTAATTATTAAGTTGAATATATTAGTGACCATTTTTATTTTCAAAATTCTAGAAAACCAAATTAATATTCCACATAATTTATATCTATGTACATAATATTATATGAATTTTAAAAACAAACTCACATCTTTATGAAAAAAATATTATTTGAAAAAAATACTACAAAAATTCAGACGTTTGTGGTGTTATGACGTAATTGATTGGTCCTAGCGATGCAGATAGTAGATAGTTTATACTTTATAGTGTCGCAGTAAAATTTTAATAATGCTTTCTTTTGAACATAATAGAAGAGAAAATAGTTATATACTGTTTAGTTATTTCTGAATTAACACGATCGTCTGGTGAGTTTTGGGCTTATTTTTTTTATAAATTTTCTTTATTTTCTATTTTTTCTAAAAAGTTTTTTATACTTTTAAATAATTGTAAAAGTTAATAATAAAATATTACCATAATTAAAAACTTTACTTAATATATTAAAACTGGATAAAAAGTTTTGCTTAAAATTATTAAATAATAAAATTGTAAATTTTTATTATAATTAGTTTGTTATACATAATTATATTATTATTATTAATATATCACATTAGGATTTTTATACAAATACACACGGTAAAGCATATTTATGAATATTCTGAAGTAATATCTATCGTAATTTATTTTATGTACTATACTTATAAAAAATATACACAAATATTTTCAAATAAAATTCACTTTTAAACTTTATTAAGAAATAAATTATTTGTCGTTAAATTTGAAAACTTTATGCAAATACTATAAGTAATATATTATATACATATTATTCGTTAATATTGGGTTACAACATGTATATTTTTATTTACTTTAAAATTAAAAAAAAATATATATTAAAATTACATATTTTTATAAAATATCGTGTTCATTTTTGTTATTATATTAGTAAAAAGTTCCTATAAACCTGATCAACATTCATTTCGGCATCTTGATCTATTGAAATTATCAGAAATTTTTAAATAGAAGTAATAAATGAGAAAATGCGTAAATGATTTCTTGAGTAAAAAGAGTTTCCGGTGTTAATAATGATGAAAATTCATCAATTCATACTAATCCCACAGTGCCAATGGGATAATAAAGAAACAGTTAGTGATAGAGAAAGGACAAATAACAATTTAATCATCACAAAGGCATAATACGTAATAATGCAATATAAATAAGACAAAATATTAGCCTTAAGTTAAAAAAATGAAACATATTCAAAAACAGCATATAAATGTTTTTATCGATCAAATATAGAGCAATTCCGAATATTAGAATCATAGGCTGTAAAGTATATAAATAGAATCCTGGAGATAACATGTTACGATTATACCTAAATAATAAATGTGATATTACCTAAATATTGAATCAAGATTTCAAACAATCATATATAAAGCATTACGATGAAAAGATATAGAATATTATGTAGATATCAAGAAAAGTTATTTGAGGCAACGGAAGTGAATTGTCTGGGTATAAGATATAATTTAGATGTTCAAATCTTTTTTATAGAAAAATAAATCAGTTCCCATTCTTACCATAAATGGATGTCTTTGGTGCCTTCAAATATATTAAGATTTGCTCCTCGTTCTGGTCAACCTCTGTACACTTCATTGTAATGCAAATTACCCCCCGTATATTATTTCCATTTCTTACGGTACTGTATTTTCGGAAGTCATACTAATACTTTTGTCCACGCTTTCAAATACAAAAAAAATACAAAAAATATTTAATTTGTTAAACTCCTCTCAAACAGTACGTTTAGTAGGTTGTATTACAGCGAACTATAAGGAATAACAAAATATAATTGCATACAACGAGATCTTTATAAGGAAGTGGAATTTTAACACATATAAATATAATATGCAAAAATGTCTAAATAGATTTTGTGTTCACACTTGTATTTATGCTGCACTTTATATGCATTTTTCCTTTCACACCCTCTTGAAAATAAACAAATTTTATGTAGTGGAGGGGATATTTGTTTTGCATCGAGAAACAGAAATTTTAAGTGATCCACGATTTGTTACCAAACAAAAGAGAATAAAAAACATGTTGGTTTCAGAATTATTTTCTTGAATACACAATTCGTAATGAAAATGAATTGAATATTTTATGCACCATACGAAAAGGACCAGTTCGTAAATACAAGTGTGAACAAGAAGTGAAGCCGGGTTGTCATGTATTGCTTAGTAGTGTAAATCGGCCTAATAAGCCGATTTGCATTTATATATGTATATCAGCGTATTCGATACGGAAGTGTTACGTTTCTTTATAAAGCACTCAAAATTAGCCAAATGTACCAAAAGGAAAACACCATGTCACATAAATTTTCTCAATTTCTAACAATATGGCGAAACGACAGAGACAATCTATTCTATAAAACAAAGCCTTGTATTGTGCAGAATCACAAGAAAATCAAAAATTTTCAACTATATCACGCACACGCTACTCTCCCTAATACGCTTTAAACCAATAAATTGATGAAACCTTAAATTAACTCAATAAAATAATGTGTGGGATTTTATGTATTCTAGATTTACTGGAAACAGGTCCTATTCAGATTGATACAGTATGAATGTACATATATTTAAAAGTTAAGTGGATTATAATATCTATTAAATCTACAGAACCTTCACGTATTTTTGGAAAGAAGAGGACCTGATAAACATGCAATCTGGACCGAAAATAATATTTTCTTCAGTGGATACGTTTTGTGGCAGCAAGGTTTTTGCCCAACAAGCCAACCTTTAATATCAGAAAAAAACATTCTACTGTTAAATGGTGATATATTTAACTGTGATAAAAATGATGAAATATCTGATTCTATCTGGTTATTAGAACAATTAGATCTATGTGATTCTGAATTCGATGTATTAAATTTATTTCGACATTTAAAAGGTCCTTTTAGCGTAATATTTTACAACAAAAAATTAAAAGTATTATATTTTGGAAGGGACTCTTTTGGCAGAAATTCCTTATTAATCGAAAAGAATAAAGATAATAAACAACTAAGGATTCTAAGCAATACATGTAACATATTGATTCATATAAAAAACATGATTATTTATAATTATTTTTTGCAGATATGTCAGATGACAATACAAATTGTATCGAACTACCTGCCTTAGGGTTATTTAGTTTAGATAAACAACATAACATAAATTTATATCCGTGGAAAGCATTTGACGAACAGCTAATGGAGAAAACCCAAAAATTATTAGGAATACCAATTTTCTTAAAAGAATGCATTGATCCTCAATGGCTACATCGTTCAATATCACAGGTTTTTTATATTTTTTTCTAATAAAACAAGGTATAATTAAATCAAATTGTAGGCAGACTATGACTTTTACGATATAATTCGAATTATTGATTCCAATAGTATATTCTCTTCACTAATTCAAATTAGAAATGTTTCCATGGTAGTAAATAAGCTACTTGACTTACTACAGCAATCTGTTAGAGATAGAGTCACACATACACCTAAATTTTGTACTGCATGTATTTCTAAATTAATTTTAGTTGATCACATAGAGTCTAAGATAATATGTGAGCATTCGAAAATTGGTATATTATTTTCGGGAGGGCTAGACTGTTCGATTTTAGCAGTTCTAGCGCACAATAATCTCCCACTTACTGAGCCAATTGATTTAATAAATATTGCTTTTGAAAAAATATCCAACAGTCCATCGAATTCTATTGATTGGAACGTACCTGATAGATGTTCCGCTGTAGAATCCTATTTAGAAATTTCTAGACTTTATCCGGAAAGGTAAGTGTTTTCTCAAAAAAATCTTACATTTTAAGTTCAATGTTTTGTTTAGAAAATGGAATTTAGTTGAAGTTAATGTAACGAGAGATGAATTGGTAAACGAACTTACTAAGCATTTAAGACATTTGATATACCCCTTGGAAACAATATTAGATGAATCATTAGGATCAGCTTTTTGGTTTGCAGCTAGAGGTCAGGGATTCTTAAAAAATGTGACATATCTATCAAATTGCAGAGTAAAGTTTTATCTGTGGAAATGTACGTTAAAAATAAAATTATATTTAACTTCTCAGATAATTTTAAACGGAACTGGGGCAGACGAAATGTTTGGTGGATATATTAGACACAGAAATGCTTATAGCAGAACTAATGGATCACATAAAGAAAAACTTAATGCTGTTCATAATGAAATTTTGCTTGATTGGGAAAGAATTCATCTTAGAAATTTAGGAAGAGATGATCGCGTCATAGCAGATCATGGTAAAACGGTTCGAGCACCATATATTGAAGAAGAAGTTGTACAGTTTGCAACTAATCTCCGTGCTGAACAAAAATGTTGTTTTGATCTTGAACAAGGTATTGGAGATAAACTTCTCCTGCGATTATGTGCTTATAAAATTGGTCTAGAATTTCCCACTAAACTGAAGAAGAGAGCTTTACAATTCGGTTCAAGAATAGCGAATAAAAATCAAAATGGTCAGGATATTTCTATGTATTTAACAAATAAAAAAGTTTAAAATATAGTAACACTTTCATATGTACCATTTACCAAACTGCAACGTTAAATATTTTTATATTATCGCCGTCTTTAATAATAACAAAATAATATTCCAAATGCAACAAATTATTATGTTAAACATATGATAAAATACTATTATGTATTCTATGATATTATATCTGTCACAAAAATTTTTATTACTATAATTATTTTTTCAATAAATTCATTTTTTGAACAAATCAAAATGTTTTACACAGTTGTGTGAACAGATTAAAATGTTTTACGCAGTGTTGTGGATTGATTTAGTTAGGCAAAGTTAAGTCAACGGTTATTTTTTGTTGTAATTAAAATAATATGCCGGTAACAGTAGTTTTTGGGGATAGATCCGTTATATTGTTATCCGATGATTTTTCAATAAACACTATAAATATATTGTTATCCGTTGATTTTTGAACACTATAAATTTTATAAACTTTAAATGATCACGGTATATAAAATAATATATATTTTAATTCATTATTGTATGATAATATTATTTAGTATGAAATATGTCAGAAGAAAGTAAATTAAAATCAAATAAATTATATAATTCTGATTCTGTTCCTAGTTCCATATTAGCACCGACTACAACGTCCTGGTAAAAATCGTCATCGATATAGATATCTTCTGTAGACCTTGAATTCTAGAACAGAACTTTTGCATTGTTCAAGTTTTCTAAAAAATATATCATGGAAGTGCAAAGATCATACCTGATAATGTGTTACTGGTGACGAAGATATATTATTTTCTGATAATCTCATATTTTCATTTTCTGTAAAATAGTTTTAAAAATGAATATATTTGTGAATAAATAATAATTTCAATACCCAGTTCATTAACTGCAAAAATTTTGCACCCACAATTCCAACAGATTAATTTGCTCACTTGTATTTTATAGTCCTTGGATCGCCTTGAATTCCTATCTCTAGTTTCTATTTTATTATATTCTGGTGAAAAATCATTATTGACTTTCTCCAAATTTAATTTTCTCAATTTTCCTAATTGTGTTATTAGTTCTGTACCACATATAGAGTGTCTTTCGTATTTCACTTTTTTATCGTCATCTAGGATAATTTTACGACGTAACCAATTTATATCAGCGGAACGTCTATTTATATTTTGCAGATTAAATGTCACCAATGGATTCTCCATACTTTTATTGTCTAATACTATGTCTAATTTAGATTCATATAATTTTTGTTTACTGCAATTCTCCAAACTTTTAAGTTCCATAGAGGTAATTTTTATTTCATCATCTTCCAAATTAGTTGTTTGTGTAATATCGTAATTTTTTATAGATTGTTGAAAAATGTCTCTTTTCTCGGAAGACGTGTTAGGTTTATTATACACAAGTTTTTCTATACCATTTCCTAATGTATTATCTTTTGAGGAATATAAATCTATTTTAGAATTTCGATTATATTGTTGAAATTTATTAGAAAAAGATTCAAATTTATTAACAGTATCTTTAACAGAGTTGATTTGCTTATTATATGTATCTGAATTTTGACATATCTTTTTTTCCTTTTTCCATAACGAAGTCTCGAAACTAATAGTAGAATTCCGAGATTGCTTTCCCAAAGATTCCTTTAGTAACGCTTCCATTGGATTTGTTAATTGGTTATTTTCCGAATACGTATAACCAATGGAATCTGTCATATTCATGTTTTGCTTAGCATTATTGTTTATAAATTGTGATGGGGTATTTTTATTTTCTTTTTTTATTTTGAATAAATCAAATTCTGGGGAAGAAATAGAGTTCCAATAATTAATTTGATTTGATATGCCAAAATTATTAATTTCATCTTTGGAAATATCAGGTAACTCAGATATCCCGGAATTCGTTTTTTCTTCCCTCTGTTTATCATTTGGGAAAATTTTTATTTTAACGTTATATTTAGTATTTGAACATTCTCTTGATTTTTGGGGTTTCTGAATTGGTGATATTTTTTCTTCCGACAGCCATGCAGTTTTTAATAACTGATTATTGCGAGCAATTGGTGTCGTTGGTAAATGAAAATCATTTATTGCAGAAACATTTTCGTGATCATTTGATTTTAAGTATTTATAATCATTATGTTCTAGATTAGGCTTTTTGTAATTTGAAATATTTTTAATCTTATCCGTACATTCGTATAAATTTGACTCAATAGTCTTATTTTTTTTAATTGTACTTGTCTTGTCATATATTTTACTTCTACAAGAACTCGAAGGTCGAACATCTCTCAATAAATTATAAACTAGTGGTATTGTTGTAAATTGCTCCGATACCTTCATAAGTAAATCCTGTAAATGTTTAGCACTTTCAATTCTTTTTTCAGGGTTTATTTGTAACCCTTTTTCAAGTATATATTTAAATTGCATGGATCGTTCTACTTCCGTAATGGGCAGCATAGCCTTTTGTAAATAAAATAAATCTTCCAGTTCTTGATAATTGAAAAAAGCAAATGGAATAGTTTTGTTAAGCATTTCCCACAACGTTAAGCATATTCCATAGATATCAGATTGCTTAGTAGGGAAAATAAATTTAATTTTTGTTGTTATAAGTTCCGGAGGCTGGTAGTAATGACTCGAGTATTTTTTACGATAGTTTATAAAATGTGGTAAAAAATGGAATACTATTTCTTTTTCACAATTCTCTAAAAATTTTAATATATTATACGACACTAAAACTTTTCCATGCCAAATTTATTTCTTACCAATATTTCGCGTATGATGTCGCTTTGTTGCCAATTCAAATGATGATAGTTTTAAATATTTATTACTGGAAAGCAAAATGGATTTACTGCAAATATTCGAATGAATTAACCCATTCTCATGACAATATATAGCAGCCCTAGTCAATTGAATACTGTATTTTATCACATCATTAAGAGTTAAGAAATTATCCTAAATTATATGAAATATTTTTTATACTCCTAATAAATAAGAAAACAAGTGGAATAAAGTACTGTTTTATGAATTTCATCGTTTAAAGAACAAACAAACGTATCTAAAATTAAGGAACTTATCCTTTTGTTGCTATCTAGTGTAACACCCATTAATAATGCTATATCTGGATGTCTAAAGCACCTGTAATTAGTACCAAAGATTTTTTTTTATAAATAATTATATGGAAAAATAATATAGTTCTTTAAATTGCTATTATTCTTAGTAAAAATTGCTTTAAATATACCGCAATTTTTCAAAATTGAGTAAAATCGCTTCATCTTGAAATGAGACATTAAAATGTTCTTTTTTTTGTTGACTAATTAATGCACCGCGAAAAGATCCTGGATAAATTCGAGATCCAATTAATTGAATAGGATCATCTGCAGTAATTTTCACTTCCGCTATTGGACAGCTTATTACGCCTGTGAAATTCTACAAATAAACTTTAAAAGAAACAATTTAATACAGTTTTTAATAGTACCTCATCGAAAACTGTCCTCTCATGTTCGGTGTTTACATTAATATCAATACTTTTACTCCATTGTTCCAAAGTTTCCAATTCTTTTATAATATTTTCAGACCCTACTACGTTTCTTATATTTTTGTAACATCCTAAGATAATTAAAAATTATTAGTATATTATATTATTTTATAAAAATAAAATAATTGGACAGTAATAAGAGAAAGCGATATGAAATTCAAATAGAAGCACCTGATTTTTCATCTGATTTATCCAAATCTGTCACAATTACAGATTTTATTTCATTTGGTTGTACTTCATAATTACTTTTTTCTGGAATAACTTCTAGAGAATTTTTTGTTAAATATTCTTTTTCTAACCGCTTGTATACTTTTCCGTTAAAAATTGAATCACTTTGGTTTATTTGGCTTAATTCATCCATTTCATTTTCAACAAGAGGTAGTGCATATTCAACTTCATCTCCATTTTCAACAAATGGTGATGAAAAAGGTAATGCGTATTCAACTTCATCTCCGTGTTTATTAATAATTGTCTGATATAATGGTAAACTACTTCTAATGTTTTGTTTATTTATAATATCTTTAGTAGTTTTATTTTCATTTTTTTCAAACACATTGGAATTTGGTCTGCAAAATTCGAGTGGATGACTTGAAGTATATTGGAATTTGTTACACAAATTAACGAAATTACTGATTTCATTCACTTGATTTGGTGTTTCACTTTCGCTAATTTTATTTTCATATATTATTGTATTCTTCGTAATAGTGTCCTTTATTGCATCAATATTGCTTAAATTACTGGGATGATAACTGTCCGTATTGTCTTTATTTTGTTTGTTTTTGTATTTATCCTTTACAATATTTTGTGAAAATAATTGTTTACCTATTTCTTCGTATATATAATTATCATTTATAATTGATTCATCCACTGGTAGTCTATTTTTCTCAGTATTCTTTTTATGTTTAATAAATTCCAGCTTTCTTGACAGTTTCTCAAAGTGTTTCTGGTTTTTTATCGATAAAGTTCCTAATTGTTTCTGTTTGCGCCATTCGTTAAATTTGTTTAAAGCTTTTGAATATCCTTCATCATGAAAAGTCTCTGGGCTAAGCGTGCTGTTCACTATTCGAGATTTTTTATCCCGTTTTTTACTGGAACTTGTAGGATCAGTTTCTCTTGAAGACATAATATAGATATTAATATATACTTGATGTATAAATGTATAATTGTCTTATAACTACTTAAAAATTTGACTTAAAAATTTGAATAATTATTAAAAGCTTGATTTTAGAGTGTTTTCTAAAGAAACAGGTATTATCTTGTATTCAAACTTACGTTCTAATCCATTTAAAAAATCCCATTGTATTTAGCGTTCAGCTTAGAAACCACATTCTATAACAATAGTTTGACAATTTCATAATTCAAATCCATAAAAAATAAATAATAAAATACTTTTAATTGTCTAAATCAATTTCAATGGAAGTAACGGAATAATGAGCATGGCCATGCAATTATTTATTAGCGTATATCTTCTTGTAGGCATCAGTCCACAGTAGTAAATTCGCCATCTAGGGTGCAGAGTAGTAATAAGTTTTGTCTCTGTAGTGGCAGCACTAAACTTTTGACTTAAAAAGTTTAAAATGCAGCAAATAACTGATAAACTGAATATGGACAGTAAACCTTCACGTATCATAATTAGAAATAAACAGATAGAAAATATATCTAAAGTTTCAACACCTTTAAAGCTTCCACCATCGCCTCTTTTAAAATCGTTAGGTTTTGGAACAGGGGTCAATGTTTTCCGATTAGACCGGTCTCCATTAGCAGGAAGAATGAGGTCGCCTTGGGCTATTAAACGTATTTCAAGAACTACTCGAGGGAGCAATAGGCAGATTTTATTTGAAACAAGATTAAAATCAGAGGCAGACATATTAAGGTATAATAAGCGTAATAAATTTTTTCATTATAATAACTTGAGCATTGTTAAAATTTGTAGGAAATTATCTCATCCCAATATTGTAGGATTTCGGGCATATAAAAAAACTACAGACGGTTACGACTCTTTAGCTATAGAATGTTGTCATACATCTCTGGGAACTATATTAGAGGATAGGCTAGAATCCGATACAGGTTCATTACCTGCAAATTTAATTTTAAAGGTAATCATTTTTAAAGAAATTGTATCAACTTATGTGTATTTGTATTGTTCTAGGTGTGCTTAGATATTACGAAAGCGTTGGATTATTTACATAATGCGGCAAAGCTGTTACATGGCGATATAAAATCATTTAATATTTTAATCAAAGACAATTTCAATATATGCAAATTATGTGATTTTGGTGTTAGTATTCCTCTTAATGTTGCAGGAGAGATTAATTTTAATGAAAATCCGCAGTTCAAATATATAGGTAAGTGATCAATAATTATTGATATTCTGTTAACAAATTTACACAATTTTATAGGGACAGAACTTTGGTCAGCTCCAGAAATTATTGACGAAGAAAATATTATTTCGGATAAAGCTGATATATTTAGTTTTGGTTTAGTGATATATGAAACAATTGCATTAATTCCACCACATACATGGAATATTATGAATGAATCAGAGACAGAGAATGAAAATATTACAGATGACGAAAATAAGTATGAAAATAATGGAGAAACTGAGATACTATATGGTACTAGACCACCATTACCAGAGGCATTTATTTTAACAGATGAATATAATAAGATTGTTGAAATATTTTTTGCTTGTACAAATGAACTTCCCGAAAATCGACCATCAGCAAAATATCTCGTAACATTGTTGTCGGCAAATTAAATTTATATTTATACATATATATTTATGTGTATCCATAAATATTTTTATAATTATTATCACTTATAAGAAAATATAAATTAATCCGTTCCAATTCGTTCCAAATGTTCCGAACTAGTTGCCATGCGATAAAATTTATTAATAATTTTGTATATTCAATAAAGTTTTGTGAAAATAAATAATGTCAAAAGAAGTAAAATATTTTGTTCATTATATATAAAAAACCATAACTAATTTTATTTTTTACAGGATTTTCGTTCTTCGGACTCAAGAAGAAGAATAATACTATATTTAATAGAAAAATTTTTAACCGAAAAAGGTCTTTTAGATGTTGCTTTAGCTTTAAAATCGGAAGCTCATTTATTTGATTATGAAATTTGTGATAATATTGACTTAGACACTATTTTTTTAGAATACATTAGTTTTTTTCAATATAAATTTGGTAAATATCCGAGAATTTCTAAAAAAATTGACAAAGATGAAGACACTAAAAAGACCAATAAAAAGATTTCACCGAGACCTACTAAAAAAAAATTATGTAAAACCAATAAAAAGCAAGAGGAATATTGTTTATCAGAGTCTCTCATTGGAAATCTTCAAATAAATCCAGTCTTTCCTGAAGAGAAAGATACGAAACAAATATTACAAGTTTCTGCAAGTGAACTATCTCTAGATAATATTAACATACCATCTGATTGGAAAGAATTAGCAAGTATTATCACTAAGTATGTATTTTGCAGTAATTTTTTGCTTATTAATAAAATTATTTTTCCAGTAATTTAATTAAAAATGATTTTGGTTGCCGTTGGGGAGACATAGTTGGTAATATTAGTGCAATAAATATTATAAAAGAAAGTGTTTTATTACCTCTTCAGCATCCAAAATTTTTTTCAAGCACTTTCAAACCATGGAAATCAGTGTTATTACATGGACCACCAGGTTTTTAAATTCATAAAAAAAATTTTGATTTGCCTTCAATCAATGTACAATAAGTGTATTAATACAAATTCTACTTTAATAGGTGGAGGCAAAACTATGATTGCTAGGACTTTGTGTTCAGAAACTATAAATTGTGTTTCATTCTTCAATATTTCATCTAGTACAATTACATCAAAGTGGCGTGGCGAATCAGAAAAACTAATTAAAGTACTTATATAATAGTTAGATTGTTAAGAAATATTTACACAAAATTCAATTATTTTATTTAGGTTTTATTTATAGTAGCTAGGTACTATGCACCTTCGATAATATTTATAGATGAAGTTGAGGGTTTAATATCAAAACGTGATGGAAGTTTAGAGAATGATGCTTCTTTTCGATCTAAAAACGAATTTTTATCATTAATGGATGGATTACAAGATGATACAGAAGGTGTTTTTATTTTGGCTAATTCAAATATTCCCTGGGTTATCGATGAAGCATTTTTAAGAAGATTTGAGAAGAGAATATTCATTGATCTCCCAAATAAAAATGAAAGAATATCCTTGATACAGAATTTTTTATCAAAGAGTATTAACTGCTCAAACGAGAAACTACAAAGTTTAGCTGATGAATGCGAAGGTTTTACAGGTAATAAGATTTTTATATGAAACTTTTAATATATAAAGCAATAATAATAAACTAAGGTGACGAAATTAGACTTGCATGCAAAGAAGCAAGGATGAACAAAATTCGTTCTACTTGTGAGAATCGTTATATCGGAACAGAAAATATTTGCGTTGCCGATATTGACATATCCCGATCTCTTAAACAAATAAAACCGTCAGCTATAAATAGTATTGTTAAACATAGAGAATGGAATAAAAAATATGGAAATGTGTTTTTAAAATAAAACATTTTAATGAACTGCAGTTTATAGTACATTTTTATTAAAGAACAAAAATAAAACTGTTAGTCTTATGTTTTATTTTTACTTTTATTTTTGGCCATTTTCTGACCTTGATATAGACCAGTGTAATATCCACTCATATACCAAGCCATTAACATTGCTGAAATATGCTCAGAATCTTCGTTTAAATCGTTCAACATAGGAGGCATTGGAGGTGGTGGAGGGATCTGTTGTGATGAGAATCGCATTCTATTACTGTTATCGGTATCTTTCGTAACATTTTTGTCTTGTTTTGCTTTGGAAAATTGAATCCTGCGCGATTTCTTGCCCCATGATGGTATTAAATTACACACTTCAACCTCTTGTTCGTTATCATAGCCGATATATTTAATCGTACATATTCCGTTTTCTTCTAGTGATAAAATTTTGGCCTCATAATCGACCCCATCGTCGTAAGTCGACCGTACATATTCGCCCACTTTAAATATATTTTCATTTTCTATGGACTGAGGTGGGTTTAAATCTTTGTCGGTACGTTTATCTGAAATTCTGTTAGTTGATTGAGCAATTCTTTTTGCTAATTCTTCTTTTGCTAATTTTACTGAATCGTCATAAGCCTTAATCAATATAGTATCATCCCAAACATCATCTTCTGATGATATTTTATCCATTTTAATGAAATATAATTTTAAAGAAAACACAATACTAAATTAAACGTCTTTATATATTGCTTCACTTCTTTTTGTTAACTAATATGCAATATACAATTGTTTTTTTTCTGAATTGTCAGTGCTGTCTACTGTGTCTAACACAAACACTAGACATTAGGTTCATAACTTTATGCATTAGCCAATTGAATGTATGTATCCCATAAATAAATGTAATTATAATCCCAGAGTGACCAATTTAGTGGAACTCAATTTGGTACTGTTTGGTAGTTCTTGTTCTTATATTTTGTAGTTTGACATTGTTTGACGTTGCCGCCTGGCGGGCAATTGCTAATTGGCAGAACAATAACAGAACTTATGCTTTACCTCGTGTTATTCCACATTGGTTTCGAACACATTTTTGTTTTTTTTTTTAAAAAAAAATAAGAAAATTTTCTTCAAAATATTTATGAAATTGAATAGTAAAGCAGCTAACAATGGTTAAAAAAAAAATTGATAATAGAATAAGAGTAATGATTGAAAATGGTGTTAAAACCGGACATCGTAGTATGTTCGTAATTATTGGGGACAAAGCAAGAGATCAGGTGTGTAAAATACATTTTTTTTTAAAGAAACTTTTAACTGATTAATTTTTAGGTTCCAATTTTATACGATATTTTAACAAAGTCGACCGTTAAAATTAGACCCACTGTTTTATGGTGCTACAAAACGAAAGACGAAGCAATTTCTAGGTAGATATATGAAATATAGCAACACAAAATATGTAATTTACTATGGTTTATTTTATGTAATATTCTCCATTTTAGTCATGGGAAAAAAAGAGCAAAAAAAATTCAAGCATGTAAAATTGACATTAATGAAGCAGATATCTTTGATATGTTTAGAATGTCTACTACAATTCATGGCCGATATTATTCAGAAACTCATTCAGTTTTAGGTAGGACATATGGTGTGTGTGTATTACAGGTAATAATGAAGAAATATTTAACGTATATATTAACATAAGCATAAATTTAAGGATTTTGAAGCCATAACGCCAAATTTAATAGCCCGAACATTTGAAACAGTTGAAGGAGGTGGACTTATTATTTTACTATTAAAGACTATTCAATCGCTAAAGCAATTATTTACTATGAGTATGGACGTTCACAAAAGATTTCGTACTGAAGCTCATCAAACAATTTCATGCCGGTTTAATGAAAGACTTATTTTATCATTAGCTGATTGTAAACGATGTCTTGTTGTCAATGATGATCTTACAGTTTTACCCCTGAGCTCAAAAACAATTGATGTCCAACCTATAAATGTATATAAATAAATATTAAAATAATATTGCAATTAATTTTAGTACTTTGTAGTTGTCTAGTATAGAAAAAACAGAAAAGGATGAACTATTAAGCGATATGAAAGAAAATTTAAAGGATACTCCTCCTGCAGGGCCGTTAGTTAATTTGTGTAAGACTTACGATCAAGCTAAGGCACTTGTACAATTTATAGAAGCTTTGGCTGAAAAGCAATTAAAGTATGTATCAATTTATATTTAATACATTCTCATACTAAGTAATATCAAATATTAAGACCAGCAACAAACTTAACTGCTGCCCGCGGGCGAGGCAAATCAGCTTCTTTAGGTCTAGCCATCTCTGCAGCAATTTCATTTGGTTATGTTAATGTATATGTTACATCTCCACATCCTGAAAATCTTATAACTCTATTCGAGTTTATTTTAAAAGGTTTTGATGTTCTAGAATATCAAGAACATATTGATTACACAATAATTAGATCTACAAACCCAGATTATAAAAAAGCAATTATAAGGATTAACATTACACGTCACAATAGACAAACGATTCAATATATCTCTCCTAACGATGCGCATTTGTTAAACTCCGCTGATTTGTTAATAATTGACGAGGCAGCAGCTATTCCGCTTCCTATTATAAAAAAAATGTTGGGACCATATTTAATATTTATGGCTTCAACTATTAATGGATACGAAGGAACAGGTAGATCACTAAGTCTTAAACTAATTACTCAATTGCAGAAAGAAAATAATGCGCCACCACCGGTAAATTATAATATAATAATATTTCAAACTTGCCTCTATCTAGATTTTTAATTAGATAAAACTTGAAGAATCAATAAGATATTCTGTGAACGATGATATAGAATCTTGGTTAACGGCTTTATTATGCTTAGATGCAGCAACAGTTCCATTAATAAATTCGGGATGTCCACCACCAGATATATGTGAGCTATATTTTATCGATAGAGATGCATTATTTTCTTACCATAAAGCTGCTGAATTATTTTTGCAACGTATGGTTTCGATTTATGTATCTTCCCATTATAAAAATAGTCCGAATGATTTACAAATGATGAGTGATGCGCCAGCTCATAATATATTTTGTTTGTTGGGACCAATTAAGAAAACAGACCAGTTACCGGAAATTTTAGTCATTATTCAAACTGCACTGGAAGGAGAAATTTCATCGAAAAGTGTTGATGAATCATTATCAAGAGGTAAAAAAGCAGCTGGTGATTTAATACCGTGGAATATTTGTGAACAATTTGGTGATAAGCAGTTTCCTAAATTATCTGGTTTAAGAATTGTTCGTATTGCTACACATCCGTCATATCAGAGGGTAATAAAAAATAGCTTTAATATTCTAAAGTAATATTAATCCATTTTAGATGGGATATGGAAAAAGAGCAATCAAACTACTTCGGGACTACTATGAATGTAAATTTACTAACTTAAATGATTGCTCAAATACTAATGAGAATTGCGACAATGGTAACTAAGAAATTCCTTAATTTTTAGTTATATTTTTAAAAATAAACATTTAAGGCATTGAGGGAGTCGAAGAAAATGATGTTGGCTTACTGAAGGAAGTTATAAGGCCACGGAAAAATATTTCAACTCTTTTAAAACGGTTAAATGAACGAAAACCGGAAGAAATTCATTACATTGGAACATCATTTGGTTTAACAAGAGAATTATTAAAGTTCTGGAAGAGCCAACATTTCGTGCCAGTTTATATTAGGTACTTCTAATTTAATATTTTTTATCAAACGTAATATATGAATATAAAATTTAGTCAAAAGAAAAACGATCTAACAGGAGAAAATTCTTGTATTATGTTATCAGTCTTGAATAGAAAAGAATGTATACAGAAAACTAATAACAACTGGGTTTGTTTATACTTCAATGATTTCAGACGAAGAATTATAAAACTTTTATCCAATGTATTCAAAGAATTTCCAATCAGTCTTGCTCTGTCAGTCTTAGACAATAATTCAGTTTCCTTTGATGCTATAGGTATCAAATCCAATATATTAAAACAATACGTTAATTTATTGAAATTTTTTCAAATTTTAGAAATTAATTCAACTACCATAGATACATATTTTTTGTCTCATGATATCCAACGACTTGAATCATATTGTAGAAATCAAATTGATTACAGACTTATTGCGGATTTAACAACAGACATTAGTGTTTTATATTTCCAAGGAAAAATGAAAAATGTTTCAATTGACACTTTGCAACAGGTTAATATAATATTTTTATTTCATTATAACCTAATTAATGTATAGGAAATATTGGTTTCGTATTTTGGAAAATTAGTGACGATAATGCTTTATTTTTTCATGTATTTAAAAATCGTTTGTTTTTAATTTTATGTGAAATTACGTTTTATTGTTATGTTAAGAAGTTTTCCGTTAAATATTATTTTATATTTTATTGATAATTGTAATAATTAGTTTAATAATCAATGAAATATATAAAGGCAATTCTTCTGGGTGTTGGATTACAAGGCAAATCTATAGACAACCTTACAAATGAATTGAAGATGCCACCTAATCAAATTTTAGCAAAATTTCATGATTTAATCAAAAAAATTACAAAATATATTGTAAATGTTGTCGAAGGTAAAATTGCGAGTAATATTACAGGGCTATATGCTGTCGATAAATTTGAAAATATGTTACCTTTACAAACTACATTTAATGAAGAACTGGGAGAATCTGCGAAGGTATTTATTAAGTAATCAATTTAGTTAATTAATAAAAAATATTTTTATAAGTTATTGGCTAAAAAGCAAAAGGAAGAATTAAGAAGATTGAAAAGAGAAAATTTAGAAGATTTTGCTATAAAAGGAACTGATGAAGATTGGTCCCATACTTTGGCTTCAAATAAATCAACATTAGTTTCCGTTAAAAGGTAATGCAATTCAATTTCTTAGTAAAGATTTCCGCTAATGCTAATAATTATAGTGGTACGAAACGACTGGACGAGACTTTATTTGAAACTGATACAAAGCCTAAGAAAAAAACGAAATTTAACAAAAATAAACGTAGTACTAAATCTATTATATAATAAAAAAAAGTGTAATTTTTATATTTTAAAATACAACGCATCCTGTAATTATGTATAATATAATTATGGGATACCAAAAAATACAACTATCTCATTATAGAAAAAGGTTTCATTGATTGAAACGAAATTAATCGAATAAATTTTGCCCGCAATTCAGCAACGGTCCATGATTCGTAATGAAAATACGAGGTTTTTAAAAATTACCGAAAAAACCATTCAATCCCGAATTCCATGGCAGGTCAAAAAGGAATATTAGAAATAAAAATCTTTCTGTGTCAAATTTAATTTTTTATTAAAGATATAATATAAATACACCAAGTAAATGATATTAACTATTTTTTCCGTTCATATTTAAATGTATAGATAGGCGGTGCGTCTTTTGTTCCAGATTTCAGTTTTCTTGGCCTAATAAGTCTCTTTTGTTGTAATATTTTCTTAAGCTCTAATTTTTGTTGTATTATAGTAAGCTCTTTCTCTCGGTCAATACGCTTATTTAATTCTTTATATGCATCCAGTCTTTTCTTATGTGTTTGGCTGAATTTCTGTAATAGACAATTGAAGAATTATTTATATGATATAAATAAATTTATATTTAACATTACTTCAGATATTGAAGAAAAGTTCTCTAAATCCTTTAATGTCGGACGGTTTGTCTTACGATGTAACAGACTTGAGTGGGTTCCAAGTCGATCACCTAAATTAAATTTGTTAACTTCACTTTCATCTGATACGAAGAACGTGTGGGTATTTTTGATATTATTTGCTGCATCTATCATATGCAATTGTGATTGAAGACGTTGTATTTTCTTTGCTTCCATAGTTCGTTTCATTCTAATGTATTTAAGATCTTGAGTTTGCATCAATTCTAGTTGTTCTTTAGAATTTTCATCCTTCTCATTCCCTTCATGATGTTGTCCATCATTTATTTTAGATCTTATCATATGATGATAAAACTCATCGGGATTTTTATTTAATGCTTTTTTATACAATAATTGCAATGTTTCCTTTTTCTCATTTTGCTCTTTAGCTCTCACCTTATAGTCTTTTTTCTTTTCTAGCAAGCCTAAATGCTGTCTGGTTGCAGGCTGATGTCGCTCCCTATGTGTTTTTTGATTTGTTTTAGAAGCTTTCTTCCAGGACGACATTTTAAAAGTTTTACTTATTTATTTATTTTTAAAAACAAACTCGTGTAATAAAATAACCTAGAAAAATACAATTGATTACTTTTTTGACAACAATCTTGCCAAGTTTTTGCTTTTTGAACTAACGAGGTTTCCAGTGTAGTGTTTTTGGAACTAGATTTAGATAACAATATTTTTTAGTGACAGAAGTAATGACTTTTTTTAAAGATAGAAAACTCGAATGTATAAAAAATATCGCCATCGACTACAAATTGTTTAGTGATAGAAGTAATGATTTTTTTTTACAATAAAGATAGAAAAGTAAAATGTAAAAAAAATATTTCCCCGTCGACTGCATGCTAAGTTTTAGGCTGACTTGTTCACTAAGTAATTTCGCCAGCGTTTTAATGAACAAAAAAGGTATGTAGCGCGATGCGTTATAATTCTACATTAGAAAAAGAATTAATTAGTGCCGTTGGGAAATATTATGTATTTGTGTATAATGTGATATTTTAGCGATACTATTGCTTCAACTGCTTTAACTATAAGTTTAAAATATGTAGATAGCTTTTCCTCCGTACAACCTCTAAGCACAAATGTGTAAACTCACAAAACCAAAATATAAATAAAAATCCAACACGAATAATACAACACGCAAACATTTCAAAAACAGTACTTTTAGCCAAGCTGGTGCTTTTTTTAATGGATATAGTGCTGTTTTGACCAAATTATATTATTGGCAATGGTAACACTGTGGTGTTGTGATTGAAATGGAAATTATAATTCAATATTCATCATTTTCCTTTGGGTTGTTCTTCTATCAGCAGCATTTTTATCATCATATTTATATATATATAATATATATATACATTTACGTTCTATATTCTACGAAACCTACACGATAATAAAAAAAGATGGCCGAACCCACTTTACCTTTACAAGACTATGAAATTGGTGAGAGTATGGTTAATTTTGTTGTGGAGAAAAACTATTTGTTGCGGATAACTTCATACGGTATTTGGTTAGAATATTATAACATTTTACAGTCTAAAAATAATATAAAACCAAATATTTCACCAAGAATAATGCGAGAAAAATTCATTTATGAAATACTACCCAACGTTAACTCTTTAAAATTAACAGCAGAGTGTCGTAAAATACTGCGAAAGTTTTCTACAAGTGAACATTGCCAATTTTTAGAAGTTTCTAATAATGGGTACAAACTTAGGGGAAAAACTCCACTCGGTGGAAATATGGAATCAGAATTAGAATTATGTAATATACGGTATGAATCTGAGTTTCAGTCGGAGCCGGTTGTCGCTTTCATTGATTGTGATTATTTGGAAGAATTGGTACATTTCATATGTAGTGATAAAAAGATTATATTTTACTTGACTTTAATGGTGCAAAATGAAGCAGAAATGTTTAATCGTGTTGAAATTCCAATTAAAGAAATTATTCGACGGTTACTACGTATCAGAATTCATTATAAAAAAACAAATAAATTTCCTAGTTCTTGGAATCAATTACCAAATTTTGAAAATATTTTGGAATATAACAGGGTGTTAAAATGGTTTATTGACCACATACAGTATAATATATGTGAACATTTATTTGAAAAATCTCAACCCGAAACTATTCAAAGTGTATCAAGTACAGATGAAATAATATAAAATTAATTTCGAAAATTTATAAAATAATTTCTCATTAATATTTATGTTTAATATGAAAATATGTTTTTTTTTAGATGTTTATTTCTAAGTATCAGAATTGATTATAAAAAAACAAATGAATTTCCTAGTTTTTGGAATCAATTGCCAAATTTTGAAAATATTTTGGAATATAACGGTATTAAAATGGTTTATGGACTAAATACAGAATAATATATGTGCAGATTTATTGAAAAATCTCAATCCTAAACGATTCAAAGTGTAGTAAATACAAATGAAATAATATAAAATTAATTGCGAAAATTTATAAAATAATTTCTCATTAATATGAAAATATGTTTTTTTTAGATTTCTAAGTTGTAATTTCTTGTAATTTTATTTTTTATATACCATTTAATTAAAATTCATTTTTCCAATATATTTTATTACATTGATATATATTTTTCAACATCGATAGAGTTAAAGAACTTTTGTCAAACAAATTTTTATCTTGTATTTAAACTTTTTGAATATTATATTTTTTTTATAAGTTTCCATTTTACATAAATTTTCTTGATTACTAAAATTAATACAATACATACTTCAGTTACTGTTATTATATTAATGGCTAAGAGTACCGGTTTTTCTTTTTTATCGGTTATTAATATTAATTTCGTAATAAGTACATCGGCTTTTAAACTCTTTGTTTTGTTATTTTATAAATTATTGACAGATTAATTGAAAGTTTCTATATCCTTAATTTAGCTTTCTTTGCCCTATTTAATTCGAATTAACAAGTTTACAAATCGTGCTTGCGATTCCATAAATATACGTCGAAGTCCTGAAGTACTGCGGCATCCCAATTGAGAACCACAGCTTCAACTATGTACCTTCGCTATATTTGGACCACCAAAGTATATATATTAAGTATCTTTAAAGGTAAATAGAATCTTATATTTTATTATAAAAATTCGCATAGTAAGTTTTGGACCGTTCCAAATCTACTTGATATTTACGGTATCTTATTACAAATGTTTATAAAAACTATGAAATAGATTTAGGGAAGTAATTCTATAAAGTGTGTGATACGGCAAAGTAAATTTATATACATATGCGATGCTTTTTTATTTAGTACCTTTCAGAAAAATTTAAAGTATTTTTATACTAAAATAAATCTTATCTAACACAAACCAGAAACTCTTTAAATTAGAGGTTATCAGCTAACTGTTATTCACAGCTCTTGGACACGTGTAAATGCACACGCTGACACGTGGCATTCTTCCAAAACAAGTTGCAGAGATTAGAATGTCCATTCGTCAAATTTTTTTTATCTGGAATCACGAATATCTTACATATGATTAGATTATTTAATATACTCTTATATTCTATACTACCATTGAAAGATAAATTGTATGTAGTTTAGATAATTTTAAATTAGCTAATATTTCTTTATATTAATAAAATTAAGGGTTTGAATATTTACGTTACATAATGTAATATAAAATAGCAATAAGTAATGAAAAGCGACGTCTTTATTTAAAAATGTTATTACCATATTAACATGATTAAAACTGGGTTATTTCTAATATTTTATTCTGAAAAAACTGTAGACTGTTTTTTCACGTGTTTCTGAAAAAGTGTAGAGTTATTTTTTTCATGAGTTTCCATACTTCTTTTGGACTGTTAATATCTCCTACAAAAAAAGGCTAAACTTATCAATTTATTATTATTTTACTAGCCCTGTAACCGGTATAAATGACGGCACTAAAATAAATCTTATTTTTTTCACAGAACTGACAGAAGACATATATCACGAAAATTATTTATAATTCTACATTAGGTTTTTGTAAAATACTAAAATTACTAAATTCTAAAATCCGTTTGATTATTATTAGCTAAAAC
The DNA here is from genome assembly GCA_963932195.1 of Empis livida. Lineage (NCBI taxonomy): Eukaryota > Metazoa > Arthropoda > Insecta > Diptera > Empididae > Empis > Empis livida. Next base: position 7,025,616 of record OZ010648.1, read on the forward strand.
CGATTTTGATAACGTAACAATTATTTAAAACTTAATAAGAATGCCATCTGGGCTAATCTTAACCACATTATTATTTTCATTTTTAAAAATATATCGTCAACACCCTTTTATAAGATATTCTCGAAACAGTTGCCAATTTCGACAGATGGTTTTTTTCTTTGTCCGCCCAGAATATTGCTAAAAATTAATTATTCTTATAACTTTTTGTAGGAAGAATAATAAATTATTACAAGTAAATTGAAACTTATGGAATGGAATTTCAATTGAACCTACTGCTACTATATCTACTAGAACCTTTTCAATTGAACCTACTATATCTACTAGAATTTAAATTCGAAAATTTTGCTGTTATTATTAGCACAAATATAAGTTTTGAAATAACAAAAATTATAGTTAGAAACATATTTTTCATATTTAAAAGGCCGTGAAGAAAATTAATTTTAAGCAGCACAATCAAGTCACTTAAATTACCTACTATGAGGAAATTAAGTTTAACCGCACCGACAAAGTACAAATCTAAACATTATAATTAAGGGTGAGAAACTGGTGTAGGTACAAAAATAAATATATTTATAAATGTTTTGTCCAATATCAGTCAACGCCAATCACCCTTCAGACCGTTGTTTTATTTGTTTTACATTGATACCTTACGATTTTAAGATATTAGTTTGTTTTTATTCTTTTAATTGTAAAAATATTTTCATCAAAATCTTGGTTTTTCAAAGATAAAAAAATCTTGTTTTTGCAAAGAGCAAAATAGTGCATAGTGAAATTGTTGCATCAATTAGAATTAACTTGAATTGAGTTATACTATAGTTTATAGTAGTTTACTGGAAATATGTATTACAAGTTTTGTTTACGGTTTACTCATATATAGGGTGATTAATTATAGTGGTACCATATATAAAGTGATTTAAAAAAATAAATAAATAAGAAATAAATTTAATTTTATCAGATAATCTTTATTGTCATAAAGAGAACCGTTCTTTACATTTGTTTTTTTAAAAATTATTTCTTTGGGCGTAACTGCGCATAACATGGGTCCATTCTGCAGTTCCAATTTTGGATGACGCGTTCGAGCACTTCGTGTGGTATTTAGCTAATGACGCGAATAATGTCGGTTTCCAATTTCTCAATCATAGCATACGGGGCTCGAAGCGAGAAATTAACTGTTCACCAAATTGTTCTCCATCCTGTCACAGGTTGTGTGACAAGTAGCGCCGTCTTGTTGGAACCGAGTCCGGCCAAATTATTTATTGATGTATCCATTAAGTCAGAAATGGCCCTCATCGCTAAACAAAATTTTGGTCGAAAACAGTAGATCTTCTTCAAGATCTTCTTTAATTTGAAATCTTCTTCAAGATCTTCTTTAATTAGCCCGGTTGGGCTAAGTCATTCCATGATAAAATGTAAAACAATACTGATCAAAAATACCATCACAGTTTGACACAACTCATGGGTTATTTATCATCAAATCCTTACAGGAAAAAGTACCTCTAAATGAATCACCCATTATGAATAATTTTTAGCACAATTTTTAACTATAGCTCTCATTTTTATATACATATACATACATCAAAAAGTAGCCAATTCTCTCATAATAATAAAATATATTTATACATATTTGATATGGATGAAATACCGGATTACGATTATAACAGGGTTGCAGTACTTGCAGAACAGTGTTCTTAAGTTTCTATAATAAAATTGAGGGTGTAGTTCATTCTTGCAGAAAATAGCAAATTTCGGTTCATTGCGATATCAAAAAGTCTTAGAGCAGTTAATGAAATGCGCTTTTCCTTATCTTTTCTTATCGTATCTGAACTGATGCCTTTATTTTGTGCAGTGCAATGGACGTAATAAGGGTGAATATAATCAAAAATATGATTTTCAAGTAAGATTTAATCTTTGCTAGTATATTTTTAAGAGAATATAACAAGTAAAATTATATATATATATATATATATATATATATATATATATATATATATATATATATATATATATATATATATATATATATATATATATATATATATATATATATATATATATATATATATATATATATATATATATATATATATATATATATATATATATATATATATATATATATATATATATATATATATATATATATATATATATATATATATATATATATATATATATATATATATATATATATCGACGTATTCAAATTTTTAAAAACCTACTATCGATCTTTCCAATTTAGCATTTGATATAAGGACTCGACCATTTTCATCGAATAATAATAATAATTAAGAAACAATTGTTGATTAATTTGTTAATCAACAATTATTACTTAATTCAGATAAGAAATAAAATCAAGGATTTCTATGTTTTCGACATATGTATGTATTTAACCAACATAAATAAATAGAAAACATATTTTCTTTTTTTTCTGCATTTTAATTTTTTATATTGTAAGAAATTGAATTATTTAACTTTCCTTTTATGTTAACAGCAATTTTTTCTGATACGGTTTCACTTTTAAAACGTATAGCTTTGAAAAAGTATAACATAGTATTAAAGAAAACAGGAGTTACATGAATATGTAGTAAGGAAGTAAAAAACTTTGAATTCATAATTAATTATTTTGTGCGGTTTGGTTTCCGTTTTCTAACATACTTTTTTTTATAGGACAATGATTTATTTTGAAGAATATTTTTACTCAGTATGTTGAAGGATTTTAAAAGCTACCATTTGCTGGCACTAATTTTTTGTTGAAAATGTGCTTCATGCATTTTGGAAATGAACTTCACAATTAACTATTATAATTATTATTATTGTTGATATGACACTTCTCAGACATTAGAGATTAGACTATGGCATCGACAATATTAAATTATTTCGGACAAAATCGTTTTTATTAAATTTGTTCTAAAAGATTTTTAAAACATAAGTAAATTGTTTTTTGTTACAAAAAATAGTGTCATTTGAATAAAAAATATTTCGGATACTACATATTTATTTTCTGGAGCTTTTTTATAATAAATTTTAAATTAAATTAGGTTACATAATGAATGATTGTATCAAGAAATAGTTTTTTTTTTTGTTTTTGTTTTATTTGTAATAATACAGTTTTTAAAATTAATAATATTTGATTATATAATTTTTTTAAAAAAGTAATTTCAAGGAAAAAAATCTTACCCTTATATTTTGTTTTCCTTTTTTTACAATATTTATGTACTCGTTTGCTTCTCTTCTTTTCATTTCAACACCTCTAGGCAAGGAAAAAATTATATTTCAGTTTATATACAAAACAAATAATAAATATTTGGGATAACAATTTTCAAAAATATTATTCTGTAATATTTACGTATCGCATGTATATATAATATATATTTATATGTATATATAAAAAAACAACATTTATATAAGGTAAAATTAAAATGGGTAGATAATTGGTTTTTGGATTTTATTTTTGTTCTATCTTTTTTTCCCCTTGTCAATATATTTTTGAATTTCTTTTGAATATAAATATACCGATATGTTTTTTTTTGTAATTTTTGTATAATATTATTATGTAGAAAAGTACGATGGAATAAACTGAAAATATAGATAGTATGAATATCTAATGTATTATGTATATAGTATAATATATATATATAGTATAGGTCCTCCAAAAATAATTTATCTATATATATATATATATATATATATATATATATATATATATATATATATATATATATATATATATATATATATATATATATATATATAATATATATATATATATATATATATATATATATATATATATATGCACCGTATTATATATAAATCGTTTTTTTCTCCACCTGATCGACCTTACAAAGAAAAAGTGAAATACCACAAAAATAATCTATTTAAAAACACACTTTTTTTTTCCTCCTTTATACACTTAATTCCCAATTCTTTTCCGTTTTGTTTGTTTGAAAAGGGCGAGAAAATAACTTTCGTTTCCAATTCAAACAATCTATTCTACGATAAAAGATCTGTTTGATTTGAAGAGTATACAATTCACCCCAATATTTATATATAGTAGGTCCACAAATATTTATATATATATATATATATATATTCCAATTTTAAAAGGGTGTATATTTGAAATATCTCAGTGGGAGTTTTGTCTTCTCCCTTGAGGATGATGTTAAACAAGGCGCATCTGTTATCATCATTCTTAGTTTTTTTTTTTTTGCAAAATATTCTCTACTATCAATTCTTATTTTTTTTTGAAATTGTATCTAGGATGTACATACAAATTTCTCTAAAATTTCCTTATTTAGTTGTAATTTTGTTGCCCCTGTTTTTTTTACATATTTAAAGTATGATAGACGTTTAAGTTTTTTGTTTGTTAATATTTGTATTAGATATGTTTTTAATAGTGTTTTTTCAAACATTTTATAACCAATCCTTACAAGTGCTCCTCGTGATTATATATATATACATATTTATGATATATTCTTGCTGGTTAAGACTTTTATATTTATGCTATGATAGTTCTGTATAGTAACTATATAATACAATTCAAAATTCACTATCCCCCGACGTTTAATGATATTTCCCAAAAAAATAAATAAATCAAATCGACAGATAATCGCGTTATAAAGGCAAGTGTACCAAAAATTGATATGATGTTACGATATATATACAAAATTCTATTTTCCTGTTGTTATATTGTTTTGTGCATATGAAAACCGTTATCCCTGTTTTACATAAAATAGTAAAATAGGGATAAGAATTTTTTTTTGCTGTCTAAACACATCAGTGTCCACCCCAACTTAAATAAAGAATGCTTATTACATTAAACGTAAATTGCGGAAAAATTAGCGGCCGATTTTAGGGATCATCTAATTACATTTACACGATAATCAAATTGTTTTGAATGATTGAGATAGTTTTGATTTTTTATATTTTCTAAATATAAATAAATAAATATTTATTGTTTTAATTTTCAACTGTTTCACATTTTACCTACACATATTTAAAATGAGATATGAATATGAACTATCACTTTGTGTTTTGCCAATATTTTTTTTAAGAACTTAAAATTCTTATTAGTAAAATTAACAATTCAATCTTCGTCACCATCTTTTTTAATCAGCAATTAAAAGTATATCTCATAGTGTTGTAATCATTTTCCAATATGTGTCCCATTTAGGTATTCATTAGCTTACATTACAATCCACTGCGAATAGTAAATTTTTTCTCAAGATATGGAGAAAGTGTAAGAAACCAAGCTTAAAGATTTTTTTGTTGTATATATTTTCTTATTCATTCATTCAACAATATTTCGCCTTATGCTTATCTCCGATGATTCAAACTAATCATAAGTTGAGTTTGTATTGGATTAGATTGAAGTACTATTAGTAGATTTTAGTTTGAAATTTAATCAGATAGTTTTCCATTTTTACAAGATTGTATTATAAATTAATTATTCAAAACGGAATTAATCTAATAGCAGAAATATCTCAAATAAATAGAATAAAACAAACACTTTGTGCAACCACTAACCTAAATATTCGATAAATTAATTTGTTTACTATATACAGTTTACGTAATATTACTTCGTTTGTAGTTATCCACGATGTTCATAATACACAGGTTAATGAACTAAATTTTATGATCTTCAAAAAGGAATTTTAGCAGCTGTACTCAATCCTGTGAATTTTGTATAGATACAACATTTGTGAAGATATGCTATCGTGCTATTGCTTCTGGATGATTGATAAATGTCCGGTAGTAACAATACTTGTCATTATGTCTAATGGTTTCTTTTCGAATAGCCAAAAGACCTATGATATTTTTGTTTTATTTATGTACCACCCTCAAGATAAAGATAAAGAACGTAGTTTTAAGAATCGATTGATATTAATTACATATGTATATCCTAAATTTTCTAAAGATAAATTATTATGTTTTTGTTATTTTCATTGTGCATTTTATGGTGGGTACATTTTCTTAAAATTACTTAAGTTTAGTTAAAATACTGTGAATTTCTTTTTATTCTATTCTATATATAAATTAGGTGTTAAAGTAATTTTGTATTAGTAATTTATTTATAAATCAAGAATGACTAATTTTACTTTCTAAGAACATTTTTTTTTACAATTATTATATTTAGTTGAAAATCATGCAATAGTTTTAGCACGATTTCATATCAATAATGAAAGGGTTTTTTTCGATAGAGTGACATCCCCTATTTTTAGTGAATATAACCTTCAAATATAATCCAAAATATATAAAATGGAAGTTAGAAACATGAAACTGTCTTGTATCCATCAAATAAAATATTGATTAAAATAGGAATAATTATACTAACGCAATATAGAGTAAAAGGCAATGATTGAAATTGATTGTCTGACAGTTTTTATATCAAATATATTACAAAAATAATTTAGATGGAGCTGATTCCATAGTGTGTCTATATAGTAAACTTTATATTATTATTAGATAATATTTATTACTGGAACTGGTATTATTTATAAAACTACAAAAATGATCAAAAAACAATAAGGCTTATTTTTGTGAGCTTTTTTATTAATATATTTATAAAAAAATGTCGTAATTTTGCTTATCAACCAATTGATTACAAAATAATTTTTTACTCTATCAACCAATTGATTACAAAATAATTTTTACTTTAATTTTTTTCTATTTTTAAGGATTTCTTTACAAGATATGTATATATATATTTCTTTACAAGTTATATACATATAAATATTTTTGAATTTCGAATTTCTAATTTCGAAACTCGAATCTTAGAATTTCTAATTTGCAAAATTTGAATTTTAGAATTTTTAACTTAATTTCCAGCCCATTTCCGAAGACCTTTTCGAAAAATATTCAAAATTGCCCGAGAAATCGGTACCAAAATTCAATAAAAATCAATAAAATCCATCCGAATTTTACTCAAAATTTTTTAAAAAGCTTGAAACTAAAACAATTCAAACATATTCGGTATCTCCGTGTAGATCTCCATGAAATATAATTTCAAGCCCATTTCCGAAGACCTTTTCGAAATATATTAAAAGTGCACGCGAAAATGGTAAAATACCAAAATACAATAAAAACCAATAAAACCCATCACAATTGTTCACAGAAAAATTGGAAAAGCTCAAAACAAAACCAATCTCCACATATTTGGTATCTCCGTGTAGGAAATTTAATTTCAAGCCCATTTCCGAAGACTTTTTCAAAAAATATCCAAAATTTCCCGAGAAATCGGTATATTTGGTATCTCTGTGTAGGGAATTTAATTTCTAACTCATTTCCGAAGACCTTTTCGAAAAATATTCAAAATTGCCCGAGAAATCGGAAAAATATGGGAATTTAATGAGATTCAATACAAAACGTCAGAATTTGTAGCAAAAAAATGAAAACCCTTAAAACTGAGAGCAATCCTCACATATTTGGTATCTCCGTGTAGGGAATTTAATTTCTTGCTCATTTCCAAAGACCTTTTCGAAAAATATTCAAAATTGCCCGAGAAATCGGGAAAATATGGGAATTGAATGAGATTCAATACAAAACATCAGAATTTGTAGCAAAAAAATGAAAACCCTTAAAACTGAAAGCAATCCCCACATATTTGGTATCTCCGTGTACGGAATTTAATTTCTAGCTCATTTCCGAAGTCCTTTTCGAAAAATATTCAAAATTGCCCGAGAAATCGGGAAAATATGGGAATTTAATGAATTCAATACAAAACATCAGAATTTGTAGCAAAAAAATTAAAACCCTTAAAACTGAAAGCAATCCACACATATTTTGTATCTCCGTGTAGGGAATTTAATTTCTAGCTCATTTCCGAAGACCTTTTCGAAAAATATTCAAAATTGCCCGAGAAATCGGGAAAATATGGGAATTTAATGAGATTCAATACAAAACATCAGAATTTGTAGCAAAAAAATGAAAACCCTTAAAACTGAAAGCAATCCCCACATATTTGGAATCTCCGTGTAGGGAATTTAATTTCTAGCTCATTTCCGAAGACCTTTTCGAAAAATATTCAAAATTGCCAGAGAAATCGGGAAAATATGGGAATTTAATGAATTCAATACAAAACATCAGAATGTGTAGCAAAAAAAAGAAAACCCTTAAAACTGAAAGCAATCCCACATATTTGGTATCTCCGTGTAGGGAATGTAATTTCTAGCTCATTTCCGAAGACCTTTTCGAAAAATATTCAAAATTGCCCGAGAAATTGGTAAAATATGGGAATTTAATGAGATTCAATACAAAACATCAGAATTTGTAGCAAAAAAATGAAAACCCTTAAAACTGAAAGCAATCCTCACATATTTGGTATCTCCGTGTAGGGAATTTAATTTCTAGCTCATTTCCGAAGACCTTTTCGAAAAATATTCAAAATTGCCCGAGAAATCGGGAAAATATGGGAATTTAATGAATTCAATACAAAACATCAGAATTTGTAGCCAAAAAAAAGAAAACCCTTAAAACTGAAAGCAATCCCCACATATTTGGAATCTCCGTGTAGGGAATGTAATTTCTAGCTCATTTCCGAAGACCTTTTCGAAAAATATTCAAAATTGCCCGAGAAATCGGTAAAATATGGGAATTTAATGAGATTCAATACAAAACATCAGAATTTGTAGCAAAAAAATGAAAACCCTTAAAACTGAAAACAATCCCCACATATTTGGAATCTCCGTGTACGGAATTTAATTTCTAGCTCATTTCCGAAGACCTTTTCGAAAAATATTCAAAATTGCCCGAGAAATCGGGAAAATATGGGAATTTAATGAATTCAATACAAAACATCAGAATTTGTAGCAAAAAAATTAAAACCCTTAAAACTGAAAGCAAACCTCACATATTTGGTATATCCGTGCAGGGAATTTAATTTCTAGCTCATTTCAGAAGACCTTTTCGAAAAATATTCAAAATTGCCCGAGAAATCGGGAAAATATGGGAATTTAATGAGATTCAATACAAAACATCAGAATTTGTAGCAAAAAAATGAAAACCCTTAAAACTGAAACCAATCCCCACATATTTGGTATCTCCGTGTAGGGAATTTAATTTCTAGCTCATTTCCGAAGACCTTTTCGAAAAATATGTAAAATTGCCCGAGAAATCGGGAAAATATGGGAATTTAATGAGATTCCATACAAAACATCAGAATTTGTAGCAAAAAAATGAAAACCCTTAAAACTGAAAGCAATCCCCACATATTTGCTATCTCCGTGTAGGGAATTTAATTTCTAGCTCATTTCCGAAGACCTTTTCGAAAAATATTCAAATATGCCCGAGAAATCGGGAAAATATGGGAATTTAATGAGATTCAATACAAAACATCAGAATTTGTAGCAAAAAAATGAAAACCCTTAAAACTGAAAGCAATCCCCACATATGTATTTGGTATCTCCGTGTAGGGAATTTAATTTCTAGCTCATTTCCGAAGACCTTTTCGAAAAATATTCAAAATTGCCCGAGAAATCGGGAAAATATGGGAATTTAATGAGATTCAATACAAAACATCAGAATTTGTAGCAAAAAAATGAAAACCCTTAAAACTGAAAGCAATCCCCACATATTTGGTATCTTCGTGTAGGGAATTTAATTTCTAGCTCATTTCCGAAGACCTTTTCGAAAAATATTCAAAATTGCCCGAGAAATCGGGAAAATATGGGAATTGAATGAGATTCAATACAAAACATCAGAATTTGTAGCAAAAAAATGAAAACCCTTAAAACTGAAAGCAATCCCCACATATTTGGTATCTCCGTATAGGGAGTTTAATTTCTAGCTCATTTCCGAAGACCTTTTCGAAAAATATTCAAAATTGCCCGAGAAAACGGGAAAATATGGGAATTTAATGAGATTCAATACAAAACATCAGAATTTGTAGCAAAAAAATGAAAACTCTTAAAACTGAAAGCAATCCACACATATTTGGTATCTCCGTGTAGGGAATTTAATTTCTAGCTCATTTCCGAAGACCTTTTCGGAAAATATTCAAAATTGCCCGAGAAATCGGGAAAATATGGGAATTTAATGAGATTCAATACAAAACATCAGAATTTGTAACAAAAAAATGAAAACCCTTAAAACTGAAAGCATTCCCCACATATTTGGTATCTCCGTGTAGGGAATTTAATTTCTAGCTCATTTCCGAAGACCTTTTCGAAAAATATTCAAAATTGCCCGAGAAATCGGTAAAATATGGGAATTTAATGAGATTCAATACAAAACATCAGAATTTGTAGCAAAAAAATGAAAACCCTTAAAACTGAAAGCAATCCCCACATATTTGGTATCTCCGTGTACGGAATTTAATTTCTAGCTCATTTCCGAAGACCTTTTCGAAAAATATTCAAAATTGCCCGAAAAATCGGGAAAATATGGGAATTTAATGAATTCAATACAAAACATCAGAATTTGTAGCAAAAAAATTAAAACCCTTAAAACTGAGAGCAAACCCCACATATTTGGTATATCCGTGCAGGGAATTTAATTTCTAGCTCATTTCCGAAGACCTTTTCGAAAAATATTCAAAATTGCCCGAGAAATCGGGAAAATATGGGAATTTAATGAGATTCAATACAAAACATCAGAATTTGTAGCAAAAAAATGAAAACCCTTAAAACTGAAAGCAATTCCCACATATTTGGTATCTCCGTGTAGGGAATTTAATTTCTAGCTCATTTCCGAAACCTTTTCGAAAAACATTCAACATTGCCCGAGAAATCGGGAAAATATGGGAATTTAATGAGATTCAATACAAAACATAAGAATTAGTAGCAAAAAAATGAAAACCCTTAAAACTGAAAGCAATCCCCACATATTTGGTATCTCCGTGTAGTGAATTTAATTTCTAGCTCATTTCCGAAGACCTATTCGAAAAATATTCAAAATTGCCCGAGAAATCGGGAAAATATGGGAATTTAATGAATTCAATACAAAACATCAGAATTTGTAGCAAAAAAATTAAAACCCTTAAAACTGAAAGCAAACCCCACATATTTGGTATATCCGTGCAGGGAATTTAATTTCTAGCTCATTTCCGAAGACCTTTTCGAAAAATATTCAAAATTGCCCGAGAAATCGGGAAAATATGGGAATTTAATGAGATTCAATACAAAACATCAGAATTTGTAGCAAAAAAATGAAAACCCTTAAAACTGAAAGCAATCCCCACATATTTGGTATCTCCGTGTACGGGAATTTAATTTCTAGCTCATTTCCGAAGACCTTTTCGAAAAATATTCAAAATTGCCCGAGAAATCGGGAAAATATGGGAATTTAATGAGATTCAATACAAAACATCAGAATTTGTAGCAAAACAATGAAAACCCTTAAAACTGAAAGCAATCCCCACATATTTGGTATCTCCGTGTAGGGAATTTAATTTCTAGCTCATTTCCGAAGACCTTTTCGAAAAATATTCAAAATTGCCCGAGAAATCGGGAAAATATGGGAATTTAATGAGATTCAATACAAAACATCAGAATTTGTAGCAAAAAAATGAAAACCCTTAAAACTGAAAGCAATCCCCACATATTTGGTATCTCCGTGTACGGAATTTAATTTCTAGCTCATTTCCGAAGACCTTTTCGAAAAATATTCAAAATTGCCCGAGAAATCGGGAAAATATGGGAATTTAATGAGATTCAATACAAAACATCAGAATTTGTAGCAAAAAAATGAAAACCCTTAAAACTGAAAGCAATCCCCACATATTTGGTATCTCCGTGTAGGGAATTTAATTTCTAGCTCATTTCCGAAGACCTTTTCGAAAAATATTCAAAATTGCCCGAGAAATCGGGAAAATATGGGAATTTAATGAGATTCAATACAAAACATCAGAATTTGTAGCAAAAAAATGAAAACCCTTAAAACTGAAAGCAATCCCCACATATTTGGTATCTCCGTGTACGGAATTTAATTTCTAGCTCATTTCCGAAGACCTTTTCGAAAAATATTCAAAATTGCCCGAGAAATCGGGAAAATATGGGAATTTAATGAGATTCAAACAAAACATCAGAATTTGTAGCAAAAAAATGAAAACCCTTAAAACTGAAAGCAATCCCCACATATTTGGTATCTCCGTGTAGGGAATTTAATTTCTAGCTCATTTCCGAAGACCTTTTCGAAAAATATTCAAAATTGCCCGAGAAATCGGGAAAATATGGAAATTTAATGAGATTCAATACAAAACATCAGAATTTGTAGCAAAAAAATGAAAACCCTTAAAACTGAAAGTAATCCCACATATTTGGTATCTCCGTGTAGGGAATTTAATTTCTAGCTCATTTCCGAAGACCTTTTCGAAAAATATTCAAAATTGCCCGACAAATCGCGATAATATGGAAATTTAATGAGATTCAATACAAAACATCAGAATTTGTAGCAAAAAAATGAAAACCCTTAAAACTGAAAGCAATCCCCACATATTTGGTATCTCCGTGTTGGAAATTTAATTTCTAGCTCATTTCCGAAGACCTTTTCGAAAAATATTCAAAATTGCCCGAGAAATCGGGAAAATATGGGAATTTAATGAGATGCAATACAAAACATCAGAATTTGTAGCAAAAAAATGAAAACCCTTAAAACTGAAAGCAATCCCCACATATTTGGTATCTCCGTGTAGGGAATTTAATTTCTAGCTCATTTCCGAAGACCTTTTCGAAAAATATTCAAAATTGCCCGAGAAATCGGGAAAATATGGGAATTTAATGAGATTCAATACAAAAAATCAGAATTTGTAGCAAAAAAATGAAAACCCTTAAAACTGAAAGCAATCCCCACATATTTGGTATCTCCGTGTAGGAAATTTAATTTCTAGCTCATTTCCGAAGACCTTTTCGAAAAATATTCAAAATTGCCCGAGAAATCGGGAAAATATGGGAATTTAATGAGATTCAATACAAAACATCAGAATTTGTAGCAAAAAAATGAAAACCCTTAAAACTGAAAGCAATCCCCACATATTTGGTATCTCCGTGTAGGGAATTTAATTTCTAGCTCATTTCCGAAGACCTTTTCGAAAAATATTCAAAATTGCCCGAGAAATCGGGAAAATATGGGAATTTAATGAGATTCAATACAAAACATCAGAATTTGTAGCTAAAACTTGAAAATCCTTAAAACTGAAAGCAATCCTCACATATTTGGTATCTCCGTGTAGGGAATTTAATTTCTAGCTCATTTGCGAAGACCTTTTCGAAAAATATTCAAAATTGCCCGAGAAATCGGGAAAATATGGGAATTTAATGAGATTCAATACAAAACATCAGAATTTGTAGCAAAAAAATGAAAACCCTTAAAACTGAAAGCAATCCCCACATATTTGGTATCTCCGTGTACGGAAATTAATTTCTAGCTCATTTCCGAAGACCTTTTCGAAAAATATTCAAAATTGCCCGAGAAATCGGGAAAATATGGGAATTTAATGAGATTCAATACAAAACATCAGAATTTGTAGCAAAAAAATGAAAACCCTTAAAACTAAAAGCAATCCCCACATATTTGGTATCTCCGTGTAGGGAATTTAATTTCTAGCTCATTTCCGAAGACCTTTTCGAAAAATATTCAAAATTGCCCGAGAAATCGGAAAATATGGGAATTTAATGAGATTCAATACAAAACATCAGAATTTGTAGCAAAAAAATGAAAACCCTTAAAACTGAAAGCAATCCCCACATATTTGGTATCTCCGTGTAGGGAATTTAATTTCTAGCTCATTTCCGAAGACCTTTTCGAAAAATATTCAAAATTGCCCGAGAAATCGGGAAAATATGGGAATTTAATGAGATTCAATACAAAACATCAGAATTTGTAGCAAAAAAATGAAAACCCTTAAAACTGAAAGCAATCCCCACATATTTGGTATCTCCGTGTAGGGAATTTAATTTCTAGCTCATTTCCGAAGACCTTTTCGAAAAATATTCAAAATTGCCCGAGAAATCGGGAAAATATGGGAATTTAATGAATTCAATACAAAACATCAGAATTTGTAGCAAAAAAATGAAAACCCTTAAAACTGAAAGTAATCCCACATATTTGGTATCTCCGTGTAGGGAATTTAATTTCTAGCTCATTTCCGAAGACCTTTTCGAAAAATATTCAAAATTGCCCGAGAAATCGGGAAAATATGGGAATTTAATAAGATTCAATACAAAACATCAGAATTTGTAGCAAAAAAATGAAAACCCTTATACCTGAAAGCAATCCCCACATATTTGGTATCTCCGTGTAGGGAATTTAATTTCTAGCTCATTTCCGAAGACCTTTTCGAAAAATATTCAAAATTGCCCGAGAAATCGGGAAAATATGGAATTTAATGAGATGCAATACAAAACATCAGAATTTGTAGCAAAAAAATGAAAACCCTTAAAACTGAAAGCAATCCCCACATATTTGGTATCTCCGTGTAGGGAATTTAATTTCTAGCTCATTTCCGAAGACCTTTTCGAAAAATATTCAAAATTGCCTGAGAAATCGGGAAAATATGGGAATTTAATGAGATTCAATACAAAACATCAGAATTTGTAGCAAAAAAATGAAAACCCTTAAAACTGAAAGCAATCCCCACATATTTGGTATCTCCGTGTACGGAATTTAATTTCTAGCTCATTTCCGAAGACCTTTTCGAAAAATATTCAAAATTGCCCGAGAAATCAGGAAAATATGGGAATTTAATGAGATTCAATACAAAACATCAGAATTTGTAGCAAAAAAATGAAAACCCTTAAAACTGAAAGCAATCCTCACATATTTGGTATCTCCGTGTAGGGAATTTAATTTCTAGCTCATTTCCGAAGACCTTTTCGAAAAATATTCAAAATTGCCCGAGAAATCGGGAAAATATGGGAATTTAATTAGATTCAATACAAAACATCAGAATTTGTAGCAAAAAAATGAAAACCCTTAAAACTGAAAGCAATCCCCACATATTTGGTATCTCCGTGTAGGGAATTTAATTTCTAGCTCATTTCCGAAGACCTTTTCGAAAAATATTCAAAACTGCCCGAGAAATCGGGAAAATATGGGAATTTAATGACATTCAATACAAAACATCAGAATTTGTAGCAAAAAATGAAAACCCTTAAAACTGAAAGCAATCCCCACATATTTGGTATCTCCGTGTAGGGAATTTAATTTCTAGCTCATTTCCGAAGACCTTTTCGAAAAATATTCAAAATTGCCCGAGAAATCGGGAAAATATGAGAATTTAATGAATTCAATACAAAACATCAGAATTTATAGCAAAAAAATGAAAACCTTTAAAACTGAAAGTAATCCCACATATTTGGTATCTCCGTGTAGGGAATTTAATTTCTAGCTCATTTCCGAAGACCTTTTCGAAAAATATTCAAAATTGCCCGAGAAATCGGGAAAATATGGGAATTTAATGAGATTCAATACAAAACATCAGAATTTGTAGCAAAAAAATGAAAACCCTTAAAACTGAAAGCAATCCCCACATATTTGGTATCTCCGTGTAGGGAATTTAATTTCTAGCTCATTTACGAAGACCTTTTCGAAAAATATTCAAAATTACCCGAGAGATCAGGAAAATATGGGAATTTAATGAGATTCAATACAAAACATTAGAACTTGTAGCAAAAAAATGAAAACCCTTAAAACTGAAAGCAAACCCCACATATTTGGTATCTCCGTGTAGGGAATTTAATTTCTAGCTCATTTCCGAAGACCTTTTCGAAAAATATTCAAAATTGTCCGAGAGATCGGGAAAATATGGGAATTTAATGAGATTCAATACAAAACATTAGAATTTGTAGCAAAAAAATGAAAACCCTTAAAACTGAAAGCAAACCCCACATATTTGGTTTATCCGTGTAGGGAATTTAATTTCTAGCTCATTTCCGAAGACCTTTTCGAAAAATATTCAAAATTGCCCGAGAAATCGGGAAAATATGGGAATTTAATGAGATTGAATACAAAACATCAGAATTTGTAGCAAAAAAATGAAAACCCTTAAAACTGAAAGCAATCCCAACATATTTGGTATCTCCGTGTAGGGAATTTAATTTCTAGCTCATTTCCGAAGACCTTTTCGAAAAATATTCAAAATTGACCGAGAAATCGGGAAAATATGGGAATTTAATGAGATTCAATACAAAACATCAGAATTTGTAGCAAAAAAATTAAAACCCTTAAAACTGAAAGCAATCCCCACATATTTGGTATCTCCTTGTAGGGAATTTAATTTCTAGCTCATTTCCGAAGACCTTTTCGAAAAATATTCAAAATTGCCCGAGAAATCGGGAAAATATGGGAATTTAATGAGATGCAATACAAAACATCAGAATTTGTAGCAAAAAAATGAAAACCCTTAAAACTGAAAGCAATCCCCACATATTTGGTATCTCCGTGTAGGGATTTTAATTTCTAGCTCATTTCCGAAGACCTTTTCGAAAAATATTCAAAATTGCCCGAGAAATCGGGAAAATATGGGAATTTAATGAGATTCAATACAAAACATCAGAATTTGTAGCAAAAAAATGAAAACCCTTAAAACCAAATATGTGGGGATTTAATTAAATCCCCTACACGGAAATACCAAATATGTAGGAATTGCTTTCCGTTTTAAGGCTTTTCATTTTTTTGCTACAAATTCTGATGTTTTCTATTGAATCTCATTAAATGCTCATATTTTCCCGATTTCTCGGGCAATTTTGAATATATTTCGAAAAGGTCTTCGGAAATGAGCTAGAAATTAAATTCCCTATACGGAGATACCAAATATGTGGGGATTGCTTTCAGTTTTAAGGGTTTTCACTTTTTTGCTACAAATTCTGATGTTTTGTATGGAATATAATTAAATTCCCATATTTTCCCGATTTCTCGGGCAATTTTGAATATTTTTCGAAAATGTCTTCGGAAATGCGCTAGAAATTAAATTCCCTACACGGAGATACCAAATATGTGGGGATTGCTTTCAGTTTTAAGGGTTTTCATTTTTTTGCTACAAATTCTGATGTTTTGAATGGAATATAATTAAATTTCCATATTATCCCGATTTCTCGAGCAATTTTGAATATTTTTCGAAAAGGTCTTCGGAAATGCGCTAGAAATTAAATTCCCTACACGGAGATACCAAATATGTGGGGATTGCTTTCAGTTTTAAGGGTTTTCATTTTTTTGCTACAAATTCTGATGTTTTGTATGGACTCTCATTAAATTCCCATATTTTCCCGATTTCTCGGGCAATTTTGAATATTTTTCGAAAAGGTCTTCGGAAATGAGCTAGATATTAAATTCCCTACACGGAGATACCAAATATGTTGGGATTGCTTTCAGTTTTAAGGGTTTTCATTTTTTTGCTACAAATTCTGATGTTTTGTATGGAATATAATTAAATTTCCATATTATCCCGATTTCTCGGGCTATTTTGAATATTTTTCGAAAAGGTCTTCGGAAATGCGCTAGAAATTAAATTCCCTACACGGAGATACCAAATATGTGGGGATTGCTTTCAGTTTTAAGGGTTTTCATTTTTTTGCTACAAATTCTGATGTTTTGAATGGAATATAATTAAATTTCCATATTATCCCGATTTCTCGAGCAATTTTGAATATTTTTCGAAAAGGTCTTCGGAAATGCGCTAGAAATTAAATTCCCTACACGGAGATACTAAATATGTGGGGATTGCTTTCAGTTTTAAGGGTTTTCATTTTTTTGCTACAAATTCTGATGTTTTGTGTTGAATCTCATTAAATTCCCATATTTTCCATATTTCTCGTGCAATTTTGAATATTTTTCGAAAAAGTCTTCGGAAATGCGCTAGAAATTAAATTCCCTACACGGAGATACCAAATATGTGGGGATTGCTTTCAGTTTTAAGGGTTTTCATTTTTTTGCTACAAATTCTGATGTTTTGTATGGAATATAATTAAATTTCCATATTATCCCGATTTCTCGGGCAATTTTGAATATTTTGCGAAAAGGTCTTCGGAAATGCGCTAGAAATTAAATTCCCTACACGGAGATACTAAATATGTGGGGATTGCTTTCAGTTTTAAAGGTTTTCGCTTTTTTGCTACAAATTCTGATGTTTTGTATTGAATCTCATTAAATTCCCATATTTTCCCGATTTCTCGGGCAATTTTGAATATTTTTCGAAAAGGTCTTCGGAAATGTGCTAGAAATTAAATTCCCTACACGGAGATACCAAATATGTGGGGATTGCTTTCAGTTTTAAGGGTATTCATTTTTTTGCTACAAATTCTGATGTTTTGTATGGACTCTCATTAAATTCCCATATTTTCCCGATTTCTCGGGCAATTTTGAATATTTTTCGAAAAGGTCTTCGGAAATGAGCTAGAAATTAAATTCCCTACACGGAGATACCAAATATGTGGGGATTGCTTTCAGTTTTAAGGGTTTTCATTTTTTTGCTACACATTCTGATGTTTTGTATGGAATATAATTAAATTTCCATATTATCACGATTTCTCAGGCTATTTTGAATATTTTTCGAAAAGGTCTTCAGAAATGCGCTAGAAATTGAATTCCCTACACGGAGATACCAAATATTAGAGAATTGCTTTCAGTTTTAAGGGTTTTCATTTTTTTGATACAAATTCTGATGTTTTGTATGGAATATAATTAAATTTCTATATTATCCCGATTTCTCGAGCAATTTTGAATATTTTTCGAAAAGGTCTTCGGAATTGTGCTAGAAATTAAATTTCCTACACGGAGATACTAAATATGTGGGGATTGCTTTCAGTTTTAAGGGTTTTCATTTTTTTGCTACAAATTCTGATGTTTTGTGTTGAATCTCATTAAATTCGCATATTTTCCCGATTTCTCGGGCAATTTTGAATATTTTTCGAAAAGGTCTTCGGAAATGAGCTAGAAATTAAATTCCCTACACGGAGATACCAAATATGTGGGGATTGCTTTCAGTTTAAGGGTTTTCATTTTTTTGCTACAAATTCTGATGTTTTGTATGGAATATAATTAAATTTCCATATTATCCCGATTTCTCGGGCAATTTTGAATATTTTTCGAAAAGGTCTTC
This sequence comes from Empis livida, assembly GCA_963932195.1. Classification (NCBI taxonomy): domain Eukaryota; kingdom Metazoa; phylum Arthropoda; class Insecta; order Diptera; family Empididae; genus Empis; species Empis livida. The sequence continues at coordinate 7,044,646 of OZ010648.1, forward strand.
GGAAATGCGCTAGAAATTAAATTCCCTACACGGAGATACTAAATATGTGAGGATTGCTTTCAGTTTTAAGGGTTTTCGTTTTTTTGCTACAAATTCTGATGTTTTGTATGGAATATAATTAAATTTCCATATTATCCCGATTTCTCGAGCAATTTTGAATATTTTTCGAAAAGGTCTTCGGAAATGTGCTAGAAATTAAATTCCCCACACGGAGATACTAAATATGTGGGGATTGCTTTCAGTTTTAAGGGTTTTCATTTTTTTGCTACAAATTCTGATGTTTTGTATGGAATATAATTAAATTTCCATATTATCCCGATTTCTCGGGTAATTTTGAATATTTTTCGAAAAGGTCTTCGGAAATGAGCTAGAAATTAAATTCCCTACACGGAGATACTAAATATGTGGGGATTGCTTTCAGTTTTAAGGGCTTTCGTTTTTTTGCTACAAATTCTGATGTTTTGTATTGAATCTCATTAAATTCCCATATTTTCCCGATTTCTCGGGCAATTTTGAATATTTTTCGAAAAGGTCTTCGGAAATGTGCTAGAAATTAAATTCCCTACACGGAGATACTAAATATGTGGGGATTGCTTTCAGTTTTAAGGGTTTTCATTTTTTTGCTACAAATTCTGATGTTTTGTATGGAATATAATTAAATTTCCATATTATCCCGATTTCTCGGGTAATTTTGAATATTTTTCGAAAAGGTCTTCGGAAATGAGCTAGAAATTAAATTCCCTACACGGAGATACCAAATATGTGGGGATTGCTTTCAGTTTTAAGGGTTTTCATTTTTTTGCTACAAATTCTGATGTTTTGTATGGACTCTCATTAAATTCCCATATTTTCCCGATTTCTCGGGCAATTTTGAATATTTTTCGAAAAGGTCTTCGGAAATGAGCTAGAAATTAAATTCCCTACACGGAGATACCAAATATGTGGGGATTGCTTTCAGTTTTAAGGGTTTTCATTTTTTTGCTACAAATTCTGATGTTTTGTATGGAATATAATTAAATTTCCATATTATCCCGATTTCTCAGGCTATTTTGAATATTTTTCGAAAAGGTCTTCAGAAATGCGCTAGAAATTGAATTCCCTACACGGAGATACCAAATATATGAGAATTGCTTTCAGTTTTAAGGGTTTTCATTTTTTTGCTACAAATTCTGATGTTTTGTATGGAATATAATTAAATTTCCATATTATCCCGATTTTTCGGGCAATTTTGAATATTTTGCGAAACGGTCTTCGGAAATGCGCTAGAAATTAAATTCCCTACACGGAGATACTAAATATGTGGGGATTGCTTTCAGTTTTAAGGGTTTTCGTTTTTTTGCTACAAATTCTGATGTTTTGTATTGAATCTCATTAAATTCCCATATTTTCCCGATTTATCGGGCAATTTTGAATATTTTTCGAAAAGGTCTTCGGAAATGTGCTAGAAATTAAATTCCCTACACGGAGATACCAAATATGTGGGGATTGCTTTCAGTTTTAAGGGTTTTCATTTTTTTGCTACAAATTCTGATGTTTTGTATGGACTCTCATTAAATTCCCATATTTTCCCGATTTCTCGGGCAATTTTGAATATTTTTCGAAAAGGTCTTCGGAAATGCGCTAGAAATTAAATTCCCTACACGGAGATACTAAATATGTGGGGATTGCTTTCAGTTTTAAGGGTTTTCATTTTTTTGCTACAAATTCTGATGTTTTGTATGGAATATAATTAAATTTCCATATTATCCCGATTTCTCGGGTAATTTTGAATATTTTTCGAAAAGGTCTTCGGAAATGAGCTAGAAATTAAATTCCCTACACGGAGATACCAAATATGTGGGGATTGCTTTCAGTTTTAAGGGTTTTCATTTTTTTGCTACAAATTCTGATGTTTTGTATGGACTCTCATTAAATTCCCATATTTTCCCGATTTCTCGGGCAATTTTGAATATTTTTCGAAAAGGTCTTCGGAAATGAGCTAGAAATTAAATTCCCTACACGGAGATACCAAATATGTGGGGATTGCTTTCAGTTTTAAGGGTTTTCATTTTTTTGCTACAAATTCTGATGTTTTGTATGGAATATAATTAAATTTCCATATTATCCCGATTTCTCAGGCTATTTTGAATATTTTTCGAAAAGGTCTTCAGAAATGCGCTAGAAATTGAATTCCCTACACGGAGATACCAAATATATGAGAATTGCTTTCAGTTTTAAGGGTTTTCATTTTTTTGCTACAAATTCTGATGTTTTGTATGGAATATAATTAAATTTCCATATTATCCCGATTTTTCGGGCAATTTTGAATATTTTGCGAAACGGTCTTCGGAAATGCGCTAGAAATTAAATTCCCTACACGGAGATACTAAATATGTGGGGATTGCTTTCAGTTTTAAGGGTTTTCGTTTTTTTGCTACAAATTCTGATGTTTTGTATTGAATCTCATTAAATTCCCATATTTTCCCGATTTCTCGGGCAATTTTGAATATTTTTCGAAAAGGTCTTCGGAAATGTGCTAGAAATTAAATTCCCTACACGGAGATACCAAATATGTGGGGATTGCTTTCAGTTTTAAGGGTTTTCATTTTTTTGCTACAAATTCTGATGTTTTGTATGGACTCTCATTAAATTCCCATATTTTCCCGATTTCTCGGGCAATTTTGAATATTTTTCGAAAAGGTCTTCGGAAATGAGCTAGAAATTAAATTCCCTACACGGAGATACCAAATATGTGGGGATTGCTTTCAGTTTTAAGGGTTTTCATTTTTTTGCTACAAATTCTGATGTTTTGTATGGAATATAATTAAATTTCCATATTATCCCGATTTCTCGGGCAATTTTGAATATTTTTCGAAAAGGTCTTCGGAAATGCGCTAGAAATTAAATTCCCTACACGGAGATACTAAATATGTGAGGATTGCTTTCAGTTTTAAGGGTTTTCATTTTTTTGCTACAAATTCTGATGTTTTGTATGGAATATAATTAAATTTCCATATTATCCCGATTTCTCGGGTAATTTTGAATATTTTTCGAAAAGGTCTTCGGAAATGAGCTAGAAATTAAATTCCCTACACGGAGATACTAAATATGTGGGGATTGCTTTCAGTTTTAAGGGCTTTCGTTTTTTTGCTACAAATTCTGATGTTTTGTAATGAATCTCATTAAATTTCCATATTATCCCGATTTCTCGGGTAATTTTGAATATTTTTCGAAAAGGTCTTCGGAAATGAGCTAGAAATTAAATTCCCTACACGGAGATACTAAATATGTGGGGATTGCTTTCAGTTTTAAGGGTTTTCATTTTTTGCTACAAATTCTGATGTTTTGAATGGAATATAATTAAATTTGCATATTATCCCGATTTCTCGAGCAATTTTGAATATTTTTCGAAAAGGTCTTCGGAAATGCGCTAGAAATTAAATTCCCTACACGGAGATATCAAATATGTGAGGATTGCTTTCAGTTTTAAGGGTTTTCATTTTTTTGCTACAAATTCTGATGTTTTGTATGGAATATAATTAAATTTCCATATTTTCCCGATTTCTCGGGCAATTTTGAATATTTTTCGAAAAGGTCTTCGGAAATGTGCTAGAAATTAAATTCCCTACACGGAGATACTAAATATGTGGGGATTGCTTTCAGTTTTAAGTGTTTTCAATTTTTTGCTACAAATTCTGATGTTTTGTGTTGAATCTCATTAAATTCCCATATTTTCCCTATTTCTCGGGCAATTTTGAATATTTTTCGAAAAGGTCTTCGGAAATGCGCTAGAAATTAAATTCCCTACACGGAGATACCAAATATGTGGGGATTGCTTTCAGTTTTAAGGGTTTTCATTTTTTTCCTACAAATTCTGGTGTTTTGTGTTGAATCTCATTAAATTCCCATATTTTCCCGATTTCTCGAGCAATTTTGAATATTTTTCGAAAAGGTCTTCGGAAATGCGCCAGAAATTAAATTCCCTACACGGAGATACCAAATATGTGAGCATTGCTTTCAGTTTTAAGGGTTTTCATTTTTATGCTACAAATTCTGATGTTTTGTATGGAATATAATTAAATTTCCATATTATCCCGATTTCTCGAGCAATTTTGAATATTTTTCGAAAAGGTCTTCGGATATGTGCTAGAAATTAAATTCCCCACACGGAGATACTAAATATGTGGGGATTGCTTTCAGTTTTAAGGGTTTTCATTTTTTTGCTACAAATTCTGATGTTTTGTATTGAATCTCATTAAATTCCCATATTTTCCCTATTTCTCGGGCAATTTTGAATATTTTTCGAAAAGGTCTTCGGAAATGCGCTAGAAATTAAATTCCCTACACGGAGATACCAAATATGTGGGGATTGCTTTCAGTTTTAAGGGTTTTCATTTTTTTCCTACAAATTCTGGTGTTTTGTGTTGAATCTCATTAAATTCCCATATTTTCCCGATTTCTCGAGCAATTTTGAATATTTTTCGAAAAGGTCTTCGGAAATGCGCCAGAAATTAAATTCCCTACACGGAGATACCAAATATGTGAGCATTGCTTTCAGTTTTAAGGGTTTTCATTTTTATGCTACACATTCTGATGTTTTGTATGGAATATAATTAAATTTCCATATTATCCCGATTTCTCGAGCAATTTTGAATATTTTTCGAAAAGGTCTTCGGAAATGTGCTAGAAATTAAATTCCCCACACGGAGATACTAAATATGTGGGGATTGCTTTCAGTTTTAAGGGTTTTCATTTTTTTGCTACAAATTCTGATGTTTTGTATTGAATCTCATTAAATTCCCATATTTTCCCGATTTCTCTTGCAATTTTGAATATTTTTCGAAAAGGTCTTCGGAAATGCGCTAGAAATTAAATTCCCTACACGGAGATACCAAATATGTGGGGATTGCTTTCAGTTTTAAGGGTTTTCATTTTTTTGCTACAAATTCTGATGTTTTGTATGGACTCTCATTAAATTCCCATATTTTCCCACATTCTCGAGCAATTTGGAATATTTTTCGAAAAGGTCTTCGGAAATACGCTAGAAATTAAAATCCCTACACGGAGATACTAAATATGTGGGGATTGCTTTCAGTTTTAAGGGTTTTCAGTTTTTTGCTACAAATTCTGATGTTTTGTATGGAATCTCATTAAATTCCCATATTTTCCCGATTTCTCGGGCAATTTTGAATATTTTTCGAAAAGGTCTTTGGAAATGCGCTAGAAATTAAATTCCCTACACGGAGATACCAAATATGTGGGGAATGCTTTCAGTTTAAAGTGTTTTCATTTTTTTGCTACAAATTCTGATGTTTTGTATGGAATATAATTAAATTTCCATATTCGCCCCTGTTCCAGAATTCATTTTTTATGAATTTGTCATGTGAAAATTAAATTCGGTGTTCCAAGTTTCGATTATACGATTTGAAAGTGAATTGAATTTTCGAAAATGAATCATTGGTGTTCCGTATTTCATGTTTTTACGAATTTCAATCGAAATGCATTCATAATTTTATTCCTTTGTGAAATTGGATTATTGCATTGTGAAATTCATATATAGTAGAAGTTTTGAAAAATTCTGTGAAAAATAATATTAAAAATGTAAGTACCTACATTTATTTTAAGTCTTTAATTATTTTTTTAAATTTCAACAACTTTGATGTATTTAAATTTGTGGACAGTTTGTGGAGTGACTTGGCAAAGAATTTAAATAGTCAAGGTCCTCCGTCAAAGGATGTGTCAAAACATTGGCCTTTTCCCTTAAAATTTTCCTTCTGATATTTTCTCTATTATTTCTTGTCCTATTTTCATTTATAACTGCAAACACAATCGGGTCCATTACACAATTTATTTTTTTAGTTAACTTCTATAAAATTAAAATCACTTTTTTTCTAATTCACATCAAATTACTAATTATAATTTTCACACTAATTTTCTTACATTTCTAATGAATGACATTTCGAAAGTGAATTTGAAAAATTCGAAAATGGATGAATTCCAGAACACCTGTTACAAATCCGAATGGATTTGAATTTCATTTTCATTTTCATTTCGAATGAAATCGGGAACAGGGGCGATTATCCCGATTTCTCGAGCAATTTTGAATATTTTTCGAAAAGGTCTTCGGAAATGCGCTAGAAATTAAATTCCCTGCACGGAGATACTAAATATGTGGGGATTGCTTTCAGGTTTAAGGGTTTTAATTTTTTTGCTACAAATTCTGATGTTTACTATGGAATATAATTAAATTTCCATATTATCCCGATTTCTCGAGCAATTTTGAATATTTTTCGAAAAGGTCTTCGGAAATGAGCTAGAAATTAAATTCCCTACACGGAGATACCAAATATGTGGGGATTGCTTTCAGTTTTAAGGGTTTTCATTTTTTTGCTACAAATTCTGATGTTTTGTATGGAATCTAATTAATTTTCCATATTATCCCGATTTCTCGAGCAATTTTGAATATTTTTCGAAAAGGTCTTTGGAAATGCACTAGAAATTAAATTCCCTACACGGAGATACCAAATATGTGGGGATTGCTTTCAGTTTTAAGGGTTTTCATTTTTTTGCTACAAATTCTGATGTTTTGTATGGAATATAATTAAATTTCCATATTATCCCGATTTCTCGGGCAATTTTGAATATTTTTCGAAAAGGTCTTCGGAAATGCGTTAGAAATTAAATTCCCTACACGGAGATACTAAATATGTGGGGATTGCTTTCAGTTTTAAGGGTATTCATTTTTTTGCTACAAATTCTGATGTTTTGTATTGAATCTCATTAAATTCCAAAATTTTCCCGATTTCTCGGGCAATTTTGAATATTTTTCGAAAAGGTCTTCGGAAATGAGCTAGAAATTAAATTCCCTACACGGAGATACCAAATATGTGGGGATTGCTTTTAGTTTTCAGGGTTTTCATTTTTTTGCTACAAATTCTGATGTTTTGTATGGAATATAATTAAATTTCCATATTATCCCGATTTCTCGAGCAATTTTGAATATTTTTCGAAAAGGTCTTCGGAAATGCGCTAGAAATTAAATTCCCTACGCGGAGATACCAAATATGTGAGCATTGCTTTCAGTTTTAAGGGTTTTCATTTTTATGCTACAAATTCTGATGTTTTGTATGGAATATAATTAAATTTCCATATTATCCCGATTTCTCGAGCAATTTTGAATATTTTTCGAAAAGGTCTTCGGATATGTGCTAGAAATTAAATTCCCCACACGGAGATACTAAATATGTGGGGATTGCTTTCAGTTTTAAGGGTTTTCATTTTTTTGCTACAAATTCTGATGTTTTGTATTGAATCTCATTAAATTCCCATATTTTCCCTATTTCTCGGGCAATTTTGAATATTTTTCGAAAAGGTCTTCGGAAATGCGCTAGAAATTAAATTCCCTACACGGAGATACCAAATATGTGGGGATTGCTTTCAGTTTTAAGGGTTTTCATTTTTTTCCTACAAATTCTGGTGTTTTGTGTTGAATCTCATTAAATTCCCATATTTTCCCGATTTCTCGAGCAATTTTGAATATTTTTCGAAAAGGTCTTCGGAAATGCGCCAGAAATTAAATTCCCTACACGGAGATACCAAATATGTGAGCATTGCTTTCAGTTTTAAGGGTTTTCATTTTTATGCTACACATTCTGATGTTTTGTATGGAATATAATTAAATTTCCATATTATCCCGATTTCTCGAGCAATTTTGAATATTTTTCGAAAAGGTCTTCGGAAATGTGCTAGAAATTAAATTCCCCACACGGAGATACTAAATATGTGGGGATTGCTTTCAGTTTTAAGGGTTTTCATTTTTTTGCTACAAATTCTGATGTTTTGTATTGAATCTCATTAAATTCCCATATTTTCCCGATTTCTCTTGCAATTTTGAATATTTTTCGAAAAGGTCTTCGGAAATGCGCTAGAAATTAAATTCCCTACACGGAGATACCAAATATGTGGGGATTGCTTTCAGTTTTAAGGGTTTTCATTTTTTTGCTACAAATTCTGATGTTTTGTATGGACTCTCATTAAATTCCCATATTTTCCCACATTCTCGAGCAATTTGGAATATTTTTCGAAAAGGTCTTCGGAAATACGCTAGAAATTAAAATCCCTACACGGAGATACTAAATATGTGGGGATTGCTTTCAGTTTTAAGGGTTTTCAGTTTTTTGCTACAAATTCTGATGTTTTGTATGGAATCTCATTAAATTCCCATATTTTCCCGATTTCTCGGGCAATTTTGAATATTTTTCGAAAAGGTCTTTGGAAATGCGCTAGAAATTAAATTCCCTACACGGAGATACCAAATATGTGGGGAATGCTTTCAGTTTAAAGTGTTTTCATTTTTTTGCTACAAATTCTGATGTTTTGTATGGAATATAATTAAATTTCCATATTCGCCCCTGTTCCAGAATTCATTTTTTATGAATTTGTCATGTGAAAATTAAATTCGGTGTTCCAAGTTTCGATTATACGATTTGAAAGTGAATTGAATTTTCGAAAATGAATCATTGGTGTTCCGTATTTCATGTTTTTACGAATTTCAATCGAAATGCATTCATAATTTTATTCCTTTGTGAAATTGGATTATTGCATTGTGAAATTCATATATAGTAGAAGTTTTGAAAAATTCTGTGAAAAATAATATTAAAAATGTAAGTACCTACATTTATTTTAAGTCTTTAATTATTTTTTTAAATTTCAACAACTTTGATGTATTTAAATTTGTGGACAGTTTGTGGAGTGACTTGGCAAAGAATTTAAATAGTCAAGGTCCTCCGTCAAAGGATGTGTCAAAACATTGGCCTTTTCCCTTAAAATTTTCCTTCTGATATTTTCTCTATTATTTCTTGTCCTATTTTCATTTATAACTGCAAACACAATCGGGTCCATTACACAATTTATTTTTTTAGTTAACTTCTATAAAATTAAAATCACTTTTTTTCTAATTCACATCAAATTACTAATTATAATTTTCACACTAATTTTCTTACATTTCTAATGAATGACATTTCGAAAGTGAATTTGAAAAATTCGAAAATGGATGAATTCCAGAACACCTGTTACAAATCCGAATGGATTTGAATTTCATTTTCATTTTCATTTCGAATGAAATCGGGAACAGGGGCGATTATCCCGATTTCTCGAGCAATTTTGAATATTTTTCGAAAAGGTCTTCGGAAATGCGCTAGAAATTAAATTCCCTGCACGGAGATACTAAATATGTGGGGATTGCTTTCAGGTTTAAGGGTTTTAATTTTTTTGCTACAAATTCTGATGTTTACTATGGAATATAATTAAATTTCCATATTATCCCGATTTCTCGAGCAATTTTGAATATTTTTCGAAAAGGTCTTCGGAAATGAGCTAGAAATTAAATTCCCTACACGGAGATACCAAATATGTGGGGATTGCTTTCAGTTTTAAGGGTTTTCATTTTTTTGCTACAAATTCTGATGTTTTGTATGGAATCTAATTAATTTTCCATATTATCCCGATTTCTCGAGCAATTTTGAATATTTTTCGAAAAGGTCTTTGGAAATGCACTAGAAATTAAATTCCCTACACGGAGATACCAAATATGTGGGGATTGCTTTCAGTTTTAAGGGTTTTCATTTTTTTGCTACAAATTCTGATGTTTTGTATGGAATATAATTAAATTTCCATATTATCCCGATTTCTCGGGCAATTTTGAATATTTTTCGAAAAGGTCTTCGGAAATGCGTTAGAAATTAAATTCCCTACACGGAGATACTAAATATGTGGGGATTGCTTTCAGTTTTAAGGGTATTCATTTTTTTGCTACAAATTCTGATGTTTTGTATTGAATCTCATTAAATTCCAAAATTTTCCCGATTTCTCGGGCAATTTTGAATATTTTTCGAAAAGGTCTTCGGAAATGAGCTAGAAATTAAATTCCCTACACGGAGATACCAAATATGTGGGGATTGCTTTTAGTTTTCAGGGTTTTCATTTTTTTGCTACAAATTCTGATGTTTTGTATGGAATATAATTAAATTTCCATATTATCCCGATTTCTCGAGCAATTTTGAATATTTTTCGAAAAGGTCTTCGGAAATGCGCTAGAAATTAAATTCCCTACGCGGAGATACCAAATATGTGGGGATTGCTTTCAGTTTTAAGGGTTTTCATTTTTTTGCTACAAATTCTGATGTTTTGTGTGGGCAATTTTGAAAATTTTTCGAAAGGGTCTTCGAAAATGCGCTAGAAATTAAATTCCCTACACGGAGATACCAAATATGTGGGGATTGCTTTCAGTTTTAAGGGTTTTCATTTTTTTGCTAGAAATTCTGATGTTTTGTATGGAATCTCATTAAATTCCCATATTTTCCCGATTTCTCGACCAATTTTGAATATTTTTCGAAAAGGTCTTCGGAAATGCGCTAAAAATTAAATTCCCTACACAGAGATACCAATATGTGGGGATTGCTTTCAGTTTTAAGGGTTTTCATTTTTTTGCTACAAATTCTGATGTTTTGTGTTGGCAATTTTGAAAATTTTTCGAAAGGGTTTTCGGAAATGCGCTAGAAATTAAATTCTCTACACGGAGATACCAAATATGTGGGGATTGCTTTCAGTTTTAAGGGTTTTCATTTTTTTGCTACAAATTCTGATGTTTTGTATGGAATCTCATTAAATTCCCATATTTTCCCAATTTCTCGAGCAATTTTGAATATTTTTCGAAAAGGTCTTCGGAAATGCGCTAGAAATTAAATTCCCTAAACAGAGATACCAAATATGTGGGGATTGCTTTCAGTTTTAAGGGTTTTCGTTTTTTTGCTACAAATTCTGATGTTTTGTATGGAATATAATTAAATTTCCATATTATCCCGATTTCTCGAGCAATTTTGAATATTTTTCGAAAAGGTCTTCGGAAATGTGCTAGAAATTAAATTCCCTACACGGAGATACTAAATATGTGGGGAGTGCTTTCAGTTTTAAGGGTTTTCATTTTTTTGCTACAAATTCTCATGTTTTGTATTGAATCTCATTAAATTCCAAAATTTTCCCGATTTCTCGAGCAATTTTGAATATTTTTCGAAAAGGTCTTCGGAAATGTGCTAGAAATTAAATTCCCTACACGGAGATACTAAATATGTGGGGAGTGCTTTCAGTTTTAAGGGTTTTCATTTTTTTGCTACAAATTCTCATGTTTTGTATTGAATCTCATTAAATTCCAAAATTTTCCCGATTTCTCGGGCAATTTTGAATATTTTTCGAAAAGGTCTTCGGAAATGAGCTAGAAATTAAATTCCCTACACGGAGATACCAAATATGTGGGGATTGCTTTCAGTTTTAAGGGTTTTCATTTTTTTGCTACAAGTTCTGATGTTTTGTATGGAATCTAATTAAATTTCCATATTATCCCGATTTCTCGAGCAATTTTGAATATTTTTCGAAAAGTTCTTCGGAAATGAGCTAGAAATTAAATTGCCTACACGGAGATACCAAATATGTGGGGATTGCTTTCAGTTTTAAAGGTTTTCATTTTTTTGCTACAAATTCTGAAGTTTTGTATTGAATTTCATTAAATTCCCATATTTTCCCGATTTCTCGGGCAATTTTGAATATTTTTCGAAAAGGTCTTCGGAAATGAGCTAGAAATTAAATTCCCTACAAGAAGATACCAAATATGTGGGGATTACTTTCAGTTTTAAGGGTTTTCATTTTTTTACTACAAATTCTGATGTTTTGTATTAAATCTCATTAAATTCCCATATTTTCCCGATTTCTCGGGCAATTTTGAATATTTTTCGAAAAGGTCTTCGGAAATGAGCTAGAAATTAAATTCCCTACACGGAGATACCAAATATGTGGGGATTGCTTTCAGTTTTAAAGGTTTTCATTTTTTTGCTACAAATTCTGAAGTTTTGTATTGAATTTCATTAAATTCCCATATTTTCCCGATTTCTCGGGCAATTTTGAATATTTTTCGAAAAGGTCTTCGGAAATGAGCTAGAAATTAAATTCCCTACAAGAAGATACCAAATATGTGGGGATTACTTTCAGTTTTAAGGGTTTTCATTTTTTTACTACAAATTCTGATGTTTTGTATTAAATCTCATTAAATTCCCATATTTTCCCGATTTCTCGGGCAATTTTGAATATTTTTCGAAAAGGTCTTCGGAAATGAGCTAGAAATTAAATTCCCTACACGGAGATACCAAATATGTGGGGATTACTTTCAGTTTTAAGTGTTTTTATTTTTTTGCTACAAATTCTGATGTTTTGTATTGAATCTCATTAAATTCCCATATTTTCCCGATTTCTCGGGCAATTTTGAATATTTTTCGAAAAGTTCTTCTGAAATGAGCCAGAAATTAAATTCCCTACTATACGTAGATACCAAATATGTGGGGATTGCTTTCAGTTTTAAGGGTTTTCATTTTTTTGCTACACATTCTGATGTTTTGTATGGAATCTCATTAAATTTCCATATTTTCCCGATTTCTCAGGCAATTTTGAATATTTTTCGAAAAAGTCTTCGGAAGTTCCCATATCTTCCCGATTTCAATTTTGAATATGTTTCGAAAAGGTCTTCTAAAATGAGCTAGAAATTGAATTCCCAAATAATCGCGTTTTCGGAATTTCGTAAATCCGAAATTTGGAAACGCGAGAATCGAGTTTTGGGGGTTAATGTAGACTTTTCGAAGTCGGGGTTTTCGATCTAAAAACTGCAAATAAAAGCAATCTCCTCACGGTATCTCCGTGTTGGAAATTTAATTTCCAGCCCATTTCCGAAGACCTTTTTGAAAAATATTCAAAATTAGCTGAGAAATTGCGAAAATACATAAGATTTGGTATCTCCGTGTTGGAAATATATATATATATATATATATAATGGTTAATCAAAAATTAATGAAGCGTTTATATCTTTATTAACCATAATAATGCATTCCATTTATATTATAGGTTGGATGCATTCCATTTATATTAATAATTAGTTCGTTGCCTTTCAAAAATTAAGATAAAGTTAATCATTTTTATTTAACATTGTTATGTATATCTTTGTATATTTAGTTTGTATCTAAAACTTCAAGAATACTGCTTAAGAATTTTATGAATGTAATAATAAAATTCTTAAAAGTTTAAGCCTTGTTGATAGAGAAATTTTGACAATATTAAACTTGTCAGATTACATTTAATTTGTTGGGAGGTATGTTTGGGGGGGGGGGGGTCGCTTTAAAAATAGCGAGGAACAGTTATTATCACAAATAGTACTTAATGCGGTAAAATATTCAAATTTTTTATGAAATGAAATATATCTTATAGCTCTAATCTGACTAATTCGCTAAAAAAAGAATAAGAATATTTGTAACTTATATAGCTTAATTTCATATTTTGTTTATTTTTATATTTTCTATTTACAACAATACATAATTTTAAAACTACATTAAAGGCTCTGTTTCATTTCAAATTATATTAGTGTAATAATAATAATCATAATCTTAAATTATAATTTGTAAGTTTTTTTTTGTAGATATTAAAGATTTAATACCAATATTAATTTTTTTTTGTATGATAAATGGATTTTTAAGCATCTTATCTTAGATTCTTTTTAAATATTTTTGTGTTTTTTGTTATACGTATTGTGCTATTTTAATTACAAATTACAGGTAGGAATATTAATTTACAAATGTTTTTTATTTTTGTCATACTAATATGTATATTAAATAATGAAGAATATATAGCTAAGTTTTTTAATAAATTTTGAAAATAAATTTCTAAATAATTTAATTATCATAAATTGTACATTTTTTTTTATAATTTCCTTAATTATGCTGTAAAATTCTGTTTCAGTATGCAATGCAATTAATTTATGTAAAATAACTTATGTAAAAAAAAATTAAAAATAAATTGCTGGTTAAAATTTCAGACTTTGTTTTATTTTAATTAATTGTTATACATATTAATTCATTTTGTTTTTGTGTTTCGTATTTATAATTTATTTTGAAAATATATTTGAAAATTTTGCATAAAAAATGAGGTATTTTGATTTTAAAAAACTAAGTTCAAAATTTTTATAGATAATTCAAAAAAAAAATAGCTTATCTTTTAAATAACAAAAATATTATTAATAACAAAATGAAAATTATATAATAATCTGCTCTATTCTAATTTTCCAGGGGCATTTGGGTTTGGTCGCATATGTTTTATTGTTTACTTGGAAATTTATTCTAGTGGTCTCTAGTTTTCCATCCAATTGAATAACTTATTCCCAGATTATTTCATATAAAAGTATAATTTCAAATATATTTTGATATGAAATATATTTCAAAATCAACTGTTTATTTTAAAGTTTTTATTTTAATCACTATTTCAATATTTTCTCGAAAACTAGAATACCACAAATATTCCAAATATGATTGGTGATTTTCCAAATATCATTCGAAAACTAGAATAGGGCAAATAAATTTTTTTATATATATAATTTATTCGAATGATCCTGATTACCAAACTAAACCTTCATTTTGTATATTTTGTGGTTCTGAAAAATTTCCAGATGTCATAAATTCTGGTGAACCACTACGTGGTCCACCAGCATTCATAATATGTTCAGATGGCGGCGGACCGTTACTTGTTGAATTAACTGTTTGTCCACTTGATTGATTTATAAAATTTGATTCCGGTGTTAAACTGAATTCATTAACCATTGGTATTGGTCCCGTATGATCCATTGGACCTCCTATAAAAATCGAAGAAAAAACTAAATGTTGAATACACAAATAGCAAAATACAAAAAAAAAAAAGAAGAAGAAAGAAAATCCGTTAAAATTGGAACACATTTTCTATTTTATCAATATTTTTATATTATTGTAATTCAACTGTAATTCATATAAATTACATATATACAGTCAGTGTAAAAAGTCCTCGTACAAACACATTTTCTGATGGAAAATAGTTATAGTTTCAATATTTAATAGTATTAAATAAGTTTGAATTTACCAAATAATAATAGCTAGTACCCACTTTGTGACAGCGTTTTGATTTAATAACACCAGGATCTCCTAGGCATTGTATCGACAAGCTTTCTAAATAGTAAAATCGGTACAAATTTTAATCCATATTTTTACTGCAGTAGTTATTTGGGATTTTTTGATTGAATTTGTTTTTCAGTTTATGAAATTTTAATTTTAAATTTCAATATATATTTTAAGGTTCATAATTTCCTCATTGATACAAATTTTCAACACCTGAACCACTCAAACAAACCCACACGAATACTGAGCCAATACCATACTTAATAATATAGAAACTATAACTACTTTTCATCCAAAAATATGTCTGTATGAAGACTTTACTAAGTCTGTACGAAGAATTTTTACTGTATATATAGTTCTAATTACCAGGCGTATTAAAAGGCATTGGACCGCCAGGATGACCAGCAAAAAATGGTCCATCATGTGGATGAAATGGTGGTCCACCATAACCAAATTCAAATTTTCCATCAGAAAAATATGGAAAACCTGGTGGACCATCATCAAGTCCACCCGGTGATAAATTCATTGGAAATCCTCTCATTTTTCTGGCTCCACCAAAAAATGGACCACGTCCCATACTCGTTAACTGTTTCAGTCTTCGTTCTTTTGACCTTTTATTTTGAAACCAAACCTGGAAATAAATAAAATAATAATATCAGTCAGATATAAATATGCTCTTAACCAAATTATTTTTGCATTTAAATTTTACTTAAAATATTAGGTAAATATAAATCCCACTTTTTAGATAGTAAATTTTGGTAAATAAAACTATAAGTTTATGAATATATTTTTAATTTTCTAAATCACTTTTATAAATTTTGACACTATGTTTCTTTTAAAAATATGTACTAGGCGAAACATAAATACACATTATCAGAAGTTAAATTTAGTAAACTTTAATTTTTAGTGTAAATTAATAATTAACTATAATTTTTTGACATTTTAATTATCAGATTCCTGAAAAATATCATTAATATTTATCTGATTAATAAGTTTTATATACCAAATTAAAACCCATTTTTAGAATAATATATTGCTTTCAACACATTTGTTTTTGAAATTTCCTTTAAACTTGCCCCTAAATTTGTTATTATTATTAAGAAGCTTTTATGTTTCTTTAGAAATTTTTGCTATTTTTATGTAGCAACAGTTTTTTAACGGCAATATATAAACAATAATTATTTCAGATTATATGTATATATTCACATTATATATACATATTATATTCTTGCATACACATGAAAAATTAACCTTTTAATGGTTAAAGACTTTAAATTACAGAACTTTATTGACTCTTCGATATTTTAATGGCGGAGATTATAAATTTTATGGGTTTTCAGGTTAATATCATGATTCATAAATATGTTTTTTTTTTTAAAAAAAACTAATAATAGAAAGCCGCGCACTTTATAGTAGTGGCACTGATGGAATGAAAGAAAAAAACGATTTAAAGTATTTTTAACTTTTAGTTTTAAAAACAAAAAAAAAGTATTATACGAAATTGTTATTATATTTATTTTAATGTGAGATAAATATATTTTAATTCCGCTTTTACATTTGCTAATACATTATTATTTGAAATGTCGATTGTATTAATGGGTATGTCACTTTAGTTTTAATTTATTGAAATACACGGAATGGAAGTAATAGGAACGTCTTCATATAATGTCAAATATTTAAATAAATCTTAACCAAAAATTTGACCAAATAAAAATACAAAAACTGTAAAATTTAAAAAAATTTAACAATCTATTTAATTTAAATCTTAGATTCAGTATTATACTTTGTCAAAGCATAATTATTCGATTAATTCTTTTCTATAAATCATTTTTTCGTTCTTTGAGCCAGTCGTGTCCTCCATAAGTCATACGAATTTCTTTTCTATCTTTCTATTAATTTCAATCACTTTTGCAAAAAAATTGAGGGTAAACCATCCCATCTTTAAAAAAATTTGAATAATATTTTATTTAATTTAACCGAATTTTCAGAAATAAATTATGAAAATAATCAAAGTGAAGAAATCTGTTTTGGAATCATTGAGAGTAATTAACACCTGTCATATGTCGAGTGTTAAGTTTTTTTTCTTGTTGGTAAAATAAAGAAGACGCAGTTCTTCACCCCCCTGATTAATGAATTCGAACACATTAAGTAATTTGTACAACTAATAGTATACCTTAATTTTTAAGATGATGAAAAATTAAAAAAAAAATTCAAAAATTGGTAATTCAATCAAAATACCGTGGCGATTCTTTCTTATAAAAAAAAATGTTTTGTGCCGGTTTTGGTTTCTTTTGAGCATGAAAAAGACCTGATTCTGAATATTATAAAGAGAATCATCAGGGGGCCTTGTTGCTTCTTTAGTGACATGTGTCGACACTGCTTGTGACAACGGGATATCAGATTATATATTTTCATGGATGAACTGGTATAAAAGAGTAACCAAACTATATACATGATGTTTTTTTTATGTTCTTGATGTTTTATAATAAAATAGGGAAATTTTATTGTGTTTTTGTATTTGAAAATTTTTGAAAAAAAAATAATATGTAGAAAAATTATAAAACAATTATTTTGTAGAATATAATGTTGTTATGTTAATTTAAATATACTTTTATGTAATGAAAATATAAATTTACAATTGTTTTTGCCTTAATTCGTATTCGGTAAAAGAAATGTTATTTATATAACAGAAAAAAATTTAAAATGATTTCAAAATATTTGAGATAGAATGAGTTTTTATAAGAGAGATAATTATCGACTATGTAATTATATGAAATTAACATTTAATTTATTTTACATTGGTGCAATTCTATTATAGGTTGTATTTAGCGAATAATTTATTATTTCCTAAGTGTACGAATTGAAGAAATAGGGTCAATTATTCCCAAAAATAATGAAATCATAAATTTCAATAAGCCAAGTTTCCTTATTAACTGGCTTTCTATTAAGCTATTGTCGGCTTAACTATCATCTCAAGAAGCTAGACAGATCACACTAACCACATTACAGAGGCAAACTCAATGTGCTCATTTTGTCGTGAGCACATTGAGTTTGCGTATGTAATTGTAAAAGTCTGTCTATCAGCAGAAAGTCTAAGTATCATCAGATAATTATTGTATTCGCCACAAATTCTACTTTTCCCTGAAGAGCCCGCAAAGAATGCCTAGAACCAGAGAATATTCTCTGGTTCTAGGCATTCTTTGCCTAATATTCTTAGGGATCTTTATTACCTACCTCATTTTCTCAACCGCATTTTAAGAATTTTAAGACAGACACAATAGCTCTATAGTCGTAGTGGCTTTTGGGGTTAGCTGGCTTAGTTTTAACATTTATCAATCAATCATATTAAATTCCAATAGAATTTCTATTTAAACTTTATCAAATTATCTGTATAAACTTACAAGGACATTCTATAGATTATTAAATTTTATTTATGCATCAAAAATTAAACTGATTTTTCAAAATGTTTCCCTACAACTCCACGTGTCCCAACAACATCGCCGTATTCTCTTTTATTTTTTTATCTGTTTAATTATTTTGATGATTCGTGCAAATTTCTGGTTGTTTTGAGCAAAAAAAAAATACTTTTATTAACAATTATAACAAACAAAAGGAAATTTTACAAATATCGAGTAATAAAGAAACTTGCTATAAGAAATAAAATGGTAAGTATTAATAAGACAGCTTTTGGCTAAATCAATTAGATTTAGGCTAAAACCAGGACTACATTTATTAGATTTTTAGTTCAACCACTAGCTGTATAAAATCAATATTGATTTATATTGTCAGTAAGTAAGTAATATAATTAATTTTGACATTTTAAAGGTTATATTTCTGTAATTTAGAACCAGAAATTAGCACAAGAATAGCGAAAAAAAGAGCTACAATCATAATTTCATTACTATAATTTTGTAACCTTTTTTTTATGAAAACTAGTAAGATTATTTAATACACATATACATTTGATTATCAGTTTATGTTACCAAAAAATTATAATGATCGGAACAATTCTTGAAAATTATAGCAATTTTTTTTTTTCAAGTTAGACATGTATCCTCGCCTCCGTTTAACTTAATTAACATTAATTTAAAACGAAACATAAAATTTCATTCATCCATCAATATTATACACATAAATGAAACATAATTTTTATAAATGGCTTACCAATCCACACGGAAATAAAATTAGGTTTTTTTTTGTGGACGGATACAATAAGTTTTGTTATAATTTCTAAAATTCAACATAAAAATAATTATAATGATTTTTAATATGTATAGTATCAGTTATGTTATACATTAACATTATGGTTTTCTAACAAAAAAAAAAAAATAGCAACGAGAATCATTTTTCACCATATTTGTCTTTCTTTTTTTTACAAAATAATTGATTAGAGTTTATAAAAGTTTGAGTGTGTAATATCCATGAGATTTATATTATTTAATTGGATAATAAAGTGCTCAAGAGAATTGGGTTTAATGGTGAAAATCGTGATTGCAAGTATTATTATATAGTTTTAAATTCGTTTATTTAACAGGCTATTATAAAATGGATAGTCCAGAGCAGACCTTAGCCTAAATTGGGTTTAGATTGTTTATATATATACAATCCTAAAGGACTAATTGGTAGTATTTAAAAAGAACAAAACTAAGTATTGTTCAAAATAATACAAGTAATTATCCAGATTAGTTTTAATATTATAGAAGATATAGAAAATTTATATTTATTTTTTGTAAATTTATAAAATTTAAAGGTTTATTTTATTTATATTGATTTTAAGTTTTTTGATTGACCGAACTTTTCTGTTTTTTGTTTTTTTTTTATTGACGGGAAATGATTCTTTTTTTTTTGTTGGAATATCTGTTACAAAAACGATAATCGTAAAATCTAATACCAAAAAATTTTACATAATAACAGATTTGTGTAAAATTTGATATTAAAAATATTTGTCCTCTTCACGACCGTAACTTTTTGAAATAGATATTTTTCGCGAAATGACGTGAAAGCATATTTTCTTAAAAATAATATTTTGATATTAAAGTTTGAAACGTTATGGATTACCGATGTGATATTATCTGTTATCAAAAATGTACTGCACATAATAATGATTTTACTGGTAATTAAGTTCTATTTGAAAACAAAGTATACCTACCAGATTTTAAGGTATAATTAGATAGGTCATATTATATATTTTGGTCAAAATTACTCCCCTCAAAAATTTCAAAAATGTGTAATGCAAGAAATAAAAATTTTGTGAATTTTAATTTTTAGAATTATACATATATAAAAAAAAAAAACTAATATAACTTCAGACCAAAAGTTATTTATAAATTCATGAACCTTCTGATAAATCTAGCCTATTCAGACTATACACAATATCCACAAAACATACTAGTTTTGACAAAAGCTGTGTAATTTTGACATACAAAAACAAATAAAAATTATATTACAAATTTAATTTAAATAATCTCATTTAAATAATTAGGTACGACAAGTACCAAATTGGATGTAGGAAACAAGGCGAAATGATCCTTGCAGAGTTGTTTTGAAAAAAAAGAAGAAGATATCCTTGCAGAGTTGTTTTGAAAATGAAAGGACAAATTGAATAACGTTTGGCTTGTTTTTTTAATTTGGTCTTTTACCAATGGCCATCAAGGTTGAAATGTAAAAAGACTATTTTATTATTAAAATTCGAATATTATATTATATAGAAATTTTCTATTAA